>CAVLJG010000010.1:60433248-61103686 GCA_963669975.1 Acanthoscelides obtectus | reverse complement strand
CCTTTAGAGTGCTCTACATGTTTCTTTATTTCTCAAAACATCGAAAATGTTAACCTTCAGCGTAGACAATAATACTTTAGTAGAACGAGCGAAATAATCTATAGTTAGATGGGACACATCTGCGGACTCAGGGCGAGTGGCCAGCGTACACTGGCTATTTGAAATATTATTTTCCAAAGATTGTGCGTTTTCAACTACAGCCGATGAAGAATTATGTATTAGAGGGTTGCAAAGTATTTGTGTATTGAATAACATGAAGCAGCGAGTGATGCTTGGCGTTACGTATGCGACATGAATGAACTGACATACACCTACTGTTAGAATGACAATTTCTTAAACAGTTTGTGCACAGCCTATGGCGTTTGACTATAGAAAGTCTCTCCTGAGGCGATTTCTTATGTAAGAGTGGACATTTATAGATTAAATGATCAGAATTTTTGCATTATAAGCAAGAGTGGGTTGGCACAGGAGACGAATCTATGCGGATTAATACTGATGAGCTAGTACGGCGGTTTAGATGATTATTATTTGTGCGTGTATGCCTCTGACGCGAATGAGAGGCATCATTTATATTATCATATGCGTTACATTGGCGTTTTAAAACACTGCGAGATCTTTGTAATGCGGTATTTCGTCAGAAGCACTCTGTAATTCAAATCGTGGGAGTAAATTTAAATCTAAGCGTTTAAGAAGCATAGGGTAATTCTAGGATAGATGGTACGGAAGGAGAGACGGTACACTACCCGATCCTCGCAATTCGCGATAAGCAGAGACCAACTGGCAGCATCTCCGTATGTGTACCGAAATACATAACGCCTGTGGTTACAACACGTGGTCTCTGTTTTGATCGAAATTTTAAGTTTCTTTCTTTAAAAAACCGATATTTTTCTTTCGTTGTGAAGTTTAGTTAAACTATTAGGTATGTATACTTCAAATATTTTACTTTTTTTGCTGTAGTCTAGAAGTACCCTAATTTAGCCACCAAACCTTAAAACAAGCACCATTGCCAATTTTTATAGATTTTATTTGCTGTTCCATCTCTCCTTGTAGTTTAAGGAGAGTTGGGACAGATTTTGTTGAGGATATATGGTACGGGTGTTCCATCTGTCCTTTATAAGCATTTATTTGTACATTAGATTTTTACTTCCAGATGGCGGAGCAAATGGAAGTATTGTATTAAGCATTCAATAAAAAAAAGCATTGTCTTAATCGACTTAAAAATGTCTCAAAATATCTGTGTGTTCCCTCGATAACTTTCGAAGGAGTTGAGCTATCGATTTTAAATTTAGTACACATGTTGGCTTCGATAAAACATGGGTTCGGATTGCTTTTGAGTAAAATCGGTCCAGGTGAAGGGGTAGAAAATAAGGGACTATTTTTATTTTTTTACAAAAAAAATTATTTTTGGCTTTAGTAGAATAAAATAATGAATCGTTAGGTATGAAAACAAACAAATTATTTTTGCCGCAGTTTCGATGTGGAAGTGTTGATTCAATTTGCAGCATATTTTATTAGCAAATCTTTTGGATTACTTACATTAGTAATATTTATTTGTTCTAGACATGCCAAATATCTACAAGAGAAAGGGCAGCGGAAACGGCAGAGCTGAGTGGTCAGAGGAAAATTTAAAAAAAGCAATTGAAGCACTGGCAAGAAACCAAGTTGGCCACTTTAAAGAGACGATATTCTTTAAGAAAAACGGAAAAGTGTGGATTAGGCCCAGGGTCTACTCTCGGAACAGCCAATGAAAAAAAATTGTTGCTGACGTAAAGAAGCTTTAAAGTCGTGGATTTGATCCTACCAGAGCAATGGTGAGGTCGATGACTTTTCATCTAGCTGAAAAGCTTAAAATAAAGCATAAGGTTAACGCTGACAAACGAATGGCAGGTTACCGTTGGTTCGAGTCGTTTCTTAGGCGAAATCCGGAACTGTCGATAAGGAAAGCAGAAATAGTTTCATCCGCTCGCGCCACATCCATGAATAAAAAGGACGTTGATCAGTACTTAACCTTATTACTCGACATATTGGTTCAACATAACCTGCTTAATAAAGCAAGTCATATATTCAACGTCGATGAGACTGGACTACAACTGAATAACAAGCCAGACCAGGTAGTAGCAATTAAGGGCTCAAAGAACGTTGTATCCATAACGTCGGCTGAGAAAGGAGAAACCATTTCTATTGTTGCTTGCTGCAGTGCAGAAGGCTCCTTCATTCCTCCGACATGTATTTTTAAGGGGGAAAATAAAAAACAGGAATATGAAGAAGGTATGCCAAGTGGTGCAACAGTATTCATGTGCCAAAAGTCTGCGTACATTAATAATGAGCTTTTTTTGAAATGGCTCAAAGAGCAATTTGTCCCTCGAAAACCACCAGGAGAAGTTTTGCAGCAAATTTATGGACACACCTCACATTGTAACAACATTGAACTGTTAGAATATGCTGCAGAACAAAATATAGTTTTACTATGCTTACCAAGCCACACCACACAATTTCTTCAGCCCTTGGATCGAGGATTTTTTAAATCTCTTGAATGATACTATTATGAGGCATGCAATTTCTACATCAGAGCAAATGCTGGTAAGCAGCTGAATAGACTTCAGTTCGCTCATTTACTAAATTCCGCCTGGCAACGTGCGGCCACTATCCAGAACGCTCAGTCTTCCTTTCGGGCTACTGGAATAGTACCATTCAACCCGTCTGAAATTCCGGAATATGCATTTTTGGTTGACGAAAACCAACACGTTGAGCAAAACATAGCGCCAATTGTTGCAGAAGATGGAGTTTTTAAAGTAGCAAACAATGAAACTTTATCAAGAGCTTTTAGTCCACCGATTATTAATGATGCAACAGAAGACACTGGTTCGAGGACTGACCCTACCGATTTACTAAAGGATTTGGCGCGACCGGGATGTTCAGGTTATATAGCCTCTGAGAAGGAGAAGCGGTCATCGAAAGAAACGGTTGCAAGTGAGAAGGATACTGCTCCTGAAGAAGACGAAACACCGGGTAAACAGCTTGGTACGGAGCTAACAAGCATGGAGAATATTAGCGTAAAAAAATGAAACTAAACTCAAAAATCAAGTCAACGGCAAAGAAGAATGAAAAGATTTTTCTTAAAACTGCAGAAAAGAAGAACACGAGGAAGAGATCAGCCTCGTCATTATCTTCTAAAGATGAAGAGCTCATTTATAATGACAGCTTTGATGTTTCCGACGAAACCGATCAATGTGTTGGTTGTGGTGAACACTGTAACCAGACCAGAAAAAAAGATGATTGGATAGAATGTTCGAGTTGTCCAAGATGGTTGCGTGACACCTGCTCAAAATATGTAAATTTTTGTGACAAGTGCGGTAAAAATGTGTGTCAAATTAAAAAGAAGTCCTGCCATCTATTCTTAAAACGTGTGCCATCTTTACCTCAATTACTTATAAGCTAATATAGACGTTCCATCTAACCTAACTATGTGTACCAAATATCCAATAGGTGTAAGGTTAGATGGAACATACTTTTTTTTAACTTAGTATAACGGTTTTACTTTGATCCTTTTGATATTTAAGACCACTATGTTGTTTGTCAAGTTACATTTTGTAAACCTACAAGTTGTTTTAATTTTTCTTTAAATAATGAAGAACTTACGTTGATTTTAAAATATGTGTACCATCTCTCCTGGATTTTCCCTATTGGTCAACATAAAGTCCCATTCAGCTACGGGAAAACCAAGATTTTTCAATGCGGCAATATTTTCAGTATATGTTTCTAGTAGTTTCTCAAGTTGAGCGGGATTTTCAGAATTCGTGCGTGGCGTAGTCTCAATTTCGTTCCAGTGTGAAGTTGCTAAAAGCCGTTTATTGGTATATTTGAACCTTAGTGCTTGATAAGTTACTAAACAATTGGACGAAGTTAAAGGATAGCACTGTAACATACCTTTAGCAGACCCTTCAACAAATGATATCAAATGCGAGAATTTTTCTATATTGGATAGAGTTTGGTTGTTATGAATTAAGGCATCGAAAACATCAATAAATGACATGAAGGATTTATCACAATTAAATCATCAATTTTAGTTCAGGTAGTTTCACTCTGGGTGGAACATCGGATATTTCAGGCCGAGTGTCAGACCTCAACTCTTTATTAACCTCAAACAAATCATAATAAATGGATTTAATGGAATAGTAATTGTTATCAACATCAATGCGTACTTTATCCTCAACAAGAAACTCCTCATCTTGGTCAGGATCTAACAAAGCAATTATTGTGTTATGTCGTTTATTGAAACTTTCATATGACGACTCTATATTTTTATATCTTTGTATGAACTGCGAATGGAAATTAAGGTCGGTTTGAGCCATTTTAATAATGTCAAGACACTCTGAAATCTTATTTATTTCCATTTTGCGGATATTCTTTTCCCTTTTAAGTTTGCCATAGTTGTCAAACACGACAAAATGAACCTGAGTACTGTCCTATGGTTACCTACAGACGCAAAAAGTGAATCTAATGAATTAATGAAATTACTGAATATGAATCAAAATTGACAAAATGCTCCAGAAAAGGGTGATGAAAGGCGAATCCGTTGAGAAGGATCAAAAATATGTTGGAGTATTCGAGTGGTCTGTATAGCGGCTGGTTCAAGAATGAAATGTAGTTGTCGCCTAAATTTGATCCGGTATTGTGTCTAATTCTGGTTCATATTCCTGGCGTAGCAGTGATGCAGGAGCGTGAAGATTGCGGGTGTGGGAGCGGTTCTGACTCTATGCGTTTGATGCGTATATGCGGTTTCTGCGTAGACACGTGGTCTCACTGTATGCGGTTGCGGGTATATTATGTTCTCACGGTATCCGGGTTGCGGCATATCTACGTGGTCTGTTTGTGAGCTAGTATCTTTGTTCATTTTATTCTCCTAGCAGTGCACGCCCGCGGGGTAGGCAAGCGACAACTCAGACCAGCCTTACAATAAAGCCAACCCAAATATCCCTAACACATACGCTGCCGTGAAAAATGCCAAAGAAATGTCAGAAAGGTTAAGAAAGCAATAGGAGAAATGTATGTGTAAGTTTTATAATCTTTTTTCGGATTTAAATGTGTCTGTTATTATTGACAGAAAAAAAACTAACTACTATCATTGATATTACTATTATTATCATTATTATTATTATTATTTATTAGAACAGCGAAAGGAATCGTAGTACCGGCAAGAAGTACCGGGGCTAAATGTAAATGTTATGAGGCGAAGGAACAGAACCGGATCTCGAAAAGAAAAAAACGATTCTTTTAAATATAAAGTGAGTGATAAAAATAAGTGATAAACCATCCTTACATCCTTACCATTATTCTTTCATTCTGACAGTTTGTCACAAGTAATAGATTCAATAGCTATTACTTAATGTTCTAAAGTACTCGTATATAATATACTAGTAAGCTTGAGTCCTGATATAATATACATTGTTTTAGATTCGAGATAATTGTAGCCGACCAAGTTATCAATTTCTAAATTCGTCGAAATAATTCCTCATGTCACCTACCCTTGTAAGAATTCGTCGCATCCATAAAATAGAAATAAATATAAAAACTGAAGACAGAACAAACACTCGCATCTGCAAACCACCCAGCGAACGTCAAGGGAAACCAAATTCATATTTCCAAGAAAATAGATAGTAGAACCGGATGCTATAAAGTTGAACCTTTCAAATAGGCCGGGACAAAAACATGGTTTGGAGATCTATTCTGCAATAACATTTGGTTGCTATAACTATAAAGTTTACAAGCAAAGGAGTGCTGAGAAACTTGAAACTCAACCATTTGGTTAGCAGATGTTAGAAACTACCCCGAGCGCTGAACGGTCACGCGTCAGAGGCGTATCAAGGGATATCTAAGATTCCAAAGGCTAGCATATTACTAATGTTTGTCTTGATATGTGGGACAATATGAAAAAGAGGAGACAAACAGCTAGGTTTTTAGTAGAATTTTCCCCTAGCTGACAGGAGTAGGTGCGCCAGGCTGGATACGATTCTACCGTCTGTCAACGTACGCGTTGACAGATGTGGTTTGGAAATTATCATTAGAGAGGAGCAAGTGAAACTAACGAAAGACTGCGTAGTTCCAACGAAGCTAATTTTGTTAAAAATACATTAAAAGTTTCAGAAGAGAGTCACCGTTAGTTTTATCTAAATGCTATGTATAATTATATAATTACTTAAGAGGACATCTCGAATTGTGGCCTCAGCTTTACAGGAATTCCCAATTCATTGAACTTATTGAAAACTGCAGGGTCTGCCCCAAAGCAAATAGAGCCACGAGACGCCACTGAAGGGGGCGTATTGCGTAAACTTAAGAGAAGACTGTACGCTGACGACACTCCTTGAGGTGGGACAAGGGAACGTAATTAACCAATCGAGTTTAAGGCCATTTGGAGTTCAAAAATTAAGTCTAACAATCATTGGTCAGGTTAGTTTCCATCTTAGAGAATCAGACGCCCATTGCAAGGGTTGTAAACTGATCGACCAATGAGGAGACAAGGGCTGAACTCACTAAATCAAAATGACCAGCCTTCTGATGTAGGGGAAAATCCGCAACTGACCTCCGATAATTTTGAAATTAAAAACTTCAGTTCTTCTCTTATCTGTGATTTGTACAGTTGAAATGTTGCTTCGATTTTCCCTCAGTTAGTGGCTGTTAATAAATGTTGCGTTGGTAGAATTTATGTCAAGTTGTGTTCTCATCAGTAAGCACTTCCAGTTACTTAAAAGGGGGTTTTTCCCTTCTTTGTTAGCCCTTCTGGCTAAAGCTAAAATAACACCGAGTTAACTAAGGATTCTACGCATTAGATTGATTAATTAGCATTATAAAGTTGAGATTATTTAGTTTAATTTTGCTATTAGGTTCAAACTTAAATTTATTGTAAATTAGTTGTCACCGTTCCTTTTAACTTAGTCGTAATTCACTCCTCCAGTGATCCTTTCCCCAGCCTATTAGTTTTACGAAGTTAACTGTTCCTTGTCATGGCTACTTCACTCTTCACGAGTGTATAGATATTTTGAGCCTGTAATTCAATTATTAATAAAAATGAGTCTCCTCTAACTTGAGTTCAATTAAATTCATTAATGCCGGTATTTATAGTCGACACTCATATAGACCCTTTAGATCCCCTTAGCCAAGGAAGCCTCAAGGGTCCCTCAATATTCGTTTTTATAAACGTAACTCAAGCTCCCCTCGGATGAGTAGGCCTTTACATTTGGCAACATCGAAACGTGACGAAACATAACCCATAAATTTGCCCAATACAAATAAACAAACATCCATAAAACAATAAACTAGTAGAAAATTCCAAAAGTTTTAGCCCTCTGCAAACCAGATATTTATCTATTTATCTTTGGCATTCATATTCTGATTCATATTCCCAGAGTGATCCAGATTTTCAGTGTATTTTCAAAATTCCTGATAGGAACTTCCTGTTGCCGCTATTACTTTATTTATTAATAAAATGAATAATACAAACAAGAGTAAGTACAAAAATGTATATTTAATTTAAAGTAATTACTATATAATCTATTCCATAGATTCATGCGAGCGAAAAGTTTTTTCCGAAAGGGACAAATTGTTGCTTATATCATTAGTTGATAGTTATAAGCACATACTAGAAAATAAGAAAACAGATGCCACCAATGTCGAAAAGAAAAATGGGGCCTGGAAGAAAATTATAGATCTACATAATACAAACGATGTTTGTCCTAGAACTGATTAGCAATTGAGAAAATTGTGGGAGAATTTGAAACAAAGGTATATAGGAAATACATAATTTGTCTTTTTCTAATTTATTACCAAATGTGTTTTTGTTTCAGAACTAGGAAAAGTGATTCAGAAATGAGAAAAAGTTTAATTCAAACTGGAGGTGGACCACCAGTGAAAAGTGAAGATAATCCAATAAATGAACGAGTTCGGTCAGTTGTCCCTAGAATTAGTTATGTAATTGAAAATGAGTGGGACAGCAATTCTGTGATCCTTTCCGAGAGTGAGCACACTTCACATTTACCTATTTTTGTATTACAATGTCATTAGATTCTCAACTTCAATCTGGTCAGTCAAATATGGGCGACATAGACCAAGATAAGCCTGAAATAAAAAAAAGCAAGATACCACTAAAGCAAAAAATTCAGTGGTAAACGGTATGTATATTATCTATTATAATTATTATTGCCAAATTAAAATATTCATGTACTTTTAGGACAACCGAATGTGAATAACACATCTGAAAATTTTATAACTCCACAGAAGAAAAGAAAAAGACCATCAGTATGTGGGACCTATTCAACAAGAACATCACTAATTGAACAGGAAGCTCTTCTAAGAATACAGAAATTGAAAAGATCCATGGAGCACGATGAAGAACTAAATTTGATTAAAAAACAGGCAGCCGAGGCAGAAAAATTATATTGGGAAACAAAATTAAAAAAATTGAATCAATAAAGTAGTTAATTACATATTGTGTTTATGCTAAAAGTTATTTAAAGCAAAATTTGGTCCACATGCTACCTAAATATTATAATGCACTAATTTTATTATCAAAAGGCGAGCAGAATGAATAATCAAAAGTAATGAGTTATGTATTAGATTATTACTTATAAAATATTCTTACTTGAACATTAATGGAAAACTGCCCTTTCCTGTTTCTGAATATTTCTCCTATATTGCACCAGGGTTTTTTATTAATATATGTGTTCCATCCACACAAGCCGCCACATCAGGGAAATTTGCCATTCGAAAATAGTGTCTGATATTATTTTGCTGAGCAATTAAATTATTTGGAAATTTCACAATATTCTCCAAGTGTTGGGCAAGTGCAATTGAAACCCTCCTTATAATTAAAGAGGCAAAGGAAATACCTCGAAGGTCTGCAGCAACTTCCTACAAAACATACTTTATTACTATATTTAATACTGGGAATGTTATTTGATGTATTGGAAATATACCTGATAAGTTCCTGTAGCATAAAACCGCAGAGAAACTAAGAGTTGTAAAATCGGAAGTATTGGTAAACCACGGTTTGAATTCTTTTGCAAGGCCTCATTCACAAGTGGCAAAATTTGATCTCTCACTATAAATTTTGAGAATCTGTACCGTCGTCTGAATTCAACATCTTCATAGAATTCAAAAGGATTCTGCGCATCTCTTAAGTGACGTTTGGGAATCCTTCCTGCTGAACCTGATTCTTCCTACCCATTCGATAAAATCAAGAAAATTGTCCATATCCATTATGTTTCTAAACACAAAATGTCAAAGACATTAAAATAGGTACCAAATATTAAACTGAAGGAGCCCTCAAGGTACCTTTGATGCTCCCTCAAGTTTCATAGAAAATTAAGGGTCCCTCAAGACAGACAAGCCGACTATAAAAGTGAAATCTCGAGTTAAGGGCGCCTCACAATTGAGTAAGCCTCAAGTGAGATTTATAAATACGGGACTGAAGCTAACTGAGTTCGACGATTCCGAAAATATTCATTCAGGCGTTTACCACGTTCTCTGGTTACTTGGAGAACAGAATTCAATGAGTCAAGATTATACTACTTTATGTCAGGTTCTACGCGAGTCTACCTCCTATAGGAAGACAAGTAAAAGGTAACAGAATTGAAATTCGAGGGGTGTCGGACCAGTCCAGAAATTGAAGTATTGGACTGGAGATCCGAACTATATGTTCAAGGCACGGCATTGAAAGGTCCGCGAGTCTCGGACGAAGATCCTGTTACATAATGGACAAGAATATCCAGTTTGCAAAAATGCGATGTGGGCTATACATGGTGTAACAAAATTTAGAATAGAAAACATTGCAAAACCTCTAAAATCGAAAATTACTTCTAAACCAGACAAGAGGGGAAGACGCCAAACCCGACCTAACAAGATCCCTGAAAACCGTGTTAAAGCCGTAGATGACCACATAAGAAGTTTCCCTAGGCGATCTTCACATTATAGCAGGGAAAAAATAATGGAAGGTTATACTTACCTGCAGAGTTAAACGTAACTAAAATGCACAAATGATTTCAAGAAAAATATGAGCCTGATGTGCTAAGAGAAATGGAGGAAGGCAATGAAAGTAAGCCGAAAATAATTTACGATTTTTATTACCGTTATTTTTTACACAACTTTAATATAAGTTTCGGGTCCCCAAGGTCGGAGACTTGTCAGATATGCGATAGAATGCAAAACACTATAAATGCAGAGCGTATAACCACTCAAATGAAAATTTGATTGAAAACAGCTGTAATCTTAAAAAAATTCCCGTCACTTCCTCAAGAAAATTAGAGCAGACGCAAAATCGAAATTAGACCGTCACAATGATGATATCATGGATTGATATTAATGCAGCGAGAAAACTCAAATTATACTAAGTAACATATAAATCCGAACACCCAGTTTAAATGGTTTTATTTTAATAAAAGTTGGTGAATGTATTTATCTTACTGTAAATAACAAGTGAAAAAATTTTCAGCCTTATCAGTTGGACATTCCTGTTTTTATACTGCTTTTTTTTAATTCACTAACGTTCTAAAAATGAATATTTCAGCCGCAGTAAAGAATCAACGTTGGCGGATTTTGGTTCTTGACATCCTTTACGATCGGTTACGATGCCTAGAGTACGGAGACCTGTACGATTTCGTCAACT
The DNA here is from genome assembly GCA_963669975.1 of Acanthoscelides obtectus. NCBI lineage: Eukaryota > Metazoa > Arthropoda > Insecta > Coleoptera > Chrysomelidae > Acanthoscelides > Acanthoscelides obtectus. Next base: position 61,093,029 of record CAVLJG010000010.1, on the reverse strand, counting down.
TAGTGAGTTTGATAGGGGCCGTATAGTGGGGCTTCGGGAAGCTGGACTTTCTTTTCGGGCAATTGCAGTTAGAGTGCAAAGAAGTGTAGACACTGGGGTTAGGTGTTGTCAGGCATGGCTTCGAGAAGGCCGTACGCAAAGAGCAAGGGGCACTGGACGCCGCCGTAGAACAACAGACCGTGAAGATCGCCGCCTAAGATTATTGGCCTTAAGGGACCGTTTCTCCACTACCAGGTCCATTGCAAATGAATGGTTTGCAGAACACGGAAGACCTACTGGCATGCGAAGTGTTTACCGATGAATGAGAAGTTTTGGCTTGTTTTCATACCGGCCACACTGGGTCCTCCCTTTAACTCGAGAACACCGACGTAATCGCCTTGAGTGGTGCAGACAACGGTCACTCTGGGATCAGGAATGGAACAGTATTGTCTTTAGTGACGAGTCTCGATTTTGTTTAGGCATGCACGATGGTCGTGACAGGGTTAGAAGGCGACGTGGTGAAAGGAGGAATCCACAGTTTTTTGTTGAAAGACATGTTCATCACACTGTTGGAGTTATGGTTTGGGGTGCTATAGCTTATGGTTCCAGGTCACCTTTAATTTTCATCAGAGGTAACATGAACGCGCAGCGTTATATCCACGAAGTTCTAGAACCCCATCTTTTACCCTATCTTGACACCCTGGCAGATCCAACTTTCTCAACAAGATAATGCCCGACCACATGTTGCAAGAGTCACAATAGACTTCTTTCAACATAAGGATGTCACATTGTTACCATGGCCACCAAGATCTCCCGACTTATCCCCAATTGAGCACGTGTGGGATATGATGGGTAGGAGATTGCTCAATTTGCAACGTCCTCCTCAGACTCTAGAAGCACTTCGAGAGGAGTTGGTGGTTGCCTGGAATGAGATACCACAGGAGGACATTGACCACCTGATCAGAAGCATGCCTAGGCGCGTTGAAGAATGCGTAGCATATCAGGGTGCATCCACACATTATTAAAGGTCAAAGGGCTTTAAAGCAGTGCAATCATTTTGAAATTTTTGTCATTTACTTATTATGCTTCATTAAGTACTTATACAAAATTTTATTAAAATAAAACCATTTAAACTGGGTGTTCGGATTTATATGTCACTTAGTATACATTCAACAAGTCGAACAACCCTTGCAGGTGTACATTCACAGTGAAGAGCAAATAGTCGTAATCAAACAGCAAATGTATAAGACTGAAAATAAGAAAATAACAGTTCATTTAGATGCCACAGGACGTGTAGTGCGACAGCCGGCAAATTCAAAAGATAAAGGGATACTTTTATATTCTCTGGTTTTACAGATCCGGCAACATGGAAATTCTACCGTTTGTAGTATATCGGACTTTATTTCCGCGAAACATAACAACGTGAGCATATCCGCCTGGTTAAATAATTTCAAAATCTACTGGGAATCATATAGTAGTATGTGGGCAATCTTTGATCGCGTTGTGACGGACTTTAGCTTTGTGGAAATCAAATAATAATATAATTATGTGCCTGTTACCGATTACTTGAATATTTGTTACGAAATAGCATTTTTGGGTGCGATACGCAACAACATAACTCACCTCTCTTTATGTTGCGTCCACCTAATGAAGATTTTTTCAAACGTTATAAATAAGTATTTTGAGGACAGACGCGTGAAAAACATATTAAAAGAGAGTTTCGCTTCTGTCTTCAACATGCGGAATATACGTGATTATGAAAGGTGGTACAAACATTTTCTAGTATTAACCAATAGAAAGTATATAAGCCTATCGGTAGATCAGGGGTCACCAAATGGCGGACTGTGGTCCGCATCCGGACCGCCAACCTATTTTGTGCGTACCTTGTGTTATATGCCTGCTTTACACTTGGAAAGTTTACCGGCGGAAAGTACTTGCCGCCAGTAAACTTGCCATGTGTAACTCAGAAAAAAGTACAAGTGTCCGATTGCCGGCAAGTGTCAAGTAAAGTTAAGGAGCCGGCTACTTTACTGGCTGACTTTCCTGTCCAGACGCGTTTGTTTCCCTGTGTAGACAGTCCCTTGACAAGTTTAGAAAGTTAAAATGAAGTGGAACAGTGATCAAATAATAGCATTTTTAAATCTATATGAAAAGTATGAAGTACTGTGGGATACACGAAGCAATTAAAGAGGGGTACTGCATTTGACAGTCTATTGAAAGATCTGAAAGAAATGGAAGGATTTGAAAACGTAGATGTGCCCATGATGAAAACTAAATTAAAACCATAAAAACTGTATACAGGCAAGAATTAAATAAAATTCCAAAAAAGTGGATCTGGTACAGATGATGTATATAAGCCGAAGGTTATTTGGTTTGCTAAGGCAGATATATTTTTGAGGAATTTCACCATCAGCAAGAAGACAACAAACACCATGGTAAGGGCATATATTTTGTTTTAATGTTTATATATACGTACATATTAGTTAGATATATTATTTATTATGTAGGGCTCTATCAACACATTGCTTCATAAGCCTATCATTCTATCTTGCCGCTCTATGAACATATTGCTTCATAAGCCACGGTACAGCGCCTTCTGTATTTCTCACACAATAGCCTTGCAGATTGTGAATAGTTATTTGTCCCTAAATTTGCGACAGATTGCAATGGTTCAACTTCAGAACGCCATAAACCATTTATGATTTCTCTTGTATCAATATCATCTCTGTCAATCGAATTTCTAGGAACATATACCCTGGAACTTGTAGTTCGGAGCCAGTTATGCAATGCACAAGAAGCTTTCACTACCAGATCTACAGTATCTAGTTTTAAGTTAATAACTTTGTGAAATATTCGGAATCTTGCGCATAAAATACCGAATGCATTTTCCTGGCTCGCGACAGACGATAATTAAATATTCTTTGTTTAATAGTTAGCGATCCGGTATAAGGTTTGAGAAGATTATTCCTCAAAGGGAATGCATCATCACCTATTATTAACGGCGCTCTCACAGTCAAGCAGAGTTTCTGAGGGGTATCGGGGGGGTGATAGGGAAACGCTAGTAGGACGGCGTTGTGACAAGGCAAGCGCTCTACGTTAGAAAAGGATAGTAATACGCAGAGGTGTGCTGTTCACGTGCCTGGTTGAATTTGCATATTGCACAGAGTCGGATTTGATTTGGATATACAATCTAGCGTACGACTGTTTCCCTATTTTGGCGCATAGTATACCCAGCCCTTATTACTCTTATTACCGTTATTGTATTGTTGTATTATCGTGTTGTTATTGTTGTGTTGTTATTGTTGAGTGTCCTTCTTATCAAGGTATCAAAAATGAACAATAAGAGAAATAAACGTGGCGTCTCGAAGAAGCCGCATTTAAATACGCACAGGAAAAAAAACGTTTTCCAGATAGAAAGGTAGGTACCAAAACAATTATGAATTTTAGCATTCATTTTGCCAATAAATTAGACTATACGTAGTTACTATTATAACTATATTTTATATGTTATTTTAGCTTAAAAATGACAGCAAGGTTTCGCATATGCATTCTCTAACAGAGACAGATGGCATGGATCTTCAAATTCAGGTGTGTATACCCTTTTTTTAGATTTGCACCAGAGGCTGATATCATTTCTGGCAATTCTGATTAAAAATGCAGTAAGTTTACTTCATGACGTCGATAATAATATTGTAGAGCAGTTTAACTCAATCATAGCTAAATTCATTGGTGGTAAACGGATTAATTATTGCAAGAAGAGATCCTACCAAGGAAGATGTGCTGCAGCCGTAGTGAGCCACAATACACAGCGGCCTGTTTGTGTGATCCAAAAGCGGCTACTCCCTAGTTTCAGTCCAACCTCTTTGATTGCTAAAGTTGAAGAAAGGAGAGCGCACAAAAATCTGAAAAGGCAGCTGAAACCAAGGAAAATTATCAGATCTATCAGAGATAGTGATACTAAAGAGAACGCATCCTAAGGGGAATTCTGTGAGAAGCCTGACATGAGCAACGAAGATAAAGAGGCTGCCAAGGTAGAATTCTTGAAAAAACTTGCAAAAACTGACTCCGAAATTTCCCAGATCGAGCAAGCCACAAAATCTCAGGATTGCAATTTGTGGCGTCTTCATCGAAGAATGAGGTTGACTGCGTCTCGGTTTGGTGAGGTTTGTAGAAGAAGAGATACAACAAGTTGCAGAGCTCTAGTAAACGCCATAATATACCCAACCGAATTCTTTAGCAATTCATGTGACTATGGAAAAAAGCATGAAAGCGTGGCAAAAGCAGAAATAGAGAAATCATATTCGCAATCAGAAGTACAATCTTGCGGGTTGTTTATTGATAGGACCCATCCATTTCTGGCAGCATCGCCAGATAGTTTGATAGGCGAAAAAGGTCTGCTAAAAATTAAATGTCCATGGTCGGCTAGAGAAATGACCCCTGAAGAGGGCATTCTGAACAAAAAAATTACGTTTTGGATAAACGATGAAATAAATAAAAAACATAAGTGGTATTACCAAATTCAAGGGCAGCTACACGTTGCACAAAGAGTGTGCTTGGTGTTTGGACCCCGTATGGTTTGAAAATAGACGTCATTCAAAAGGATGACGTTTTCTGGAAAACTGAAATGGAAGAGAAATTGAAATTCTTCTACATGAACTGCTTGCTCCCAGAACTGGTCGATCCCAGGAAAAGCAGAAATATGCCAATCCGCGATCCCGATGTGATCTTGAAGGCACAAGAGAACCGTTTGAACAAGAAAAAGAGTTCTTGAGAATTGGCTATTTTTGCTGTACTCGGGTACCAAAATGGAAGAGATTAGCATATTAAATTGTACGCCGTTACTAACCCCTTCGTGTCGGCAAATGCGGTGTGCAGATCTCGCTTTAGCAGCGATGTGCGAGATGTTATGCTGTTAGATGGCGAATATTGAAATGTCACATTGACACGTTAAGCGCCACAGTAGGATCTGAAAATCCAGTCCACTGGGCCAAACTGTTATTATTGTCAAATTAGCTTGTTTTAAGTTTCGGTTTAATATTTTGACTTGACTTTTTTCTCAAATCCTATGATTTTTCCCCTTTTTTGATTTTTTTTTCTGAGGTACTAGTTGTATGTCGCGTGGCCCACAGACCAGTCGGGTCGCGTGGCACATAAGTCGTGTCGCGTTTTTTGTAAGTCAAGACTTGCAACATGTCGCGCGTTGAGCACTGTTTCGTGTCATTTATTATTGAAGCGTTGTTGGTATTGTACGTCATCTTGTCCAAATTGCTTTACTGTTTAAAAAATATTGAATACCAAATTTAGTGATGTCGCATTACGAAGCGGAGCAAAAAAGGCTTGAACAATTGTGTAATGAAATACTATCGGATGAAGAGAGTGGCAGTACTGAGTTATGTGGGGATGTATACTTATCTGATGCGTATTCTCCAAGTGGTAGTGAATCAGATAGTAGTTGTAGTAATTCCATATTTATCTGTATTACTGTTTATTTATACCGGTATTTTGTTTATTCCTGCATAAGACTTTGTCAATCTGTTTACTTTATAAGGGTTCCTCCATATTTGAGTTCGTTAGAATATCGACATTTACCATAACTTACTGATTTGCTGTGAAATTACTTTGCTCATTTTTTAATGAGAATGTCTGATTATTTTATAAGATTTGCTTTTTGTTTTAGATTTGTAGAATATCCTCTTTTTGTAAAACTCTATAAAAAACGTGTTTTTTAATGTTTTCATTTCCAATTTAGTATAATTTGGTTCCTCAGACCACGGACTCTTGGTTCCCGTAAGAAAATCACATCAGCATGGCACACGTCTTACGTTACGCGGCCAAATATAACTGCCAGCAGTGAGACATATCATGTGTGTCACGAGGCCCAAAGCGCCAAATGAGGTGCGACACACGCATTATATCTCATGACGCTTATCGTGTTAAGTTTATTTTACGATACTTCATAAGGTTAAAGCTAAACAGCAAGTGACATTTTATTTGTGTTAAATGCGCTCACTATAATTATTATTTTTAACTAAAAAGATTACCGTCTCCAATGACCCTGGAACCACCTGGAAACTTTTGGTCACAAAGTTCTGTATTTTACCACACATGTCAAGTCTTTTCATTTGATATGTAAATTGGGGGTTTTGTACAAAAATATGTAACTCGCAATTTCGAAACGGCGGCAATCTTGGAATCAAATTTTTAGTGAAGTACTGTATTCTGCAAGTATGTTATCCGCCATTTTGTGACGGCCGCCATCTTGATTTGAAACTGTTTTCGTATTACTGTTTTGTACAAGTGCTATTTGATATCCATATTGGGGTGATTGAACAAAAATGTGTGCTATCACCTCTGAAGCATTGCCTATTGTATAAAAAGAAATGATCAAAATCACTTACTGGTCCGATTTTTATCTCGAACGACCGACATCAAAACTGCTACTGTTTAACTTGCGACAACAAATTATCTGAATACGTCCTTTCTTAGTCCGTACACACCGCCGCGTTGCTTCGACTGGCAGCACGAGATAGTTGATAAAATTCGTGTAAAAGCCTATTTGCAGAGGTTTTCGCGCTTCAAAATTGACGCTTCATTTTTGAATATTTTTCAATGAAATTTTCACAGTGCACTAAAAACAAGACTCCACAGGGTGCTATAGAGCCACTTTTTCGTTTTTTCCTCTGGGTTATTTTTAAAAAAATCGAGAAGTCGAACAACAATTATCTGCATTTCCACCCACCATAACTCCTGAAAAAAATTTTTTTTTAGAAAAGTGGCTCTATAGCACCCTGGACAATTGTCTTCTGAACATACTGTATAAATTTTATTCAAATATATAGAAAAATGGAGCGTCAATTCCGAAGCAGCTAAACCCTTGTAAATGGCCTGAAACTCACTGCGTCGGAGCCGCCTTAAGGAATCTTGTGGAAAATTTAATGATCCATTTATCATAGCCTTATTCAAATCAGAATTCCTAAATATAGTGCTATCATTTGCTCTACCATCGGTCCCTACTTCTATATATTTAAAGCAATAATCTGCGTCAACTAAAGCAAAAAGAGTTATGCTGTAAGTTCTTCTATAATTATAGAATTGGGATCCACTATTCGGTGGGCGCTGCACCTGAACGTGTTTTCCATTTATCGTTCCGCAGCAATGAGGGAAATTCCACTGTGCAGAAAATCCTTCTTCAATATGTCTCCAGTCTTCTTCACTTTCAGGAACCTGTAACAACATATGTTTAGATTTAAAATTTTTATTTCTCCATGCTGTATTTATTAACGTTATATCAATAGGTATCGTGTTATGTACACGTATATTATTACTTAATTAATTTTGTTTTCAGAGCGAACAGAATAACAGAAATGAAGTGCACAGTGCAGAAGATGAAAATGATGAAACGCCAAGTGGGTCAAAAGGTATTGAATATGAAACACAATTCCACGATGATCACCCATTACAAACACCAAAACGAAAAAAGTGTAGTAAAGATAAGGCTGCTCGTAGTCTTCCCATACAAACTGCAATCGACAATCTAAAGGAGATTGTACAACAAAATGAAGGGAAATTGGACGATGAATACGACTGTTTTGCTAAACACGTTGCTTCCCAAATGAGACAACTTCCTGTACCAAGTTTTATAATTTTGCAGGAAAAAATCCAAAAACTGATTACTACTGAGAGATTAAATCAATTTGCATCAGTAAGCCAGAATTTTCAGAACAGCGAACCACATCAAACCTTACAAAATCCATACCATGTATCCAACCAGAACCACCACTATTCACAAAACAATTTCTCAGGCTTACGGAACCATCCGAATTTCCAGACTTCATCATCGATGCATAGCCAAAACAACCAGTATCAATGTGAAGAGATTACCTTGCACCAACTGGAAACTAGACCCTCGACATCGTCATCCAATTACTCTCAGGAACAATCTTCTGACATTATCGAAGCTACACTATCTGGTATTGATTATAGTGACATTTAAAACCGGCAAATATGTTTACTCATAGAAAATGTAATAATTTCCAAATAAAACCATAATTATGTAAACTATGTTTTCTTACCTTTATGTAGTTGCCAAGCACTTCGTATACAGCCAACAGAACATCTGGTAAAAAAGCATAAATAGTGCACCTCGGTAGTCTGTATAAGTATTGTAGAGAGGCCAAACTGTCGCCACTAGCCAGGTATCGCAATGTCACCTCCAATTTTATTCGGGGAGAAAGTGGGGCTCTCATAAATGTCTCCGATTTTGTAAGTTTTGAACTAGTGTTAATAATTCATCAAATTTTGAGGGCGATAATCTCATAAAATTCTTATATGTTTCTGGATCTTCGGTTGCTATCTCTTTTAGAAGTCGAGCGGAAGCCCCTAGAATATTTCTGCGCTTAATCCAAGCCTTTACCCATAAAATATAACCTCAAAATTATTCGCTTTTGTACCCATGGGGTAAGATGGCGGGGGTAAAATGACGAATTCGTCATCTTACCTCTATAATGCAAATTTTGTTTCAGAATGCCGAGAAAATATAAGCGGAAAAGTAGTAGTAGTAGACGGGAGTGGTCGGATATTGCATTAAAATCGGCCATGCGTGATGTAGAAGAAGGCACATTATCGTGCAATGCTGCTGCTGGAACATACGACATTGCAGAACCGACCCTTCGGCGATATTTGAAGAAGAAAATGGAAGGCGTCGACCTACCACAGCATGCAGGCAGATTCAAGAACACTTTTAATACTGAACAAACACAAGATTTTGTTCGTTACATCCAAGAGTGCAACGCAAGAGGACAAGGTTTAACATTGATACAGGTTCAAAAATTAGCATTTGAATATGCGGAAACAAATGGGATTGAACACAGATTCAACAAGCAAAATAAAATGGCAGGCATTGACTGGGTTAGACAGTTTAGAGCAGAAAACAATCTGAGCCTGCGAAATCCAGAACCAATATCAATTACTCGCCTGAGGGGGTTCAACAAACTTGCAGTGGAAAAATTCTTTAATATTTTAAAAGATGTACGACTGAAATATGAGCTACCTCCTGAGCGCATATACAACGCCGACGAGTCAGGTGTTTCCACGGTACCCACCAAATTGCCAAAAATATTAACTCCAACCGGGCAAAAAAGAGCTGCGAAAATAGTGTCGGCGGAAAGAGGTCGAAACACCACAGTCGTATGCGCTATGAATGCGGTTGGTTCATATGTTCCACCATTCTTCATCTTCGCTCGGCGCAGAATGAAGCCCGAATTATTGCACGGGTGTCCTCCTGGAGCTGACGCTTTGGCCCAACCGTCGGGCTGGATGACATCCGACAGTTTCCTTGCTTATTTAAAACATTTTGCTCGACATACACATCCTTCTAAGGATAAGCCATTGTTGTCGACAATCACAGCTCCCATATTCCACTTGGCTCAATCAATTACTGTAGGGATACGGGAATAATATTGGCACGACTCCCCCCTCACACTAGTCACTGCCTCCAACCCCTCGATGTCAGTTTTTTTTCGGCCATTGAAATAATTCTATGTTCAAATGTGCGACGCATTTTTAGTTAATCATCCTGGATGTCAAATCACAGACCGAAATTTAGGGCCTTTATTTGGAGAGGCCTACGGTAGAGCAGCAACGGTTAATAATGCATTAAAGGGCTTCAAGGCTTGTGGGATAGAACCTTTTAATCCTTTAATATTCGATGACAGCGATTTTGCTCCTGCAATTACAACTGAGCGTGAAAACCCATCAGATGAAACTGAAGCTCCTATAGAAAAAATCCGATCTGATGGCCCAGAGAAAGTTGTCACAAGAAAACGAAAAATCGTAAATTCCTCATCTGAAGACGACCAGGACGATTTTATTCCCTTGTCTGTATTGAGCTACAAGATAAAATCTACATCTACACCTGAGGAAAGGGGAGTTGCAGCCGAAAATTCTTCAGGCAAAGCATTTGAAACAGCAAAAGAAGCTGCGAAAAAATTATTTTCGATAGACGATCAGGCTGGATCGAGTTGTTCAGACAAGAGCCTGTGGGATTTAAGACCAATTGCAACCTGTGATCGTTCTGGAAAGTCACAAGTTCAAAAAAAGATGTCGGCTTCGATAATTAGCAGCACGCCTATGAAGGAAGAGCTGGAACTCAAAAAGCAATTAATGGAGGAAAAAGAAAATAAACGTAAATTAAAAGTATCCACTTCAGTAACCAAAAAACCCAAAGACATAAAAAATAAACCAAAGAAAAAACCTAACAAAGAGCGGGATGACGTTAAGACAAAGTCGAAAGATGCAAGTAGTGAAGAAAGTAAGCAGAAATATTATTGCCCAGGGTGTGGAGAATTGTATGTCGACCCCACTACAGAAAATTGGGTCCAGTGTACTGGGTGCTTGGAATGGTGGCACGACAAATGCTCTAGATTTGAGGGCAGCAGTGACTTTAAGTGCGATTTTTGAGACTAGTCATCTTGCCCCAATAGATTCGTCATCTTACCCATGCCATGGGGTAAGATGACTAAAGTGCAATGTTTTGTTTTAGTTTTTATTGTGAAAAAATGTTTAACTTTCGATGTTTTTTACGTATGCCAAATGAAAGGCAATGAGCAAGGCTCCATTGTGCCTGAGTTGATGTAGCTTAATAAAAAAGTTTACCGTAAAAACAATTGTTTTTCCTTAACATCACCATCTTACCCCCTGTTCCCCTACCATGATCGCAACAAAAAAAATGCCGCCTACCACAGGCTGGTCGAAAAATACAAAAACATTGATCCAAATGCCAACAGGGACATAGTGGTTAAGAAAATTAATAATCTTAGAACTGCATATAAACAAGAGCTTAATAAAATAAAAAAATCGCATAAATCCGGAGCAGGAACTGACGAGATTTAGGGCCCCCGCGCACTAGGCAGCCTGGCTACGCAGCCAGGCTGCGGCAGCCAGTAAAACATATGACGTTGTATAGGAGCCCGCGCACTAGGCAGCCACGAATTCCCGGCTGCGGCAGCCAACACAACGCGCCTGTTTGCACGGCAGCCGACTGGCTGCCCGCAGCCAGAACGTGTGTAGGCGAATGTATGTGGCTGCGCCAGTCTCCGCGCACTAGTTGTAGCTGCCAGACGTATTTTGCGTTCCGAACTTTTTCAAAAGATGACTTTCGATACAGAGAAATTTATTCGGGAAATTGAAAGCCGTAAAGCAATTTGGGATATAACATCAGAAGAATACAGTGATCGTGATTTAAAGAAAAGAAGATGGGAAGAAATCACGAACACAATGTGCTCGGAAAATTTATCAGAAAATGAAAAAAATGAATTTGGTAAGCATGTATTTTTATTATCTGGATTATACAGTATAATACAGTGTGATTCTGCACCACCAATCAATATTTTTGTAAGTTATCGTACAATAACTCTATATTAGTTATATATTATTTTTTTTACTTAACTAGGTATTTTCACCTCGATGTTTTATTTAGATAAATAGGTAAGCACTATTTTAATGCATATCTGTTTTGCCATTCTAACGGATTTGCATCAATAAAATAATCCGCAAATAAATCCCTATAAGATGCTGATGATCGGCTGCCTCTATTTGTGGGTCCCCCGGTTATTTCCAGTTCTGGTGGAACGTACAGTGTGTCTTGAAATATATACCCGTCTCTTTCGCGCACGTAGTTATGTAAGACACAGCATGCTTGTACATGGCAATTGCAAGTTCCTGTCGGACATCTAGTGGACGGTGAAAAATTCTCCATTTGTTGGCTAAAATCCCAAACGTGCATTCTATGTACCGCCTTGCCCGAGACAGTCTATAGTTGAAGATTCGTTTCTTCGCTGTTAAACTCCTACCTCCATAAGGTCTCATTAAATTTTCACATAAGCCAAATGCCTCATCCCCCACTATGACGTATGGCATCGGTACTCCATTATTTGATATGGGGCGCTTCTCCGGGATTTGTATATCTTTGTTAACAAGTTTTTGATACAAAATGAATTTTTTATATATAGATGAGTCACTACATTTTCCATAAGCCCCAACATCTATATATGTGAACTTGTAATCTGCATCGCACACAGCAAGTAAAACGATGGAAAAATAATTTTTATAATTATAGTACAGTGATCCTGAATCGCTGGGTTTTATTACTCTTATATGCTTTCCATCGATGGCACCAACGCAATTGGGATAGTTTGCATTTTCATTGAAACCTTTTGCTATTTCAAGCCACCTCTCTTCATTTAATTCTGGAAACGATGACTGTCTCATATTCTCCCAAATTGCCATGCAAACTTCATATATGATATCTCGGACATTTGTATGTCCAATCCGATAATTATGACTCAATTCCATCATAGAACATCCTGTAGCAAGATATCTGTAACAAAGAACAAATATTAATTTTCAGGTAAATTTCTACAGAGCAAGTGGAAGAACATCAGGACTAGTTACAATAGGGAAGTGAAACGCAGAGCTGGTTTCAAAAGTGGATCAGCAGCTTCGCGCAAGAGTCCATACGTATATTTCGAACAACTTCATTTTCTTCGGCCCACCGTAGTTATTAATGAAACTCAAAATAGTATGGATGAAACACGCACTGCCGAAACCAACGATAACAGCGGTAGTACGCAAGGTGAACGACATGTTTCCAAAAAGAAGAAGACAAGTGGCGACGACAATTTGGCGCAGGTATTAAAGGAAAGTATTGTAATGAGAGAAGAGCGTGAAAGACAGCACGAGTCTGATTCAGATAGACTATTTATGCTTTCACTTCTAGATGATTTTAAAAACATCCCGAGACATCGTAAGCTTTCTACAAAAATGGAGTTAATTGAAGTTATAAAAAGAGATCTAATGGAAACTCACGATTCCGAATTTAGTCCGTTTCGGCAACGTTATGTTGATTATGAACCAGGAACATCGGCCGCCACATCATATAGACCACAAACATCGTTCAGTGGACAATATCGCCAAGGTCAAGGATACTCGACTGAATATGGACCGGAAACCACAAGTGGTGGGCAGTATCACTATATGCACTCGACACACTCGAATTATAGACCAGAAGCCTCGACCACTGAAAGCCCCCGTGGGTATTCTACGGCTGTTCCAGACAGGCAAGACAATACTGTTTATACTGATGCGTTATCACCAACTGACACAAATACAACAGATACGTCTCAGGGTTCTGAATTACTAGAACTATTTACTACACAGGACAACTTGAACTAGGAAATTCATTACCATACATGTAAGAAATAAATAATAAATGTTATGACTAATTAACAGTAATTGAAGAGTATAACTTCTAAAGGGTCTAAGTGCCAATTGATGAATTTTTAGTTAGAGTATGAAAAACGGTTCGAAGTTCCAACCCCAATAAAAACAAAGAGTCTATGTGCCAGTAACATATCTAAACGGTTCTACTGTTAATCCAAAAATAAAATAAAAAATATGTAATAGGCTTTTCGTATTGTTTTTGTATTGTTTTTCTCGTTAATCCCAAAATCATAATTTTGGCACTTAGACCCTTTAGAAGTTATACTCTTCAATTATCTATCATTTTCGTACTCACCTCAAAGTTATCACCAGTTTTTCTTCAGGACTTATACAAGCTCGCATACGAGTATCAATACCCTTGATTGAATTTCGTATTTTTTCCAAAAGGTTATCAAACGATTGCACTGACATTCTCGTGTAGTTAAAAAACCGGTCTGGGAATGCACGAACATCTTTGAAATAGGTTTGGAATAAGCCTTTTGAGTGTCTTTCTAAAAAAAGAGGATGAATCCAGTGTCTTTTCTTTGTTTTGCGTTTTTTACAAGATAGATAAGCAATAATTATAAGTTCTTCCACGTTCATATCGCTCGACGGAAGGATCTAGACTAGTCGTTGATTGGCTGCTATAACTGGCTGCGCAAACATTCTGGCTGCCGCAGCCTGGCTGCGTAGCCAGGCTGCCTAGTGCGCGGGGGCCTTTATACTCCTCACTTATGGTACTTTGAGTTGCTAAGTTTTTTATACGATCAAGAAGTACCGAGACCATCGATATCGAACATGGATGAGGACGAAAATGAGGTAGGCTTTATTTCTCAGAAATTATTTATTGTTTATTGTTACATATTCCAATAGGTATTGTGTGATTATTACATGCTAAATACATTTATGCATTTTTGATATTAAGGTAGTACGTTTTCCATATCAAGTCTATTTATCCAAATACGCAATCAAGAAATAATCAAAGCTTAGCACGTCATTATTAGGTTATATAGGATGACTCTCCATCATCGCGAAAAAAGTTAAGGTCATGTATACGAGCAACTCCTTGTATAGGACCAACTTCGGAGTCGTGAAAAAAAATCAGATGTTCCATACATTTCGCCTCGCATTTCGCTTGATTGAATTATAATTTTTCTATGTAACAGCTGATGTTTTTCACAATTTCGAAGTTCGTCCCATGCAAGAGTACACTGACCTTAACTTTTTTCGCGACGATCGAGATATAAGATGGTATAAGATGGTAATTATGTTGTTGAAACGTTCTACCTCAATGAATGAAACTGTCTTGCCAAGGAACTGTTCCTTCACTTACAAAATACGTCATAAATTGACATCTAATCTGATCTGCTGTTCGAAGTGCACGGCCTTGGATAGTTCTTTGTAATGATTCAAGTGATGACTCTCCTGTTGTGAGTCCTGACGTACCCGCTTCAAAATTTTCTCTATCAAAACATTCTGACGGAGCATATGAATTAAACGATGATGACATCAAATAATTATGCAAAGCACAGGTTGCTCTTACGACTGAACCAATCGTTTCAGGTGACAGGTTTATTTGTGTTCTGTAAACTCTGAACCTCGCCGCTGGTATGCCAAATGCGTTTTCGACTAAGCGGCGTGCTCGTGATGTCCGATAATTATATATCTTCTTACTTCTAGTGTCTAAGTCACTTTTCCGAAATGGTTTCATCATGTCATTTCTTAGAGGAAAGCTACAAGTACATAGGGCAGTATTCGTGGACTATTTTGCAACCTTTCTGTTGTGGGAATATTTAACGTCTTTTTTTCAAGTTTTTCATAAAATTTGGTATTCAACAATACTCCACCATCGGAAACCCTACCATTTGTTCCAAAATCAACTAACAGGAATCTGTATGTTGCATCAACGATGGCCATAAGTACCATACTATGTCTATATTTATAGTTATAAAAATATGAGCCACTGTAGCTTGGAGGCACGATTTCAACGTGCTTACCATCAATGGCACCTAAACAATGATTAAAGTTCCACTTGTCCTGAAATTATCTCGCTATTACTCTCCAATCCTGTTCTGTTTTCGGAAACTGTAAAAGGCGCTCTACACTTGGCCCGCGGATCGCGCGCGAAGGCTGCGACATGGCGCGAACGCTAAGTGTGGAGCCGATTCGCATATTCTCCGCGCATTCGCGCTTTTTTCCCCGATTTTTGTCGGTGTTTTGTACCGCGTCAAAGGGAGCGCGAAGCGCGAACGCGACAGGAACGTGCATGACTCCACACTCGCAGTCTGCGATGCTCAGTGTTGATCGAGCTGTTGTACGTGCCAGTCGGATTTAATGTGGACAAAATGAGCGTAACGTGGTCGAATGAAATGGAGATGCAATTTCTCGAGATTTACCAATCAGAACCTATTTTGTGGGACCCCAAACAAAAGGATCACAAAAATAAATTAAAAATGCATGACGCATGGATGCGCATCAGCGCAATTATAGAGATACCAGTTCCTGATTTGAAGACGAAAAGAGATTCGTTGCTTTCAAGCTACAGAAGCTATAAAACTAAAGTAAAGAAATCCTTAAGTTCGGGTGCTGGCGCCGACGAGGTTTACAAGCCCGTTTGGTTCGCCTATGAATTTATGGATGCCTTCTTGAGCGACACCACAAAATGTAATAAAACTATTAATACGGTAAGTAATGTTTTATTAACGATTAAAATAGTTACAAAATTCGTTCCTTATCTCGATGGCATTAGCAGCGGCACGGCGGGGTATATGTCGCACATTACGAATTGCAGATGTTCCTTCAATTTCACTCCTCCACGAGCCGGGTTGTATAAGTACATCATTGTTGTCATATTGGTCAATAGTACCGGGTGGTGTATAAATGTGGGCAGAAGTCCTGCTTCGCCTCAAATAATTGTGTAATAAAATACATGTCATGGTCACAATACTGGCTTTATCTGGCTGTAGTTGAATAGGTCTTTTAAAAATTCGGAACTTTGTCACCATTACGCCAAACGTATTTTCTACAACAACCCGTGCTCTTGATAATTTCTGGTTGCCACGTTATGGTTACCAGGATATGGTCTCATAACATGTTGTGAAAGGGCAAAAGCTCCGTCTGCCAATAAGACATAGGGTACGTCAATATTTGAATTAGGAAGAGGATGCGGTGTTGGTAAATTTAATTGGTTTGTGCAATTTTTTTTCCACAAAAGACAATTTCCAAACACTCCACCGTCGCTAATTCTTCCTTGACATCCAATATCAGCAAAAATAAATTTGTATTGGCTATGTACTACTGCTAGTAGTACTATACTAAATGTTCGTTTGTAATTGTAATATTGAGATCCAGAGTTAATTGGGTTTTCCAAAACGATATGTTTGCCATCTATAGACCCAATAGCTCGGGGAAATGTTGGCGAAAATCCTTTTTCGATTTCTAACCATTCATTTGGCCACGAAGGAATCTGAAACAAAAAATAATAGTATTTATTTATTTTCAGGAAGGGGAGCCTGCGAATGTCGATCATTTTCAGGAAGAAAATAATGCATTCCCAGAAGGTAATTCAAGTGGTAGACAAGGAAGTGAAATTCAGCAAGGAGGTGACAGTCAAAATGTAAATAGTGAAGGCAATGTCCAACAAACAATTCGGCGGCGCCGAAATCCTCCAGAACTTCTAGCCGCGGGAAAAGTTGTCAAAGAAGATCTGGACACTTTTGCAACAACATTAACAAGGGCTGATATCGAAAAACAACCCAAAGAAGTTGACGATTGTGAGTTGTATGCTCAACTCCTGGCAAAAAAATTAAGAAAAATGTCCGAAGAAAAAAGACTTAGACTGATGCACGATATAGATGGCATGGTTTTACGCCATCAGTATGGGTACCAATCAGAAACATACTTTTCTGCATCGCGATCATCACCCTCTCCATCATATTTTCCAAACGGTCCCAACCAATTTCAGCGACCTGGTACTTCAGCCTCAAGTTATTCTGATTCGGCTGTACACTATACTCCACAGAGAATAATAGTAAACCATTCAAAGAGGGCGTCTAGCACTGAATCCTCTAGTCAATCCCTGCCACCATCTTATAATTATACTCCAATAGTCATCCCAAATAAATCTAATGATGATGTGGGCCCAAATATTCTGATACACGCTGATGAACAAATTTACCCACCCGTGACTCATGCGCCGGATGAAGACTCTATAAGTGAACCAAGTATAATAGAACAAGCTTTCAATATCAGTTAAATATTTATATAGTATATATAAATAGTAATATAAGTGTAGGGCTATCTGTTGTTTGTCTAGGGGTTCTGCTCTCAATTCTTCTCGCTTTTCACAAAACTGTTCAGTCATTTCAGTTTCGATTGCTTCCAAAATTCTCGTATCTTCTTTACTCCTCATCTTGGTTCCTATCAGTATCTCAAACGGAGTAGTACCGATACTTCTTTGATATGTCGAATTTAACACCATCTGCAGTTTTTCAACTTCGATACTCAACTTCGTCAAAACAGGGATTATACTTCTATTTATCCGTTCGACTTGTCCATTTCCTCGGGGTATTCCTGTAGTAATTTTGACGTGCTCGATATTCTCTTCTCGGCAATAAAATTCAAATTCTTTGGACGTAAAAGCCGTTCCTCTATCTGAGATTAAAGGGTTGCCAAAGACCTTCTGTTGTTCCTTCAGGCAATCTATGGTCTCCTTTGACGTCGTGGATCTAGTCGGGTATATCCAGACAAACTTGGAAAAATCATCAATTACGATCAACGAATGTTGGTACCTTTTCTTGGTGGATGGTAACGGTCCTAGATGGTCAATATGGTACGTGTGCAATGGTCCATGTTGCTTGTCAATGGGATGCAGAAAGCCTTCCTGCTTACCTTCTTTCTTGCGTCCCAGTATGCATAGTATGCAGTTTCTGATACAAGCTTCTATCTTCTCTTTCAACTTTGATATGAAGTATTCGTTCTTCAACAGCTCTTCTGTCTTTTTCACAGAAAAATGTCCTTTCTCGTGAGCTTTCTTGATTAGCTCTGTTTGCATCGCTTTCGGTACAACTAGGAGTTCTTTGCCTTTGTCATACTTGTACATAATGTCATGTTTCAGCAAGTAACCTTCATAATCTTTTTCCTTGGCTAGGACTGTCTTTATTGTCTTCAAATTTTCATCTTTTGCTTGAGCTAGTCTTATCCTATTCACTATTCCTTCGTCTTCAGTGATCGTCATTACCACTGGATATCGGCTAAGAGCGTCTACGTGTGGCATTCTGTCTCCTCTTCTATGTTCTATGGTGTAGTCATACTCTTCTAACAACAAAGCCCATCTTGCTACTCTTGTTGTCAAATCTTTCTTATTCATTGTCTTTTGAAAAGCGGAACAATCTGTAACAATCTTGAATGTTACACCTAATAGGTAAATTCTAAACTTCTTGACCGCCTGAATAACAGCCAAAACTTCAAGTTCATAACTGCTATACTTTTCTTCAGCTGGTGTCGTTTTTTTGCTCATGTAGTATACAGGGTGAAACTTCTGGTCTTCACTACATTTTTGCATTAAGCATGCTCCATATCCAAATTTACTGGCATCGGTATGTAATTCTATTTCACAACCTTGCTGGTAAATATGTAGCACTGGTTCCGTCGTCAACAACTTCTTTAACAGGTCAAAAGCATGTCGTTGTTCATCCTCAAATCTGAAGGGTTGATTCTTCTTCAACAGATCACTTAATGGTCTAGCGATAGCTGCGTAACCGCATATGAATTTTCTGAAGTACCCCGTCAATCCTAAAAATGATTGGATCTGTCTATGCGTCTTAGGCTCTAGAAACTTCCTGATAGCTCGAGTCTTTTCTTTGGATGGTTGAACTTTCCCATCTTCTACGATGAACCCTAAAAATTCTACCCTTTTCTTCAACAGTTGACACTTTTCCTTTTTAATTTCCAAACCGTAGTCTCTTGCAACTTCTAATACCGACTTTAATTTTTCAATGCCTTCTCTCTCGTCAAGGCTAGGAACAATAATATCATCCATATAATAAACACAAATGTTTTTGTTCACTAGTGGCCGAAAAATGTGACAAACAAATCTCTGAAATACTGCCGGACTGTTACATAATCCGAACGGACATCTTAAGAATTCATATTGTCCATTATGGGTGACGAAACTCGTGTACTTCCTACTGGCTTCTTCTACAGCTACATGAAAGAATCCATTCTTCAAATCGATCGTACTGAATACTTTAGCTCCTTGCAAGTTATCTAGGACGTCTTCTATCACGGGCAATGGAAATCTGTCTTTAATTACTTTCCTGTTCAACTTCCGATAGTCGCAGCAAATTCGTGTTCTTCCACATCTTTTTTCTGTACTAACACTAAATTACTTGAAAAATCTGATGAGCTCGGTCTTATTATTTCTTCTTTCAACCATTGGTCTACCTGGCTTTCTACTGCTTCCTTCCGCGATGTGGCCATTCTTCTTGGTGTTTCATACACTGGTTCTTCGTCTTTCAGAACAATCTTCATTTCTATGTCTGTGGTCTTCGTCTTCTCTGGTTGGTAGTTCTGTAAGAGTTCTTCAGCTTCCTTTTTGATTGCTGAATCTCTGATATGCGTCGTGTCTACCTCAAAGTCAGTAGAGTAGTTGTTGAGCGTCATCTTCATAAAAAATGTTGTCTTCGCCTTCTTATAAACAACTATTCCGTCGTCGCTAATGCTGATATCCGCATGCTCTAATAGGTTATTTCCAATGATGACCTTAAAACTTGATGTCTCTGTCTCGTGGAATGTCAACGCGAATTCTTCTCCGTGTATCAGGACATTGGTATAGAATGATCCCAAAGTTTCAACTCTATTGTTACCTAATCCTTTAATCACAATTGTCTCCTTCACTAAGGGAATGTTTTGGAAGAAATCTTCATACGTGTCACGTCGCATGGTATTGATGTCACTTCCTGTGTCCAACAATGCCTTCATTCTGATTCTTTTAACCTCCACATTCAGCAAATTCTTTCCAGAGGCACGTTCTATTGTATTAACCGTCGCCATGGTGCCTGAAGGTCTCTCTTCATTGCCAGATTCCCTCATCATACATCTTGTTGCTAGATGTCCAAAGTTTCCACATCTGAAGCACTTTGCTCCTTTATCCTTGTTAGGACAAGCTGCTGATTTGTGTCCCTTGGAACCACAATTGAAACAAACGAGCGCCTTTCGTCTCTCGGGATTTGTCTCAGAATTTCCTTGAGTTCTGGTTCTCCCTTGCTCTCTCTTATTTTCCTCGTGTTTGCTTCTGAACGGCTGTGTGTGCGCGACACCTCCTAATCTAGCTTTGCAGATTTGTTCATACGTCTTCGCTTTCTCTTTAAACTCGGCAAAATTCTTCGCTCCATAAAGAATTACTTTATTTGCTGTCTCGTCTTGGATTCCGTCTATAATGTATTGCATGACCTCAGCTGGATCTATGTATGCTCGACTTCCTATCTCTCTCATTGTTAGGATGTACTCCTGTACTGATTCGTCTCGTCTTTTCTTCCTTGTCATCAGCATTTTGTGGATTTGTCCACTAGACATCTTCGTTTCGAATTCTTCTATTAGTTTCCTTTTGAGAGTTGTCCATCTTTGTATACCTGTCTCAGATTGGATATACACCTTGGCAAGACCTCGCAATGACTTCTTTGCAAAAACTAATTTTTGTAAGTCGTTCCAGCCCATTAATTCAGACATCTCCTCAAAATCGGATATCCATTTCCTCACAGGATATTCTGATTTTCCATCAAAAGGTCTGATACTGTCTTCGACGTCCTTGAATGTCAGTGAGAAGCTAGGATGGATATTTCGGTTTATACTTGCAACACTTCGCACGTCATCATAGCTGTCGTCGTCTTCTGAGCTACATCGTCTTCTATCCTCCTGGCGTCTGATGTTTTCTTCACCATGTCGTCTTTGATCCTGTGGAGCATGATAACGTCTTTCGTCTTTCGGCACGTATCGTCTTCCGTTTGTACTGACATACTGTCTTTCGTCTTCTAAATCTTCGTCTTGGTCTTCTCTTTCTTCATCTTCTCCATCGTCATTTCTTTCTTCGTCTATTGCGTCATCATTTTCAAAATTTATCAAAAATGTGCAAATACGGTCCGCAATCTCATTTTCGGATCCGCAATAATCTAGATCAAGGATATGGCACACAGAAATTAAATCGCCTAAATTGAGCTTGCTTAGAACTTGATTTAATTTCAATAAATATTCCGGCGAATTCTTAGAAAAATCGAAACCTGTAAAACTCCTTAAACCGGCTCTGACTCGTCTCGGTAACCCTTCATTGTCGTACGCCACCAAATGCAATGCTTTCGCCGCTTTCAACTTACACTGAGATATATGCAATTTTGTCAATATCACCCAAAGTTACTTTCTTAGAAGCCATTATTTTATCAAATTTGAATATAAATCACAAATAATTAAGCAAATAGACTAAAAAAAAAGGCAATAGCAAATCGAAAATAGTTAGAATAGCAACAGTAAGTGTGCGGCAAAGTCAAAAAGTAGACACTTGCTAGTAAAGGCAATCAGATCGTTAGAAATGCTGAAAAATACTAAATTTTGAAAAAGAACGTAACTCAAGCGGGGCGGTATATACGCTTTACAGTAAAGAAAATTATTCACAATACTTCAGTATATCGAAAATACAAAACATTAAATCATGTAAATATACAAAATATTTTGTCTTCTGATGTTTCCAGCGTAAACCAGTAAAAAGAAACGATCCTACCTTGGGTTGAGTGCGTTGACCTTTTACCTCTCTTGCAGTTCTGCCTCTTGTATTTGCCTCTGCTCGTCAACAGCATCAATGTCTTTGTCGGCCTCCTCTCGTAGCTACGGTTTGTACTTGCCTCGTGGCGTCGTTGCGGCAAACTCGGCGTCAGCGGCGCGCTTGATGACTCACTGGCTTCGTCTGCTTCTGGGTTTTCGGTTTTGGTCGTTCAGGGTTTTACCTCGTCTTTCTCGACACAGCTTTCTCCACGTCTTTTCGTCTTGCTTTTTATCTGTATCCTTATACGTTTGGTTATCGTATTGTATCCCGGACGAGCCCCCAAAATGTAGGGCTATTTGTTGTTTGTCTAGGGGTTTAGGGGTTGGAAATCACGAGTCCGTGGATACAGATGAATGATGGCCGTCTATTGATTAAATACACGATATTGAATGAGTGTATATAACGCCGTCTACGTCTAAGTTCACGTCTTTTCTGTGTGTCTTTCTTGATCGGCGGCTGAATACAGACTGCCCGTTGTCAGCCGTCAAAACGTGAGGCGCTGGCTTCTCGATTGTTCTAGAAGGCTTTCTAGTTCAGTGGCGTAGGCAGCGCAAAGGCGTCGTCAATCAAGGGTCAAGGGTTACGCATTGACGCAAAATAAAAAAAATAAAAATGATAAAATAACCTTATCCTACATAAGTTACATAACCATTATAATGAATGACCCTGATTTATTTCGTTTGGTTTATTAAACATATTAAACTTACTATCAAAAAATAATTTGATTTAATCTTACCTTAATTTCGTCCTTTAATACTTCGTTTAGAGCACTGCATACTTCTGGTATAATATTCGAAATCAGTTGAGGAGAAATCTTAAATAGGAAATGTAGACTTTGGAAGTCGTCTCCTGTGGCCAAATATCTCAGTGTTATGGCTAAACGTATCCGAGCTGGAATAGCTTTTCGTAATTGAATATCTTGTTTTGAAATCTTGCTTGAAATTTGATTCAGCAAATATTCAAAATCAGCTAAAGACATCCGAGTTAACTTATGGAATTCACCAGATGGTTCTGCCACTAATTCACTCAGCTGCTTTTCAATTGTTATCCTGTAAAAATAAGCATTCGGAATGATTACATTAAAGATAATTAATAATTTATTATAGGTTAGGTTCCTATGAAACTGCTAAATGTATACTTACGTTGTTCTATTACGATGAATACTTGTCATCCACCATCTTCGCTTTCTCCACCGCTTCTTAATTTACGTCGTATTTTTAATATACACGTAGTTATAGTTCGCTAATGCGCACAATGTAAGGGCCGCAGCAGCAGCAACATTTACGTCCATATCGCTCAACGTTGCGAACGATGACTGTGAAAATGCTGCGAACTATTGCGAGTGTGGAGTCCATGGTAAAGTCTTGGCAAATTCGCGCCGCGAAATCGCGCCGTGATTCGCGGGCTAAGTGTAGAGCGCTCTTAACAAAATAAGTTCATCATTAGTCGTTATTTTTAGGAACATAACATTAACTTCTATTCTACAGGCGCATTCAGCTGCCAGCATCGGCTCACCGAGCAACGAATTAGACACACTAACCTCAAACTATTCTGACACCGAAAGCGACACACCGACCCCGAATCGTTCTGACAGCGAGCGAGATACACCAATCTCGAACCCTAGTCGGCCAAGACCAGGAAAGAATAAATTAACTGACGACGTACTTAGGTCTGTAAATGATCATTTTAAACGGCCTAGAATTCCAGAGAATCGCCTCGACGTGTTTGGAAAAAATGTGGGGATGAAACTACAAGAGTTACCAAAAGAACAAAGAATAATAGCTGAAAAAATTATCAATGAAACTCTGTTCTTAGCATAAATTGGTAGCCTAACTATGTCACACACTGTGAGAAACGATGACTTTGCCAACACTACTCAACCCCGGCCACACACTCAACCCCTTTACAGTCCGCCACACATTAAAGCCCAATATCAATTACAAGCTAACAAACACAGCTTTCAAAAACGTTCTCAAGTTGACTATGAATCCTCAAGTGTATCATCAATAGAATCTACACCACAATCACGGCCAGATTTTAATGCACAATCTGTTAATACAATTATTGTTACCCAGCCAGATCTTAATGCACAATCTGATACTACAGCTGCTTGCTTTTTAAGTAGTTTTAATATAATAATATAATAATATATATTGTATAAGTTTAACTAATAAACCATTTGATGATCATATGTAGTATTTTTTTTAAGTCCCATGCTTACCTTCAAGTAGTCTTTCCGCAGAACCTCGTACAAAGCATCACAGGTTTCAGGAACTATTTGGCTGAGAGCTTGAGGTGATATTATTGTAGAAAACTTCATACATTCATAGGAATGACCTGTAGCTAAAAATCGCAGTGTAGCAGATAACCTTTCATGGGGACTTACTGATTTTCTCATCAGTGTCCTGTTTCTTTATTAGTGGAGTAACCAAAGCCAGGAGGTTTAAGTATGCCTCCTCGTTCATCCTTAAATAATTGTGCCAATCTTTGGGAGCGAATTTTAACTCATTTAATAAGTTGGTAAGAGAAAATTGCTTCCTTTTCATGAGCCAGTCTTTGCACCACACACTCCGCGACTTTTTTTCTTTAAAAACATAACCAGGCTCAATAACGCAAGTGCGTCATCATCTTCCATCATGGATGACATGTTTCTTGCGCGAGCTTCTGCGGAGAACTGAAGCTCGACGCAGATATCGGTGGCGTGTGGAGACGCTATGGTATTTCGATTTAACTGCACAGTCTGAAATCGCTACGATATATCGTTACGTATGTAGCGGGCATAATGGGCGCCGTACATGCTACGAAAAATCGTTACGATCGGACTGTACAGTTCGAACGGTACCGATAAATCGTAGCGTGTATGTGGTAAAACTGCACAGTTTCGTACGATTTTTCAAGACTGTGCAGTCGAACGGACCAATATGAAATTTCAATTAGATCAAACGGAATCGGTTGAACTGTACCGAGCGATCTTGTTTTGACTCTGGCGCGAAGACGGTACAGTTGCAGCGGTAACTGAGCTAGGAGAGCATAGATATCCGTGAACTGCGCAGACAAGTCGGTGCATGTAGACGGTAGCACCGTTTTCCGATTCATTTTGTTCCTCAGTTTTAATTCGTCAAGCGACAATGGCTGACCTTCGGCAATGTTCCCGTGAGTTTCTCAAAGAATTCATCCAATTATATGAAAGTTTCCCATGCATTTGGCGTGTGAAATGCAAGGAGTACAGTGACAGAGATAAAAAGGGAGAGGCTTATGAGGCTTTGGTGGAGAAATTCAAATAAATCGATGCAACTGCAGACCGAGAAACCGTTGTGAAAAAAAGTAATTCTTTGAGAAGCGTGTACCGCAAAGAATTAGCAAAAGTTAATAAATCGATTCGATCTGGGGCTGGAGAAGATGAAATCTACAAGCCATCTCTCTGGTATTATGATTTGTTGCATTTTCTCAATGATCAGGAGACACCAAGACAGTCTAGGAATACCATAGATGAAAATGAAGAGTCCGCAGTTGACGAAACGCCAGAACAGGTAAGAAAAAAATTCTTCATGTCATCACTTTATTAAATAATTTTAATACATCATAAACTGATTATAAAGTAATAAATCTATCTTGCGCAAAAAGTTGAGTAAAGCGCAACACGCAAGAACTATAGTGTCGACGTTATTCATCTTCAAATTAATACTTGTGTGAAAAATACGAAATCGCGAAGCAAAAATTCCGAACGTGTTTTCAACAACACGCCTCGCCCTAGATAGGCGGTAATTGAAAATTCTTCGCTCCCTTGTTACTGTTTCTCGTCGATACGGTTTCAGAAGTTCTCAACGCATAGCAAAAGCTTCATCACCAACAAAAACGTATCCTAAAACTCTGTTTGTACTTCCAGTGCCCCGGGGTTTTAGAATTCTCAACTCATTCTTAATTAGCTTGTCATAAAATTTAATGTTATTTATGACCCCTCCATCTGAGATTCTTCCGTTTGTGCCTATATCACAATACAAAAATTCGCAATTGGCATTGGCTATTGCCATAAGAACAACACTGTGGGATTTTTTTATAATTGAAATAATAGGACCCACTTCCTTTAGGTGGCAGAATTCTAATATGTTTTCCGTCGATTGCCCCTAAACAATGAGGGAACTGCCACATTTGTTCAAACTCAGCTGCAACTTCCAGCCACTCATTTTCAGTCTTGGGAAACTGAAACAAAAACAAAACAAAATTGAAACAAAATAAAATCAATAAATTGCAACAACCAAAAAATAACCAAAATTGTTTAATATTTCAGATGGACGAAGATGAGCATGAGAGTGCTGCTAACAGTGAACATAGTCAAGCGCCTGCTACTCCTCTTTCCGGAGCATCAACTCCCTGTTCTAGCAATGTACTGTCACGTAATACTTCAACATTGCATTCTTCAGCTCGTAAGAGAACGGGAGTTCCGAAATATGATGGCACAAATGACGTTATGAAGCTGGTAGAAAAGAAACTCGAGTCGCTACAGCCAGAGGATGCTTGTCAGGTGTTTGGAAAACATGTGGCTAATAAACTCAGAGACGTCCCTAGTTCACAAAACGCAATTGCTAAGAAACTAATTTCCGACGTTTTATTCGAAGCGGAGATGGGTACGCTTACCAGAAATTTTCAACTTGTTGATATAACTAGCCAGCGGCAAGATGATTTTGGTTTAGTAAACGAACGGAGTTGGCATCAGCAGAGTATGCCCCAACAATGGAGCATGCCACGTGCTCGTTCTTCGCAAGTTACACAATACCGATCCTTCTCGCAGCAGTCGCAGCCTATGACGCATAAATCTTTTCTAGACAATAGAATTATGACTTACCTTCAAATATTCATTTTTCAGCACCTTGAAGATAGCTTTACATGTTTCGGGAATGATTTCGCTCAACGATTGCTTCGAAATAATTGTGAATTCTAGGTCTTTATAACTTCTGCCAGTTGCCAAAACTCTTAAAGTTGCTGTTAGTCTTTCATGTGGTGATATTGCTGTTTTCATACAAGTATTTTCTTTGATGATATGCGGTGTCACTAATTGCAATAAATAAGTATACGTATCTATGTCCATTCTCAAGTAGTTCCGCCAATCATTAGGTTCATCACGTAATTCGCGCAGTAATCCGATATGAGAAAATTGCTGCCTTTTAAGAAGCCACTTTCGCGACCACTTTGAACGCCTGGTACTTCCGAGGCGTTTAAATCTTCTTTTTTTAACGAGACACATTGCCCAAACTGACCAGAGTAGTACCTCCTCCCCGACAATATCAACTGAGCGAAATATACAGATATATCTGCACCGTGTGGACGGTCTGAAAATTGCAGCGTTTTCATTCCGTCTCGAGACTGCGCAGACAAAACGTTGTGCAAAATGGAGCGTCTGGACCGGTCTTAATGGTTCATGTACATTATCAATAATATAGCGACATTTATTGCGAGAATGGATGTCTACTCCTGTGTAAACATGACTGAGACCAAAGTTGCCAGACCACTTTTGTTTCCGACTGGTGATCTCGGCAAGTAAAAACGTTGTTAATGTAAACATCTTGCAGTGCGTTCTCAGAGAGATAGATTTTATTCCAAATGTGTTGGAAATTTTTCGCGAGAGCTGTGTATATTGCATTTCAAAAATGGCACAGAAAAAGACCTGGTCAAAGGACGAGACATTTTCTTTAATTACGGAATGGGAGTTGTAGCCAGAATTATGAGATGTTAAAAGTATAAATTATAGGAATAGGATTACACAACAAAATGCGTTGAAGCAATTAGCTGGAAAATTTGAAACAGCCGAAAGTGAAATTTCTAGGAAATTGTACAATCTGAGAACTCAGTTTCATCAAGAAATAAGAAGACTGAAAACAAAGAAAAGCGGTGATGGAGCTGACAATGCGTATGAGATTACTTGGGAGTTTTTTAATTAATTGAAGTTTATTAATTGTGATCATTCGGAGTCAAAAACTGTTGACAATTTGGTATTATTTTTTTTTATTTATTTAAAAAATAATAGGTTAGTTATTAACAACGTTTAAGTATTCTTATATATTAGGTACAGTATGTTTAAATGAAATCTAGTTTTCTAAATATGCGTATATTGCCAATGTACTTCTCCCTCTGGTGAAACAAAATAATCCCTTAATTCATCCCTGACATCTTTGGAATTTACACCAAAATTATGTGCTGCTCCATAGTCTAACCCTAATAAGTTTGATTGTGGCATTCCAACCCTGCGCCATGCGGTCTCCTGTTCATCCGTATCGAAGGTACCTCCTGGTGCATAAAATTTACTTTTTCGACTCATTAGAAATTTGTGTAGGACACATATTGCTGATACAACACAAGTACTTTTTTCTGGTCCAACTTCTATAGGCTTTCGTAGAATACGAAAGCGGTTAGCAAAAAGTCCGAATACCTTTTCTATTACTCTTCTCGACCCTGAAAGTCTGTAACTAAGCACCCGGTTAGGTGCTGGTTGTCCTCTGAATGGGTATGGTTTTAATAGATAGGGTTTCATAGCGAATGCATCATCTGCTACTATTACATAGGGTACAGGATTCTCGCGTCCCGGTAAAGGTTTTGCAGGCGAAAAGTTATGCGTATTATTTGCTAAGGCAACTGATAAAGTACAGTTATTGAAAACTCCCCCATCTGATTGACGTCTACCTCCTATATTTACATTTTGCGATACCGTTATGCCATCCTCGTGCACTGTACATTTTCTATCGAAAACGTTGCTTGCTTCCTCGCACTTCAGCTGCACGGTAATGTTCTGATATCATCGACCAACACGGGGCTTCGTGAAATCATCTGCATGATTTGGCGATGTCGTATCCCCATCGCTGTAGGTCGCTTGGGGGTTCGCGCCCTCGATCGCATCGCGTGTAAAACGCGTGCTTGCAACCGCGGCACGTCTCATCGCGTCAGCATCCTCGCCAGGGTGGCCGACCTGGAGATTCAGATTTGAATCTTGGTTGTCGATTCCGGTATCGGCGACACGACCAAGTAAGTTGTGAGACTCTTGTCGGTTGGAGTAGACGGCAAGACAGTCAAGGAAGGCTCCCAAATTAACACCGAGAGCTGGTGCCGTGCTGAACTGCTGTACCACCGGCGCGGAATTAACGGCAGGTGGAGAAGTCACATGAAGATCGATAGCATCACTGCACCTACCTGGACCCTGGACCTGTGTGGCCGGACACAGTGGTGCTGGAGGAGTCAAGTCTCCTATGGCTGCCCGTCCAGTGGACGCGTTTTCGCGCGAAGAGGCGAAGGGCGAAATGGCGCGAATTCGCGCCTTGTTTCAAACGTGTCGATTTACATGGGAACCCGTCCACTGGAAGCGCCACTTTCGCGAGAAGTGGGGCGAAGGCGAACGCGAACAAACCAGTTTGATTTTGACGCGCGAAGAGGCGAAGTGGGCAACGATGGACGTTGAAAAATTGATAGTTTTGGTGCAGGATAGACCATCCCTGTGGAACCAGAAGATGCCGCAATACCACATGCGGAATGTGCATATCAAGTTGTGGGAGGAGATCGCAGTGGAAATGAAGATGCCAGGTATACTTTATCTGAAGTCACTTGAAATAGCATAAAAACCTTTGGTGGCGCGTCCGTTGTAATTTCATGACGTATCATAGGCGTGCGGTCATTATTTATTTAGAATGATAACAATAATGATTTTATATCACAATAAATGGATTTTACTATCTTCTTATTTAAATAAAACGCACCCGATATTCCACGGTGTTTCAAGTGACTTCAAGTGAAGTATAATAATAATCAAAGTCCTATTAATTTTCAACTTAATTTTGTTTTTTCGACTTTTTTATTATTTTAAAAGGCTATTGAGTACAAACGTATAATATGAGTTCTTTCTCGTTACACATTAGGTCACAAAATTTTTTGGTACCTACCTACCTAATTAGTCGTTTCTATATCACCTTGCCGGGAGAAGAACATTTTGAATGTTTCCCTTACTTGCATTGAGGAATGTGAGCCACGGTTGGTTGCCCTTCCAGGAAACGACGAATGAGAGGTGTTCCAGTGAAGTGACAGAGGAGAGGTTCCCGGAATCATATCCCTGGGACCTTCTTTATTGATGACAATGTTGTGCAGTAGGCAAATACATTTCACAATGTGTTCAGCTCTCTCGGGCTTGACTTCAATAGCCTTGAGTAGAATACGCCATTTATGAGAAATTATACCGAAAGCACACTCGGCAACTTGCCTTGCACCGGACAAACGTTTATTATAGTTCTCTTGCTCAGTGGTTAAACCTCTCAGTGGGTAAGGACGCAGTAAATACGTCTTCAATGGAAATCCTCCATCCCCGATAACTACATGTGGTGCTTCTATGTCAGTACCAGGTAGTATCTTCAAAGTGTTCGTTTTAAGAGCACCTCTTTCTAGGGCTCGAGCCAATTGTGAGTGCCTAAAAACTCCGCTGTCACTTTGTTTACTTTGTTTTCCGTAAGCTCCGACATCAATGCAGATGAATTTATAATTCGCATCGACCACTCCTTGCAATATAATTGAAAAGAACTTTTTGTGATTGTAATACATACTTCCTGAATGAGCTGGACTGTTAATTCGAATGTGTTTCCCGTCTATGCAACCAACGCAGTTGGGAAATTTCCACTTTTCCCAAAACTCAGAGACGATGTTGTCAACTTGATTGTCAGATGGAAAGGGCATGTGTTCATCATGCAAGCTATCCCAAATCACTTGACAAGTTTCATGTACGATGCGTCCGATGGTCACTTCGGAGATCCGAAACGAATAGCTTAATGAGATGAAAGACGAACCGGTAGCTAGGTACCTGTAAAAAGAAACATAAAAAATACACCACAATATTTTAACGTTTTATTTTTTTGCGATATTTTCTTTTGTAGTAAATGATGTCAAGAAGAAGTGGAAAGGGCTGAGAGATACGTTCAGGAAGGAGTTGAAACAGGTTTTGGAAGAAAAATCAGGGAAAGCCGCCGACTTGTCGAAACTTTGGCCTTATTTCACGCAAATGGAATTCTTATCCGACACCATGATGCCAAAGGATACACAAACAAGCATCTCAGAGTCACAGGAAGAGTTTGACGGTATCTCTTTATCTGAGAGTTCTGTAAATGAACCTGATGAAAACAATGACCAACTATCACAAGATGAAACAATTGAAGTAATTGAACCCACGAAAAGAACTGAATTCCAAAGCCCATTGAAACGCAACCGAAAAAAACAAAAGAGAGATGAAATGGATGACAAATTTTTGGATATTGAGAGGCAAAAGTTTTCATTATTTTCAAAGGCTGCTGACGAAATGAGAGATGATGACTATCAATATTTGTGGAGCAGACTTTCAAATCGCACTTTGTCCAAATTTTCACATTTTGCCTTATAGATGGCGTTGCATTCTTTAAAACATCATTTATCAATTCACGTACTCCTAGACATTCTAATCGCAATATTTCACGTATATTTCTGGCTTGAAAAACGCCCTAGACAAACAAAAAGCATTTTGTCCATTAGCGAGAGACAAACAAACAGCAAAATGCGATTCGGTTGTCTTGTAATGCTTTCTTACCATGTAACCACTTTATTATTTACTTTTAAGCAGTGTAGCAATCAACAGTGTTGTTGTGATATTAGTAGTGCGTAAAAAGTAGTGTTTATTAGAGCAATTTAACAAAAAATGATTGAAGGTGAGCATATAGTGGGAGATACAAATAGAGGAACGAGAAAAAGAAAAATAAATACTACCTCAAAAGAACGTAAGAGAGAAATAAGGTACATTGAGATATTGTAGGTTATGTTGTATTTTTGTTGCTTAATTTTTTCGTTTCAGATATTCAAATTTAGACCCAGATTTACTGAATTTTAAAAATAACTGCGACCATAGATCAAAAAAATTTGAATGTATGGAACTTTTGTTGGCCGACATAAAAATCATTAGACAGAACTTCTACAATGACGAAAAAAATAACAAAAATGCGCAGGATAACAAATTAGCTCAGATGATGAATGTAAAGGAAATAAAAAGGCAAAGGAAGAGAAAGAATGGAAAATCACACGAATTTCACACAGAATTTTATGTAAGTGTTTTCAACAAACTAAGCTTCAGTACCTATTCAATTCCCGCTTACAGAATACTTAGTAATGTCTTTTTTAGGTTTGGCATAATAGGAAAAAAGTCTTTGTTTGACAAAAATTATTTTCATCCATTTTTAATTGCGGCCCAAGAAGAATTCATACAATAGTAAGAAAAAAGATGCAAGGCATTGGTATAAAAGACAATCGTGGTGGGGACAGGAAGTCCAAGAAAAATGCACTCAAACTAGAAAGTGTCATGAAGTTTGTATCGTCTTTGAGGGGTCATGAAAGCCACTATGGTAGAGGCAAGTCTAGAAGAATCTATTTGTCATCTGAATTAAACATAAAAAAAACTCTGGAAGATGTATACTCATCAAGTTCAAGATGATTCACTCCAAACAAACTACAAGTACTTTAGCAGAATTTTTAGCAATAAGTTTAATATAGGTGGGTAGTATTTATTTTTTTTCATTTTTTTCATTTTACAAACATGCTCATTTGTTTTAGCCTTTGGAAGCCCAGCAACTGATGTTTGCGGCTTTTGCATAAGAACAAACACAGAGATAAACACCACCAAAGATGAACAACAAAGGTTAAAATTAAAAATGGATTTATCCATTCACAAGACGCGAGCAAAGCAGTTTTTTAAATTAATGAAGGAGGAATCTCCTGACAGTGTGGAATATTGTTTTGATCTGCAGCAGGTCCAGGTTCTTCCAAAAGCACCGATTACGGAAGCATTCTATGCTCAGCAACTGGCCTTTTATGTATTTTGCGTGACAGATATTTCCATAAAAACTCCTGTTTTTTATACGTGGCTTGAGCATGAAGCGGGAAGAGGTGTGGTAGAAATAAGTTCCGCGCTGGCTGATTTTCTAAGAAAGACGGATTTTGACCCAAATACTAAACATCTAAGATTGTTCTCAGATGGATGTGGGGGTCAGAATAAAAACTCTCACATGGTACATGCACTCATGTTGTGGCTTTTGAACAATGCCCCAAAAACTATTGAAACAATTACGATGACTTTCCCCGTTCGTGGCCACTCGTTTATGCCAGCTGATCGAGTTTTCGGTCAAGTTGAGCTAGACTTACGTTCCCACGCTTTTATTAAGTCCCCAGACAAATATTATGAAATCTATTCTAAAAAAGGACAAGTCCGCAAGCTTGGCTCTGATTGGACTTTGTATGACATAAAACATGCAGCACTTTCACTCAAAAAAGTTATAGGCATCAGTGAAGCTAAAAGAATAATCATAACTCGAGGCAAACAACCTGCTGGGGCAAATAAAATATTGTATAAAATAGAATTTTTGTACAGGAATGATGACCCTTCTAAAAAGTTTTCAAGTTTACTCAAGCCAAAGAAGAAACTTAGTAATATAGTACTGCCGGAATTGCCAATGAAGCATGCTGTAAAGAAGAAGAAACTGGATAGCTTATCAAAATTTTTAGTTAGTTTATCGGGCAAGGAATGGGCGACAGATCCAGAACTAGCTTGGTTAGACCCAATTTTGAAAGATCAGTATGGTGAAAATGTAATTGACGAGGAAGCTCAGACCTGCGATCAATGTGAAGAAGGAGAAGAATGTTGCTGCCTTCTAGAGGATGACATAAATGTCATATGATTTTTTAATTATTTAATTATTAAGTGTTTTTGAATACGCAGAAATGCATTTTCAGTTTATATTCTTAATTTAGTCATTTAGAGACAATCAAACTACGTTTTGTCATTTAAAGACAAACAAATAGCGTTTTGTCCCTCAGAAATTATTTTTTTTTCAAAAACTAATAAGGTCTGTTGTTAACTTATAAGTAGGGTAAAATAATAAAAAAAAGTACATTTCTTCATATCTTGTGTTTTTTTTATATTTTATTAATAACAGTGTAGCAGTTTTTCTTATTTCCTGAAAAATGTCCGAAATGGACAAAGTGCGATTTGAAAGTCTGCTCCTCATTTAATGAGTCTCCTGCCATATCTGCGAAAAGTTCCGCATGCACATAAACTACAAGCCCGAGTGGAGATGATGAATGTGCTCGTGAAATACACCACTCCTCAGTGTTCACCCCTATCATCACAGCATATGACTTCGTCCCTGGCCTCGCCGCCTTCTTCTCTGCACAGCGAATCTTCTTCAAACCTTCAAGAATTTTACAGTACTTTCAATCCTGCCGGAGCGCATCCACCAACTTTTCATCAATTTCAGTAGCAAGGGTCAAATGAATAGCGTTTTTTAATGAAATAAAAAATATGTTGAGTACCTACTTCATTTCCTTAAAAAAACTACCTACAAAATAATATATACCTACTTCCATTGAAATAACACCTTTAGACAGTTTGTTTAGTCATCGTACGTTCGTGCCGCCCGCCGATTGGTAAAATATGAGTTGGGACACGGAAAAAACAATACCTTTCATTAAAGAGTATGAAAAGCGCCCGATATTGTGGAAAAAGAACGATAAACATTATTATAATATAATCAGAAAAGAAGATGCATGGAGAGTGTTATGTGCGGCAAGGACACATCCGTTCCAGTCTGGTGGTAGGTTTATTTGAGTTTACAAAAGTGGACTGTATTTGATTTGGTAAATGAGTGACAATACAAATTTCTTGAACCTGTTGATGCGTTCTTTCTCGACACCTCCTATCTTGGTCGCGGCGCTTCGATCTCTCTGGTGTCTCCGTCCCCATTGGCTGGATTCAAAAACTGCCAGGCAGCGCTTGCGGAGTGGTCGTGGCTGGTACACAGTGGCGCGCGCGCCAAATGACCATTGGCGTAACATAGGCCGCCCCCTTGAAAGCCTCCAGGCTTTCAACACGATGAGATGCTGTCGTCGTCTGGAAGTGGAAGAGCACAAAGCTTGACTACTGGCCTTTTGTACTCTCCAGTTGAAGTTCTTAAAGTAACAGTTCGAGTGATGTGGTCTGGTCCGGGATGGAGTTCAGTTATTCTGCCGATTCTCCATTTCAATGGAGGGAGTCCGTCTTCTTTAACTAGCACCAGAGTGCCGATCTTGAGTCTTTGAATGAAGTTCTCCTTCCACTTGGTGCGATGCTGCAGATGTGAGACATATTCTTTGGACCACCTGGCCCAGAAGTGCTGCGTCATTTTCTGCAGTCGTTCGAAACGAGATAATTGGTTTCCAGGAACGGTTAACCAATCTTTGTCTGGTGTAGCCATTAATGATTCGCCGATGATGAAGTGTGCGGGTGTGAGAGGAGAAGGGTCTGAGGGGTCGTCTGATAAAGGGTAAAGAGGTCGAGAGTTCACACATGCTTCAATTTGAGTCAATACCGTATAGAACTCTTCAAAAGTTAATAGCGTTTCACCGACAGATCGTTTTAAATGGTGCTTTACCGTTTTGACTGCGGCTTCCCATAGCCCCCCAAAGTGAGGTGATCTAGGTGGTATGAATGTCCATTTAATACCATCAATGGCTAATTTTTTCGAAATGGCATCAGTCCGCTGTAAAATGAATTGTTTTAGTTCTTTACTAGCACCCACGAACGTTGTTCCATTGTCTGAGATTACGTGAGAGCAAAAACCTCTGCGAGAAGTAAATCTTCTGAAAGCAGCGAGGAAACATTCAGTTGTGAGGTCACTAACGATTTCAATGTGAATTGCCTTAACTGCGAGACAAACAAATAAAGCAATGTAAGCCTTGGATAACTTGGAGTTACGCGTCTTGCTGAGCTTAATAGTGAATGGACCGGCAAAGTCGATTCCTACAGATAGGAATGGTCGCCCAGGAGTGACTCGAGATTTCGGCAAACTTCCCATCAAGTATCTTTCTTGATTAAGGCTAAAGCGAAAACAAGAGATACATTCCCGAATAATTTTTCGCACAAGCCTTTTGCCGCCGATAGGCCAAAATTTTTCTCTGATAGATGCTAGAAGACCTTGACATCCGATGTGTTTTAAACGTTGATGTTCATGTCGAGCGATAATCACGGAGAAATGATTATTTTGGGGTAGGACGTATGGATGTTTTTTATCATAAGGATAATCAGATATTTGCAGACGACCGCCAACACGAATAAGTCCATGCGAGTCAACAAAGGGAGATAAACTAAGAAGACTGCTTTTAGAGCAAACTCTTCCGTCCTGGGTTAGCTGTTGAAGATCGATAGGAAAAGAAGATCTTTGAACTATCCTTATAAGGTATGTTAGAGCATTATCGAGTTCAATAGGTGTCAAGGGGCCAGTTAGCTGATGCTCCTTTGACAGAGTCTTGAGTTTGAACCTGCTGATATAGCCAAACACCCGAAGCAACTTAGAGAACGAAGAGAACTTGATAATTACAGAAGAGAGATGATTTTCTGTTGTCGAGAATAATGAAGTGATCTTTTCCTTGCGTTCAAGGAGATCAAAGCTATCGTTTATTGGGCTATCTTTAAAATGGGGCCAATTCGACTGTTCCCGTGACAGCCAAATAGGACCATGAAACCAAAGATTGGAGGTTAGAAAATCTGACGGAGATATTCCGCGCGACAACAAATCTGCTGGGTTATCACTTGTATGGATATAGTTCCAGGAAACAGGATCAGATAAAGCTTGAATTTGAGAAACTCTGTTCGCAACAAACATTTTAAGAAGATGAGGTGATAATTTCAACCAGCATAATACAATTTTCGAGTCACACCAGTAACAGATTTGATCGAAATTCAGCTTCATGGATTCTTTGACAGTTGATACGAGTTTGACAAGGAGAAGAGCTGCGCACAGCTCGAGCCTGGGAATAGTAACCTGCTTAAGTGGAGCTACCCTAGTTTTTGCACAGAGAATCTTGGTATGACAATTTCCTTGAAAGTCTACGGATCGAATATACACAACTGCTCCGTATGCCTTTTCAGAAGCATCTGAAAATCCATGAAGTTCGATAGAAATTGGATTGTGACATATCACGTGTCTAGGAAATTGAACAGTGTTCAATTCAGAGAGCTTTGATCTATAATCAAGCCACGTTGTATAAAGCTGAGAGGGAATGCTTTCATCCCATGAAACTTTGAGTTTCCACAAGTCTTGCATTATTAGCTTGGAGGTGATAGTGACAGGAGATAGGAGACCTAATGGGTCGAAGATTTGCGCTATACATGATAAGATGTGACGCTTTGTGATTTTTTGAGAGGCACTAGTCTCAGCTATACAATAAGTGAGAAGGTCCAGCGTCGCATTCCAAAATATGCCCAAAGTTTTGTTTTGCTGATCTGCGCCGATTTGTATAGTCTCAGAATTTGCGAGAATATCTTTGTGGTTTGAGGACCATTTTCTCAAAGGGAAACCATGTTGGTTGAGTAAATCTGTAAGCTCTGCCTTCAAGGTCAAAGCCTGATCCACCGTCTCTGTGCCCGTGAGAAGGTCATCTACGTAGAAGTCTTCAATAATTACACGACAAGTTGAAGGATAAGCTGTCTTATGAATCCGAGCTACTTCATGTAGCGAACGAATCGCAAGAAATGCCGCCGAGGCTGTTCCGTACGTGACAGTGTTAAGTTCAAATGCTTGCAAGTCTTTATTCCGATCGAACCGCCATAAAATCTTTTGCAGATGGCGCTGATCTTCTCGAACCAGTACCTGCCGATACATTTTGGCCATGTCGGCACCAAGAACAATATTGTGCTTCCGAAAACGAAGTAGGATCGAGAAAAGATCATTTTGGATAGTAGGGCCGATCATCATAATGTCGTTGACCGAATATCCCGAGGTGGACTTGGCGGACCCGTCAAAAACTACCCTTAGTTTAGTCGTAGTACTATCATTTTTCATGACACAATGATGCGGCATGAAAAACCCAGTGTTGTCTTGATTTCGGCACAATGACATGTGCCCGAGATCGATATATTCGCGGATGAATGCGTGATATTGATACTTCAAAGTAAGATTTCGTTCGAGTTTCTGTTCAAGATTAACAAATCGTTTTTCTGCTAGAGATTTAGATTCGCCGAGGCTTGACTCGGGAAGTTTCAAGGGGATGGCAACTACAAAATGGCCGTCGATGTCTTGAACTGTTTCTTTGAAGTTTTGTTCGCACATTTCTTCGTCTTCAGAAAGAAATTTTTTGCTAGGAATCTCCTCTATTTCCCAAAACCTTGTTAGGGTTTTGTCTAAATTGTCTACGCTGAGGTTACAAACGACACGAGGTTGGCATGGTGAGGCTGGTAGAGGGCCTGATATTATCCAGCCTAATTTTGTCTTTTGAAGGATTGTCTGATCGCGTCCGAGCTTGATCTGCCCAATGGATATAAGATCCCAAAATAAGTCTGCTCCTATAAGGAGATCGATATGGCTAGCTTTAAAAAAGTTAGGGTCTGCAAGAGTAATATTATGCGGTAAGCTTAGAGAGCTTTTGTCAAAACCAACATCTGGAACGTTTCCAGTGATAGAAGGTAGAATCAAACACGATAAAGTAATGTGAAAACCGCTAAATTTGGATCGGATTTTGACAAATGTTCTGTGTGAGACCTTGGTATCTGATTGACCAATTCCAGATATATCAAGGTTAATTTTGGATTTTTGCAACTGTAAGATCTCGCATAAATTTTGAGATATGAAATGATTAGTAGATCCACTGTCTAGTAAGACTCTACATTCATGTGTGTTACCAAATGCATCTGAAGCATCAACAATAGCCGTAGATAGTAAGATCTGAGACGATTTGTTTGCATAAGAGTGATTGGAAGATAAAGAAACAATGTTATTATTTCTCGCTAGATTTCTGGCTGGCCGGTTCACATCGGCAACGTCGCGTTCGAAGGCAATGCGTTCTCCGCGCTGGCTCGCGGCACCGCGCTCAGCTGTGGCTGTGGATGGCGTGGGCGCATCAGCGGCAACGGCGGCTGCGTTATGACGCCCATTGTACTGACGCCGAACGGCAGGCGGCGAAGGAGGCGCGTCGTGTCGTCGAGCTTCAGGTTTCCTAGGAAAGTGCAGTAAAGTATGATGAGGCTTGCTGCAATATTTACAGAACATGGACTTGCAATTATTCACGTTGTGTCCGAATCTCAGACAGTTGATACAAAGATTGAGGCGCCTTGTTTCATTAAAACGCTCTGTGGGGGCTAAGCGAATAAACTCTTGGCAAATATAGATTGAATGATCCCTTTTACAAAACGCGCATGACGTATTTTTGTTGTGTGTAGCTACAAATGCCTTGGGCTTGACGTGCTTATTGAACGATTGATTTTGTCTCGCTTTATCATGGTACATTTCGAAAGATTCCAGATTTCGACACTTGTTTTTTAGAAATTCTGAAAATTCCGTCATGGTAGGAAGTTCTTGCGTTTTGCTCCGCATTTCCCATTCGCGGCGAGTAGCGTTATCTAGCTTGGAGGAAATGAGGTATATGAGTATCGAGTCCCAGTGCGAGACAGGTAGTTTCAAAACCTCCAAAGCTCGCAAGTGTTTCTGTAGGCTGTCTACTAAGTCCCGTAGGCTAGCATAGCCTTCTCGTTGGATGTTAGGTATGTCAAAAAGTGCTTTTATATGATTGTTGACTAAAAGTTGCTTATTTTCGAAGCGTTCCTCCAGTAAGTCCCAAGCTACATTATAATTTTGATTTGAGATTTCGAGAGACTTGATTGTGTCTGAGGCGCTACCTTTTAGTGACAATCTCAGATAATGAAACTTTTGTATGGGGCTTAGGGCATCATTGTTATGGATTAAAGAGCGAAAGGTATCTCGGAAAAATAGCCACTGATCGTATGATCCATCAAAATGTGGGATATTCAAGGCCGGAAGCTTGATAGCCTGCAAATCTGGCTGTACAAATTGTGGAGGGGAATGTAAAGCCGCATTGTTTCCTAGCGATGGGCGATGATCGTTCAAAAATTGCTTGGTTTTTGATATAATTTCATAAAAGGCATTTTCAAATTCAGCACGCGCTACTGAATGAACTGATTCAAAATTTTCCTCAAAATTTCCATCTGAATCTTCGATTTTTTCTTGAATTTTGTTAAAATTGTCTAACAGCAATTCGACAGAAGCTAGTCTACATTCCAGTTCTGTGATATCTGGATTAGATTTTTGACTGATGGTATCGAAATAATTATGAAATCGAGTAAGAGTACCCTTTATGGATGCAAGTTTTTTAGCATTACCATTAGGCATTATGCGTGAGTGAGCGAGAACGAGAATGAGGGTAAATTCAGGTAGGTAACCAAGCCGTAACGACACAATTTAACGTTAGCGACAAATGCGAAAATTTGAGTGTTCCAGAAATAACGAAACAATATGAAATACGAGAATTTTTAAGCGACAATGTGTGAGCTCAAGGAAAAACGACAGGAATTTGAGATATGGAACGCACCAACCTTTTGTGTGAGTGTGACGATCTTCGATGGCGATTCCCAATGATGGCGGCTTGTTGTAGGTCCCGTGGTCGCTGTGCTTCAGGCCGGCCAGGGCGATTTCAGGAGTTTCTGACTTCGATCCGGCTCGTAGGATCAAATGTTATGTGCGGCAAGGACACATCCGTTCCAGTCTGGTGGTAGGTTTATTTGAGTTTACAAAGGTGGACTGTATTTGATTTGGTAAATGAGTGACAATACAAATTTCTTGAACCTGTTGATGCGTTCTTTCTCGACACCTCCTATCTTGGTCGCGGCGCTTCGATCTCTCTGGTGTCTCCGTCCCCATTGGCTGGATTCAAAAACTGCCAGGCAGCGCTTGCGGAGTGGTCGTGGCTGGTACACAGTGGCGCGCGCGCCAAATGACCATTGGCGTAACAGAGAGAGATAGGTGAAATATGTAATGAATCCGTGGACGTCTTAAAAAAGAAAATTGATAGTCTTCGAGGTTCAAGAAGGAGGGAAAAAAATAGAATTGCTAAAAGCATGGGAACTGGTAAAGCACCAATGTTTATAATATTTTTTCAATAGTAATAATTCTGATGAAACCAAAAGTATAATATTTTTTTTTAATTTCAGGAAGAAACGAAATTTATGAGTCCAAATGGTTTGCATGGGATAGCCTAAAATTTCTAGATGACCCAGAAGAGCTACAAGAAACATTGTCCGTACGTATTAATAATTTGATATTTTTGATTTTTTTTTTAAGTGAGTCTGTTTTTTGTGTTTTTTTTTTGTTTGTTTAACTACATATACAGGGTCCCAGAAAAGATGGTCAAGCCGTCCACTGGACATTTTTGGAGACAAGATAAGATGCAAAGATTACACATAAACTCTGTGGCACAGTTTCTGTTTTAAATAGGAGATAATACATACATAAAACAATTATATACTAGTTGCATAAACGAATTTATTGGAAAAAAAATTTTACAATATTTTAGGCGTAATCATTTTGCCAAGGAACAGAACCATGTGAGCAGAAATAATCAGTAAACTCTGCTCGTATATTTTGTGCGGAAATACTTGATTTACGTGGAACATTTTCCAATGGAGCTAAAGAAGATTTGTCACCGTTGCCTTCTCGCCACGAGCCAGGAATGATTTTTCCATTTTTTTCTTTGTCAAAAGTTCCATCCGGTGTATAGATATTTCTTGACGAATGGCTTTTACGCAAGAAATTGTGTAAACAAATGGTTGCCATGACTACTACTTTTGCCGTCTCTGGCTCCAGCAACATTGGCTTTCTCAAGACTCGAAAAACAGCAGAAATAATTCCAAAAGCATTTTCAACTATTCGACGAGCCCTACTCAGTCGATAATTGAAAATCCGTTCTTTAGAACCTTTGCGATGACGACCGGAGTATGGTTTCATTATATTTTCTGTTAGTGCAAACGCCTCGTCGGCAACAAATACGTACGGCATTTCTTTGTTCCTGCCAGGTAGAGGTGAGCACCCTGGAAATTTAAAAATGTTTTTTTCCATATCTTTGTACAACTGGCAGTTTTTGAATACACCTCCGTCAGAAACACCACCCTGGCAACCAACGTCCACAAAAATAAAATTGTAGTCACCATCAACAAGAGCCATTAATACAATACTAAAATTTGATTTGTAATTATAATAAATGCTACCGCTATTGATAGGACATTGCAGCGGTATATGTTTGCCATCAAGGGCTCCTAAGCAATGTGGAAAATTCCACGTTTCGTTGAACTTTTCTGCTATTTTTAACCATTCATCTGTTGTAGAAGGTACCTAAAAAATAAAAAAATATATTTTTTCAGAATCATCCTGCTTCATCCGACATCATAGAAGTTGATGAAGAAACTACTGACAATACAGACCGAATTGTTGAGGACCAAAATCCTATTTCTTCGCAAAAAAAATTTTTGTCACCACATAAAAATGCTCCGAAAAGAAAAAAAAACGAGGACCCTCGTATACAAGAGGCCTACGATATTTTAAAAAGCAGAACAGCCACTCAGAGTAAAGATGAATGCTCAATGTTTGCTGACTTTATCGCACAAAAAATGCGAAAGTTTAGCCCTCATACGAGAGCTGTTTTGCAACATCAAATACATAATCTTATTTTC
Organism: Acanthoscelides obtectus; assembly: GCA_963669975.1. NCBI lineage: Eukaryota > Metazoa > Arthropoda > Insecta > Coleoptera > Chrysomelidae > Acanthoscelides > Acanthoscelides obtectus. The sequence goes on along the minus strand of CAVLJG010000010.1, from coordinate 61,050,451 downwards.
CAAGCTGAACTGGACTCTTTACCAATTTCCCCTCAGGTGTTATCACCATCCCAACAAACATTTCAACCTTCAACATCTATTTGTCAAAACTTTCGTACTTATAATTCACTACCGTCTCCTTCTTCGTCAATATCATCAGTAGGACCTCCATCTTGTACTCCATCACCACTTCAATGTCCTCAAAGTAATATACAACAATATAATGAACATGCACCACAACAATCATCCAGTGAGCACTCGAGCACCCATAGCCAGGAAGTGCCACCCGACCACCAGGAGATTACGTCCGAGAATTCACTCATCTTTCAAGTCAATTCAAGCCAACAAACTGCTAACCAGCTAACTACAGCTACCTACTTCTCGAAATATGATGAAATATGATACGTGAAATGTTAGTTAAGATTGAATTAAACATACCTTTACGTGTTGACTCAATGTATTTATTATTTCTTTGCATACTTCCGGGACAAATTTTGAAATAACTTGTTTTGATACGTTGAATAAATATTGTAGACTACTAAACGAGTCACCAGTTGCCAAGTATCTTAATGTTATGGCCAATCTTTCCTCAGCAGTGATGGCTTTTCGAAAATGTGTGTCACTTCTCGTAATTTTGTCACGAATTGATTCCAATAAATAAAAAAAGTCGTCGGATGACATTCTGGTAAAATTTCGAAAATGTGCTCCGTCGTCCTGCATCAAATCATCTAAGAATAATTTTCCACGTGTAACCAACCTATTACGATATATTTTAGTAGTCCACCAGCGCTTTTTCTTCTTTCTTTTGGATAGACCGGCTATCACAATAAATGCTGCAGTACTGATTACTAGAACGTCGTCATCAGCCATACTATTTTTGCGAAATTATTGTTAGTTAGTTTAGAGCGTAGTGCGGACTGATCACATATTTCCATCTATTCGGGTGTGCGGCGGATAGCTACTTTGTTCGCTGCCTCGGCGAACCGTTCGCGACTTCAAATTTGAACAACCGAGGCATGCGGCAAGCGTCCGTTCGGCCTCGCCTTGCCTCGTTCCCGTTCGTGCTCAGATGAATACGCACCTTAAAGCGTTAGCTCTTGTGCAAAAAGTGATCATTTTTGATTATCTCCGATTTGAATGAAACTTGGCATGATTGAAGATCTGAACGTTCTGATTCTAGATCTGCAGTTACTTTTTTCCTAACTCAACGTATTAGTGAGTTAGAAAGCGCGATTCGCGACATGATACCCGCAGGCTTATTACGTAAAAATTTCCAACTCTGATCGGTGAGCAACCGACCACCAACCGACTTGCGACCGACTGTCGACCGACCGAAAAATTCGTATTCGCTAACGAAATTGGCAACCGGTTGCCCAACTGTCATTGAATGCAGTTTTTGCGACCGAAACAGCGCCACTAGCAATCGAGTAGCAACCGGTGGAATTAATAAAGTGACAGACGACAGACGATGGTAAACAATAAAACAATCGTGTTTATAAATCGAAGAATGATAAATACATTGTGGATCGTGATTGTGAATTTCAAAATTAACTATGTGACCTAGTTGTGTTGGAAACTGAATACGTAAGTATATAATACGATTTACATTTCTTAAAAAGGCATTTCTTTTTAGTGTGAGCTACAGATGTGTGTATGTTTACATAGTCAAGAGTAGGCGCGGGAAAAGGAAAGGTACGACACACTTAATATAAACACAGACTTAGGTGCAACCAATTAAAGGAAGTAAAATTGGCTAATTGGTTGCACGTGGCTCAACGGGTGAATTAAAAGACACGCCTATAGATCTAGGATGCTGCTTGTTCAGTAAGGGCTGCAAAAGTGCCAGAAAACGCGAATATAGGGTTTATTTATCTTTGAGATTTTGTCTAGGAGGTTTTTGTGTTATCAAAATGGAAAATCGAGTCTCAGCATCGCAAATAGATGAGCTACTTGACTTCTTAGAAAGTCATCCTAGCTTAGCCAAGGGTAGTGTTGGGCTTGGGGGAAGATCAAAAGAGACAATTGAAAGAAAATGGGACGAATTAGCAATATGTATGAATGGTCATGGTACTGGAGCTACAAAGAATGGACAACGCTGGAGAAGGGTCAGTTTATCTTAGGTTTCATTATCATTTTGTCATCTGATTCAGAATTTTTACAATTGTGCTGCATCTTATTTTTCATCATAACATTAGAACTTAGCTTGTACTATGTCCACTATTCTGTTGTATAATTGTGTAACTTGAGAAACGATTGCATTTATCCATTTTGGCAGTGATTCAATTTTTATTAATTTTATAGGACTACACTTTTTTCTATCAGAGTTTATAAAAGTGTTATATGAAACTTTTTTGTTCTCAGATTACTTTCAAAAACACATAGTTTTATTCTGCATTCTCATACTTAAAAAAGCAAAAACTGGTAGTTTGAGAATAGTTTCTTTAATTCATTGTATTTGTCCCTTTAAAATAGTTGCTACCTTCTTTTAATATTTGTAAACAGGGTAGTTTTCTGGGACTGTTGGTCATAAAAAGGCATTTTGTTCCATGTACATACGTTATATGGTTTTATTCATACAATATTTTTTTTACAGTACTGGATTGACCTTAAACATAGGGTGAAATCTAGAGTTGCTCAATATAGACAGGATGTTACGGGTACAGGTGGAGGGCCTGCTAATGTGGAGAGCTTTTCTGAAATAGATAGGAGGATTATGGCTCTGTTGGGAGAGGCAGCCATATTTGGAGACACAGCATCAAGTCCCATTTGGTGTAAGTACATAACTATTGCATAAATTCAAATAGGATTAATATTAACCAATGAAAAACCAGTGTATATTCTCCATCTGTATTGATCGCTTAATGGAACCTCATTTAATTTGAGAAAGATTTTACTTCCTGGCACTCCTCATCATATTCCTACACTTGATCACGAGATAGAAATAAGTACAGAGTTCCACTTCAAGTAAGAAAAATACAAAGTTTCATTTTAGCTTTCGTATTTGTTTATTTCTTTTCATCAAACATAGTTATTTCAAAACATCAGTTAATCATTTTTAAAATAAATTTGTTTAATTATGGGGCCAGTCAATAAATAAAGCTAAAACAAAATCTGGTGTAATTGAACAGCATTTTATTAATTTAATTGAAAGATATAGAAAACCAAGGAAATTACAGGACACGTTTCATAAATTGCATTAAACAGTGTATATTTCATCACATTTCACTATATAGTCATATAAATATTTACATTTGAAAATTAGCATAGAAATCTGAATTTATAGTTGTAATTTGTAAATTGCTTCACTTACTTTTTTTTAGGATTCCATTGTTCAGCCAGTAGAGGTTGTGGAAGAACAAATTGAAAATATATCAGGTAAATATTATTTGAATAACAAACAAAAATTGTAGAACTTATATCTTTCACTAGTGATTTCTTCTTCTGCAAATATCACATATCTTTGCCACTTGGAAATAAACCAAAAATTCATTACAAAGATGATGTTCAAGAGACCAAAGCTGTATCCAATAGAGTTAATTGTTCCAAGAATAATATTTTTTTTTTACTTATAAGCACATTGAAGCATAATTATAATACAGAGAAAAAGGTTTTGTACAAGTCTTTCTATAGCTTTCTGGGACCTAGGTGTTATAATATGCCCCATGAAGAATTACAACAAAAAAGCTCACTAGGACTATTTACAAAGAAAGTAAAGTAATGAATAATGATTTAACCAAGGTCTCATGCACACCAAATTATTGATCTAAAAAATTGTTGAAATACTAAAGTAAACAAAAATATTTTAGACAGGATTCCTGTATGTAACTTTCACCCAAATTGAGACAAAAAAAAAACGACAGCATATTGTGTTGAGCATTTTGTATTTTTTCTTTACCTACGGGTTTTCCATTTATTTGTCTCGATATAATTTTTTTTTTGAGTATAGTGTAATTCTTGTAGACAAATGTTTATGATTAATTGAGACCTTTTTGATTTTCAGAACCATGTCCTTCAACATCAGCTGTTCAGCCAGCACCAGAAATGGAATCGAAAAGAGAAACGCCATCTAGTTAGTACTTTTTATTTAAAATTTTGTTGGAAAATACAAAGATATGCTTTGGTACAATACATTTTTCAATACTGACAAAGGCAACACAATTACCAGCTTAACCATTAAAACGATATAACAGCATATTATGAGTTTTATAAATAACAAACTTTTTTAATCTGGAGTTTAATTGTAATTCCTTTTGTGCATGAGTTATATAGATTTTTATTTTCCCTAGGTGCATCAAGTCCTCTTTCACGACGCCCTACAAAGAAAAGACGTGTAAGCCCAAGTGAGTACATGCTATAACTGCCTGTCATGTTACAGTCTACATGGTCTTAGGTCAAGCTTTGACCTTTGTAATTATCTTGCGGTAGTTGGTTAATATTAAAGTCATTCTGTCCAGTACTTTTAAAAAAGATAAATCAATGAAATCAATTGAAGTTGACAAAAAAAATTTCTTCTATTACAGTTCATGGAAGAAAAAACAGGTCTGATGTAATCCAACTCGCAGTAAACTGTTTGAAAAAATATAATTTCTTGCATAATCCTCTTATAGCTCATAAGTTAGGCAGCTGTACCTATTTTGTTTTTTCGTTAGGATATCGTAAGAGAGTCAGTAATGACTGGGTCATTGAGTTGGAAGAAAAGAGGGTTGAAGCTGAGGGAAAACTTGGCAGTGCAGCACTGGTGATGGCAGAAGCAAGCCGGATACAGGCAGAAGCAAGTCGCATGCAGGCAGAAGCAAGTCGCATGCAGGCAGAAGTGGCACTGATGCAGATGAAAGTCACTCAAGAAATGTCGTCAAACATATCTAAACTATTAGAAATTCTGAAAAAATAAAGTATTTTCATGATTATTGTTCCTTTGTACTACGTGATTTTAGACATTTTATAGAAGATTTGCACAAGCCAATTTACTGGATTGTTCCAAAACCATCTCTCTTAAATCATTTCCTAACAATCACCCCTGACCATTTTTTGTAGTCAAACCGAAAATCATTTATAATTCCAAATATGATAGGAAGTTTCAACAGGTTTACAAGATTATTTTATTGTATTTAGAATTGTAATTGCTTTACAATTGACGAAAAGAAAATAGTGGTGTCATTACAAAAAAAGCAGGAGTGTTTTTTCTGATATTTGGGTTTGAGGATTATGAAACAGATAAAGAGATTTTTTTATTTTTACGATTGTATTTAGAATCAATGCTTAACAATGCTATAATAGATATTGAAAAACATGAACAGGTAAAAATAAACCTTCCCAAAAAACTAATTCTAAAAACTTTGGACTTTTTTGACAGTGATTGAAAATTTGGAGTATTTCATACAGTAGCTAATAAAAACAAAATAATGGAGAAGACACACATTTACACTCATGAGGCACTCCTCAAGCGTTGCACAATGTTAGTCCGTTGTTGGCGACCCCTCTCCAACAATGCTGATCCTTGAGCACCAGTACCAACCATGACTTGTGCTTGTAAGGGTATTTGGAGATTCAATTCCTCATGGATGGCTTCCATTGGTAACTCTGAAAATGGTACATTATGTCTGTTGCAGATGGTATGCAACACAGCACAAGCATTTATCATTTTTGCCACCATATGGTGATCATAATGTAATACCCTATGTACCAGAAGACAACGCCACCTTGCTTTTAATACTCCTATGCATCGCTCTACAGTATTCCTGGTAAGGCAATGCATATTAGTGTAATGTTCTTCTGCAGTACCAGGTTCTGCATTTATAATGGGTGTTAGGAGCCAGGGTCTTAACGGATATCCCGAGTCACCTGCAAAAATATATTTTTCATTATTACTCATCTTCAAGCAGGTATATAACAACAATTATAATTGAAAAACATACCAAGCAACCAAAATCTTTCACCATGGCTGGCAAGCTCTCTCAAGTGTCTATATGCATGAGAGTTTTTCCAAATATGGGCATCATGTGTAGCTCCACCAAATGAGGCATCAATGTCTAAAATGTTCAGATCGCTATCACATATCTGAAAAGAAATAATTATAGATGAACTAACTTAGCTTAGTAAATTAGATAATTACAGAATTAAGATTTAAATACCTTCATTAAGACGACATTAATTAAGACTTAATAATTAATAATAATAAAAGATCCATTATTGGCTTTCTATGAACATACATCAAAATGCATAATTATGGCTGAGTTAGCCACAATTAAAGTCAAAAAGATTTCAGTAAATGTTAGTTTGTAGTCTGTATGATGCCTAACATATAAGGAATACAAAGTCTCAGATTTGCTGCTGTAAAGTATTGTTACTTTTGCAGATAATGAATCTAATTTATTGATCAATATTAATTTATTCTTTTTGTCAATACAAAATTTAAACTTCCATAGCAGTAAAATGTCATCAGGTAATGTAAATGTTCATATGTTGAAAAGTTTTTGATGCAGCCAAACCCACTACCTTCTTAATTGATAGTCCACCATAATTTTGATATGCAACCTTATTTAATATGAATGTGTGCATGTCAATATACTTACTATTTGCACATTTCTGGAGTGATAGTGTTTTCGATTGAAAAATCTTTCCTCATTTTCATTTGGTCGTACCAGAGCTACATGAGTACAATCAATGCATCCCAGACAACCAGGAAATTCAAATTTATTTGAAAATCTGTAATAAATCAATAAGTATATAATAGCTTATAAGCTTCCAATTGTATGACTAAAGTGATGAAGATTGTTCTCATTCACCACCAGTGTTACTTATTTCATTTTTACATTGTTTTATAGGTTCATCCATTTAAAGTCGATTAGTTCATCTCATATCTATACGTATACATGTATTTTGATAGTACTCAGTAAATAATAGTTAGCAATTACACAATTTCCTTCATGTCTAAGAAAGATGAAGAAAAGTTGTGTCTTGTCTCTTGTTTTTGAAAATAATCATATCCACATAATAATAATTTATAATTACTTTTTCTTTAGTCTACCAGGTGCACACATTTTATTTACTTAGAGAAGACAGAGTAATTATAGCACATTTAAATCTAAGAAGAGGTAGCCACTTCTATTATATATTCTTAATACACTGAAATTTTCAATAAGTAAAAAGTTCATCTCACGTATGACTGTTTCACAAATATGTTTTTGCAGAATAACTATTTATCATGCATTTATCAACATTTGAATAATTACCCATTAATTATAGCACGTCTCTCTTGTGGTGTTTGAGGGAAGTAAATATGCTTTTTTAAAATGTCTGGATGATTGAATGCATTCACCACTTCCATTAGTGCTTTCGATACACTGGGTTGACTGAGCCCATGTAGGTAACCCATGCCAATAGGTTTCTGGTACGATCCAGTGGCCAGCACTGAAAGTGCTGTTAATACCTAAAATAATGTATTTCTATACACTGTGTAGGAAGCTGGAAGAAGGCTTTTGTTATCATTATAAAGTTCAACGCTTACATGCTGAAAAATATTAGATGTGCAATGCTCCACTACAAGCTTAAGGCGATTTTTTCCATATGACCTCACTTACTTTGGACTCTTCAGTTATTGCTGATCTCCTTCGCGAACGAGGAAAGTAGGGTGATAGTTCATCGCATAACTGCAAGAATAGCTCCTTTGTGACCCTGTAGTGTGCTCTAAATTCGTCTGCAGATATATCTAATCCCCTGACTTGTTCACGAAGATTACGCCGTAGGCGAGCAGTTTGGACTCTTCTTTCACTATCCATTGCTTCCATGAGCAACAATGCACGAGCCATCGCGATTCAAAATTGCTGAAAATACAAATTTGGAGCATACAATCACTTCTTAGACTCGTCAAGCTATTTTATTCCTTATTTGAACTTGTTATACTTACCTTTCTTGTTAAAAAAATGAATAAATTTGACAATGTTATCCAAACAAAACACTAGCAACCGACTAGCGACCGACTAGTCGACTACCACAGAGCAGTTGTTAATTTGACAGTTCAAATCGCTAGTAAGTTGCTGTTGGGTCGCTGTCAATCAGTTAGGGAATACCAATTTTTTGATACTCCTAACAAAAGAATGCACTTTTCGTTCACCAGTTGCTCCATAGAGGCGCCACCGTAGCCAGTCGGCGACTGCGACGCACTGACTGATACATAATACGAAATTTGCGTTTGACAGCAACTATCGACCAACTTGAGTCGGTTGACGGTCGGTTGGAAGTTAGGTAATAAGCCTGCCGTCCGTTGCATCCTATGTCAAGATACAAAAATTTAGATGTGGCATCAGGCAATGCCAATGCCAAGTACGATACTGTTATACCCTTTATAGTTATAGAAAAAACTTCCGCTATTAGGTGGTGCCTTTATAGTTATATGCTTTCCGTTTAGGGCTCCCACACAGTGTGGAAAATTTAATAGGTCTTCAAATAATTTTGAATGTTGTAGCCATTCTTCAGGTGATGATGGAGTCTGAAAATAAAAACACACGTGTATTTATTTTAGGAACAACAGACGGAAACGTCAACGGAAGGATATGATAATTCGAATAATGCTGAAGAAATGAACAATGTTGTCAAAAATATACAGCCAGAGAAAAAGAAAAAGCGAGGACACTGTAAGAAAAATGAAATAGAGCAAGATGTTCTGTTGAAAAGGGCAGCTACTTTAATGTCTAAACCTATAGATGAGTTCCAAATTTTTGGAGATTTTGTTGCAAGTAAAATTAGAAATTTAAAATCACCCGAATACCAACGTCAACTAAAATTAATCATTCAGCGTGCTATAGTTCAATTTTCAGAACTCGATGTTTCTTCTCCGCGGACAAGTTGTAACTCTTCATGCTCATCATCTAGACCCCAATCGGCTCCATCGTGTTATACGTCATTTGTAGCAAATACACAAGAAGATAATGTGTATGTATATTTGTTAATTAAATAAACCGTTACCGCTGAAGAGCTGCAATTTTGACAAATAAACCTATCAAAATTGTATAGAACTTAATCGGAGTCATATTCAGACAGAAAATTGAACAAAACATGTTAGTAAAAAATCTTACCTATAAATATTTCTTTTTTAGAACATCGAACAATGCACTACAACACTCAGGAACAATCGCCGCAATTGTACATACAGGGATTCGGAATAAGTACATTAACGAATGATATGAATCACCTGCAACAATTACGCTGAATGAGGCTACATGTAAAAATATATTTGATATAATATCCTGAACATATCGTTTAATAAATATATATTTGATAATCTGGATAATATTATGTCCTTACTTGTTGCTAAAAATCTTAATGTCAAACAGAGCCGTTCACTAGCGGTAATAGCACAACGCATTTGTGCATCACGTTTGCTGATGCGTGGTCCAACTAATTTTAAAAGATGGTCAAAATCAGTCTTTGACATTCGCAAAAAATTGTCAAGTTACGAAGGGTCTTCTATTCTCAATTCGGACAACAATGTTTCGTGCATTCCGAGATTACACCGTCTTAGTACCCATTCTCTTGCCTATATTCACTTTTTTTCTTAGTTTTTTTCTTTAACAAACATAAGACTGTATATGCAGCTGCATATCTAGTTTGTGGGGCAGACATTTTCAATAATATACTCACGAATGCGATGAAATACTTTTGTACAGACAGAGCAAGGGTTACAATATAAGTGTAAACATACAAGACATATTTTTCGCAAAAAACCCGACATTTTCTCTCGAGACCAGTTGCTGAAATAATTTGCGAGAAAAAAATGCCGTAGGGTAAACAGTCGGGCAAGTTTATGTAGCAATAAATGTCGCAATAGTATTGCTAATGTACACGAACCTTTAGCGTGTATGAGCTCAGTTCAGTTTTCGTTTAATGGCGTTCAGTTTTGTCTGCGGTCGCAGGTCGATTGGATGTGTGTGCGCGTGTCATGGCGTCTCAGACTAATCGCCAATGGCTAGAACAATTTATTGAGTTGTATCGCAGTGAACCTTGTCTTTGTAATATTAAACACAAAGAGTATCACACTCGAGACTTAAAATGTTCGGCGTATGCTAAGTTAGTTGATAAATTGAAAATAGTAGACCCTAATGCTGACAAAGACGCTGTTGTAAAAAAAATTAATAACATTCGCTCTACATACAAAAAAGAACGCAAAAAGATCGCTGATTCGAAGAAGTCAGGAGCGGGAACTCAAGAAATTTATATACCAAAACTATGGTATTACTGGTATTTTACACATATTATAAATATACAGGGTATCCGAAAAATGTGGGCAAACACCTAATGGGGTGGTTCCTCTTGGTAAAATAATGCTGTTAAGTTCAGAAATTACTACAAAAAAATTTAAAACTTGCCACCCTGTATCTAGCCATTGAGATTTTGACATGTAACTAAAGAACCAGCATTATTTTATCAAGGAGAACCGCCCCATTGGGTTTTTGTTCACATTTTTCTGGGCACCCTGTATACAGGGTGTCCCAGGAAGGTCGGCCTTACGATTTTACATGATCACTGGTGTTAAATAAAACTATATCTATATTTTTTTATTTAATGTTTTATTCTCAAAGTTTAATGTTTCACTATAAAATGAGTTCAGGTATAAAATTATTTTGCCACGGAACGCTGCCTTCATTTGCAAAGTATTCCATATAATCTTCTCTGACTTTTTTGCTACAGTTGTTGACGTATTACCACGAATTGTTCTTTGCAAATTAACCATGGCTAAATCCATTGAATCATATCCTTGAGTTGTCGAACCTTCATCAACGTTTTCTTTGTCAAAGCATTCAGGTTGACAGTAAGAATTTTCTGCCGTTTTCTTTAAATAATTATGTAAAGCACAACTGGCCATCACGACAGACTCTATTCTCTTCGGGTCAATACTAATTTTCATGTGAAAAATTCTAAATCGAGATGCAAATATCCCAAATGCATTTTCGACAATGCGCCGTGCTCGTGGTACACGGTAATTTAGAATTTTGTTTTTATTTGTCGTCAAGTCTGCTTGCCTAAATGGTTTAATTAAATCTGTCATAAGTGGAAACGCATCATCACCAACAAATACATGAGGCAACTTTCTAGTGCTATTTGCGACCACTGTATCGTTTGGAATACACAACTGATTATTATCAAGTTTTTCGAAAAACTTAGTGTTTGCGAGTACTCCTCCATCCTAAATTCTTCCATTAGTCCCAAAATCATATAAAAGGAATCAATAATTTCCTTCAACGATTGCCAATAACACGCTATGTTGGTTTTTGTAGTTGAAATACTCCGAGCCACATCCAGCCGGGAGAAAAATCGGTGTGTTTACCGTCCACTGCGCCAAGACAATGTGGACAATTTCATCTCTTTTCAAACACTTTGGCCACATCCTTCCATTCTTCTTCCGAGCGTGGGAACTGTAAAAAAAATGTTTCAGGAGACGGAAAGTGACGCGCAGCCATCTCCAATCTCCAGCCACACAGTCAACTTCACAGTCATCGACAGCAACACAGTCAACTTCACAGTCATCATCAGCCACACAGTCTACTTCAGAGACTCGTTCGATTGCAAACACATCATTTAATAGGGGTCGGCCAAAAAGGAATGCAAATGAAAACCTTACTACTGAAGTTTTACAGTCTGTTCAAAACCATTTCAAAAGGCCAGCAATTAGTAATGATCGATTCGATATTTTTGGAGCAAACGTCGCACTTAAGCTGCGAGATCTCACGAAAAATCAACGTATTCTTGCGGAAAAATAATTAATGAAGCATTATTTCTGGCAGAGATGGAAAATTTAACTGTTTCTCACCAAGTGATGGATTCAACCAGTGTGCGTTTTACTAATAATAACTAGCCCAGTTCCTGATCAGAATCCAAATTTTGAATTGCAAACACATGCAGGTTCACAGTCAATTCTCCACATTTCCCAACAAGGTGATTTACAACCAATAACAAATTCAGCGGCTACTTATTTGTCTACCTTTGATATCAATGCAAATTAATAAACCAACTTTATGTTGATAAATACAAGGTAATAAACAATATATTGTTACGCCCATGCGGAATGAGGCGTCAGCGATAGGCGATGAATGGGTGAAGGTCGAAGCAAGGAGGCATTTTTCATCATTAAGATTTTGGACGTTACGATGATAGTATTGTTTGATCGTATGATCTTTTCGAGTGTCAATACGAGAGAATTATCAATATAAACATTATTATACCCGGACTGTGAATTAATTATTTGGCATTATAATTCAGAAGTGAGATATCCCACGTTCACAATGGGAAAACATAAGAAAAGAAGTAGAAGACGACCTTCTAGTTCTAGTTCGTCATCTAGTGATTCGGACAGTGCTCGAGAACAAGTGAAAAAATTGAAAAGGCAATTAAAACAAAGTGAAAAACTACGAAAACAGAAAAGTGTAAGTAGTTATGCTAGTTTAAGTGTCGACGAGGCGTTAATATCCACATTTGATGCCTCTGATGAGAGCATGACTTCGAAGGATTCGATAAGCAAGATTGATGAACTTGGTAACATTTATAATTGGGACAATAATTTAATCATAAAGCTTGCGACATCTAGGATGAGGGGTAATGCTAGGAAGCGGTATGATTCACAACAAAACAATGCATACAATGGGTTGAAATGAAAATATTATTATTGGAAACTTTTCCATTCAAGATTAAGTTTAGTAAATTATTTGTTGAGGCTGCGAATTAAGTGCATAAGCCTAACCAAACATTAAGCGACTATTATTTCGAAAAATTAGCTAGGTTGTAAAAGTTACATTTAGATATTAGTGAGGCAAATTTAATTTAAATATAGAGGGAATAAGCAATGAGAACATAAAACTAGCAGCTAGGGCGGCTAATTTTAAGTCAGTCGGATTGTTAGTAAATTATTTGGATAATGCTAATCAGGAGTTTATTTCAAAAAGATTAAATGCTTCCAATAATTACACTGAAAAATCGCCAAGCGCCAACAGGGATAAAGTAATAAAATCTACATATTCTAAAAACAAAATATGTATGTTATAATTGCAAAGGACCACATATTGTTAAAGATTGTCCAAATACTACAATCAAGTGTGATTTCTGTAATAAATTAGGTCATAATAAAAATCAGTGTTATCGTAATAAAACCAGAGCGCAGAATGTAAACTTGGTAGATTATTTTAAGAAGAATATGTATGCGAAAAATGTTATTATTAATTTAATGGCGAATTAATTTATTATTGTTCAATAGATACAGGAAGCTCTTGTACTCTTATTAAAAAGTCGATTGCCGAAAAGCTGAAAACAAAATGGGTTGCACTTGATAATGCAGTGTTTTTAAAAAGTTTTGTAAGTAACTACACGTCGTGCAACACTGTTACTGATGTTCATATTAAAATTGATGATTCTGTAGGGAATGTGAGTGCCTTTATAATCAATGATAACTGCCTTTCTTACAATGTTATTATTGGTTGTGACTATTAAAATCAACGTCAAATAGCTATGTTCAAATGTAATGATACTTTTTGGCTTAAAAATATTTGCTCTGTGGAGATCGATAGTATTTCGCAAAGCCAAGTGACGTTACAATTGTTGAATTTTGGCACCGTCACGGATTCGGAAAAGAATCAAGAAATTGTACTTCTAAAGGAATATCGAGATAGGATATCATTTAATCTAAAAGAATTAGGCAAAACCGAATTAGTTAAGTTGACGATAACATGCAAGTCTAGCGAACCTATTGTTTATAATCCATATCGTATGTCTATTCATGAAAATACAATACTAGACGAGCTGTTACAAGAACTTTTGTGTAACGGAATTGTAAGGGAGTCGAAGTCCAGTTACGCTAGTCCGGTGCTATTAGTGAAAAAGAAAACTGGTGATCATCGTCTATGTATCGACTACCGCCGGTTGAATGCTATCACTGTCAAAGAAAAATATCCGCTCCCGTTGATCGAGGATCAAATCAATATGTTAGGCGGGCACGAATATTTTATAACCTTGGACTTAGCATCTGGCTATTACCAAATACCAGTAGATAAAGATTCAATTGAAAAGACAGCATTTATCACACCGTCATCTCATTATGAGTTTACAAGGATGCCGTTCGGATTAGCAAATGCGCCAGCAGTTTTTCAGAGGTTGATAAACATGGTAGTTAAAGATTATTTAAACAAAATTGTTTTTGCTTATTTGGATGATCTTATAATTCCGGCACACAATATAGAACAAGCTTTATCGAGATTAAGAATTATATTAGACGCTTTAAGACAGGGAAATATAACACTTAAGCTAAGTAAATGCAATTTCCTTCAATCTCAGATTAATTATTTGGGGCGAGAAATTAGTGTTTCTGGGGTGAGACCTGGTAACGAAAAAATTAGAGCTGTTATGGAAATGAAGGTGCCAACAAATGTTAGGGAAGTTAGACAGTCCTTAGGTCTTTCCGGATATTTTCGTAGGTATGTTCGGAATTATAGTGTATTGGTGGAGCCAATTACAAGATTGATGAGAAAAGATGTTGCATTTGCTTGGTTAGGTGAACAACAAGAAGCATATACCAAGGTTAAATCCATATTAGTGTCCCGACCGGTGCTGGCAATATTTAATTCAGAGTTACAGACAGAATTACATACGGACGCTAGTTGTTTGGGATTTGGAGCTATGTTAATCCAAATTAATGATAAAAAGCAACAAGTTGTAGCATACTTTAGCAATCAAACGAGTCCTGAACAAAGAATGAATCACTCTTATGAATTGGAAACTTTAGCGGTAGTCCTAGCATTACAACATTTTAGGGTCTATCTATTAGGTATTAAGTTTGATATCGTTATGGACTGTAGTGCGTTACGTGCTGCGTTTACAAAACGAGATATGATTTCGCGAGTCGGTCGGTGGTGGCTTCAAGTACAAGATTACGACTTTTCGATTATTCATCGACCTGGGTCGGCAATGGGACATGTAGACGCTCTTAGTCGGAACCCTATTCCCGGATACCTAGATGTGGCCACGATTGACGTTACAGAAGCTGATTGGATAGTAGTCATCCTTGCTATATTGAAGAAAGGCATTGTTAGTAAATCAACTAAACAATACTTTGACAAATATGAATTACATGATGATAAAATATATAAAAGATGAAAGAAGGCAAGTCCCTATGGGTGGTTTCAAAGGACTGTAGATGGCCCGATTTGCGGGTTATGCCATGATGATGGGGGACACTTTGGATTTGAAAAGACTGTTAAAAAAATAATAGAAAATTACTGGTTTCCTCAATTTCGAAAATACGTAAAAATATGTCTTCATGTCTTTCATGTCTCTATTATAAGAACCCTAGTAGTAAAAAGGAGGGGTTTCTCCACCCAATAGAAAAGGTTGCTACTCTCTTCCATACAATTCATATTGATCATCTTGGGCCATTTATAAAATGTAAAAAGAATAACAAGTATCTTCTAGTTATCGTAGACGGTTTTACAAAGTTTTGCTTCATCGAGGCCGTAAGGGACGTAACTGCTTTAAGTAGCATCATGTATATTTTTGGAGCACCAACCAGGGTTGTGTCAGACAGAGGCACGGCATTCACCTCAGTGACATTTAAGAAGTTTTGTGAGGACTATGGTTTGAAGCATGTCTTAAATGCAGTAGCAACTCCGAGGGCGAACGGGCAATGTGAAAGATATAACCGCACGATATTGAACGCACTCTCGTGTAGCGCTGCTGGTTTTGCTGAAGATCGTTTTGATACCGTTGTCAAAAAGATCCAAAGTTCGTTAAATATGACTTTCAATACGGCAATTGGTACAACACCATTGGAAGCTTTGGCTGGCTATAAGGGGAATCATGTGTCTCAAGCTCTGGTACTGAATGCGGTGCAGAACGAATTGGACCGTACAGGCTTAGAAGATTTAAGAGGAAATATTTCAAGGAAGCTGACCAATGATCAGAGGAAGCAGAAGGAAAGGTTTGACAAGCTTCGAAAACGACCAAGAATATAGAAGAAGGGTGAGGTTGTAATGGTCATGAAGACAGGTGCACCATGCACAGGTTCGAGTATAATGTTATTAGCTTAGTTTAAAGGACCGTTTAAGGTTACGAACGTCCTTATAAATGATAGATATCAAGTCCACGACATGAGGGAAAATTTTCGTAGGACAAAGACGGTGGTCTCGGTAGACAACATGAAACCGTGGATTGTACTGAAAGGTAAGAATCCACTTTCTCAAGAAAATGTAAAGCTACAAGGGGCAAAATTAAAAGTGAGTTATGTAAAGGAAGTACATACTAGGAGGTACTAGGTTTACATAATATGCACTAATTAAAGGGAACAATGTGAGGTATTTGGATTAAGTACATACTATGAGGTACTAGAACCAAAAACCAAGCACAATATTAAATTATGATTGAGGAATGTGAGATGTTTAAAAAGGGTACATACTAGGAAGTGCTGAGATTAAACATTATGCACAAAAATTGGAAGTCATAAGGTTTGACATGTCCACTTGACCATCTGGCAGAATCTGGGGTCGGATCTGAAGAGGATGGCCGAATGTTACGCCCATGCGGAATGAGGCGTCAGCGACAGGCGATGAATGGGTGAAGGTCGAAGCAAGGAGGCATTTTTCATCATTAACATTTTGGACGTTACGATGATAGTATTGTTTGATCGTATGATCTTTTCGAGTGGCAATACGAGAGAATTATCAATATAAACATTATTATACCCGGACTGTGAATTAATTATTTGGCATTATAATATATTTAATAATTAATTGTTTTTGGTTTCTTACCTTGAAATAGTCCTTGCGGAGAAACCTTATATATTGCTTCACATGTTTCTGGTATTATGCGCGACCCAAGGCTTGAGGTGAAATAATACTAGAGAATTCCATGTCTTCATAATTTGTTCCTGTTGACAAAAACCTTAAGGTAGCTACAAGTATGTCATGAGAAGAAATAGAGTTTCTCATTATAGTGTCTTGCTTTTCGATAATTGGCGCTACCATATTTAGTAGATGTAACTAAGTATCATGATCCATTCTTAGAAAATTATGCCAGTCTTTTGGAAATATCTGTAATTCCGCCAACATATTTATGTGGGAATGAACTCTTCTTTTCATCAGCCAATCTTTACACCAAACAGTTCGTTTTTTCCGCTTCACTTTTTTTTCAGCGCGAATACTAATCCAACAACCGCTAAAACTTCGTCCGTAGAAGCCATCGCTGACAAGTGTGTGGCAGCACCGTTTACTGTATAGTCTGATCGTGACGATTTTTCGTAGTGTGTATTGGCTTATATGCAATCTAGATAAACTGCACCGTTTGAACTGTACAGTCCGATCGTAACGATTTATCGTAGCATGTATGGCGCCCGTTGGTGCGTTTTCACGCTCATGCAATTAGCGCAAATTGACTTGTGTATGCCAATTTGTGCAAGTAAATTGGTACATGAAAACGAAAATTGAAGGGGTCAGTGCAAAAAGTAGCTAAGTCCACATTTTATTGAAATTGAGCTAAGTGTCTCCATCTGTATAAATTTACCTGTACAATACTTTGGTGATGACAGATTTGTGGAAAGAAGCGTCCTAGTGCATGGAAACCCTTATGTAGATATTGCAATCAATCATCATTTCAGTGCAAGAAGTAACTAAGTGGCAAAAAGTTGCTAAGTCCACGGACTTATCCACTTTTTGAGTTTGACATCTTAGCATGCTGTGTTCAGGTTTTATTACGTAACTTTTGAGAGAAGTGTCTTGTTGCTGCTCCAGTTTTGCTTGTTATCACGTTTTTGTTTGAGTTCCATACTAAAATGTCTGACAATGGTAAGTTCAAGTCCTCTTATCATGATTTATATTGTTGTAAGATGTTAATAAGCCTGTATTGGTTATGCCAAGGATTTTGAGATTATACAACGTTTTCTTTCTAGAATCAAGTAGTTATAGCGAAGAAGTATCTTCGGGGAGCGAATATGATCCTAACGAAGATAATGGGCGCAAGAAAAATCTGGCGATGGTTGGTTCAGATTCTTTCAACGAAAATGAACACATATCTCAGGTAATATTGACAATAATCCAGATCGTGTTGACGAAGATCTCGAAAATGTAATGAAAGGTAAAAAGAAGCTTCGCTCTCCAGAAAAATGGAAAAGAAGTTTGAAAAAACAAAAACTATTCAAAAAGAAAAATAAACGTCGTGATGTTGGCAACTGCAGATGTAAGTGTGGCTGTAAACTAAGTGAATTGGAGCAGATTGACATTTTTGAAAGATATTGTAGTCTGTCTAGCCATGCAGAGCAAACAATTTACTTACAAGGTTGTGTTAAAAAAGAGCTAAAATCCCGATCTCGTCAGCGTAAAGATGAAACATCGCGAAGTCGTACAGTTTTTTCCTATGAAGTTAGTAACGGACGCAGTAAAATTAATTTATGCCAGAAGGCCTTTTTAGCAGTCCACGGGATTTTTAAGTCTAGATTAGAGAAGAAAGTTAGGACGCAGGCAGAACCAGCAGATAATAGAGGTCGTCACACCAACAGGCCAAACAGAACCAAAACTGAATCTCTCCAGAAAGTGTATTTCCGAATTACCAGCTCGTGAATCACATTACACAAGATCTGATAGCCGCAATAGAAAGTATCTAGACCCTAAATTACATGAAAATTTCAACGCACAACACCCTAACGATACTGTATCATATGGGATTTTCGCTAAGGTGTTCAACGAAGAATTTAATATATCATTTGCGCATCCGCGAAAGCATATATGCAATACCTGCACAAAACTCCTAGTTGATATAAAACAAGCCGCAATGAAATCAGATCAAGAACTTTTGCGGACGCTGGAAGTAAATAAAGAAGTTCATCTCAGGAAAGCTGAGGTGTTCAAAACTAAGTTGGCTGAGGTTCAGAAATCAGCAGATCCTTCAGAAATGATAATATGCTTTGACTACGAAAAGAACCTGCCTTTACCTGTAACTATGCACAAGATGAATATTACGTCAGTCAGTTATGGCTGCACGTTTTCGGCATTCACAACTTGAAAACTCATACAACAACAATGTATATTTACACTGAGAACTTTGCTCACAAAGGACCAAATGATGTTATAACATGCTTGAATGATTATATTATGACAAACAAGGATCATCAACAGAGAAAGCTAAAAATATTTTGTGACAATGCATTTAGCCAAAATAAAAATCGAATTATTTTCACGTTCCTAGATCAGTTATGTAAAAATAACACTTTCAATGAAATTGAAACATGGTATCCAGTTCCAGGACATTCTATGATGCCAGTAGATAGAGACTTCGGTGTAATAGAGAAAAAAAGACTGAAGCTGGATAAGGTTGACAATCCTGAGGCTTACATTGAGCTTATCAAGAGCTGTAGGAAGAAAAATCCGTTTGTCGTCGTATTTATTCAACACAGCCTTCGAACAAATGGAGATCTGGCTGCAGACGATAGAGTTATTCAAGTAAAGGATCATAAAAGATGGATTATGCCATTTGTCAAGGTTTCCGTCCCAGGAATTTCTAATATTCGTTTTGTCAGGTTTGGAACTGGAAAATCCATTCAAACGAGAGAATCCATGACGGGAAATTGCACAAATATGTCCATCTATAAAGTGGGTATGAACAGAAAAATATCTACGAATCCCAAATTGGCATATGGCGATAGGTACCTGACAATAAAAACTAAAAAGTTTCAGTCTGTCACGAAACTTCTAAAACTATGGGTTGTCGGAAAAGTCATGAAGTATATGCAACAAAGTATGCAATTGCATGGTTGGAAGTACGTGAGTCAATGACATTTGTATGTTGATTGTGTAGTTTGACAGTTGACACTTCAAGCTTCATTTGCACCAAAAAATTAAGTGATTTATTTGAGTCTCGTCGATTTTAGAGGACGTTGAAGATGGACGACCAAACTGTGCATTTTCGTCACATTTTGCTGTATTACTTCCGCAAAGGCAAGAACGCAAGACAAGCGTGAGAAAAGTTGAGAAAGGTTTATGGAGAACATGTACTACAAGAACGGCAATGCCAGAGATGGTTTAAAAAATTCCGAGATGGGGATTTCGATATCCATGACGCACCTCGATCAGGGCGGCCTACTGAGTTGGATAGTGACGAATTAAAGGCATTGGTAGGAGCAAACCCACATTACACCACACGCGAAATTGCAGAAACCTTAAAAATCCATCATTCAACCGTTCACGACCATTTGAAGAAACTGGGATACGTAAGCAAACTCGATCGTTGGGTACCACACGAACTGAGAGAGGTTCATTTGACGGCGCGTGTAGACATCTGCGATATGCTCCTTAAACGTGAGGAAAACGATCCTTTCTTAAAGCGCTTGATAACGGGAGATGAAAAGTGGATTGTTTACAACAATGTGGTTCGCAAACGGTCTTGGTCCCGAAGTGTAAATACGCGTAACACGATCGCGAAAGCAGAGAGCCATCAGGAAAAGGTGATGCTCTCTGTTTGGTGGGATTTTAAAGGGATCGTGTTTTTCGAACTCCTGCCAAAGAACCAAACCATCGATACAACTGTGTATTGTCGGCAATTGGACAGTTTGCAGCAATCCATCATGCAAAAACGTCCGGAGCTCATTAATCGCAAAGGAGTTGTGTTCCACCATGACAACGCGAGACCGCACACAAGTTTGCTCACTCGTCAAAAGTTATTGGAGTTAGGATGGGATGTGTTACCACATCCAGCATACTCGCCTGATCTTGCCCCATCTGATTTTCATTTGTTTCGGTCGCTTCAAAATTCCTTGCGAGAAATACGCTTTACTTCAGATGAAGCTGTACATCAGCACCTTCAATTTTTTGCCGGTAAAGACAAATCCTTCTACGAGCGAGGAATTATGAAGCTGCCTGAAAGATGGCGAAAGGTCATCGATCAAAATGGGCAATACATTATTGATTGAAGTTTATGCTGTATATGAATAAAATGGCCTTAAAATAAACAAAAAAAAGCGTCATGACTTTTCCGACAACCCAAGTAACTTCCGGTGATATTGAGTTCTACAGAAGAACACTTATTAACGCAGTTGATATGGCTATACCCAGGCGCAATGACACTGAGGGTGATATCGAAAGTGATGTCGATGTTTATGAATAGACCCTTGTTTTGTTGTATTTTTTGGTTTTTGTGAAATGTGGTTTTCATCATAATTTAGAATTTTTTTTTGTGTCGATGTTATTTTTCGATAAATGGTATACAAGAATAATACTATTTTTGTTATGTAACACTGTAATAAAGTGAAATAAAAGTAATAATTTTCACGTTCTATATTTTTGTATTAATTTTTCGACCATAAAGTGCCTAAGTCCAAATTTTCAGATTTTTTTTCCTCGTAATCAAATCGCTAGTTCACATCATAGTGTAAGTCAGTATGTCCATTGAACATGTAGTTGACATGAAAAAAATTACTAGTCATTATCAATAAATTTTGTGGATGTGGGAGACTCTTTCAACATTCAAATGGTCATATCTCCAAACTTAAAAAATGTGACTTAGCCACTTTTTGCACTGACCCCTTCAATTGTTTACTTGCGCAAGCCAAAAAGTTTGGCTTGAGTAAAATCTGGATGGTCAGATAATTTGCATGTGGTTGGCACAAATGCATGAACGTGTAAACGACAAACCAATTCGACGCATGCGTAGTGGGTAAATAATAGTAAACAGGCTTTAATTTTCGGCTGTTGTACGGTATTTTGTTGTGATAAATAATGTCCAAGAAAGAAAAAGAGTTCATAGTAGAGTTTATTGAGCTCTATAAATCTTTTCCTTGTCTGTGGAAGGTGAAATCAAAACAATACAGCGACAGAAATGCTAAGTCTCAGGCGTATGATATTCTTGTGGAAAAAATGTGCACATTTGAAGAGAGTGCAAATCGAGAAACTGTAGTAAAGAAAATAAATTCTTTAAGAACGACGTACAGGAAAGAATTAAAAAAGTTCTAGATTCTGAGAGGTCCGGTGTAGGCACCGACGATGTATACGTTCCACATTTGTGGAGTTACTCAGCTTTTTACGGGACCAGGAAAGTCCAAGAACCACTGTGTCAAATATGGACGACGACAATGAAACGCAGGTAAATTTGTGTTTATTTATTCACCTAATAATTGATTAATACATTTAGTGGTGGATCCACGGGGGGGACGGGGGACTGAGAAAGAATCCCCTCAAAAAAGGTTTCCACAATGTATGACATCGAGGTAGCACTGGAAGAAGTATTGAAAAGATTTTCTAAAATGGGTAAACATTAGGGTGGGTCAAAAAATTTTTTTTTCGGTTTTGAAAAAGGCTCAGTAATAAAAAGGTGCCAAATGGTGCCGTTAGTTCATATGTAAAATTTTATTACATAATTCTGAGTTTTATTGCCTCCGGATTGTACTAAAGCATTGTGTGTACGTAAACTTCTAGCGTCTCCTCGGGCGTCACTTTACTAATTCTTTATGCATCTTCGATTATGGTTCCTGTTACTTTGGTTGCCTAAGCGTTAGTGTTAGCTACTGTTTGGTTGAGTTCAAGTAGCCAGGGAGAGGGAGGGGTAAGAGTGGGGGTGTTAGGTAAGACACACGGGTAAGACAAGTCGCGCACAGTTCATCGCAATCAGTATCTTGCGTTAGAAAGTGCGGACGTGTAAGTTTCGCTGTCAGAAAAATGGAACGTACTCGAAATAGTTGGAAGTGTCCGATATTTGGTGATTTAAATGACTTGAAAGACAACGTATTGCCAACCTATGGGGATGTAATGCGATTTTATGAGTGGACCCGACACAGGTTGAAATACGAGAGAGAAACAAATAAAGAGCCAACATATAAAGAAATAGAGGCCATTGTAGTTGCAAGACTGATAGAAATATGGGCAAAATCCTCTATCCCTACAGTTGAACCCAAACGAATGAAGGTAATGTTACAAACGTATCACTTAAAATGCAAAAATCTCCTCAAATCTAATCCAAGAATACCTAAAAACACGTTGGAAGGGTTTCGTCTTGGGAGTAAAGCCTTGTTTGATATTTCGGCTCGCAAGTGTCAAGAGTTTCTCAAATGTGCTTGCCCGAAAAACAGGAAAATACCTGCAAGAGAACGTGGCTTTATAACTGATCAACGAACCGCTAGGCAAATGGTGATAGGTGCCTTAGATGTTGTCACAACAACAAAAATTACAAAAACACTGAAAAGGAAGTCAATACGAGAAAATTCTAAGAGCAAACGACTGAAAAAAACCGAAACATGTACGGAAAAGCTGAGTAGCACTTCTGAATCCGAAAGTGTTCAGTCCGATGCTGAAGAACCAACACAAATCAAGTTGAGGACTTCAAGTGGTCAATCTAAGAGTGACACTAGACTTGATTATACTTTGCTATCAAAAACATGCGATAGATTCGGAGTGTCGGATAGGGCAGGAGCAGCTATCGCATCAGTTGTTCTACATGCGTCGGGTTCTCAAGTAATAGATAAAAATAAACTACGCCGAGAACGAAAAAAGGCCAGAGAAAATATAGTTTCACAGCAAACTGTTTCACAAATACACGCATTGTATTTTGACGGAAGAAAAGATCAGACTCTAATGATGTCTGAAATAGAAGGAAAAAACTATAGAAAACGCATAGTTGAAGAGCACATTTCTTTGATAAAAGAACCTTATTCGGAGTTTTTAGGCTATATTACACCTGCTTCAGGCACTGCAAAGTGTATAGCAAATGAAATATTTGACTTTTTCTTGAATGCTGATATATCCGTCGATGATTTAACTGCAATTGGATGTGATGGAACTAATGTGAATGTTGGCATATATGGCGGTATTATACGACTGCTAGAGAAACGGTTAGGTAGACCCTTACAATGGATTATTTGTTTATTCCATATGAATGAACTACCATTTAGACATCTGTTCCAACATATTGATGGTAGTACCTCTGGACCACGAACATTTTCAGGAACGATTGGCAAAGATCTCGAGAACTGCGAAAAAAGACCTATAAGCAAGTTTAAGCCTATTCCAACGAGCTTACCGGAGATTTCTGCTAAAGATATCAGTACTGACCAAAAATACTTGTACAGAATGGTTGAAGCAATCTCAACCGGTGTATTTCCTAGCGATTTGGCTAATAAATCACCAGGTAAAATGTCGCATGCGAGGTGGCTGACTCGTGCGAACAGGATCCTCCGTCTGTATGTTTCTGTAGAGATTCCGCCTGAAAGTCTAACTATTCTTGCAACGTATGTTATCAAGGTTTATGCTCCGATATGGTTTTCTATAAAATCTCATTCTAGCTGTAAAGATGGATCGCGACACTTTTTCAAACTCATCGAGTTATCCAGATATTTACCAGCAAATTTGAAATCTATCGTCGATCCAGTAATTCAAAGAAACAGCTATTTCGCACATCCGGAAAACGTATTGCTCGCAATGTTAACAGACTCTCAGCCGCACATTCGTGAATTAGCTGCTCGACGCATTTTGAAAGCTAGATCAGTAACAACTAAAGATTTGCGCATTTTTAAGTTACCACAGATTAACTTCAATGCATCAACGTATTATGATCTTTTGAATTGGCAAGAAGATATCTCTGAGCCACCATTATTGAAATCTGTAACCGAAAAATATCTCCGATTATTTATTGAACAGAAAGGAGAAAGAGACTTGGATTTCTTACGCCTTCCTTGTCACACACAAGCAGTAGAAAGAGCAGTCAAAGCTGTAACCGAGGCCTCAACCACTTTGTGCAATAAGCTAATGAGAGAGGGATTCATCAAAGCCCAGATGGACTCGAGAAAAGCAATGCCAAAATTTGATAGCAAAAAGGATTTCTCTACAAAATAAACCCCTCGCTCAATGATTATTCATTATTATTTTTGTTGTAAACATTATTTTCTGTTCAATAAACGTTTACTGACTATTCATTCAAGACATTTATTTGTAAATTATATTCATTAGTGTGACTTTGTATGCCACGCAGTTATACCTCCTTTAACCCCATCTTTGACAATTTCCACATGATTCCGGAGGCAGAAGATTAATTCTGATTGCAATCAAACTTCATAACATGTTCACACTCATGATTTAGCACCTTTTTGTCACTGAGCTTATGAAAAAAAGGAACATTTTTTTTTCACATATAAAAGTGACCCACCCTAGTAAACATCGTATAAATTTCAATGAATAAAATTGATGTTTATATTTACATTCAAAATAAAAATTATTTCTCTTGACGCATTATCACAAACATTACATTTTCGAATTGCATGCCACGAAACATTACCAGAATTATTGAAATAAATTTCAAAGCTTTGCTTCGGTACTTTGATGGCGATTGTGACTGCTTGCAAGATCTAACAAACTGTGGTTCTGTGTTCGCAGTCCCTGGGTAATGACACCAGTAGACCTATCTTCAACGTCAAATACGTCACTAGGTGTATATGAATTCACTGAATTTCTGCGTAGAAAATTGTGAAGCGCACAGCATGCCAAAACAACTTTGTCAATGTTATCAACTTTCAAATTAACACATGTATGGAATACTCTAAAACGATTATCCAGAATACCAAAAGTATTTTCTACTACTCGTCTAGCTCTACTCAAACGGTAGTTGAATACTTTTTTCTTGATAGTCCAGCTCTCTTTGATTATAAGGTTTTAAAAAATCGTGTCGCATTGCAAATGCTTCGTCTCCTACAAACACATAATTCAATGGTGGTTCACCGGGTACAACTGTCTCTGGTGCTGGCAAATTAAGTTTATTTGATGCCAAATACTTCATAAATTTGGTGTTTTCAATGACCCCTCCATCAGATACTCGACCGTTGGTTCCAAAATCACAGTATATGAACTCATAATTAGCATTTGCAATTCCCATTAGAACTATGCTGAAAGTTTTCTTATAATTAAAATAATATGATCCACTTCCTGCGGGAGCTGTAATTTGCACATGTCTGCCATCCACAGCGCCTAAACAATGTGGGAAATCCCATCTTTCTTGAAAATCCAGTGCAATTTTCTTCCATTCTTCTGTAGTTTTCGGAAACTGTAAAAAAATAATTCAAGTGCATAGCTACTAACTGTATCTTTTGTACATAATATGTGGTTGATTTACTAGTTTTTTTTTTAGAATTCTGAGACACATGAAGTTCAGTCCGAAGATACTTCGTTTCAACCCTCTGTTATATCTGAACCACTTACACCTCGGCCAATATCACAAGCATCATCTAGAGCAGCAAAAGGGCGTAACGACAAATGTGTTGAAGTCCTGGATGTAATTCAGAAAC
Organism: Acanthoscelides obtectus; assembly: GCA_963669975.1. Lineage (NCBI taxonomy): Eukaryota > Metazoa > Arthropoda > Insecta > Coleoptera > Chrysomelidae > Acanthoscelides > Acanthoscelides obtectus. The sequence goes on along the minus strand of CAVLJG010000010.1, from coordinate 61,024,191 downwards.
GCTTTACTACGCCTTCAGATGTTGACGACAAGTTTACGCTCATTGGAAAAGCATGGGCCTGCAAGTTAAAGGAACTTTCGCAAGAACAAGCAATTCACGCAGAGAAACTAATAAATGATATTTTCTATGCGGCGCAACTCGGAACTCTAAATCGTTATTGTACCTTGCATATATAACATCCATTATACAATCAACAAATACAACCGTGTTTACAACTAGGGTCATCATAAAATCATCAAATCACGCAATCTTTGCCGACGCCTCCTTTACAAACAGGACCATCCTCTCAGCACCAGATACAATCAAGTTCACAAATAGGATCGTATTATCAACATAAGCAACCAGCACACACTCAAAAACCTGCACAAGCTGACAGTGACTCGCAAACAGTCTCACAATATTTATCGAATTTTACCACTGATTAAAACATTGATCTAAAATAGCTTAAAGCATTGTTCTAAAATAGTTAATATACTTACTCTTAAATATTGTTGCTTTAATACACTGTAAATGGCAGCACAAGTTTCAGGAATCATATTACTGAGAGAGGATTTGGAAATACATGTAGAAAATTTGAGATCTTCATATGTTCTTCCCGTGGCTAAAAACCTCAAAGTTGCAGATAATCGTTCATGTGGTGTAATTGAACACTTCATAATAGTATCAGTCTTTTTTATTAACGGTGTAACTAAATCCAATAAATGTCTATAAGTTGCCTCGTCCATGCGCAGGTAGTTAAGAAAATCGTCAGGTTCATTTGTTAATTCTTTCATTAAATTAATATGAGAATAAGTGGCTCTTTTTTCAATCCAACTCTTCTGCGATCTTCTCTTTTTTTTTGTCTTTAGGCACTTTTAACTTTTTAATTAATTCGTCCTCGTAATCCATCTTCAGCTTTGCCCAACGACAATCTGAACTGTACTTTTTTAGACAAACTTGTGCACGATTCTGGGCCGGTAAACTGTACGTTATGCCAGCCATACACGTAACGATATACTTGCGCAAACTTAGACTTGCACAAGTATACTGTAGCGTGTGTTGGAAGATTTTTGCGCAAGTGTCTAGACTTGTACAAGTCGCAAGAACGTTGCAATTTTCGATTCCGAGACTTGTGCAAGTTTACGTTTGCGCAAGTGTACTTGAACGTGTGTGGCAACGAGCCTTCGCAGTTAGCGATGTCCTGTTGCTTGGTTGTACACACGCGTTGCGTTGTTCAGCGCCAAAATGAGTGAGACACGTGGAGTTCGAGAAAATTTGGAAGAATTTATAAATGTGTACAGAAATGAACCATGCCTCTGGCAAATAAAGAACAAACACTACCATAATAGAGATAAAAAAACCGCCGCTTATAACAAATTAGTAGAACTGTATAAGAAAATAGAACCAAGTGCCAACCGAGATATGATAGTTAAAAAAATTAATGGCTTACGCACCAACTGCCGTAAAGAAAAGAAGAAGATAGAAGAGTCTAGCCAATCTGGAGCAGGCACCAATGATGTTTATGTGCCAAAATTATGGTATTATGATTTACTGAAATTTCTCGATGACGACCAAGGAACGCCAGGATCTTCTCGTTCCAAAATCGTCGAAGATGATAGTTCTGAAGTACGTACACGAAATTAGCTATTATATTTTTATTTAATGTAAATAAATAAGTGAAAAAAACTGCATCACAGATGAAGAAAATCGACCTGATTCGACTAATGTAAAAATGATATTAGAAGAGAATCGATCCCTGAAGAAAACACTAGCAGAAAAGGAGGAAATAATTCGTCAGCTCAATACCGAAAATTTAAAACTAAAAGAGCAGCAACTGTCAATAACCGCAAGTATTACTGAGAAGGATGCCATAGCATCAGCATTAAATAGAATTAATATGAGACTCGACGAAGTTGAGAAAAACCAATTAGTAAAAGTAAATTCATACGCACAAATCTTAAAACAAACGACACCTATTACTAAAAGGCAATCACTGAAATGCATCACAGTTATTCCAAAAGAAAAACAATCTTGCGATAATACGAGAAGAGAATTGACTAAGAGAATAAATCTTTCATCTCTGAACATTCAAATAGAAAGTGTGAGAAACTCAAAAAATGGCGGAATTGATATAAAAATTGATGAATCAAACCATAATAAACTGAAAGATGAACTTCAAAATAAATTGAATGAAAAATACCAAGTTACTGAGCCAAAAATGTTAAATCCAAAAATTAAAATAATAAATTATAAAAGTAGTGAGAAACCGAATGAAAAGCAAATTGAAGAAGATCTTATACATCAGAATTATATGATTCAGAGTGGAGACATACAAGTAAAGTTTATCAAATATTTTCCATCAAGAAACAATTACACTATCTACGCGGAAACTTCTGGAAAGCTATTCAAAAAAATCTTCGAAGACAATAATAGAAGAATACTTCTGGGATGGCAATGTTTGACAGTATATCAAAATAACGACATTTCTCAGTGTAGAAAATGCTACCGTTTTAATCATACAGAAAAGAATTGCAGGAATGAGAAGATATGTGCCAACTGTGGCAACGGTCATGAAGAAGAAAATTGTAAGCATGTATCAATAGAATGCTGCAACTGTAGATATGGAAATGAAAGATATAAAAAAAATTATAATATTAACCACTCACCTACCGACAAAAACTGTCCATCGTACAAATATTATCAGGAACAACAAAACTTAAGCATACTTTTTTAAAATTCAAGTTCATCTTTTACTACTCCTATCTCTAAAGAGGACCTAAAAATGTCAGTAAATAAATACGTTAATGATTTCCAAATTCCAAGTATTGCAACAAATATAGCACAAAACGTCGATGAACTTAATTTATGTACACAAAATTCTGATGCAAAATTTCGAATTTTTAATATGAACATAAGGAGTATAAAACACAACATTGATTACTTAAAAATACTACTCGACCAAATATGGTACAATTTTGATCTAATAGTTTTAACTGAAACGTGGCAAGTGGCTGATATTTCTTGCTTTAATCAGCAGGGATATGACACGCTGTATAACTTTGGCACTTATAACCAAAACTATGGGGTGATAGTTTTTGTAAGAAATAAACTGCAATATAATCATGATACATTCACTTTCACCGATGGAATCAAAATTTTAAACATAATGATCCAAATTAACCATAACGAAATTGAGGTATCTGCAATTTATCGTCCGCCATGTTCAGAACCCCACGAGTTTTTAAAGAATATCGAATTTTTTTTTCAAAATCAAGATAAAGTTCATTTAAAGCAACATATTTTTTTGGGAGATGTCAATATAAATATTTTGGACGATGATCCCATCACAAATGAATACTTGAATATCCTATCAAGTAACGGATTTCTGTCCTATATAAACCTACCTACAAGGTCCATCAGTGGCACATGTATAGATCACTGCTTTGTGAAAGACCTATCCAAAAAAATTACTTGTATACCAATAATCCTAGAAAGCGATATTACTGAACACTTCTCCACTATTTTACTGATATCTTCAAATGAAAAACATTCTAACATCCCTACCGTTAGTAACAACCAGGAAAATTACAAATTTTTTGTCGACAATTCAAAACTAATATCAAATGTCAAACAAGAATCCTGGGAACAATTATACTCTATAAATAATATAGACAAAGCAACGGGACTGTTCATAGAGAAAATAAAAAACTAATAGATATTAGTACCAATAAAGCAATAATTAGTCACAAAGAGAAAAGCAGAAATGCCTGGATTACCAAAGGATTAATAACATCGGCAATAGAAAAAGAAAGACTATATAATGTAATGAAACTAACGCCAACTACAGAGAATACCGACTGCTACAACCAATATAAAAATAAATTTATAGAGCTTGTAAGGCAAACCAAACGAAAACATTACCTAAATAAATTGAATAATAACTTAAATGATCCTAAGCGGCTTTGGACAAGTATTGATGAGATTACTGGGAAAACAAAAGTTAAAAAGTGTGTCACTGAGTTAAATACAACATCGGGAACAGTATTAAAAAATACTCAACAGATATGCGATGAATTTGTACAATTCTTTACTGACATAGGCGAAAATTTAGCAAGTAATATACAAACAAATGTACAAAATACTCAGCCTCCAAAAAGAACTTTGAACTCATTTATTTTGGATAAAGTCGAGCAATGTGAAGTATACACCACTGTTATGTCCTTAAAAAATCGGAAAAGTCCTGGGTTCGATGGTATTAAAAGCGAGCATTTGAAAATTATAGCCGAGGACATAACAGAACCACTCACTTACCTAATCAACAAATGCTTTGAATCTGGCATATATCCCTCAATTCTAAAAAAAGGTAATATAATAAATACCGATACATAAATCAGGAACAAAAACAGATGTTAACAACTATAGACCAATATCAATAATATCCAGTGTAGCAAAGGTTTTTGAAAAAGTTTTATCTACTAGAATGATTCGATACCTCACAAAATTCAAAATTTTAAGTGAAAATCAATATGGATTTACAGAAGGGAAGGCTACATCGGACGCAATAACTAAAATTGTAAATCAAATACATCAAAATATTGATAACAGAATCCCTTCAATCTGCATTTTTGTTGATTTAAAGAAAGCTTTCGATACAGTTAATCACAAATTATTATTAGAAGCATTGGAGAGAATTGGTTTCAGAGGAAACGCGTACTCACTGATCGAAAGTTATTTGTCAAATCGCCCACAATCTGTGCAGATATCAGGATCATTTAGTAAAGAAATGTATATTAAGTGTGGGGTCCTACAGGGAACTGTCTTAAGTCCGCTGTTATTCAATATATATATTTAAATGATATTTTCCAAATTAATTGTGTTGGCAAAATAACTAGTTTTGCAGATGATACTGCAATATTATATGAAGGCACTGACTGGTCTGATCTGAAAAATGTAATTGAAAATGATTTTATCAAAATTATTCGGTGGTTTAACAGTAGAAAATTAAGCATTAACTACTCTAAAACACATTTTTTACCATTTGGATCTTATGCTAGACATCTGCCAAATTACACAAATTTCTCCTTCAATATTAATGATCAAAAAATGCAAATTAATAGAGTGCCCAACATAAAATACCTTGGAGTGGTCTTGGATCCTCACTTACGATGGGACATCCATGTCAATTATATTTTAAAGAAAGTTAGATTTGTATCCTACAAAATTAAATACCTTGGGAATATATTGACAGAAAAATATCTTCGAACATTATACCATGCACTGATTGAGCCTCATCTCACATATGGTATATTAGCATGGGGAGCTGCATGTTCCTCACATATCTATAATTTAGATGTTTTTCAAAAAAGTATTCTAAAAATGATATTTAAAAAACCGAAACTTTGTCCCACTGAAAAATTATACGCAGATGTTCGAATGTATGATATAAGACAGCTTTATTTCTTACACAGTATCATTCACTACCATAAATTTGTAAACACCGACCAAAAAATTAAACATAATCATTATACCAGGTACAAAATTCGTGGCACAGTAGTTCCTCAACCGCATAAATCTATAATGCAGCGATCATATCTCTATTTAGCGCCTAAATTTTATGAAATTATACCTAAAGACTTAAAAGATTTACGTTTCGGAAATTGTTTCAAAAGAAATTTAAAAAAGTGGCTACATTCTATATCTAGGACTGAAATTCATAAACTCATAAATACGAACATCAACTAAATACATAATCTACTGTAGCTAATTTTTGTCCTTTTTTGTCATTTGCATTCTACAGTTTCAACTTAAATTTATTGGTCCATGTACAGGCGATGCCTTCTATTGGGCCTGTTTTGATTTTATATTTATTTACTCATATTGTTTGTTATTTTTGTACATTGAGTGAATAAATATTATTATTATTATTATTATTATTTACAAGGTAACATTTCTCTGTGTGTTTAAGGAATAAAGTTATCTTGCCAAGGTACACTCCCCTCGTTATTAAAGTAATGTACATACTGTTCTCTAACATTTTTGGCAGCAGTTGCATTATTTCCATAGTTTCGTCGATATAATGGCTCCATGTTTGAACCATATGATGTTAAACCTGATGTAATAGTTCCATCTTCTAGGTTTTCGTGATCGAAACATTCTGCAGAACTATATGAATTCGATGACGACATTAAAAAGTTATGCAAAGCACAGCTTGCCATTACCACCTTATCAATGTTCTTGGGTTCTAGATTAATTTGAATTTTATATATCCGAAATCTAGAGGCCAAGATTCCAAATGCATTCTCTACAATGCGCCGCGCTCGAGATACTCGATAATTGTATATATTTCTTTCGCGAGAATTTAAATCTGCCTGTCGGTATGATTTTATCATATCTGTTCTCAAAACAAAAGCATCGTCGGCTACAAATACATAAGAAAGTATTTTGGAACTTCCTTTTATAGGTTCATCTGACGGGATACTTAATTGGTGTTTTTGAAGCTTGTCATAAAATTTAGTAGTCTGAAGCAGACCGCCGTCTAATATCCTGCCGTTAACACCAAAGCTGCACATTATAAATTGGTACCTAGCATCCACTATTGCAAGAAATACCATACTGTGTCGACCTTTATAATTATAAAAATAGGAGCCACTTCCACTTGGAGGAATAATGTCTATGTGTTTCCCGTCTATGGCGCCAAGGCAATGTGGAAAATTCCACCTATTTTCAAAATGTGTTGCTAGCAAAGAAAGTAAAATAACAATTATTGTTCCAGGAAACCATACAAGCTTCAATGAACAGCGATACTTTGCCATCACAAGATAGAGATGATAAATCTCCGGAAACAGCTAGTACCTCTACACAAATATCAAGTCGCCCTAGACCACCCAAAAGAAAAAGTAACAGTAATCCTCATTCATTAGATTCACCAGATTTATCTACCGACGTATTGCAAGTCGTAAAAGAGCATTTCAAGCGTCCTTTGTTACAGCAAAGGCTGATTGCTGAAAAAATTATAAACGACTCATTATTTCAAACAGAAATCGGCAACTTGAGACTGCCGCATGGAGAGTTCAATGTACGTGAGTTGTATCGCACAACTCCCAGTCCTCCAACATATCAGACACAACAGTTTATTCGTGCAACTCCAACTCCCAGTCATTCCGCACACCGGCCACAACAGTTCATTCGTGAAATCCCAACTCCAAGTCCTCCAATACACCACTCACAGCAGTTCATGTATTTAGGATCAACTCTATCTTCATTGCCACGCATCGAGCAAGAATGTAATGATTCTTCCACACCTTCCATGCAGTACAATTCGGATTCCCAACATTCGACTGAACATACTGAAGTGCAATTATCTATTCCAGAACAATCAGCCGGGGCATTAATATCCAGCTTCAATGATTGTCAATAAATGTTTAAGAATTAAAAACCTTTTACTCACCTTAAAATAATCCTGCCGCAGTACTTTGTATATCGCTTCACATGTTTCTGGAATAATAACACCCAACGCCTGGGGTGATATTATTGTTGTAAACTTTAGGTCTTCGCAACTCCTTCCAGTTGCGAGAAACCTCAGAGTTGTTGTCAATCTTTCGTGTGGCGATATAGCTTTTCGCATTACAGTATCTTGGTTTTTAATAAGTGGAGTAATCATCGATAGAAGCTTCAAGTATGTTTCTTCGTTCATACGCAGGTAGTTATGCCAGTCTTTGGGTGCAAATTTCAATTCGTTCACTAAATTGATGTGTGATGAATGTTCTCTTTTCATTAACCAGTCCTTACACCATATAGCTCGATGCCTTTTAGGTCTTTTCAGTTTTTTTGTAGCAACTATCAAGAGAACTATCGCCATAGCATCATCAATGGATGCCATCGTCGCAACACAAGTCGCCTGCTCCATGACTTTCTCAAAAATGATCGGTCAAGTATACTTGCGCTGTGTGTGCTCGAGACAGAATGATGTGTGTTTGCGCAAGTCTAAGCTTGCACAAGTATATCGTTACGTGTATGGCTGGCATAAAGGTGCGAATCCACAATGAGAATATTTCATGAGATTTGTGTCTCATGAAACAAAAAAATCATGAAACATTTATTTTCATTGTGGAAACAGACCTGAGACACGTGATATACTAGAGATAATCTCGTGAGAGAATGTGTCATGAGGCTTTAATTTCATAAACAAGTCTCAACGTGTAAAGACGATACATTGCGAATTTCGCATGAAATATTTATTTCACATGCTGCACGTGAGTCAAACTATTGTGTCGTGATATAAAAATAAGAAAAATGAGTGAACCTAGTGAACAAAGGGGTGTTAAAAGAAAAGATTGTAATGTTAACTGGACAAGAACCATGATACGGCAGTTAATAGAATTGTATGAATCCCATTCCAATTTGTGGGACTGCTCTTCCGAAAGGTACAAAAACCGAAATCTGAGGAAATCAGCTATGGATGAAATTGCAAGTTGTGGGAGTTTCGGCTCAAGACGTTAAGGAAAAAATACATAACCTACGTTGTCAATTTCAAACCATAAACAGAAAACGCAAAAATACCAAAAGTGGCCAGGCAGCGGGAGACAATTTTGAGGTTAAATGGGAATTTTATGATGTCTTAAAATTCATAGACGGTCCAACCAATATTAATGAAAGAACAATACTTGATTCATTGGTAAGTTTAATAATAAATATTCAAAATATATTTATATTGCCATGGAACTTCTCCTTCCTGGTGAAAATATTCTGTAAATTCCCGTTGTACATCTTTCGCTTCCAAATTTCCCCGAAGATGTGGGTTAACATGCAGATCCACCAGGCCTTGAATTGATTGTCTCCATTCTCCTGGTTCTATAGTGCCAGTTTCGTGATTTTCCACATCAAAACTACCATAAGGAGCGTAAAGTCGTTTAGACCGTGTCATTAAGAAATTATGTAGCACACATATTGCAGAAACAACGTGGATCAATTTTTCTACTCCTAGTTCAATCGGTCTTCTTAAAATGCGAAATCTAGCAGAAGGTAAACCAAAAGCATTCTCAATTATTCGGCGTGCCCGTGATAGTCGGTAGTTAAATATTCTTTGTTCACCATGCAGATTTCTAAATGCATATGGTTTCATAATGTAAGACTTCATGGCAAAAGCGTCGTCTGCTACTATGACAAAGGGAACTGGTTTAGTTCTACCTGGTAGTGGTCTAGGTGTTGGAATACCTAAACTGTTATCAGCCAGTTTATTTGATAGAGAGCACGCATTAAAAACACCCCCATCTGAAATTCGTCCAAAACATCCGACATTAATGTATTGAAATTTATATTCTGCGTCAGCCAGTGCCATAAGTACAACACTGTGGGTGCCTTCGTAATTGTGGTACAAGCTTCCACGTTGCTTAGGTGCTTTAATAAGAACGTGTTTGCCGTCCAGTGCGCCGATACAATGTGGGAAATTCCACTTTTCTGCGAACTGTTGGGACTTTTGCAGCCATTCTTCCTCGGTGCAAGGCATCTGTAACAAAATTTATGTATATTTCCTTGTTTAATAACTATGGTTCATTATTATGCATATCAGCTTGGATATTATTTGCTTTTAGACTAACGAACCACCTACTGTCCTAAGAGATGACCTAGACGAAAATTCTGAGAGTAGCGAATCTCATATTCAAGGTGTTATAACTGAAGGAAACAATTCACAAACTCCAAGCATATCACGTTCTAATACGCCGCTTTAAACATCACATGATGTCACACCGAGTTCATCAAGATCTTCCTCGGTACAACCAAAATTAAACAAAATGAAAGACCAAGAGCAACAAGTTGTACTTGACAAATGCATCAATGTTCTATAACATTCAGCAGACTCCTTTGAAGTCTTTGGGGATTATGTGGCTGACGAACTGCGGGTTATGAGTTCGAAAGCTCCAAAGCTGCAGTCCTGGGCAAAGCGAGAAATTCAGCGTATTATCTTGAAAATGAACGATGACTATGAGCTCCAATTTCAGCAAAACACAGTAACATCACAACAGCAACCCATAAATAAACAGATAATCATAAATCAGTCCATAGAACTGACACCGCTCAATAATGAAATTCCAAATAATGATGGTGATTAGTGAAATAGTACACACAGGTATTCGAAATAAATACATCAGCGAGTGGTAGCTGTCTCCCAAAAAATGTTTGTTTCTTCATACTCAAAGCAAAGGAATTACAATGTACTTACCTGTAGCTAAGAAGCGAAGAGTAATAGCTAACCTTTCAGCTGCTGGAATCGCATTTCGCATATGTGTGTTTTGTTTTTCTATTGCAAATTTTATTTTATCCAACAAATATTTAAAATCAGCGGCGGACATTCGAAGACAGTTTTTGTAACATTCCGGATCTTCCCGTTCCAGTTCTTCCAATAATGTTTCCATTATATTCTTATTTGACGTTCTTTTAATCCAATCTCTCGCCCAATATCTATGAGTCCTCCTATTTCTACGACGGGACTTAACGGTTAAGTAGTAATAACAAGCGGCAGCTTTTCTTTTATCCTTTTTAGTTACCATCTTGAAAATCACTTCACAACATACAATAATATAACAATGAAAGAACCAATCTTCGGATGTTTAAGTTACAGATTATTAACTGTGGAAACAGTGCTGTCAGAGACACCTTGTCTCGTGTGAGAGTAAACTCTCGAGTCGCATAAACTCAAGTATTTCAGTGAAATATCTCATATTCTGTGGAACCATATCTAAAATAAATTTCTCATGAGACAAAAATCTCAAGAGATTTCAGTCTCCTTGTGGACACTCACCTTAACAGGTGCAGCGCGGTGTGGTGGGGGGCGGGGGAGTACGCGCTGCGTGTCATCGCCGCCCGCGCATCTTCAGTGGATAGTGATTCAGAGTTTTGTTTTTATGTTGAGTAACGGACGCCAACACTACGTTTGCCTGGCTACGCTACGAGTTAAGGCTCGATGACATTAAGCGAGTTTACTCGCTACTAGCCGGCGAGTTTAAAAGCTGGCGAGTCAGCGAGTAAGATAGTTATGATGACACACAAAACTTCCCACTCGCGTAGTAGCCAACTAGCTAGCGATTTAGAATCACGTACTGTGTATATCTTATAATTTGCAGACTCTTTCTGGGTGCTTCATAAAAAGATGAAGTGGAACTCAAATAATATTGTGGAATTTCTCAACAGCTACCAGCAGTACCCTGTGTTATGGAATATAAAAGACAAAGACTATTGCAACACAAAATTAAAGGATGGGATTTTCCAACGTATTTTTAATGAACTTAATGAAAAGCAGTTAATTGGAGGAATGGATGTAAAGCAATTGAAAGCTAAAATCAAATCAATTAAAGACGTATACAGACAAGAACTGCACAAAATCAAAAGAAGTATGAAAAGTGGCTGTGGTACTGAGGAAGTTTATTCGCCAAAGCTAGCATGGTTCAATGAAGCAAATTATATGGAAGAGGTTATGGCTACAAGAAGTAGCAAATCAAATTTGGTGAGTAAAATATATTCACTTTAATGTCTTTTTATTCACAGATAATTATGGATACATTATTACTCAGACTGTTATTCCAACTTTCTTCCATTGCCAAGGCAGAGGATGTTCTTCTGTAAAGTATTTAGCATATGCTCGCCTGACTTCCTCAGCAACGCGTCCGTAATTATTGCTGCCCAAATGATTAACAGACTGCAGAATGTTTCCATTTTCCCTCCATAGCCCATAGTAATTATTCAATGATCCAACATGTTCTTGAGCGCAGTGAAACTGTGAAAGACTTAGGTATCTACTTTGATCAACATCTAACCTTTAATGAGCATATCAATCAAATCATATCAAGTGCTTACCGAACCTATGGCTTCGTTATCAGGAATTGTAAATCTTTTGACGTTTTGACTTTGCAGACATTATACTTTAGCTTGGTTAGGTCTAAGCTTGAATATGGATCTTTGATATGGAGTCCGATTTACAAGCAGTATATTGATGTTGTTGATAAACTTCAAAAGAAATTTTTAAAATTTTTATGTTTTAAGATCGATGGCATATATCCTACTAGAGGTACAGAATACAACATCCTTCTTCATAAATTTGGCATTCAATCCTTAGAACAACGGCGTCAGCAATCAGCAGTTATAGTTTTATATAAATTACTGCATAATCTAATAGACTGCCCTAAAATACTTTCACAAATACAGTTTCTGGTACCACGACTAACATCAAGGTATAATGTTCCTTTTTTATGTCAAAGAGCTCAAACAAACTTATTGTCGAAAGCGCCTGTCAACATGATGTGTGTGAATGCGAATAAAATAGCCGATGTATGTGACATATTCTTATATAGCATAGGTGAATTGAAGTGCAAATTGCGTGCTCACTTTTGATTTATCTTACGTTTCTTATTTTTAAGCTGTAACTATATTTATTTTTTGTTATTGATACATGAATTATTATTGTTTTTTTTTAACAAGCTACCTCATGGTGATTTTTTTTATAGTAGTTTGCTCTGTAAATGGTGTTAAACTGTTGGGCAATAAACGCTTATTATTATTATTATTATTATTATTATTATAGCCCAGGTGTTATATTCCCAGTGTTTAAATCCTCTCTATCTACTGCTTGTTGTGGTAAGTAGTTGCCTGGATGAGTTTTTCTTAGCCAATTATGAAGACTGCAAGTAGCCCAAATGACTTTATCGATAGTTTCGGGTTTCAAATCAATTGGTCTTGAAAATACTCTAAACCTCCATACAAGTACTCCAAAAGCATTTTCTACAACCCGTCTGGCACGGGACAGACGATAATTGAATATTTTTTCGACATCGCTGAGGCCAGTTTTACTGTACGGTTTCAGAAGATTTGATCTTAAAGGGAAAGCATCATCTCCAACAATAACGCCATTTTTAGGCATCCCTAGAGTATTGTGTTCCATTGCAATGTTCAGAGTACTATCTCTAAATATTGCACTATCACTTGCTCGGCCATTTCCTCCTACGTCGATGTAAGTAAAGCAATAGTCGGCATCAACCATAGCAAATAATATGATACTATAGGTTTTTTTGTAATTGAAGTAGGCTGAACCGGAACACGGGGGTCTTTTGATGATGACATGTTTCCCATCAATGGCTCCCAAACCTCTAGGAAAATTCCAACGCTGGAAGAATTTTGTTTCGTTTTTTTTTTTCATTCATTAACTGTTTTAGGTACCTACAAAGAATAAAAGTATTATAATTAAATTGAAGTAATATTTTAAATCAGTAACATTATGATTTCTAGGATATCTCAGAAAACAGTTCAGAAGAAAGCAGTGAAAGCTGTAGGGAATCTGCTCAGTCCGACAAAGACAACTGTCAAGAGGGACGCTTGAAGAATAAGTCGCCTACAAAAATGATGCCACCAGCGACGTCAACGAAAAGGGCGAAAAGACGAGCAGCACCCGAAAAATCACCTTCTGAAATATCAGAAGCGACTAATCATTTGGACAAAATTGCACAAAATGCAGCTGAGGAGAAGCCCTATGATGGGTTCGGAAAGTATGTTGCATCTGAGCTTCGACAGCTTCCACAACGACAAGCCATCTTGCTACAACAAGAAATTCAGAACTGTATCATTCAGTCTAAGCTATCCGCTTTGGAGCATATAGTTGATTCAACCCCAGAGCCAACCAATACTGCATTTTCACCATCTTCCAATCAGTCTCTTGCTTCGCATTCTTCAAACGACGATGAAGATGTTTTAAAGCAGGTAATGATTAATACGTTTGGACCAAGTATGCTGTAATACTATATAGATAATGTAACTTTCATACAATATATCCTTACAAAAAAAAATGTTTTTAAGTCGTAGTAAATTGATTTTCACTCACCTCAATGAATGGTAGAAGGGCGCGAGAAATCGCAGTGAGCACTTCTGGCAAAAACTTCGATATTGTCGATTCTGGAATTCGAAACAGGTATTCTAAAGACTTAAAAGAATCACCAGTTGCTAGATAACGTAGTGTAATTTCAAGTTTTGTGGCTACTGGGATTGCCATTCTCATTTTCGTATCATCTTTTTTGAGCACTCCATGCACCATCTCGAGTAAGTCATCAAAATGGGTACAATCTAATCTCAAAATATTTCGGTAAGCCACAGGATCTTCCTCCTTCAACTCTTTCAGTAAACTGCTCGATGCACCATACTTATGACGTCTTTCTATCCATGATTTTACCCACACTTTTCTGTGCCTTAATTTCTGCTTTTCTTTTATTTTTAACTCCTTTTTTATAGCATGAGCTAAAATAACCACTCCCGCGCGAACTATATCCGTCGACATTTTGTAGACACTATAACCAAATAACAAGATACTCGCAGCTAGTCCATTAGCAACCATGATGACACACGGCTAGTTTACTAGCTAACAAGCCTAGAAGCCAGCGAGTAGCGAGTAAAGTAGCCCGGCGTTCAACTTTTTTCATAGATAGTTTACAATCTGCTAGTTAGCTAGTGAATACGATGACACTGGGCGAGTTTACTATCAGATAGTGAATTCGCCGGCTAGTAGCGAGTAAACTCGCTTAATGTCATCGAGCCTTTAGATACCTGCTTATATTTGCACGTTATTTTTTACAATGGTACCGAAAAAAAGAAAGGTGGAAGTAGAAAATAGACTGTTTTTGCCTGAATGGACCGATTTGTATTGTTTCACGTTGCCGAATCGTGCTGGAGCAGTACCGAAGTGTTTGATTTGTCAACAAACAGTTGCGTTAATTAAAAGTTCGAATATAAAACGACACCATGAGACTAAACACAGATCATTTGCCGACAATTTTCCACTCGGCAGTAACCTGCGCAAATCTAAAATTGCAAGTCTACTGTCAAGCTACGTATCTTCGACTCAAATCATGAGTCGTTCAATGACTGAGCAGGATAAATGTGGTGAGGCTTCTTTACGTATTTCTTGGACTCTTGCAAAGCATATGAAAGCATTCACCGATGCTGATATAGTTAAGGAATGCATGCTCGAGGCAGGGAATGTTTTATTTGACAACAGAAAAGATGTTGTTGAAACTATTCGACGGATTCCGTTATCTGCGAGTACTAACTCAAAAAATACTCACGTTTTGGCAGAAGAAAATCATAGTGAAGTGAAAGAGCAGATAAAAAATTCCGACTATTATGCCTTGGCTATGGATGAATCCTGTGATATTACTGATAACGCGCAACTGGTTACCTTTGTACGCTTCTTGGACAAAATTAGTGAAACTTTTGTTGAGGAGCTATTGGTTGTTTTGCCGTTAATAGGAAGAACCCGAAGAGAAGACATGATCGAAACGATGATGGATTATTTCATTAAAAATGAGACTTAAAAAAGCTTTTATCAGTAACTACCGACGGTGCACCAGCGATGGTTGGGTCCAAAAAAGGACTAGTTCACCTATTGAGAACCAATGCAAAATGTAATGAAAATTTGATTTCCTATCACTGCGTCATTCATCAAACTGTGCTTTGCTGCAAAGTTAATCCTAATATTGAGATAATAATGCAAGAATTGATGAAAATTATAAACTTTCTTCGGGCAAAATCAGCACTGAAACATCGTGAATTGAAAATATTTCTTGACGAAGTGGACACTCAATATGACGATCTGTTGTTGCATAATAATGTGAGATGGTTAAACAAAGGATGCGTTTTACAGCGATTCTTCACCATTTTAGAAGAATTGAAGACATTTCTTTCCAACATTGATCAGACGTCAGCAAACGCGTACTTAAGTTTTCTTAACAATAAGGAGAATGTATCTTCCATTGCTTTCTTATCAGATATTTTTAAATACATTAATGATTTGAATCTTAAACTTCAAGGCAAAGAAAAGCTTGTATGGAAGCTCCAGACAGAAGTAAAAAGATTTTTGCGAAAAGTCGATCTTTTCAACATCGACCTTAATAATGACCTGCACTTCCCTAATTTAAAAAAAAAATCAGCAGTGACAACGAGCTTGACGTCAGCCAATACAACACGTTCATTAGTGATCTTAAATCGGAATTTGAAAATAGATTCATAGATTTTAAGAAAATTGAGAATGTCGTGGAGATCCTGAGTGATGAATGGAGCAATGAAGCTGCAAATATTTTCGGGAGTAATAAAGCTGCTCTCCAGATGGAAATAATCGATTTCCCAGAAAATACAGTTTTGAAACACCGAAACCAGGAAGTTTCTTGTCAAGAATTTTTGATAAAAAATGTTTGTGCTAACAAATACCCAGAATTAAAAAAATTAGCCATGAAACTGCTTACTCTGTTTGGGTCAACATATGTTTGGGAAGCAGTATTTTCTAAGATGAACTTCATTAAAAATAAATTCCGGAGCAGACTTACCGACGAACATCTCCAAGATTTAATGACAATAGTTTGTACAAACTTTGGACGTATTGCAAAAAATGTCATTTTTCTCATTAATACTGTAAAAAACCCTTCGTACTTGCGTTTGTTCATAACGTTTGTTTATTACCTATTTAATAAAATATTGCTCCGAAACCTATTCGTTTTATTAATTCATTGATATCGTATCTGCAAAAAATTATATACAATATATTTATTGTTTCAATTGTTAAGCTCGTAGGGTGGCATTTTTCCTTTTTCGCCGGTCATGTCATTTTTTAAAAAGGACCTTTAATGAAAGTAATTGGTGACCCCTGCGGTAGATCATGCTGAAAACGAAATTTTGAAGATGACAAATTCAGCTAAGTCCGATTCAGTCGTAGAAAACGATGGAAAAAATAATGATGAAATTTTAGCAGAGTGCAGAAATCCCTTTAACTGTCAGTATGAGAGTTAAAAATTTGACCAGTATTTCCACGATCAAGCGAAACAGGTAGTATCACAAATTCGAAACGAGGGTATCATCAAAAATAACCCGTACTACTGTCCTACGTTCTTGGAGGAAATTTTAAAAAGATATATATCATAATCTCCCCCTATGATCTAGCATAATTACCGGTCAAGGATCTTGCAATGCAGTTATTATGGTATCCTGAAAAATAATATTTTGCATGACGGTTTGAGATTAAAATGTTCTCAGTTCATACGCAAATGCAGGAAGTACGCCTTGTGTGTATATACGTCAATCAAATTTAACATAAATAGAAACTCATGCACTAGAATTAATTCAAAAAATGCTCTGCCCCAAAGTCAGCCTATTCAAAACTCCACCACTCCTTACACAAAACACTTGTTTTTAGCGAACGGATTGATAGATAATCCGGAATATTACGGACAGACCAAGGGCAATACAACTCACAGTTCACAGACAGATGACAATTTTAACCTATTATACAATAACTCTTTTACAACTTTGAATAATGTTGACGAAGTGGAAACAAATTCCTGGTTGTTATAGAGTTCGCATTGAAGATTTTGATAAAAAACAGCAACCGAGCTGATATTAAACTTATTGAGTCTGCTTTCAGTATAGAATAAACGTTACTTAAATCCCATTTTCCCTCTCTGAAAGGTGTTAACCAAATGTTAATACCGTATAATCAAAACGAAAACCACTGGGTGTTAATTCATGCACATTTTAAGAACAGGATGTTTGATTACATTGATCCCTCTGGAGGTAGATGCGATAAAAGTATATTCAACAAACTTTGCAACTTTCTGGAAAAATATAATTCTAAATTTCCTATTCATAACGTTTCCATAGATCTTAAAATATTAGATTATGAATCAGTTCCAAGACAAACAGATAGGAGTTTTCGTAATCTACTTTGCAGATTGCTCAATAAATTCCCAACCATTTAACTTGACCTTCGATCCTAAGAATTACCGCGTTTTTGTAAAACAGCTTATGTTAGTTGTGTCGGATAACATGAAAGGCAGGTGCTTGTATTGTGGTAGCGACAATGCTACCAGCCAAATGCTATATTGCGAAATTTGTCATCGATTCCTGCAAGTAAACGAGCATTATGTATGTAACGTTTGCGAAGAGTACGCAAAATTTGTCAATCGTCGAAAATATCGTGGCAACCAGGCACTGTCTGACAACACTATCCGTCATTTCGTTACGAATTCTCTTGAGTACGGGACAGTGGGAGATCGTCAACATACCGTTCATCAACGACCAAGACGTTCCAATGAATTGGTTGAAGCGATCAGAGAGCGTTGCCCAGAACCCAAAAGTGTCGTATCGTACCGCGCTCAGCATTTTGGTATCAGTGGAACCACGTTGCGGCGCATTTTGAAGTATGGTTTGCATTTATTTCCTCATAAGGTGCAGCTAACACAAAAAATATTGCCAACTGACCGTCCATGTCGCTTGGAATACGCCCAAATAGTCGCTCGCATGGTTGATGCTGAACCTGATTTTGATTTTCATTCGCTCGCAGATGCCGTGGAGTGAAAACGTACCGAGGAAGTAGCGAGACCGAACGCGACACAGGCGACACGCGACAACAAAGTGACCGCGCGGACAAAACGCGGAAACGCAAGAGTGTCGTCCACTCGAAAAGGCAAAGCCTAAATCGGGCGGACGAAAAGCGACTACACAATTTCCATTTCCTCGCGATTTTCAAATTGTATAAACTGGCGAGAGAAAATAGGGCGCTAAAGAAGCAGATTGTCACCCTGAATAAATCTGTCGCAGAGCTCACGGCTGAAATCGCCAAAATAAGAGCAGCGTCGTAGAAAAAGGAGGCAGAATGGATGGAGAAGTTGGACCTCATCATCTCCAATCAATGAGTAGTGGTGAGCGAAACGGCCCCGAAACAGAAGAAGGAAAAGAGGAGGTTGTCCAGCACCTCCTCGGAAGAAGAAGGAAAGAAGATAGAAGCCCCTCAGAAGAAGGCACCCAGAAAAGATGAAGTAACCACCTCTGCAACGACAACAACTGCAGAACAGGATGAGATGGATCAGTCCCTCATCCCCACCCCTCCGGCGGCGGAGGCAAGCTATAATAAGGAAAGGAGGCCACCACCACCCTACATCCACAAATAAGAACAGTGGAAAGAGGTCGTGAGCAATAAGATGCTCACCATTGAGAAACCTGCACGATCGAAAATTAGATCTAAAAGTTGTAAATTTTCAGAAAAAGAAGCGGACAAAATAATGATGGCATCTAAATAGACCATCACATTAGTTCAGGACAAAAAATTATATCCACAATACGTTGCCAATTTGCGAGTGCATTGGTTAAACCAAATGGCATCCTCCTAAACTGAAAAAGACCCCTTCCTGGGATAGTCAATGCCGTATACTCGCGGGAAGTTTTGCTCAAAGGTACTTGCCAAAAGGCAGATTTAATATCTATGGAACTAATGAATCGAGCATTTCGTAGTCTATCCAAAATTGTTGAAATATACGGAATAGGCCACGCATCTTTCAGCGAAAATCTATACAAAATCTAAAAGATCCATCCTTTTTACGGGCAATGCAAACAGGAATAGACCAAGGGGTATTCGATCTTTCTATCACACCCAATTTAAGCAGTTCTTCAACTTCATTATCAATACATTTTTGTTTGTAGGGAGACACCGGATAATAACGTTGCTTAATCGGTTTCGTTCCTGGTTCTAGAGTAATCTCTTGTTCTGCTACTCAACAACAACCAAGCCCTGTATCCATCTGTGAAAGTTTTTCACTAAGTTGTCCAATTGAGTTTTCTCAGAAGATGTTAAGTGACTCATATTCTGCACTGTACAGATTTGTGCAAGATCATTAGATTTAGAAAAATGCCAAACATCCTGCTCAAGATCAGGGATGATTTCCATAACCTTCCAGAAATCTATACCTAAGATTATTTTATGTGATAGCTCAGGGAGCACAACCACATCGATAATATGCGTCCGGCTCATTAAAGTGATCGGAGTTTGGATATAACCTATACTATGACACACTTGACCGTTCGCCACAGTACTTGCACTGTTTTGTTTGATTAACTTAAGACCCAAGCTTAAAAGTATTTCATAACCTGGTAGTCCAACCAATGTACGACCAGCACCAGAATCAAGTAAACCCAACATTGAATAACCCATTATATCGATTTTAAGATAAGGACGTTGATCTCCATGGGCATGTGAAACAACATAATCGAGAAGAATTTTATTTTGAAAATCATGAGTGTTGGTCGTTAAAGGTATTGAGTGGGAGGAAACAGTACGACCTAACGATTCCTCCGGGACTCGTTTACCGAACTACTACAATTGAGACAATTCCTAAAGCCGGCCCCAGACACTACGTGCATTCGGCGAATATTCTGTATTCGAGCTTATTCGCGTAGCGTGTGGGAGGCTACCTTCGACGAAGATTCGTACTACGTCGTTTTCCCAGTGGTTGTCGGACACGAATCAAAGGAGCTCGGAGTGCGGCGTAGTCAACTTCGGCATTTCTCCCAGACGCTACGGCTATTTGTTTACATGTTTTTGAGTTTAGCGTCGCGCTCCGCTTAGTTCGTTTGTACATACGTATATTGGCGGAAGGTTGATTTGATCTTTTTGAAAAATAGAATGGAGCAACGAATTAACTTTGGAGTTTTTACAATTATTTGAAAATGAAGCAGTCATCTGGAATCCACAGATTCCAGATCACAAAAATCGAAACAAGGTGGCATATGCCTGGAATAACATTAAGGCAAACTTTAGTGTAGACTGTTCGGTAGAAGAATTGAAAAAAAAGAAGGATTCATTAATGACAATGTTTCGGGAATTGTTCAATAAAGTGAAGGCCAGTTTAAAATCGGGTGCGGGCAGAGATGAAGTGTACAAACCTACTTGCTTTGCATGCGACACAATTGTTAATTTTCTCCAACCAGTTTATTCCCCAAAAGATACGATAAGTACAGAGGTAAGTCATACTTTCAGATTGTTTTCTTTTTCTAATGAAATACGGAATACTTATTAGTAATTCCATACATTTTGAATAGTTTTGGTGATTCCATATTTTATCAGCACTCAGTACATAGGGGAAAGGTCCCTAAGTTGGACCGTCTCTTAAATTGGACCACATCTGTAATTCACAAACGGTAATTCGAGGCGCCATCTATGGCCTATCAGTCATAGCTTACGCGTAGTCCAGTCTGTATGTGGAAAAAGAAACCTGTGTTGCTAGTAATATCGAAGGTATCACATGTTGTTAAGTTTTATGCCGGCTGATGTAATTTTTCAAGTGAATTTCTTAAGCTGTAGTTTTTAACTGGTAAGTTGTTTTGTATATCCGTCAGTTTATATATATTTAGCCATCATTTTCCTGAACAGTCATTAAGCAGTTAATTTGATTTTAAGTGAAAACAACTTTTTTAGAGCCAAAAATTGAAATGAGGTTATGATTTCCTAAATTGGACCACATGAAGTTTCTTAATTTGAACCGGTCCAATTTAAGCAACCTTTTTTTTTCAGTTGAATACTATGTCTCAACGGGGAAAGTATGGAAAGTGGAGCGAGACGAGCATGCAAGAAGCCCTTAATGCCTATGAAAATAATGTTGCCGGTTTAAATGAAATCGCTAGGAGATATAAAAGTTCCTAAAGCTACTCTGAAACGTAGAATTGACGATACAAACAAAAATGTGCATGGATGCGAAAAAAAATTCGGACGTTCTACGGATCTTCCCCTAGAAATTGAAAATGAAATAGTTAACCATGTATTGGAGCTAGAAAGAAGCTTGTTTGGAATCACTCGCAATGATTTGCGAAAACTTGCCTATGATGTCGCCGAAGCTAATGGGATTTTACATAGATTTAAAAACGGTAAAGCCGGCAAGAAATGGTATTACTGCTTTATGTCCAGGCATAAAGAGCTATCTCTTCGACAACCAGAGCCTACTTCAGCAGCGCGGGCTACAGGTTTCAACAAAGAAAAAGTCAAGGCTTTTTTTGATTGCCTTACTTCTCTCTATAATGAGTACAATTTCAGTCCATCTTGCATTTATAATGTAGACGAGACTGGCCTCTCTATGGTTCAGAGGCCTCAAAAAATTATTGCACAGAAAGGAAAACATCAAATAGGAGCACTTACGAGCGGAGAGCGAGGTGTAAATACGACATGTGTCTGTTGTTTGAACGCTGCTGGCAATTACGTACCGCCAATGCTTATTTTCAAGCGCATTAGATTTAAAGATGAACTGAAGGCAGGCGCCCCTCCAGGAACAGAATTTGCATGTTCAGAGTCAGGTTGGATAACTAGTGAGCTGTTTGTTAAATGGTTGCAACATTTTATTAGTTTTGCGAAACCATCTACTGATAGGAAAGTTCTCTTAATACTGGATGGGCACACCACTCACACAAAAAACCTAGAGGCCATTTTACTTGCCAGAAAGCATGGAATTGTAATGCTGTCCCTACCATCTCACACAATACATCGACTGCAACCCTGTGACGTCTCTTTTTTCAAGCCCCTAAACTCGTATTACAATCAAGCAGCTGATAAATGGCTTCGTACAAATCCAAGCCAAAATATAACCCAGTTTCAGGTATCGGCGCTTCTTGGGGAAGCATATGCTAAAGCAGCATCTGTTGGGAATGCTCTAAGTGGATTTGCCAAATGTGGAATATGGCCGTTGGACCCAAATGTGTTTGATGATAGCGAATACGTTTGTCTATCTACCAGTACTAGTAGTACCACTTCGTTTAAAAATCAAGTAAACTCGGAGATAACCGAAGAAGTGATTCAGAGCGCTTCACAGTTGACTAACATTGATTATTCCAATCCACTTGCATCCACTTCAACATCCTGTTTGCTAAACACAAAAGGTAAATCAAGTAGTGAGCTGCCCAAAAGGAAATCTGTTTCCGAAGTATCACCTGTGCCCATTTTGAAAAGAAAATCGCGTAACCTGGCCTTGTCTTCTACTACAATTATTACAGATAGTCCATACAAGAACGATCTTGAAAAAAAAACAACCCAAAAAAATTGATGCTTCTTCAGCCACCAGAAATGTATTTTCTTCTGCAAAACCTACCAGTAAAGGAAAGTCGTCCAAACTCGATAACAAGAGACCTATTACAAAGAGACGAAGTCTACAACATGGAACGTCAAGCGAATCTGAATCGGAGGACGAAGATTGTCTATGCCTTGTTTGTTTATTTCCATATTCTAAATCGAATCCAGGCGAAGAATGGATTCAATGTAGGATTTGTAAAAAATGGTCGCATCTTAAATGTATCAGTGGAAAAAATGTTAATTTCTATGAATGTATCAACTGTGAATCATCATCAGATAGCGACTAATTATATGTTCCTGTTTTAGGAAGTTTCATTAAAATTAAAATGTTTCAGTTCTTTTAGTATTATCAACTTGTCATTAAAACAACTCACTTTTCCTACATAGTTGTTTTCAGTGTTCAGAATAACGTTTGATTTTTGTGACTGGTGTTTAAAAAACTGTTTATATTTTTTGTACGAGCTTTGGATGATTTTAATAAATGTTCTCTTTTCAAATAATAGAAAATGATTCACGGTTCAATTTAGGGTACCGGTGGTTCAAATTAGGAGACCGGTATCTTAAATTGGACCAAATGACGTCATTTTCTTTTTTTAATTTTTTATAAGACTAATAAACCTAGAATTATTTCTACAGAAGTAAAAGTTTGATAATAGTCCCAAGAATTACATCAATTTTTATTAAGTGAATTAAGTGACGTATTTCGATTTTACACGCGATTATTGTAAGGTGGTCCAATATAGGGACCTTTCCCCTATTAAGCTGTTTTAATTAAACTTAAGCATATCCGTCCTGCCATGGTAGTTTACCAACTGTTGCAAAATATTCGGCATATGTTTCACGGATTTGTTTTGGTTGAGCTCCCGATTTTCTAGGAATATTTCGAAGTGGCAACAAAGAAGAAAGGTTACAATTATTATTATCTTGTCTCCATGTTCCTGGCACTATCTGCCCATCGTGATCACTATCAAATGTACCTGCGGGGGTGTATCGTGATGATGAAGTTCTACTTTTTCTTAAGAAATTGTGCAGTAATGAACAAGCCATAACAACATTAGAAGCTCTTTGAGGGTCGAGAAGCATTGGTTTTCTAAGTACCCGGAATATGGACGACATTATTCCGAACACGTTTTCAACAACTCGACGAGCGCGTGAGAGGCGATAGTTGAAGTGTCTCTCTTTACTACCTTTCTTGTGGGTTCCTGGAAAAGGTTTCATTAGATATTGACTTAAGCTGAAGGCAGAGATGGTCCGTTTGATGATATAGGATGAGGTGAAGGGAGATTTAAATCACCTTTTTCCATTTTTTTAAATAAAGAAGTATTTCGAAAAACACCTCCGTCGCTTATCCGTCCTTGACAGCCAATGTCAACATAGCTAAAACAATAGTCGGCATCCACAAGAGCCATGATCACGATACTGAATGTGCCTTTATAATTGAGGCTATCAGAGCAAGAGTGGCCTAAGCCACAAATATACAAAAGTGAGTTTGATACAGAAATGATTGATTCTTAAGGTATATTTTAGGGTGAAAGTGGTCTATGCCACATTTGACTACATTGCAAGAGATGGCACCACCAAATCTGTTTTTGCATTGCATTAAAAAGTCTCAACTAGAGAGCAACACCGGCCTAAGCCACAAATTGTGGGATAGGCCACTGTTGCTTTATAATTTTACTAGAAAAGAAACGTGGTATAAACCAGTATAATCAAGACACGATTTTTGATTGCTTCTGTTCATTTAAAAGTGTGTAAATACAAAATAAGGAGTTTGATTATCAATAAGAATGGCTTCCACATCGTATACATTCACAGGTAAGTGGTATAATATTCCAAAATTATGAGAAATATTTTTAGGTTAGGTTCCACTAGCTTTTCCATTGTAAATGCCTTCTATTTCTCTGTTCTGTTTGCGAGACATTACCAATGATCTCAACTTAAAAAAATACCCATTCAATTTTTAATAAGTAGTTTTGTCTATTATACGCATTGAATTAAAGCTGCAAACTAATCAAAATTATAAAAAAAGTTTAGCATAACGTACATGTTTCTTTTTATTTAGAATCGGACGAAGAGCCTGATGAACCTTTTCAAGATTCAGGTTCTGAATATCTTCCAAGCGAGTCTGAGTCTATCTCGGAGCTAAACATGTCCCATGAGTTTGACGCTGAGCCCCAAAACACTGAAAATGATGCAGAGCAGCAGAAGCGCTCTCGTAAGCGCGTAAGAAATGAAAACAAGTGGAAACGCAATGTGACAAAAACTAAAAGGAATCTTGGAGAAGCATACATAAGTAGGAGATCAAAAAAACTTGTTCCCGCAAAAGTTTTTAATAATGTAGACAACTGCTGTACAGATCTTTGTTGGCAAAAGATTCTCCCAGAGCGACAAAAGGCTATTTTCCAAGCATTTTACAAAATTGAATCATTTGATTTGAAGTCGGCTTACCTTTTTTCTTGCGTCGATGTTGTGAATAAATCAAGAGTCTATACCAACAATGGTAATACTTCCAGACGACAAAAGACCCGTTTATTTTATTTACAAGATGACACAGGTAACAAGATAAAAGTATGTAAAAGCTTTTTTAAAGGGGTACTTAAAGTCTCAGATGGCAGAATAACCAGAGTTTTGGTCAACAAATCAAAAGCCATGCCTGCTCCGACAGATGGTAGGGGAAAACAGCCTTCTGCTAACAAAACGCCGGATCATAAAGTTGATAAAGTTAAAGAATTCATTGAAAGGTTTCCAAGCTATCAGTCACACTATTCCAGGAAAAAAAATCCACATCGGAGATACCTAGCCCCAGATTTGAATTTGAGTATAATGTATGACCTCTATAAGAAACAACTAAGTTTAAAAGACGAACAACCTGTATCAAAATACATATTTTCTGAAATATTTTCAAAACAATTCAATCTTCACTTTCATGCACCTGTTTCTGATTCTTGTAAAAAATGTGACTTATTGCAAAATAAATTAAAATTTGAAATGGACGTCGAAAAAAGACAAAGTTTAACAACTGAAATGGAATTACATCAAAGAAAAGCTCAGAGTGCCCGAGAGGGAATGAAATCTGATGCTGTTGTGGCGAAAAATAATTCAGAGGTAACTGCAATTGCTTTTGATCTAATGAAAACTCTTCCGACGCCAGTAATCTCCACCGGAATTAGTTATTATAAAAGGCAACTCTGGACTTATTGTTTGGGCATACATAACTTGGCTACCAAAGAGTCATTCATGTACATCTGGAATGAATCCATTGCATCTAGAGGTCCCCAGGAAATTGGTTCGTGTTTGCTGCATTTTATTAAGAATCAAGTTAAAACAAAAAAATTATTGATGTACTCGGACCAATGCGGTGGCCAAAATAGAAACATCAAAATGGCACTACTATGCAATTATATTGTTTCCTCTCATGATCTCATTGTTGAAGAAATTAACCACAAATTTTTAGTCAGTGGACACTCATACCTACCGTGTGACCAGGATTTCGGACTAATTGAAAAACAAAAGAAATATTTCAAAGACATCTATGTGCCAGATAGCTGGGAAACCGTTGTTAAGGCAGCAAGAAAAAAGGTTCCTTTTAAAGTTGTTCAGATGACAGTCACAGATTTTTACTCTACTGTTAATTTAGAGAAGAATATAACGAATCGAAAAATTTCCGAAAATAAATTAAAAGTAGAATGGATGAAAATCCAGTGGCTGCTCTTTAAAAAGTCGGATCCGCTTAAAATCTATTTTAAATACTCAAATCAAGATTTTGCTCCATTTGATTCAGTTGACGTGTCTAAAAGGAACTCTTCTAACAGTTTTAAAGAGCTGAATCTGTTATATCCAAAAGGACGTAAAGTTGATATCAAAAAGAAAAAGGACCTATTGGATCTTGTATGTTTTATTCCCCCCATTCATCACGAGTTCTATCAAAACCTGAAAACTACGCATGATCAAGACGATGAGATTTATTCTGATAGCGATGAAAGTGAATGTGAAAATTAGTTATTACATATTTCTTTTGTTAAGAGACTAATAAAAATTACTATTTTTTGAATTGTTCGTTTTTTTCCTGACTGTTCAGTAATTTTATCAACAATGGCCTATCCCACCGAATCAACTAATTTCTTTGCATACTGACAATTTCTCGTTAATACAAAAGTGGCCTAACCCACATTTTTTTTGTCAAATTTCGTTTTGCCCATAATATTGAAATAACATTTAAAATAGGACATCTTTTAAAAACTGTTGCAGTGGAAAAAAATCATATTAAAACAAAACTACCTTATTGGCAAAGAAACAAAAAAAGCGAAAATTTAAATTGCGTTTTTCTCAGTACCATGATTTTGGGCTTAGGCCACTCTTGCTCTGATAGCCTCAATTAATATATTCTGATCCACTATTAAATGTGCCGACAGAACCACATGCTTGTCGTCTAAAGCCCCGATGCAGTTTGGAAAATTCCATTTCTTATTGTATTTGTTGGACAGATAAATCCATTCTTCCGTGGTCTGTGGCATCTGAAAATAAATATTCTTATGTTACATTTCTAAACCCTTTTTATTATCTTAAAATTAGAGAAAATAAACGATAAAACACAGTAGCAATATCAAAGTACTAATTATTCATTATTCTTCCAGGCTCAAAACGAAGAAGCTGTTGACCAGCAAGACCTGGGGCAGATCACACCGCCACCGCCGGCGCCGTCACCGTCCCCCCAGCCACCAAAATCCAAGGCAAAAAGATTCAAGTCATCAACGCAGATGCCACCCGAAGCAATAGAGGGTCACTTAATGCACGCCGTAAATGTCATGCAACAAATAACAAGTAATAAACCGGGTCGAGATAATTGTTCTCTATATGGCGAACTTCTTGCTACAAGGCTGGATGGATGAACTGAACAGAGAGCTTCTAATGCACGCAATCGACGATTCAGTTTTTCAGACTACCATGAAAATTAAAAGAGGTATATCGCCATCCACAATTTCTTCACAATCATCAAACTCCAACTTCCAACAGTCGGAATGGCAAGCACATAATTCACAATATCAGCAGTCTCCTGTTTGATTAAATCATCCTCAACAATCACACCAGTCTATGCCTATTCGTCAATCCCTGTCTCAGTTGTCATCCGCTAGTTTCATTGGCGCACATACTTCTCAACCACGGCCATCTCAGCAAACCCCTGTCGGATTGCTGCGTTATTCTCAACATTCACCCTCTATTTCCATTCCCAATCAGCTGATGTCACCTTCTAGTTCTACTAGTTCATGCGTTCCAACTCCCCAACAATCACCATCTGTTCTTCGTGACTCAGACACTTCCTCTTTTCAACCATCATTGTTATCACCCTCTCCTTCGATTGCTTCGCAAAATGAAGATGATTTATACTTAATGTAGTACTAATATTAATAAATTAATGTTTATAACAACATTATTATTATAGTCGGAGGCACTCTTAACGTGCGGGTCCAAAGGTCACAATTTCGTCTCGAAACTCCATTTGTGGAAGATTTCGCATGTAAAATTATTGTTAAATTATTGACAGTTGTTGTAAAATGGGAACTTTGCACCTGCTCGTTGAAAATGCCTCCGACTATATAGTTACCTTTATTTCGTCTTTGAGCGAGGTGATCATTGCTTCGCAGACCTCATGTACTATGTCAGATACTACTTGGTTAGACATTTTGAATAGATATGAAAGGCTAACAAAACTGTCACCAGAAGCCAAAAATCTTAAACTTACAGCTAGCCTTTCGTTGGCAGGTATTGCTTTTCTCATGATAGTATCAGTTTTTGTTATATATGGACCGATCTTATTTAGGAGATATTCGAAGTCGACTGCTGACATTCGACAAAAATTTTCGAACTTTCCAGATGGGTCTTGATTCAAATCTTGTAGTATATTTGAGGCATTATACCTGCAAAGATATTTAGTAATATTATGGTGTGACTACACTGACAAGTTGAGCGCATGCTCAAGACATTAACGGTGTTCGCATCTTTAATGTCTTGAAAAAAATTAATATTGCTATACGCCAAAAAAATTACTCGAGTAAATTACTAGCCACAGTCCGAACTAGACTTTTGAGTGCGGCAACTGATTGTCCCGAAGAAATAATGTATTTTCACATTTTTCTTTTGACAATAAATAAAAAGCAATTTCCAGGGGGGCAAGTGCCCCCTCTCCGGACGCCCTTGTCTGTAACGTCACTGTTAATACATACCTAGAACGACTTCTATTCAAAGATAACATCCACCATATTTTTTTACGTTCCTTTTTCTTATTACATAATAATAAAACCTACTGCTGAAAATTATACAACTAGCAGCGGCGACAACGATCTGCTCTTCGTCAGTGTCCATTTTAAACTGCATACTGCACTGCACACGCCACTGAAAATCAAGACGTCATCGGTCGCCGTCCTTGGTTGCTCTACGGGAAATATTCGATATTGGACGCATTTCTGCAAATAACGTAGCGTCTAGGAAGCTGACCGAAGGCGTAGTACATAGTCCGAAAGTTCGCACATTCGCCAAATGCACGTAGTGTCTGGGACCGGCTTAATGTTTACATTTGGTGCACTACAGCGATAACAGTGAGTTTTCCTCGGATTGGGACAATCGCGATTTATATGTCCTACTTTTTGGCAATTCCAACAAGTAACCCTAGGCGATGAATCGTTTTGAGACCTTAGATACCTCAGTTACCTCAGTAACTTTATTCGCATTTTCAAGTTCACATGAGGTAGAAGGACGGGAACTTTCCGTTTCTACGAATGCAAAGTCGGGCTCAACAAACTGTTGACGCTTTCGAGATGGGGGTACATAATTCTCAACTCTATGTTTCTTAACCTCAAGTTTAAGACATTCGATCTCAAGTTCTTCCAAGGTACGAACGACTGCAAGCTGGGTAGTATAAAATGGTGACAAATTCCTGCATACAATATCTAACTGAAGCTCCTCCGTTAGATTACCATAACGCCTAAATAGTCTCTGCATACAGGACAGATAATCAATAATACCCTCCGATGTATCTTGTGTTCTCTCTAAGATGAAGTTTTAGCAAATCAGCTAAGCTTTACCAAACAGTGACTCTATTTCGGTTTGCTCTGAACCAGTTTAACGCTTTCCCAGTGAAAAGATCTATAGCCGAGTCAAATAACTGTTTTTCAGTTACGTTGCGAGCTGACCGTAGTTCATTAACCCCTTCTAAAAAGTTATGGACAGAAAGTTGTTTTACATCGCCGGAAAATTTTATGTTCCATTTTTCTATTTTGAGAACGGTTTGGACAATGGGAGGTCTAGATAAAAAATTCTGTACAGTTGAATTATGGATAGGAGTTCTCTGGCAAGCCAAATTTTCATCAGAATTTTGAAAAAGTGTATTTAATTGAGGTTCTTGCCTTGACACCGTCTCTAAAGAATGTAATGCTGCCAAAACATCGATTAAGAGTTCAGTTATTTGAGTTTCATCTTCTACGCTAAGGGTTGAATCAGGTATTCGATTAACGCGGTTGAGGAGGTGGACAAACCTAGATTGAGCGGTAAGAAATCTGTTTTGTGGGCCCTCCCCTGAAAGTGTACCGATAGTATCGTTAACCTCATCCAGCAATGACCGGATCTGCACCTTTTCATCGTCAAAATTAAGGTTATATGGTGGAAATGTAAAAGTTCCAGCTTTTTCCAACTTTAATAGGGAGCGTAAGGTAGTTCTCAATTTGTCAACTGTATGACTTTCGTCAACACCAACACCATGGACTAAAATCTCATGAAGTAACATCTCTTTCTTAAGGTGACCAACTTCCATTTTTTAATCCATCTTACCAACAAACAAACTAATCTTACACCAACAAGAGAAGAGAAGGAAATGTAATAGTCGATAATACCTATATCAATTCAAATCAATCAACAATAAAATAATAAAGTCTGTCCAAAAGTTTCAATAATTTTTTTAAAAGTCTGTTCAAACGATTCAACAAACTTTCGAAAGTCTGTTAAAAAAATGCAACAAATTATTTGGCTCTGTGTACTGTTCAAAATGATAGGCCCTAAACGTTGGGCGCCACAAAATTTGCCACGCCTTTTTTTGGTTAATTAATACAATACAATGGTAAATACTATCTAACGGTTGGTCCAAGCAAAACAGTTGTCTAGTGGCGTGCAAGTTTAGGCCCTAGCTCAATAAAGCGGAGAGTAGGGGCGGGTTAAGAGCGCTAGCGACTTAGGATGGATTAAGCCACAACTCCCCAAGATGTTAGTCGGAACTTGTTTTGCTTGACCACCACACAATAGGAGAATCTAACAGAGATGGCGAAATTTAAGTAACAGTACACACAGAGAGAGCCAAATTATACAAGATATCAAACGGATCACAATATATTGATTTAAAAAAACGCACATTTGCTACACCACTGGAGTGCGAGTAATGAAAAAGAGAAAGTATGTTACAAATCTAGCCCCCCATTCATTAGTGGATTGGTGTGACGGATTGGTTCGTCCTGACTTGTCCGCCGACCGATCCGCCAATATATGGTATCGAAAGACATGTCGCATAGCGGTCCAGGTCGGGTTGTGATTTCGCTTGTTTGAATACCGAACCTACGACCCGACCGCGACCAATCCGTGCTGTTTTTACAATGTGTGTGTAACTTGTCAAGACTTGTCCGGCGACGAAAGAGTTCTTCCGAGATCAACGAAAGTATCAAGGCATTTTTTGAAGGGAATTCAAATTAAAATGTCTTTTGAAGATAATAAATCTTTTTGGGAGGAATTTATCCAGCTTTACCAGGAAAATCCTTGTCCTTGGGACATCAAGTGTAAGGATTACCGCAACAAACAGAAAAAAAAAATGCTGCTTATGAGAATTTAATTAACAAAAGCAAAGAAATGTTTCCAGATGCCAACAAGAAATTTGTTATCAAAAAAATATCGTCCTTACGGTCATCTTTCCGACGCCAGATAAGGCGAATTAATAGTTCAAAGAGAAGTGGGGTGGGAACAGAAGATGTACCAGAACCTACATTGTGGTATTTTGATCTATTGTCTTTCCTGATGGATCAAGAAGAGTCTCGTGCAGCGGTTTCTTCGATAGGAGGAAATAACCTAGATGACCAATCACAGGCCTCAGTAAGTAGATATTTTAACTAACAAATAATCTAAAAAGACAATATTTATAATAATTCAGATATTTTATTTCAACACATATACTATACATCTTAAACTTAATATACAAATTTGTGTTGAAAGTCAACTTCACCTGCATTATTATAATATTCTTTATATCCATTTCGTATCATCTTTGCGTCAATAAGTATATCAACTATTAAAGAAAATGTAAACTACTTCCTAAAGCTAACTACAGTACACCTGTATTTTAATACATAACTAATAACAAGATTTTAATTTTTTCTCGTACATAACACAAGAATATTAAATTTCAAATTCGACTAAAACAAGGAAATTCATAAAAGGCTTTTGTAATTTATGATTGAAAAGAGAAGCCCTTAAGTGAAAGTTAAATTAATTATATTTTGATTGCCAAGGTACTTGTCCAATTTCCGACACAAAGTATTCACTAAATTCGTCTCGAATTTCTTTAGCTATATATGAGGATTTTCTTGCCACTTTTTTTATAGGCATAAATGATTGAAGCACTTCCGAATCTTTTCTCCAGGCCCCTTCAGTTAGTGTCCCAAGTTCTAAATCTTCTGCATCAAATGATCCTGGTGGAGTATAGAGATCTTTTGCTTGTGCATTTCTTCTTAAAAAGTTGTGCAAAGTAACGCAAGCCATTGTAATTTTTTCAACTTTCTCTGGTTCTAAAAGCATAGGTTTTCGAAGACATCTAAAAACTGATGCTAAAATGCCAAATGCGTTTTCTACAACTCGCCTTGCCCTACTAAGACGGTAATTAAATATCCGCTGCCTTGACCCACGATCCTGATTCCCCGCAAAAGGCTTAAGTATGTTTTCAGACAGAGGAAATGCATCGTCTGCCACCAAAACGTATGGAACAGGTTTTTGTCGGCCAGGTAATATAGTTGGTTGTGGGAAATTAAGCATTGATTTATCTAGTGCTTTTGCAAATCCACTATTTTTAAAAACTCCACCATCTGAGATGCGACCTTGACAGCCTATATAAACATATATAAAATTGTAATTGGCATCGACTATAGCGAACAAAACAATACTGAAAGTTCCCTTATAGTTTATATATTCACTTCCGCTGAACTTCGGGGATTGGATTATTATATGTTTGCCATCCATACTGCCAAGACACATCGGAAAATTCCATAAATTATTGTAGTAATTAGCAATTTTTTTCCATCCATTGGGAACAGTTGGAACCTGAAAGGAAAAATACATTTATTTAAATATATCAGAATGCTTAATAGTGATATTTTGATATTTATTGATACTATTTATTTTAGGATAGTGATTCAACAGACGGTAGCGATAATGAAAGCCTTTTAGAAGACAGAGTAGTGCAATCACAAGCCGAAACCCAGGAAAACATAGAAGATTTTGAAGTTGTCCGCCTTGAGGACCGGCAATCCGTACAGGCAGGTAACCAAGTACCTCACCAAGAACAGTTGAAGGATATGCCAAGTACGCCAAAAAGAAATACATCGGAAGGAGAGCAGTTCCTTGTACCTCCAAAATCGAGTCGCAAAAAAAAGGGTAAACCTACTTCAACAACTGAAAACGAGAATATTACTCAAGAGGCTTTCCAAATGATGAAGGCTGCATTTCATAGATCAAACGGCGGTACACAAGTGCGGGACGAGTATAACATTTATGGAGAATTAGTAGAGCACCAAATACGTTCTCTGTCGACCGAATTTGCAAAAGTTACCGCTCAAAAATTAATTAACGACATATTATTCAACGCCAAACTAGGAAAATATGACTATCCTTCATACCCACAACGTAATCCATCACAAACAGGATCACGAACTCCTTTTACTTCCAATTCAGGATCACAAACTCATTTTGCTTCCAATTCCGAAGCATCATCATCTGCAATGGACGCTACATTGGGAGCCACTAATATTATTAGTAGTGATGCTGACGTTTTGCACTGGGCCATAACAAATTCGTTCGGAGTACCAGAAGTACAAGAAGCAAACAATAATTATTGTTCAGTATTTTCTTTAGGTGAAAGAGTTTTTTTTTAAGAAAATGTTCAGTATTAAGTTCAGTATTAAATAACTTTGCATTTGTGTTTACTGTTTTTAAAAAATATAATTAAAAATACCTTATGTGTCTGCTAGAAATTTTACTCACCTGTATGAAATGACATAGTTCTTCGAATAGAACACTGCATACTTCCGGCACAATTCTTGAAATTGTGGTAGTGGATACTTTACATTAAGCTTTGAAAACTATCCCCTGTTGCCAAAAATCGTAATGTAATTGCCAAGCGATCTGTTACGGAAATAGCATCTCTGTAGTTGGTGTTTTGCTTAAAAATTTTCGGACCCACTAGTTGTATTAAATACTCACAAGTCAGCACTTGATATTCTTACGAAGTTTTTAAATGAAGACCTCAGTTCACCATTTATTCCCAAATCAACTTTTCGTAGGTTATTAATCATTTCGTTTATGCCATACTTATTCCGTTCCTTTAAAAATGGCCTTACCCAATATTTTGGTTTTCTTTTTTTTGTTTTTCTTTAATTGATTGAATAACGAAAAACCCACATGCAATCACAAATAAATCATCGCTCTTAGTCGACATTTTCAAACTGTTTCCTGTCTCTTTAGTAGAAACAGATGAAAACAAACCGAAAACAAAAATATCTATTGATGTTGCTTTGGTGGACACATAGTTGAATTTTTGTTTCCAAAGACAGCAACTAGTTTTTGTTGCTCTTTTTGGAAACAAAACCCAGTTGCTTTGGTGGAAAACCGGCTTAAGAAGTGCTTTTGCGGCGTAAAAAGTTGTGTAAAACACAGCATGCCATAACGATATCATCAACTGTATCCACTTTAGTAGCTATTGGCGTTAGGAAAATCCTGAATCTATTTGCCATGATCCCGAATGCGTTTTCTACTATGCGCCTGGCACGGCAAAGACGATAGTTGAAACATTTTTCTTCATAACCAATACTGTTGGTTTGTCTGTATGGCGTCATGAAATTTGTCATTAGACTAAAGGCTTCGTCCCCAATAAACACAAAGAGTAATTTATTTTGAATTCCTCGCATATTGACTGGTTGGGGTAATTTTAAAGAATCTGTTATCAGTAAATTGTAAAAATCTGTTTTCTTAATGACCCCCCCGTCTGATATTCTTCCATTAGTTCCACAACTTACATAAGTAAATTCATAATTAGCATTTACGATAGCAAACAACACAAGACTGAACAATTCTTTATAGTTATAATAGTGTGAACCACTTCCTGGGGGCTGTTTGATAGCTATGTGTTTGCCGTCTACGGCTCCTAAGCAATTTTCAAATTGCCACATATTGTTAAATCCTTCTGCTACTTTGAGCCATTCCTCTTCTTTTGATGGAAACTGAAACCAAAAATAACACAGCTATCATATGAGCCAAAGTTAACTGTGAGCTATTTTATTGCAGGAAACCGATGCATACACACAACATTCTGATCAAGATTTAGATTCATCATCAGTTTTATCGCCTGAAGCTCCTCAAAGTGCAATACCAAGTTCCCGTAACAAGCGAACTCTCAACTGCACAACTTGGACATAGAAGAAAAATAAATTTTTGGATGCTTCCATAAAAGTATTGGAAACTCCGCAACAGGATGTTCTTGAACCACAAGAAATAACATTTGGCAAGAATACTGGTCAACAATTACAGGATATTGCAGTTGGACAGAAGATAATAGCCCAAAAACTGATTCGGATGTGCTATACCATGCAAAATTGGGAAATCTCACACATTCTTCTCATATTTCCCTGGGTTACCAACCACCATCATATCAAAGTGCCCCATGCGTTCCGCAAGCACAAATATTTCAAAACTCATGCTCCAGGCATACAACATCCATTAACCCAACCTTTAATGAACCCAGCACATCATATACACGTCAACCAGATGTACCAACTTTTACCACTTTGACAACTCCAAATCAGGCGTCTGCAAATAGGGAAGTGATGGAAGAATTTTTAGTTTTTCCCAGGCAAAATAATTAAGAAGTGATAAGGTACTACGAGTATTACATACTGATTCACATATCTTTAATTGTTAGACATAATTTGAAATAATAAAAGTTTTTTCAACATTTTTCTTATATGCATCAGAATACATGAAAAATATAATTATTGTACTTACACATAAGTATTTCTTCCGGAGGCAGTTGTATATAGCACGACACGTTTCTGGAATTATTCTTCCAAGTAACTGAGGAGAAATTATACAAGAAAACTTTAAGTCTTCATAACTCCTTCCAGTTGCCAGAAACCTCAAGGTGGCCAACAGACGTTCTTCAACGCTTACTGCTTCTCTGAATAAGTCATAGTCCATTCTGAGGTAATTTATAACATCAAGTGGTTCACATGATTGGATACATTTCAATAATCGCAAATGAGTAAATTGGTCTCTCTTTTGCAGCCATTCTTTCACCCAAACACGTTTTTTCTTTTTTTCTGATTCTAATAATATGATTGTACCTACAGCCAAAGCAATTTTCGCCTTTTTTGATAATATCGGAGACATAATGCTATTGGGTTCGCCACATTCAGTGTACAAATGAGCTCTTTTGCAGGGTTCGTGTAATTTCCGTCTAATGTATTGACAAACGTGGATGAGTCGTCAGTCGGGTCCCGGTTGCCGTCCGAGTTCAGGTCCGTCTAGTGAATGGCCCGCATTAAATACGACCTGACAAAATTATTTTTCGAGATAACCTCGCGAAACGTCTACCATGGTATACGCCCGAAGTATTTACAGGTATTTTGCGCCTAAAGATAGGTTTACATTGGTATAATTAGTAGTAGAATTCGATGGTAGAGTACTTATTATTCCCCTACTAGAATAATGTAAACAAGTTGTGCTAGTGACAGTAGAGTACTACAGATAGTCCAGGGGAGAGTAAAGTGGATAGCACGTGTGGAATAGTACACTCGACTATCCACCCCCCACTTCCACAATCGTACTCTACTCTACTGGTTTGTTGGTTGACTATACCAATGTAAACAAACACAAGTTTGGTTTTGTCTGTGTCTTTCGGACTGCTTGTGCGCTTCAGTCATTTTAGTTAAACATTTTATCTCAAATTTTAAACAAAAATGAAGTCGACGGAACATGAAACTATGAAATTAGTGGCAGTGTACAAAGATTACGAATGTATATGGAATATCAGCAGTCCTAATTATAGAAATAGGGCAATGAGATCAGCCGCCTACGAAGAAATCGTAAAATATATGGCAAAGGAAAATTTTGGTATTGCCGAATTAAAACAAAAAATTAAAAATCTGAGATGTACTTATAATCAAGAAAATGGGAAGATAAAAAAATTAAATACGTCAGGTGCCGGTATAAATGATGTCTATGTTCCGAATATTAAATGGTTTGCTTTAATGGATTCTTTCATGAAAAACGTTAAATGCTCTAGCACTACACACGACAACATAGGCAATACAGAAAGTCAAGTAAGTAAACATTTTTATTTGTTTATAAAAAAGTTATGTTGTGTGGACTATAATGTTGATAACTGTTTCTAATTACGTAATCTATGGTAAAAACAAATCTCATATTATATTCCGAATTGTAAAAATATCATACTTATTCATTTAGTAAATATTCTTGTACTGCCAGGAAACAGCACCTTCGTTAGTGAAATAATTTTTTAAATTATCTCGAATTTGATTTGCCAAGTTTGTTTTCCGTCTCTCATGATATCTTTCCATCCTACGTAGCTCTGTAATTTCGGCTCTCCATTGACCAGGGTTTATGGAGCCGGTGATGATATCTTCTTCATCTACGGAGCCACGAGGTAAATATTTAGCAGGTGAGGTCTTTCGTAAAAAGTTGTGAAGAGCGCATGCAGCCAGCACTATCTTATTGACTGTTTCTAATTTGCAATTAATTTTTTTATCGAAAATTCGGAATCTGCTCACCAAAATTCCAAAGCTGTTTTCCACTATTTTTCTAGCTCTGCTTAAACGATAATTAAAAATTTTCTCTGGTATACAGCGGTCTTCGGTAATTATTATACGGTTTCATCAAATAATGTCGTAAGGGAAAGGCATCGTCGCCAACAATGCAATATCCTGCAGGCAACAATCCATTTTGCAACAAATTTCCAAGTGCACATTTCTGGAAGATTCCACCATCAGATTGAGATCCCTGGCTGCCAATACACACATAAGTAAAACAGTAGTTTTGGTCTACTAGAGCCATTAGCACGACACTATAGGACCCTTTGTAATTAAAAAACTGGCTTCCAGAGTTGCCAGGACATAATATCAAAATGTGTTTCCCGTCTAAGGCACCACAACAACCGGGAAAATTCCAATGCTCTTCGAATCCATTTGCAATTATTTTCCACTCTTCTTCTGTTGTTGGCATCTGAAACAGAAAGAAAAATATGTTTTCCTATTACATCTTAAAAAAAATACTATTTTGTTTTTACTTAAATGGAAACTTTAAAGAAAAATAGCAAAAATCTAATTAATTGTTTTGCAGCCTTGCATAAGTAAAAAAATAATAATTTTAAAGCGATTTATATTGAGACATGAATTTATTAATGCACTTTTTTTTAGGCAAGCCAGGATGAAGAGAGTGCTCTCGAAAGTGATGGAAGGCCAGAATATACAGTGGATGAAAATACTGAAGTTTCTGCGAACACTACATTATCACGAGACCAAGCACAATCAACTGCATCGTCCCAATCAGTATCACATGTAACTCCAAAATCTAGAGGTAAAAAAAGGCAACTTGATGACTTGAGATCAGCGGTGGATTAAAAAATGTTCATAAGAATCTAAATAACCAGCCCGAGTGTCAAATAAGCGAGAATGAAGCATTTGGGCAATATATTACTGCGTGTCTCAATAAGCTGCCAGTACAAGAATCTGTTATGTTGCAATCCGAAATACAATCTTTGGTAACTAAGTATCGACTAAAGGCAGTACAGACTTCCGTGGCGGTAAACACCCCTTCCGAGATTCATTCACAAGCATTGAACGAAGAGCACTCAATGACGTCTCCTTCTAACAGCGTAGAGGACCAGGTAATCTTGGATGGGAATCTCTACTCACGACAATCTCAAGAGGAACAATATAGTACGCTTCACCAACTAGTACCGCCTGAACCAACATTTACTTTTACTTCATCTCAATATCCGAACGAGGAACATTTCGAGCAACAATTACAATTTTCTAAGGAAAGCAGTGGACAGGAAACATTAAGTAACATACTTTCTAAAGCTTGGCAATCAGCATAATTTGTTTGAAATAATAAAAAACTTGGAATACATTTTGAATAATAAAATTAACTCATATTATTGTATTTATTTATTAAAACTTACTTTAAAGTATTCGTGTAAGGCTTCGTTCATTGCTTCACATACTGCAGGAATAAAATTACTTATTGCTGGTTTTGAGACTCGAAAGAGGTGTTGTAAACTACGATAACTATTGCCTGTGGCCAGAAAATTTAAAGTAATTTCTAATTTAACACGTGCTGGTATTGCATCCCGCATGAATGTGTCCATTTTCTGAATATGCGGCTTAATTAAATTCAGCAGTGTTTCAAAACTATCAGGTGTCATTCTCAAGCACATTCTATATTCCACTGGGTCTTCCAAAGCCAGTTCTCTTAAAAGATTGGCAGATGCTCCCAATTTATCACGTCTTTTAATCCAATCCCTTACCCAAATTCTTTTTTGTTTACTAGTTTCTTCCTCTATAACTTCCTCAATTTCATTTAATAAAATATCTGCAGCTTGCACTAAACATTTTTTTAAAACGGCTCGATATTTTTGCCTACCCTGCTTGTTCATTATTACACATGTTAAATCGAACTATCTTTTCAAATTACTAGCAAAAGTAAATACAGTTACTCTACCAAAATGAGCATAGTAGAGTATTTCAGGAAAAAAGTATGCTAGTGAACTCTACTACTAATTATACCAATGTAAACCAGGCTTAAATATTGAACTTATCTGTAGGTCTTCTTTGTTAGGCGCGGCCGGGAAGGCTAAGCACATAGTGGAGCGGAGAGCAAAGCAGCGATGAGAGCGGCGAGCAACGAGTAAACGGAACAGCGAGTTTATGAAAGTGAAGGTGGCATATACTGACGAGTTTATAAGCGAGTGTCTTTCAACGAGATGGAATTGTTAATTGAAGATTCTTGCTTAAAAATAAGAAAAAGCCCAGAAGCTGTAGAGTACATGAGATAAACCGTAGTAGGCATACACTTGGTGAATTTCACCACCTATACAGTGAGTTGCGAGAACATCCAGCAAAGTTCCATGCTTATTTCCGAATGAGTATTGCAACATTTGACTACATTTTGGGGAGAATAGAAAATAAGCTATTAAAGAACTGGACAAATTTTAATTTAAATCCTATAAGTCCTACAGAACGTCTTACGATTACTTTGAGGTAAGTAGGTACACCAAATATTCAAACTTATATAATTAGTAAATACTGTAAAGCTAGTGAAGAGTTTCATCGGAGAAACTGCTTAGATAGGAGGCAACAGAGGTGGGATTTGAATATTCCTGGGATATAGTTTGCAACTCCGTAACATGGTAGGCCATAGGCTCCTGTGCTGCATAAAACTTCTGAAGAGTTTTGGTACTGATTTTGCGAAGGATTTGATTCACCTCCGTAAACGAAATTGTAGACCAGCTCCTGCATTTTCATTCTCAATAGCATTTTTTGCGCGGTGGAAGTGTTCTAACATGAGGAAGTAAGCTATCAAAAAAGTTTGAATCTTCATCGACGGTTCTTACTTGCTGATTTTGTAACATTTTTAATTTAGTTTCCTCAATTCTAACAAGGGCCGTGCCGATATCTTTATCGTTTTGTTGTTTTCTCACTTTGCTAGGCTTAGTGAGAGTCGCGCCGGGGGTCGTGGCCGATATATTTTCGTTTTCTAAAGGTAACTGGCTTTCATTTACAGATTTTTCGTAATCATCAACTTCAGTCTCAGTATCTTCATTAAAAATGGTATCGGCCATTTCATTAGGTAAATTACCACCACTGGATCGTACAGTAAACTGATCTCTCAAAAAACATAGGCTGTCGAAATATTGCCAAGATGAAACAGTTGATTGAGCAGCCCCGTCTCCAGACCGTTTCGCCGGTATTTTTTTCATCTCTTTACGAAAATTGTCCCGAAGCGTTTTCCATTTGCCTCTCACAACATTTCTTAAAATAAAATATTTAAGCATTAATGTACAGTGCTTCTTTATTCTCTATCAATGGAATTAACACAGCCAAATTTTGTGTACACTTTTCTTCTGGAACGAAGTGGAAGTCAAAATTCTGTACAATCGTAGTATGACACTTTAGCTAATTAATGCATAAAATTTGCGTTGTAGCGTCACTACAATAAAAAAAACAACTATATATTTTGTCACAAAAGATAATTAAGTTGAACGACTAGTTTTTCTCTTTCCAGATATTTAGCCACAGGCTCCTCATTTAAAAGCCTGGGATTCACCTATCGAGTAGGAGCTTCAACAGTTTCCTCAACTGTTCGAGAAACAGTGGTAGTAATTTGGGAATCATTACAGCCTGTACATATGAAAATTCCCACCGAACAACAGTTTACACAAATTGCCAAAGAATTCTATGATAAATGGAATTTCCCTAACTGTCTAGGAGCTATCGACGGGAAGCACATTCGAATAAAATGTCCTCATCACTCGGGAAGTATGTACTATAATTATAAGAATTATTTCTCCATTGTACTTCAAGCAGTCGCTGACGCAAGTTTGTTACAATTGACGTTGGGGGATACGGAAAGCAGAGTGATGGGGGTACTTTCCGTTCTTCCTCCTTGTTTCATTTGTTAGATACTGGACGTCTGAACGTTCCCCCAGATAGTGTTTTACCTTCAAGCGCAGTTGTAGCTCCTCATGTGTTTATTGGGGATGAAGCGTATCCATTATTGAGAAATCTGCTTAAACCTTACAACAGAAGCAATTTGGATGTTGATAGAGAGTATTTTAATATGCGGCTTTCAAGAGCAAGGAGGACGGTAGAATGTGCATTTGGCATCATCAATGCTAAATTTCGCATTCTCTGGAAACCTATAGAAATCTCTCCGGAGTGGGCTGATAAAATTATTAAATGTATTTGCCTATTACATAATATTATAATCTACAAGGAAGGATTAGATATTAAAAATGAAATAGTAATGCCACATTCTGAAACAGCAGACGGATCCCGACAAAATAACAGATCAACTGATACTGCGAATTTTGTTGGGGAAACTTACAAAATGTTTTTATGTCAAAATAAAATTTGAGAAGCCAAATAACTATGTATATTATCGCTGTAAAACTGAATAAATGTTTGTTATAAGCACTTACTTGTAGAGTTCATTTCTTTGCCCACCGCATCCCACAACTTATCTAATATAAATCGATTATGGTGTTGAGGGTCCTTTTGATCCCAGAGAGCTTTTTTCATAAAAATACTAGTTATTAGTTCTTCGGTGTTCATTTTTCAATGTATACTATAAGCGATTACAGCAAAGAAAACAAACTTGTTTGAACGCTCTGCTTTGCTCGACTATAACAGCGCTTATCGCATCTCCGACGTTAGCCTCACTATGTGCGTTCAGATTTAAAAAACGTAACTTAATTTCGCTGCTTTGCTCGCCGCTCTCATCGCTGCTTTGCTCTCCGCTCCACTATGTGCTTAGCCTAACCCTGTTTAAAAATCTACTCTACTCTCAATCTGAGATAAAACTACACATTGAAAACAATCGCACTTGAAGCGAAACCATGTACATTTTTGTGTACAAGAAAAGTAAAGCAAAGGCAAAAAAATATGTTGGTAAACAACTTCACCATAACCTAACTTTCTGCTGTCATATTTTTGTTAAAATGCCATAACCAATGTTTTAAGACAAACAACGCATGCATATCGGTTCAAAAGGTTTTATCAACTGTTCAAACAGAAGATATAGATCTGGTACAAATTCTGGGTAAATCAGTCGACTCTGTGGGTATTTCATTTCAGACATTTGTCAAATTGTTGTATAACACCTGCAGGCAACACCAAAATATTCTAATAACCTAAAGACAACATGGACGATGCCATGATTGTACACAACCACCCGCCATATTGGGCAAACATTTATTCCTATATTTAATATTAAATAATTATGTTTCAGTTCGAAATTACAGATATAAAGTGATAAACATTAGTGCAATTGTGTCTAAATATAGGATTTGTGGACGCAGATAAGTTCAGTTTTCCATCTTAAAAATCTAGACATACTTTTGATCATTGTCAAAATATGAATCAAATACGAAGCCCGTAGAAATTGGGTAACTAATTTGCATGATAATCACAATAAAATTTGCTGCGCAAGTAATTCAATAGCCCTATATCAAAGTGTAGAAGTTTATCATATACCTGTGTATGAAATTCACAGTGGCCGATATGTAAGTAAACAAAATGACTGCAATGTGTTAGTTATATATTCTTCACTTCGTCTATACAATACATAGGAAATAGTTTGGTTGCAATAAAGTAGAATCACGTAAGAGAATAGTTGTATAGTTGACAAAAACTGAATCTTGCACTGACGCAAATGTCCTATAGCGGCTGCAAGAGGCTTACACTTTTGTTTTATAACTGTTACCTGCAGCCCTTATACAACCTCTTAAATGACTGAAGTGTCCTATTAGGTGTGCCCATTCCGCATGTATAGCTGTTCTAAGAGGGTTTTGCTAATGTTCTTACAGTATACAATGCTGTTTAACCCATTTGGTCCCAGTGGTGCGCTTACGCACCGCCAATTTTATGATTTTTTTCCCGGATAGTTCCTTGTTCTAACTGCTTAATACGTGTAGTTTGAGATAATCTGTTGCTACTGTATCCAAATTTAATTTGTTTTTGATCTTGACAGCAAAAGGAAAAAAATGGCGGTGGTTTTTGACATGAATATTATATTTGGTTCCGTAAAACATGTCTAAAATTCAATGAATTATGGTTTAGACTCATTTTTTCCTATAATTACCTATAAATAGTGGAAAAGAAACTTATGTGGTCTGTATGTTGTTTGTCAAAAGTTTGGCTTCGATCTTATAATTGAAGTTATACAAGAGGAAACTTTGTTGGTGCGTTTGTGCACCATTGGTTTTATCAGTTAAGTATTTTCCTGTTCAGACAAGTTAGCGCGAGAACTTGACGTACGCAGTACGCATTTGCAGGTGTTTACATTAGTTGCGTTTTAGTTGTGTCTAGTGCATACCATCGAGATATGTGCAAAGTGAATTGGAAGCTGCCGCTGAAGAAGCTGGACAAGAACTGTACAACTACAGAAAAGGTTTGTGTGCGAAAACTCCTAACCTAACCTCATTTGCATCCCTTTTATTTTTGCGTAGGTGCTCTTGATGCTGTTTACATACCTCCAGATGTAGACAATGTAACTGACGAGGAGGATG
Source organism: Acanthoscelides obtectus (assembly GCA_963669975.1). Lineage (NCBI taxonomy): Eukaryota > Metazoa > Arthropoda > Insecta > Coleoptera > Chrysomelidae > Acanthoscelides > Acanthoscelides obtectus. The sequence continues at coordinate 60,979,702 of CAVLJG010000010.1, read as the reverse complement.
TACAAGATGAGCTACTACCCGAAATTGATGTACCAGGTCCTTCAGACATTCCTGGTACATTTGAACTCCACGCATTTATGAATGAAGATGATGCTGCTGAAATCCCAAACAAAGAGGAAGCCATTTTTTTGACGATGATGGATTCGATACTTCCGATGATGAGTTTTTGGCGTCAAAAAAATTGCGACTGGTTCCTCCCCCCGTGCCAGTCACATCCACAACTTTTGCTGTGACGCCCCTCCAGCCAAAGTGGGAAAAGGGTCCACTGGAGTACACTCATTCATCCATCAGCAACGAAGACATTGATATGGAGCATTTAAAGAATGTACTGGCTGGAAAAACGCCATTAGAGATGTTTTTTCTTTTCTTTGATGATGATTTGATAAATTTGATTTTAGATTTTTCTGTGAAATACGCCCAACAAAACAACAGACATGGATTTTGTTTGTCCAAAGGAGAACTTCTGAACTTCCTAGGCATTATGCTGTTTTCTGGGTATCACACCTTGCCGCAAGTTCCGCTCTATTGGTCAAACGAGGAGAACAAGGGGATAGACATAGTGAAAAAGTGCATGAGTCGGAATAAATTCCAAGCCATAAAGCGAAACATACATTTATCTGATAATAGTAATTTAGATAAAGATGATAAATTTTCTAAGCTTCGTCCATATTTAGACGCTGTAAATAAAAAAAATATGCAGTGGGGCGTATTTGCACACAATTTATCAATTGACGAACAGATGGTTCCTTATTTCGGTAGGCATTCTTGCAAAATGTTTATAAAAGGCAAGCCAGTTCGATTTGGATTCAAGCAGTAGTGTTTATGTTCGTCAGATGGAAATTTATTCTATTCTATTCCATATGCAGGAGCAATCGCTAACAAAGAAAGGACGTCATTGGGACTTGGTGGTGAAATCGTCAACAATTTACTTGCCAACGTGGATTATCCTGCTAGACATAATATTTTCTTTGACAACTTCTGTTCTTCATATCAACTCCTAGTTGTCCTGAAGAACAAAGGTTTTTTTGCCACAGGAACTATAAGAAGTAATCGAACAGGACACTGTCCGCTAGTTGAACCAAAAATCATGTCCAAGCGAGAACGAGGAGCGTATGATTGCGCGTATGACAAAAATAACAAAATTTCAATGGTTCGTTGGAATGATAATGCTATAGTTACCATTTGTAGCAATATATACAATGTTGAGCCTATAAACCAAGTCCGCCGATACAACATGAAAGAAAAAAGAGAAATTCTTGTACAGCAACCAAACGTCATTGCTAGGTACAATCGCTGTATGGGAGGTGTCGATCTTCACGATAATGGCATTGCAAACTACAGAATTAGAGTCATGGGAAAGAAATGGTGGTGGCCCATATTTTGTAATTCAATCGACAGTATCATCGTTAATTGCTGGAAACTTTATAATTCCGTAAATCAGAACAAAATTTCCCAATTGGATTTCAAATCCTACGTAGCCCTTCGTCTTATGAAGACAGACAGGCGTCATATTCCTCGAAATTTGCAACCAGTTGTTGAGGTTCGGTTTGATGACTGTGGCCATACTGTAACTCGTCACCCGAATAAGGCACGAAGACGTTGCAGAGAATGTCATAGCCACACAGTGCACATGTGCAAAAGGTGTAAAGTACATTTACACGTATCCTGCTTCGAAAAATATCATCAGAACTGAATATATTTCTGTCGGCCAACATCCCAAAAGTGTACGTGATTTTGGCATTTGACAAGTGCGAAGTCTAAATTAGAAGAAAAATTTAATAAACACACTGCAGAAAAATACTGTTAGACAGCTGAGAGAAAAATCAAAGCAGAAAGCTCATGAAGATAGAAAATTTGTGTGTGCTTCCTTCGATCTGCAGAAGGTAATTTACCTGCCATGTAGTAATGAAAGTGGTATTTTCTATAAAAGACGTTTTGCAGTGTTCAATTTCACGTTTTACAATGTTTTCAACAAAGGCTGCTTTTGCTACACTTGGAGAAAGGCAGAAAATAAAAGAGGTTCTTCAGAAATTGTAACCTGCGTGTACAAGGCGTTGCAATTTTATGACTCTAAAGGAATAAAGGAGGCGGCGTTATATTCAGATGGGTGTGGCGGCCAAAATAAAAACATCATAATGGCCATAATGTTGTTATATATAGTTTTTACGTACTACAAACCTTGATGAAATTTCTTTAAAATTCTTCGAAACTTCCCATGGACAGAATGAAAGAGATTCTGCCCATAGTGCTATTTCTCACGCGATTAAACATGTTGGCAATATCTTCAACCCATCCCAACAGTATCCAATATTTAAGCTAGCTAGGAGACAACATCCATACAATGTTTGCCCCTTCCAATACAATGACTTCTTGGATTTCAAGACGCTGGCGAAAGAGTTAAGAGTTTTGACAGTAAAGAAAGCCGAGAATGCAGATCACGTTAAATGGACTGAAATTATAGAGTTAGACGTTTCAAAACGGCCAATGATCTGAAGCTGCATCCTGTCGCAAGATATCTGTAACACCTGAAACTTATCCTGTGGTTTTCATGCTGATATGTGTCCATTTAAACTGGCCTGATTGGAACCACATATGATTGATTTGAAATATCTATTGATGAAGACTACAGTTGAAGTCGAAACGTAAATAGATACTTCAAATCAATCATATGTGGTTTCAATCAGGCCAGTTTAAATGGACACAAAACAATATTATGTTGAAACAATGAAAAACTACGAAGCAAGGATAATTAATACATATAGATTATTTTTCGCATTCGTATAAATTAATTTTTCAACTAATTATGATTACTTTTGTTGTCGTGAAAAGACCAAGTTTTAATTTGGTTTCTTGTTACAGAAGCAGAAGCAAGAAAATGTTGGAAAAATGTATATGGAAAACAAATAAAGAAAATTCAGGGTCGGTCAGGAGATGGAGCAGAAGATGAAATTATTTGCCAGTGGCCCTATTTTGAAAAATTACATTTTCTACGCAATCAGTTCACACCTCGTCACTCATCTACAAATTTAATGGATGAAACACAAGACACTATGGACAGCAACTCAGAGCATTCAAATCTAGAGGAATCTAATACTGACGCTGAACAATCCACATCCACCTCAATAACAAATGTGATTTTCCGAATCACAAGATGTGGCAGCAACAACGTCAACTGTAAGTCAGGCCGCACACCAGGCATACATTTGTATTAATTCAATTCTTGCGCCACATTAAAGTCCGACACTTTTAACACTTCCATATATCTGCACACAGACACGCACACCAGAGACACATTTGTATCGAGCGCATTTTGTGGCGATTCAACAAATACGTCGCTAGTTTTCAAGATCGAACAGGTTCGTTCTTTGTAGCGCGCAACGCCAAGCCACATGTTTGGCATAATTGCCATAATGAAAGACAATGTGGATTTTAATATCGAATTTATCAGTGAGGTGGAGAAAAATCCTCCCTTATATAATTACAAACTCTCTGAGTACAGCAATAGAAGAGCAACAGAGCTCATATGGGCAAAAATCGGCGAAAAATTCAATGAAACAAGTAGGTATCAACTAATTTTTTTATTGTACAAATATTATAATGTATATTTATTTTGCCATGGTACCAAGCCGTATGGTTTCTGAAAATAATTACATAGGTATTCTCTAGATTCTGTTGAATTGTTATTTGGTCTTCCTTGGTTTATTATTATGGGGATATTGGTAATGTTTGTTGCATCATCAGTCGGATTTAAAATAATATTATCATGGTTTTTTATGAAATTGTGTAAAACACAAGCAGCCTTAACGATTTTATCAGCTTTCTGAACGGAACATGAGATTGGCGTTTCGAATACTCGAAATTTGGATACAAACATGCCGAAGGCGCACTCGACTATTTTTCGTCCACGTGATAGCCGATAATTAAATATTCGACGATTATTGTTCAAAGCTCTACCATTGTAAGGTCTCATTATATTGATTGATAGAGGAAAACCTTCGTCTGCGGCAAAATAATAGGGAAATGGTTGTCCGAATTGCTCTTCACCTGGCAATGGCACTGACTCAAGTATATTTAATGTTTTATTACATAGTGCTTGGCCTAAGCCTGAATTTCTAAATACTCCTGAATCATTATTCCGACCATAATCCCCTACGTCGACAGTTGTAAATGATCCATTTGCATCAGCACATGCCATAAGATGAATGGAAAAATATTCTTTATAGTTAAAGTATGACGATCCTGAGTTCATAGGTTTCTGTATCCGAATATGTTTCCCATCTATTGCGCCTACGCAGTTAGGTAAATTCCACCTTTGAAGAAATTCTTGTGAAATACTTAGCCAATCATTTGTGCTTGGTTTTTTCATATAAATCGGTTGTAAGACTTTCCATATGGCTTCACAACTTTCATTAACTATTTTTCCAATAGTTGTTTCACCTCTTTTAAATATGTAAGACATTGCTCGAAATGAAGATCCTGTAGCCAAATACCTAAAAAATGTGTTAGTTATTACTAAGATATTATTGCTAATTTCTATTGTTGAATATGTGAATGTGAAATTGAAATGACCATACATATTATTTCTTTATAGGTGATGACTGTAAGTTAAAATGGAAATCGATTCGTTCTGCCTACATAAGAACTCTAACTTCAAAATCGAAAAGTGGTTCTGGTGCTGGATCTAAAAAAGGCTACTACTTGTCAACATATTTGCAGTTTCTAAATCCATTTACTAAAAATCGACGTCAAGAAGGTAATATAACGAACGTAATACACGACAATGAACAAGAATCTAACAATTTTTCTGAGCCTGAACCTCATATAGAGCAATCTTTAAATACGATAACCGATGCCACATCTGTAGATGAAGATCTACTGAGACATGAAGTTCCGTCACCTATAGCTGGCTCGTCTGCATCAAATCCAGGCTCTTCAACTGCGTCACGACCAACAATTCAATCATCGACTTCCGCTATTCATAGGAAACAAATGACTGATCCAGATAAATGTGCCATTGAATATTTTACATTGAAAAAAAGAGGCTAGAGGATAAAAAAGAATCCGAGGCACACAAAAAAGAACCGTGCGAGCTATTTCTTTTAAGTCTAGTTCCACATGTGGCATCAATGTCCCAACACCAACAGTTAATATTTCAAAGAGAAGTACTGGAGATAATAGAAAAGATTAAATATGGACAGCCTTCAAGCAGACATCATCATTCTGCAGATTTGCCAAATGTAGCATCATTCTACACTAACTTTTCTGAACGATTTCTACATGATCCTCCTACTCAACAGTTATCAGCCTCAGTGACTCAAGGTTCCACAGATGATGGACTTGAAGATCGACAATAATCCCTCGATAATCTACAGATGCAAACTTATTCAGTATTATGAGTATTAAAATATAAGGGCAACTAAATCGGACTTTTCTTAGCATACCTCCCTACACGATATCCCTTTTTACTTTCAAAACTAACAAAAAATTGGAATATATCCATGTAAAATGTCCAACTCGTAACTTGCTTCTAATTTTGTCAATTTAAACAATTTTATATTTTTACTAATAACAAACTTACTAATCGTGAACGTTTGATTTTTATAAACCTGTATACGGTTCATTTTGCTACTTTCTGATGGTATTCAAATCGATCGCTTGTTTGGCAGAATCAACTGTTACATTCATTCATGACATTGTTCAAAATTATTTTATTTACCTAAATAAACTAAATTGACGACTTAAAAACACAAAAATAATACAACTCTTAGAAAATGGCACTCCCCAAATATGATGTATTTGAGAAGTATATTTCATTTTTCAAACACTTCTTTAGCACAATTACCTTATAGTGATCAATAAGCGCTCTTCAGCAGGAACACAATCTCTGTAGTGGGTATTTTGTTTTGTTAAACTTGGTTTAACTAGATCCAATAATAATTGGTATGTATTTTGAGACATTCGATGATATAACTGGAATTTGTCTTCGTCAGATTTCAGCTGTTGTGAAAGTATGAAATTTCCGTGAATTGTGCAATCTTCATTATACGGATGAACCCAAAAACGTCTTTTTCTTCTTGATAATTGCCACATTAAAAAATCGTCATCGTCCGACGATGACGTTGTCGACATTTTAACTAACTTCAAAGCTACACGAGAAATGGTGTGTCCGGTGTGCGGTAATAAGACACAATTGTTCCAAGCACCAACGAGGCATAGAAATTGTGGCGAAGTAAATGTTGCATGAATGTGGCGTATCGCTTTGGTGTGCGGCCGCACTAAGTGGTGCTACTTCGGGTTCAAAATACTCAGTTTCTCAAACGGGTTATAAACGGCGACTAACACACATATAGAAATTGGGAGTCAGCTAGTTGACAGTGAAAAAGAAAAGCTAGCTTTACGGGCAAATAAAATTTCCCAGGACCCCAATGATGATGATTTAGGGTTTTTCAATTCCCTTCTTCCTTATGTGCAAAAATTGGCCCCTAGAGATAAATTAAAGTTTCGAATGGATATGCAGAACTATTTATTTGAAATTCTATATCCTTCAAATCAGCAGACGCAGGTCCGTTCAGTACCTCCTGCCACCCAGGTGGAACACGCCTCATATACTCAATCTCCTGCCACCCAGTTAGAACATGCCCCATATACTCAACCTGTTCTTTCTCGGCATGATCTACTTTGGAGTAAGCAGCCTTTTCTGCCGTATGAATTTCACTCATCCATATCACAAAATCAGAATTCAGCGGATTTAGACGCTTTAAACAACTATACACGTTTAAACTAAACAAGTTACAATAATTAAAAATGTAAGTTAAAAATGTAAATTAAAATTAAATATGTAGTTTCACTTACCTTATTGTCACTACCAGTTTTTCTTTAGCTAAAATCGGGTTCGTATGATAGTTATTATACGTATAATTGGAACGTTCAATTTTCATTTTTATGTTGTCATATATATACTGGAAGGTATCTAAACTCATTCTCATATAGGCATGGAATCTGTCAGGATGATTTCGAAGCTCTTTAAACAAGTGATGGTATTCCCCCAGATATTGCCTTTTTTGGTTTATAGGATAAGCACTAAACCTGCGATTTGATGAATTACATATGAGGAGCAGACTTGCAAAATGCATTTTGTCCAAATTTTCCATATTTGAGATACAGGTGGCGCTGCATTCCTATGATGAAATACTATCTTTTTTTAAACATTTGAACAGTCAAAATGTATTTAGTCCCCGTGTTATTGAGGGGAAAATTATACCTAGACAAACAAACTGATTTAAGTCCACTCACATGGTACTTTCAAAGTGCATTTTGTCCATAAACGTTGACAAAATGCATTTTGATGGGGTTTTTGTTTATTTTATCAGAATCTGTTGTTATAGTTCGGTGTTACCTTGGAGACTTTTTCAAGTTTTAATTGTTAAAACATTGAAGTAGTGTTGCTTTTGGATCAAAATGGAACAGTTAGAAGGGGAGCATATTGTTGGTGATAGTGTGGATAGGGGTAGTAGGAAAAGAAAAAGGAATACAACAAGCCGTGAGAGAAAAAAACAAATAAGGTATTTGTTAGGTTATAAGCCTAAAATATTTTATTATTTTCCGTTTCACTTTTAAGGTATTCCAATTTGGACATCAATCTAGACAATTTCAACGTAGTTTGTAATCATAAAAATTCTAATCTTGATTGCGAAGAATTATCGAAAGGAGCTATGCTGAAAATCCGCCAAACCTTTTTCGAGAGTCCTAACAAAATTACGCAGGACAACTTGCTTGCAAGCTACATGGAGATTAAGGAGCCAAAACGAAAACGAAGTCGCAAAGAAAATGGAAAGTCCCATAATTTTTCCGTAAATTATTTCGTAAGTATAACCATCTGAAATGTATTTTAAACTGTGACTTACTCTCGTTTTTTTTCAGATATTTTTTGAAGGTGATAAAAAACAAATTTGCCAGAAACTATTTAGAGCTATGTTCAGCGTGTCTCAAAGGCGAATAAACACAATATGTCAGAAAATAAAAATGGGATCAAGTCTTACTGAAAAAAGAGGAGGCGATAGAAAATCTCACAAATTTATCAACAAATTAAATGAGGTGAAAAAGTTTATAAGCAACCTGAAAGGGAAAGAAAGTCACTACAGCCGTTCTAAATCAAGAAGAATCTACTTGTCTGCCGAATACACCATTGCTAAACTTTGCAACTTCTATAATGAAAAAGTGACTAATGAAAAAAAAGTAAATTATAAATACTTTAGCAGGGTCTTCAGTAATCACTTCAACATAGGCTTTGGTAGCCCGGCTACAGATGTATGTAATTTTTGTGTTAAAACAGCAACGCAAATCGGTAATGCGAGGAATATTATCGATAAAGGCCAACTTGAGACCCAGTTAAAAGTTCACAAGGTTAGAGCATCTCAGTTCCATAAAATGATGAAAGAAGCATCTCCTAACTCAGTGTCTTTTTGTTTTGACTTGCAACAAGTGCAGGTTCTCCCAAAAGTTCCCATACAAGATGCTTTTTATGCACAGCAGCTGTCATTTTACTTTTTTTGCGTTACAGCCACAAACTGTAAAAACCCTGTTTTTTATTCATGGATGGAACACCAAGCTGGCAGGGGAGCGACAGAAATATCTTCCGCCCTGCTTGATTTTTTGAAAAAGACCAATTTTTCCCCGAATATAGACACTCTTCGGCTCTTCTCCGATGGATGCGGGGGGCAAAATAAAAATAGCTTTACCATCCACATGCTAATGTTATGGTTACACCGCTTTGCTCCAGAAACAATTAAAAAAATAGAAGTTATCTTCCCAGTGCGAGGACACTCTTATCTTCCGGCAGATAGAATTTTTGGGAGGGTGGAAAAGATTTTAAGACGACACGCGGTCATAAAAACACCTGAAAAATATTGGGAACTCTACAAACAAGTAGGTGAAATCAGAAAACTTGGAACTGATTGGTCATTGGTGAATATAAAAGAAGCTTCCATCTGTTTGAAAAAAGTCCTAGGAATTAGTTCAAGTAAAAGAATAATCATCAAACGGGGAAAGCCCTCAGGCGTTGTGGTGAAATCTGAATTGCTGTATCGAACGGATGATCCAGCGAAAAAATTCCAAACTTTGTTGAAACCTAAAAAGCGGTTGGATCAAATTGAACTTCCTAAAGTACGACTTGGACATGAAGTAAAGCAGAAAAAGCTTGATAGTCTAAAAAACCTACTTGTTTCATTGTCTGGTGACAAATGGTATGAAACAGACCCGCAGCTGAAATGGATGGCTGAAATATTTGAGAAAACTGTGGCAAACTGTAATGATGACGATGAAGAGCACGAAAATGACGAAGAAGCTTGTGGATGCGCTGAGAATGATGATAATGAATTCCTTTAAAAATAAAATTGTTTACTCCTAATATTATTGTAATACTTACAAATTTTGTTTTGTTGTTTCAATATACACCTTTTTTTAAATAAAACCAAATTTTTTATTATTGTTAACTTGACAATGACATTTAAATTGCATTTTGTCCACTAGAGACAATCAAACTGCATTCTGTCCAACAATTTTTTCAATTTTTTCAACTTGTTTTTCGACTTTCTTGTACCAAAACTTGTGATTGAGGTCGATACACCTGATAGCATTATATTATCCAGAACAAAATTTTCTGTCATGGTTAGCTTTTCTGTACTGGTTTTTTGCTTCTCCTGAAAATTGGTAAAAATGGACAAAATGCAATTTGCAAGTCTGCTCCTCATATAATCCACCACTTTGCACCTGCAGACATACAGTCACTATCGTCACTACTGTTGCTTCTATTCATTCTTAAGTATTCAATAATAAGACTTAGCGAAATTTTCCGAATTACGTCGGTCTCCTCTGACACCTCAAAGAACACTGAATGCCGAAAGCTTTGACTGAAAGGAAAGGATCTTCGACATGTTTTGCCAGGCATCGATGAGAACCTCGACCGCGACCTCCACCGCGCTCATCCATGCATCTTCGGTATGTCCGTACCCTCAGAATGTTTCGTGACTTGCATGGACTGGTACCCGGGAGACGACGAGGTAGACGTTAGGTTCTCCGAACTTTTTTAGTGTATGACAGTCTTATTTTTCTACCGAAAGATTATTCAAAATGGGTTCCTACGAAGCTGAACAGAAGCGATTGCAGAAACTGTATGAGAAGATTATAGCTGACGAAGAAGTAGAGGTAGAAGATCCTTCTGCCCGCTCAAGTTCTTCGGAATACATTCCAAGTGATTCAGAGTCTTCGGCCGATAGTGTAATATCAAAACAAGCTAAAAGAAAAAAGTTCAGGAGGAACAAGTTCATCAAACTAGTGTTCCTGCAACATCAAAAAGTGTAGAACAGGTACTATCATACATACTACTTATTTTTGGAAATGTATCTTGAACATTATTTTTTTAAGAGTACCGATTTTAATTCTTCTGAGGTTCCTAACATGAATAATAGAGAGATTCTAGATAAAGTACATCAGGTAAAATTAGTTATGCATATGTTTTCATAAATACTCAATTTGCTTTATTTTAGAATATTCAGCGAACAATGATCTTGATACTAGTACTGAGCTGAAGTGGGGGCATGTTGATATGCAGAAGTTGAATAAGTTTGATTTCCAGCCTGAACATTCCGGAATAAAAGACGATTTTTTTTTCAATTTATGAAAAAGATCCGTATGACTTCTACAGATTATTCCTCACCGATGAAATACTTGAACTAACTGTCGAATAACCAAACATTTATGCAAACCAAAAAATAAACCAGAAAAAATCAGGCAAGAGCATCAAAATCTAAACCCTGGGTGTCAACAAACACAGAAGGATTAGAAACATTCTTTGGGGTTATTATAGTATGAACGGGCTTGTTCAAACTGCCTCAGCTGCGTGACTGTTGGTCAAAAAATTTCTTATATGAAAATAATATGAAGAAAATAATGTCCACGAACAGATTTGAACAACTTTTGTCTACGGTTCACTTCAACAATAACGAAACATTCAGTAAAAACGATCGCGAAGTAGATCGTCTACATAAAATTTCCCGTTTATTTGAAAAATTGGTTGACAGGTTTCAGTATGTTTTTATACCCGGAAAGAATATTTGCATTCGTCAAACAATGGTTTCCTTTCTTGGAAGATTGAAATTTAGGCAATGTATAAATCAAATTGTATAAACTATGTGTAGAAAATGGATATACCCATAAATAGAAGTTATTGACGTAAAGATACTCAGGATGGCGGAAATGCCTCTTCAAATGTTGTCCTGTCCTTGTTAGATAATTTGTTTGACCAGACCAGAGTCGTACTTTCTACACAGACAACTATTATACCCAGCGAATCATTAGCTCATAAGCTTAATGGGCAGTGTGAATAAAAATTTAGTAAAAGCTAAAACTTACATTTTCCTAGCAAATGCTTAGTTTGCAGCGAATAAAAATAAGTAGTAGCGTTTACTAAAAATGCAATGAGCAAAATCTAATGTTTTTAGCATTGTCTAAAAATGGTGTGAATAAAAGTAAGCAATTACTAAGAATATTAAGGAAAAGCTTTTTTGCAAACTTGTTAGACACTGCCTTAAACATTTAGTATTGTTAAACAGTTTGTCAGAAATAGCTGCATTCATGAATATAAGATCTGTAAAATTTTATCCCGAAAGAAAAGAAAGTGGTGCCGAAGAATACCACGATCTGTATAGATTTAGTGAAGAAAATGTTGAGTGGATAGCTAACCATTTTTTGAAGCCAAAAGTGGAGACTAGAAAAAAGTGCAAATATTTTTGCGATTTCTAAGTGATCCTGGATTTCAAATAGGGATCGTAAAAGAAGAAGGAGTTTATACAACAACAATATGTAAAACGATATCCCACGTTTTACCAAAAATAATTGAAAAGGCAGGAATTTGGATAAAATTTCCTACAGAAAACTCGACTGACCAGGCAATCAACGATTGGGCACAGTTGTATAGATTTCCCTGTGCTTTTGGTGCAATTGATTGCACTTATGTACCAATAATAAAGCCATCGCTACATGGTGACGAGTATATCAATAGGAAAGGCTGGTGTAGTATAAATGTGCAAGCAACTTGTGACGGAAAAGAAATTTTTACATCCGTAGATGCTCAATGGCCTGGCTCAGTACACGACAGTCGTATTTTAAGAAGATCAAATATTTTTGGTATCATGAGAAGACGTCAACAGAACTATGGACTTATTTTAGGCGATGAAGGGTACGGCATAACACCATGGCTATTAACACCGTATAGAAACCCCAGCACACCTCAAGAAATAGCGTATACTTATTTACATAAAAGAGAGCGCGTTAAATTTAAGTGTACGTAGGTACCTTAATCTGAGTTAAGTTCATTAATTTATTAAAAAAAATACGTTAACAACGAAAACAATTTATTCATTTACTTACAACTTTCTGAACAACGAATTATTTATTTCTTCAAATTGGTCTCCATTTTCTTTTTGTAGTTTTTCCAACAATAATTTTTCCTTTTCCTTTTGAACCCTTATTAGTTCCAGCTGTTCCAACAATACTAGTCGTTGGAGCTCTCTATTGGACAAATTTGAGGTTTCGTCTATTTCCTTAAATTTGGTTCTTTTGCTAACAGGAGACTTATCAGGTAAAGGCCGAACATGAGGTGGAGGTGGAATAAATTCTTCAGTTTTAAGGGACCTATTCACATGCGAGCATGTCCGGCGGATCTGTCCGAGAGACGTACTCGTCGGACAGATCCGCACGTGTATATGCACGCGCTCGGCGTACATGTCTGGCTCGCCGTCCGTAGCCCAAGACGACGATCACCGCTAGCGAGCCGGACAGATACGTACGTGAATAGACCTGTTGCGGATTTGCTCGCCGGACGTAGAATTTTTCATCTCATTTTGCATTTACCTAATAAAGTCCAAGAGGGATAGTTTGGATTTATGTTATTAAAATGTCTTTCGCGGATAACAAACCATTTTGGGAAAGTTTTATTTTATTGTATAAGTCAAAGCCTTGCTTGTGGAATGTAAAAAGCAAGGAATATGCTAACAAACAATTGCGAAATGACGCATATGAAGCATTAGTTGAAAAATGCAAGGAAATTTGGCCTCTGGCAGATGTGAAGTTTGTAAGAAAAAAAATAGATTCCTTGCGTGCTGGCTTTCGCCGAGAATTAAGAGAAATTAGAAAAAGTAAGAAAACTGGGGCCTCCACGGATAGTATTTATGAACCCAGTTTGTGGTATTTTCAATTACTATTATTTACTCGGGATCAGGAAGAAGTTCGCCCTGGAACCTCTTCAATGGCATTCCAGGAATTAGAAGAGGAAACTCAAAGTGAAACAAGGGTAAGTAATTTTTTTAATACGTTTATTTTTAATAAAAAATGCAAACATTTTCGATCAAATACAACTTTTTGTAAGACTTTTCGATTATTCTTAATTTCCGTTGATCATATTTTCTTGAAATGATACTCCTCCTTCATTATTATAGTAGTTGGTAAATGCTTTTCTGACATTTTTAGCAATATCATTGTAATAGGTCCTTCTGTTTTGTAAACCATGTAACTGACGAAGCTCTTCACGCCAATCACCATCTTGAATAATGTGATGACTGTTTTCGCGATCAACTGAGCGAATATTCATATAGTTGGAACATTTTCTTCTTAAAAAATTATGTAATACGCAGCATGCCAATACGACTTTATCGACTTTTTCTACATTACTTAGTGTAATTGTGCTCAGTAATATTCTGAAGCGAGAAGCCAATATGCCAAACACGTTTTCAACCACTCTCGTTGCTCGGCATAGGCGATAATTGAAAACTTTTTCATCGTGGCTAATACCATTTATTGAATAGGGCTTTATTACATTTTCTGTTAGGCTAAAAGCGTCATCTCCTATAAAAACGTATGGTAATTTGACTGCTGATTTTTCAAGATGATGAGGAGGAGGAATATTTAAAGTATGATTTTCGAGTTTCTTGTAAAAATCGGTCTCTTGCAGGACACCTCCATCTGAAACTCTGCCATTTATTCCCGTATATACATAAATAAATTCATAGTTAGCGTTTACAATGGCAAACAAAACGGTGCTGAAAAATCCCTTATAATTGTAAAAAAACGAACCGCTATTAGGCGGTTTTTTTATGGCAATATGCTTGTCATCCATGGCTCCCAAGCAATGTTCAAAGTCGCAGGAACGTTTGAATCCATTTGCGATTTCCAGCCAATCATTTGAGCTTGATGGAAACTGAAACAAAAATCATGTGAAATATCATTTGTATTACAACAATGTGTATTATTTTTTTCAGGATGAACAACCTGAATCATTAAGCGAGCCATCAACTCCCGTAAGCAGCTGCTATTCTGAGCATGCTGAAAAAAGTAGCCGTGGAAGTTGCAGGTCCACAAATAGAAATAGTAGTCTAGGCCATAAAAAAGCAAAGTTTCTAGACGCAGCAAATGTTGCCCTTACAGCTCCAGAAAAACCAATATCTCCATTTGAACCGTTTGGAAAAAGCGTAGCAGTTGATCTCGAACACATGGACGCAAGACAAAGAATTATTGCGCAAAAAATAATTTCCGATGTTTTATTTTACGGAAAATTAGGAAGGCTTACGGAAAACTGTACCTTTCGTGCACCAACCCACCAACATTCAGGCAACAGTTTTCAAAACTTCTATGATTATGGGCAAAATCCTACCACTTACTATGGAAATCAGTTTGCAACACAACCAGCCACACTAGTTTCTCACCCACAAAATAATACTCTCTATCAACAGTCAACCATACCAGTTTTACAGCCGCCAGTTACTCAGCTACATGATACACTCTTTCAACAACCAGCCGCACTAATTTCGCATCCTTCAGTTACTCAGCTAAATGATCCACCCTCTCAACAACCAGCTATACAAGAATCTAATCTTCGAGTTACTCAGATTCAACATGAGCAACCCAGTACATCATCAAAAAATAATACAATATATTATGATACGAATAAGTGTGACGTTTCCGAGTTTCTGCAACTTCAAAGCAATAAAAAATAAGTTTGTAACATACTTTATAAGTAATATTGTACTTATTAACTAATAAATCATTTACTAACCTTCAAATATTCGTTTTTTAGTGTCATAAATAATGCCCAACAAGTTTCAGGTATTATTTTCCCGAGAAGCTGTGGGGAGATTGCACAACTAAACTTCAAGTCTTCAACACTCCTTCCAGTTGCTAAGTACCGTAGCGTAGCAATTAATCGCTCTCTGCTACTCACTGCTTCTCTCATATGGGTGGTATTTATTTGGATTAATGGGTCTACATATTGTAATAATATTTCAAATGCTTCTTTATCCATTCGTAAAAAGTTGTGCAAATCATGAGGCTCTGTTGTTTGGAGTTCTCTAATTAAACTCATATGAGAATACTTTCTTCTTTCTAAGAACCACCGCTTTGACCACAGTCTTTTCTTCTTCTTTTCATCAAATAAAACTATGAATCCTCCAATTATCGCAAGTTTCTTTTTATTATCCATTTCACAACGCGGAAATCAGTAACTGAATGAACCAAAAACTTCGTCTATCCAGATTTGTCGGTGAATGTATACGGACAAATTCGCATGTCAGTAGCGCGCAGCAGATCTGTCCGTCGGACAGATCCGCCGGACATGCTCGCATGTGAATAGGTCCCTTTAGATGTTGATGGCTGAGGTTGTTCCACAGATCCTATTGCTCCTGAAATAATTTTTTTGATCAAATAGCAGCAAAACAGTAATTTATACTATTCGGCGAAAAAAAACCGCTGCAAATTTAATCAATACGTCCACATCACTGTTTGAGTACCTAACCCTCCCTAAGTACTTAGAAAACGACATACATCATATTTTAAGATTCGACCTTGATGATGGATTTTTGATGTCAAAATGTCCGAAAACCTATTTGCGTAAAACAATTAGTGGAACTAGGTTCATTTACCCCAAAAACCTTAAAAAACATAACACATAAAACTTCATATTATAAAATGTTACCGCCTCCCATCCCTATTTTTGTTAAAAGGTTCAGTGGAGTGTAACATCAAAATATGCATAACCAAAAACCCCTAAAATTACATATTACCCGATTTTGTACGAAAAAAGTTTTTTTTAATCTTATTCCCTCCCTTCCCCCCTCCATTTTCATTAAAATATTCAGTGGGATCTAAAATCAAAATCTTCATACCCAAAAACCCCTAAAATGACATATTACTCGATTTTTTCCATTTTGTTTTTTATTTTACCCCCTCCTTACTACCTACCTGGTGCTTTTTGAAAAACAGGGTTTTCTGGTCCTTCCATTCGCGCCAAAAGTTGTTTTTCCACGCGTTTAAAACAATTTTCTTATTTCCCGTTGCAGTTTTCTCCGTCTGTTTCTTCAACTCGGTCTTCATATTTTATATTTTCTTTTTAGTTGTTTTTCAGTTAAATCCCTTCCAATTTGCAAAATATATATAATGGTAGATTTCTTTGTATACTTGTTCTTTTTTCTCTTTTATTTTAGGAACTTGCGATTTATTAAATATATATTATAGCTTTCCAAAATTTCCACCAATTTCAGGTTGGACGAAATTTTTGCAGGAACTTCCTCCGTCAAAAAATCACTTGTAGAATTTTCTGAAACACTACTCATTTTGAACGTAAACCCTTAGCACTCGGTAATGATACTGGTTTAAAAAAATTTCATGTGCTCGATATTTGCCTTTGTCGATTTGCACATCCGCATTTAAAATTTGTTCATACACATACAGACTATCTACAGCCTGCATTTCCGCAGAATTTCACAGCCTACTGATTAGTCATAAAAATATAAATATAGACCTTATCAGAATACAAACATTTTTTTTTTTGATGATTTACCAAATAAGAACTTTAATTAAATACTTAAAATATCTAGCTTTTGCTATTAGCAAAAGCTAAATCTACCTGGTAAAAGCTAAAGCTCATACTTCATACTAAAAGCAAAGGCTAAGTTTTTATTCAATCGGCCCACCTTGTAGGAGCCTTTAGGGCAAACAAAAAATTTAATTGCACTGATGTTGCACGAAAAAAAAAAAACTAAAAAAGAGTGAGGTATTTGCCACAGAGCAATACGGCAGTAGTAATGCTAAAATGATATGACAAAAGGGAAGTTCTAATGCTTAGCACAAAATATACAGATCCGACTAAGACAATAGAGGCAGGCACAAAAGATATAGAAAAACCTGAAATGGTTCTCGATTAGGACGAATGTAAATCTTTTATCGATCTCTCTGATCAAAAAAAGCATACTCGCACGGTTTGCAAAGAGGTACCACATGGTACATGAAATTAGCTTTTGAGCTTCTTTTTGGTTCTGCTATGGTAAATGCATTGATTATGTTCAAAGAAGTAACAAAAAGTAAAATTATCACTGAATTCAGAAATTCTATAGCTTTGAAAATGCTTCGCACTATAGCGGTCCCAAATACCAGCCGCGATGAAATACAAAATCATCGACTCTAAGAATTAAGATCAAAAAACCGATGCGTGGTATGCAAATGAAAATTGCACTAGGAAGAAAAGAAGCTCAGGATAAGACTCCACGATCCAAGTACCAGTGTAGCATCTGCGCCAAAAACTATTGTTACCTGTTTTTTTGATGAACATAAAGCATCACTTTAGAATATGTTATAATTATCGTGATAGACTGTACTATATACGATAGGTACCTTTTTCGTTTTTTAAAATCTGCAGTTCTGTGGTTTATGTTTGCATGATGTGCATCATCAATAAAGGTGAATATGTATATCCCTAAAGTCGTTTTCCTCATATATCAGTAGGGTTGATTCGCCGATTCAGCTTCCTCCCGGGTGGTGAGGTAAGGGGCGGGGTGTGTTTAAATTTCGAGTCCTCCCAATGACCATCCTCATAGCATCAAAAAGGTGTTGTTTAATAGAAATGAATCGACGGATAGTGTCCCCCCCTCCCCACCTCCCTCGCCCCACTACTATAACTCATCGACCGGCGAACGAGCAGCAGCGCTCTTTTCCCACTTCAATCTCGTCATCCCTACACCTTAATCCGATGATATGACCATTCTTTGCCCTCTCAATCGTCGTGTACGGTGGGGTAAGGGGCGGGGGATGTTTAAATTCTGACTCCTCTCAATGACCATCCTCATATCATCAAAAACGACTCGTTTAATAGAAATGTGGAGTCGACGGGCGATGTAATCCATTGTTGCCCTCTCAATCACCGTGTGTGGTGCGATATTTTTTGTAGACTACCTAAACTCTTGTATGCACCTGTGCAGTAATGTAATCTAACTCTTCTCGGCTAAATAGCTCGACGGAACCCATGGTAGTGCTGTGTGGTAAAGGCCGGTGAGGTATGCAGCGGTGCTGTAAGGTGATCTAATTCTGGTAGTTATTATATAAATGGTGAAACAACAACAGCTTTGATCATTCAAATGCAGCCATTTAATATCGATAAGTGACTAAATAATATTCTTGAAGTACCTAACAGATAGAATTTGGTGAGCATCCTTTTATATTATTTATCCAACACTATATTTATTTTTTTAATAATGTCTATCACTACCTCAGCCTTGCATGAAATAAACAATAAAATAAATTGCGAATCTGACAACAATATACCATCTAGAACATTATCATCATTAACTGTAAACAAATCTTATCCTATTAAGAATATTTCAAGTATTCAATCAAAGTTTGGGCAATGCCTAGTAGCAACCCTTCTTGATTCTGATTCTGACCAGTTTAGGGTTTGACTACCTAAAAGAGTGTTGGAAAACATGCCCGAAATTATGATTAAAGACATAAATGAGTCCCTAAACAAATATTCTTTAGCGTATAAGTTATGGTATTCTGATAACATTAACATCATCCAAGTCCCAACGAGTATAATACCGTTCTATACTCGTGAGACAGGATGTGAAGCTTGCATTTTCACCCGACACATTTCTGGAAAATTGTTATCTTGAGATATAAAACCGGTCGTCGACCATTCTCTGTACTCATTTCGTTACTTAATCCCCTGTAACCAACTGTTGCTGATGCATTAATAAAAGTTCATCTACAAAAGTACTGACAAATTTATTTGGCGCTGCGAACAGGATACCCAGCCTTCATCGAGTAAGTGTGACTTAGTCAGAAATCACGAAGATTCATTGAGAAGCCAGCTGAACTTGAAGGTAAAAGTTTTCAAACTTTTGCAATTGGGTATCGCTACTGAAACCTGTGAACGAGCTCCGAGGCCGGTAAGACCTCTCAAGTTCCTGTTTCAACTTCATCCTAGTGGCCGGTAAGACCACGCAAGTTCCAGTACCTTTGTGGAGACAACTTTTGCATCCAGAACAGCCGGAAAACAGAACGAATGGGTCCCTTGACGACATCGATGCTGATCACGTCATTGTAAGTAGTTTAAGAAACTTATTAAGAATAAGAAGATTTTTATTGAAGAAATTAAAGAAGAAAGAAGATTTTTCAATTAATTGATATTGTACAAGGAAGAGATAAAATTTGGAAAACAAGACGAATTATTTGTAAAAATATTTGATTTTGCTACATCTTTGATTGCTAGTTTTAAGATTGTATTTTTATGCCTCTTGTTAGACGATTTACTAGAGAGAGTTCATACTCCCCTTACACTTATCCACATTTAAGTTCTAGTTCTAGTGATTCTTCTCTTGAACCAGATATTTCAAATTCTGAAATCACAATGGCACAACCAAATGGTAATGAACGTTACAGAATGCTTGAACTACGATTCAGGAGTCTCAAAGACTCTCTGCCAAAATTTTCTCCTAACCAAAGTAATTTGTCTACCTTTATACGAGAAAGTGAGTTGTTCATTTCAAAATTTCAAAACACAGAATTCGAAGAGCCTGCTGTCGAATTGGTCATGTTAAATATTCGAGATCAAGCTCTTGAAAAGGTCAGAAATCACGGTGCCACTTCATGGGTCGAAGCTCGTGATGTTCTTGTTAGAAATTATAAGAATACTAAAAATGAAACAGTCTTATCAAATGAAATGACTATGTTAAAGCGTAGCAACAACGAAACTTACCGTCAATTTTATGAACAAATTTTAGATAAATTGAAAGAAATGAATGAATGCATAAGTCTTACTCATTCAGAGCGAGCAATTAAGTCCGTCCTTATTGAACGTAACGAAAGTTTAGCTCTTTCCTCATTCATATTAGGTGTCAAAAATCCTTATTCAGATCGCCTCAGATCCATCAGACCTTCATCTTTACAAGATGCTTTGCAAATTTGTGAAGAAGAGGACAATGCATTGACTATAATTCGTGCTAAAGATTCCTCTACATTTTCTAGTAACACTAATTTCCATACCCCAAAACCCAGCACATCTTTTCATAGACCTAATGTCCCTCATGCTAATCACTCTAATCTAAGACCCCCCTATCGACAAAACTTTGCTCGTCCCAATAACAATTTTTCACAACAAAACTTTCAGAGGAATCCTTTTCCTCAACAATTTCCTAGACCACAATTCGGTCAACAAAATCAATTCCCTAGACCGCAATTTAATCAGCCTAATCAATCTCTCTCAAGAAATCCTAATGCTCTTTACAAGCCTATTCCTATGTCTACTTCTACTATTCAAAGCAAGAATCCCCAAGAACGTCCATTTGTACGGCCAAATTTCTTTTCAAATAACGGCCAACGTCCAAATTTTATTGCCGAAGAATTAACTAATAACGAATTCCAAGACCCCCAGAAAAGTTCAGATTACTATGACCCCAACTACGGATATTCCGATTCCTCCAATTATGATTATTTCGAATATGATCATTCGAATGTAGAACAGCAAATCCCTAATGAAAACGAAAATTTTCAACAGGACAGCCCCTCAACGTCCCCAGAATAGATTTGAATCATTATCAAGAAGTCCACTTGCCCTACATTTATAATGACATTTTAGACTTGCTCATTTTAATTGATACAGGTGCTTCCGCTTCATTAATGAATCCTCAAATTGCTTATTCAAAATTTCCTGACTACGTTTTTCCAACTTTTCAATCAAAACTGCTATCGATACGAAAAATGGTACGCACGCTTGTAGAATCCCTCTTTTTAACGATTTAGGTATCCCCATTGAGGTAGAATTTCTTTTATTACCCTGGCATCAGAAATACGACTGTCTTCTAGGATATCATGATCTACAAAAATTCCATAGTACTTTCGATATCCCTCATAATTTGCTTTCTATCGAACGTTTTGAGATCCTATGCCACACGCATCGAGATCCTCAACGGATCCCAAACCAAATTTTCGATACTATTCTTACAGAAATTCAAGATTCATCTGCAATTGTATTTCCCATGAAATATGTTGATTCTAATTCTTACACCCCAAGTTATGTTTGTCCCATTGTAAAGAATAGAATTCTTTATCCAGAAAATCTACAGTATGTTGAATGTAACAACATGCAGTATGAACCCCTTTCAGAGTATGAAATTACTGAACTTTCGGAATCTATCAGATTCAATGAAATGTCTCAATTAATTCGTACCAGTCACATGAATCGTGAAGAGAAATCGAAGATCATTAATCTTTGTTCTCGATATCCCCAAGCTTTTCTCAAGCCTAATGAAAAGTTAGAAGCCTGTAAAGCTACCAAACACTTTATCCGCACGTCTACTGACGAACCAATTTTCGTAAAGTCTTTTCGATATCCTTATCATCTAAAGAAAGAAATTCAGAAACAAGTTTCCAAACTTCTCCACGATTATGTTATTCGTCCTAGCACATCCCCTTATTCTTCTCCTGTTTGGATTGTCCCGAAAAAAGCCGATGCTTCAGGTATTAAGAAATACCGTATGGTAATTGATTTCCGTAAGTTGAATGATATTACTATTGAGGATAAATATCCCTTACCCCGTACCGATGAAATCTTAGAGAACTTAGGTAATGCCAAATATTTTTCGACGCTAGACTTAGCGCAAGGATTCCATCAGATTCCCATGGATCCTCGTTCCATTGAAAAAACTGCCTTCACTGTCGAGAACGGGCATTACGAATACGTTCGAATGCCTTTCGGTCTCAAAAATGCCCCTGCGACTTTTCAACGCATGATGAACACTGTCCTTCTACCGTTTCTTGGAAAATCCTGCTTTGTATATCTTGACGACATTATCATATTTTCCAAATCGCTCCAAGAACATTTGAGTCCACGAGATGCAAAACTCGCTAATCGACGAAAATTGAAAAAACTAGTTAAACACGTCATCTTGTTCGTACAATATTTAACTAATATTTTACACAAGTATTTAGAGCAAACCTAGCTTTTTAACACAGGAAATCTGGCCCAAATATCATGACTTGTTGCAAAACTCGCTTTATGCATTGACGCGTGCGATGCAATACTCTCTATTTGTAAGGCGTCCAATCACAACAGGGGATTTTACTCACGTGCTGAGTGACTAGCATCAGATGTTGGTTGTTCACTTGTGTGGTTTGAGTCAGTTGCGTTTTAGCGGTGTTCTGACTTGTTTGTTTAACTTAAAGTTTCCTATTTTTAAAAGTATTGAAATGGAAACAGAAAGTGAAATTTCTGCAGCCAATGATAGTGTTACTTTAGCGATACAACCTACTCCACAGAACATGTGTAGAAAGAAGATTACGACGGAAAGTAAAAGGCAGAAGCTCAAAAGATTGAGGTAGTAAAAACGACGTCGATTTGTTAGAATAAATTTTGTTATAAAACTGTATTATTTTAGGTACACTCCGACACAGTTACCGGAGTACCCGACCTGTGGATATAATGGCCAGCCGGGCAAACCGTATTATTGTACCACTTTAACAATGAGCCAAATTCAAGATTTTCATAGAAAACTGTATGCATCTAAGGAAAAATGTAAACAAGATAGTTTTATAATTGCAAGTTGTGAAGGCCAGAAGTGCAATAGATCGAAAGTGAAAAAGGAAAAAATCTCCATATTCTATTATGTGAGAACTTCTGCTAAAAAAATCCGTGTTTGTAAGACAGCATTCTTAAAAATCACCTTCCTTAGTAGAGACCGGATTGAGAGAGTCATGAAAAATTTTGTTTTAAAAGGGAATATGCCACGAGAAACAAGAGGAGGTGATCGCATCCCTAATAAAAACGATAATAAAAAGTTGGCAATAAAACATTTTATTGAATCTCTCCAATGCGTAGAGAGCCATTACTGTCGAAGTAAAACCAGTACTCGTGTTTATTTACCATGTGAACTTAATTTTACAAAATTATGGAAAATATACGAATCCAAAGTTCGAGATAACGAATTACATGTTAAATTGGGATTTTTTAGGACATACATAAATGCTAATTACAACATCGGATTCGGCACCCCAAAAACCGATTTATGTTCCACCTGCTTAAGAACCAAGGAAAAGTTGAAAACTAAAAATATTTCTAATTCAGAAAAGCAAATTATTATCACCGAGCAACGGGTACATAGACTCAAAGCAAAAGCATTTTTTACCTTACTAAAGCAGCCGCCAGAAAATACAGCGGTTTTTTCATTCGATTGTCAGAAGAATTCGCCTTTGCCGAAACTTCCGGATCAAGATAGTTATTTTAGTCAACAAATTAACTACTACAACTTTACAGTTATTCATGGATCATCGGCAGCACACTTGGTTCCAGAAAATGTTTTTTCTTATGTATGGACGGAGGTGGATTTTCCCAAAAACTCCAATTCAATAGCTTCAGCTGTCTGGGACGTACTGAATAAGGTTAACTTTCCCGATGAAATTGATACAATTCGCTTATTTGCTGATGGATGTGGGGGGCAAAATAAGAATATTATAATGATGACCATGCTTTTTGTTCGGTTGATGACGAAAGCTCCCCAGAACATAAAGTCCAATATTCCCCGTAGTAGGACATTCTTTTATACCACCCGATAGGTTGTTCGGAATGATTGAAAGAGAAGTGAAAAAGAAATCTGTTATTTCAAAACCTTCTGACTACGACCGTATCATAGCAAATAAATCGACAATCCGGAAGCTGGGTTTAGATTGGCAGGTGTACGACTGGAAAAATGAAGCACAATTAAACACTAAAACACCATCATCATGGCACTTTCAGTTTAATAAGGCTAAAAGGTTTGTGCTTACTAAAGGGAAAAATAATGCACTAGTACGAGGCGAGCCCAATTATTGTGTTGACGTGGGCGAAGCAAAGTCTGTTGTCAAGAGAGGAATGAAATTGACACGCATTCAACTTCCTATTGGCTGCAAACTCAAAGGCGATAAATCGACAATAATTGCTCTCCTCAAAAAACATTATGGAAATGCCTGGGAAGAAAATCCTGATTTGTTTTTTTTAAAAGAAAATCTTGTTAACCCTAGAAGAGCGGAAAACCAGACTTCTGTAAATGATGTTGAAGCTGGCTGCAGTGGTTTAAGACCGTGCGATATTACTCTACAAATTTAATGTAATCTATAAGTAACTATTTAGTTTTTTTGTGAATAAACTTTGTTCCAAACTATTTATGTCATATTTTTTGGTGCAAAACTGGCTAAATGCTTTCATTTTTCTTCATTTATTTATTAAAACTGCAGAATTTTTTTAAAATACGTTCAAAGCTATTAGAGATGTATATGCTCTGAAGGCAGGTTAACATTATTAATTGATTATTAACAAATTTAATTTAGGAAACGTTTTTCGCACTTTTCTCAACTTGTCGTTTACTGCATTAAGCGAGTTTTGCATCTCGTGGACTCATTTGATTCATTTAAAGCAAATCTTTGAACGTCTCATTTCCTATAATTTGAAAATTCAACTCGACAAGACAGGGTTTTTACGTAAGGATGTCCCTTTCCTAGGCCATATCATTACACCCGATGGTATTAAGCCTAATCCTGAGAAAATTAAAGCCATCTTCAACTATCCTTTACCGAAAACAATTAAGCAGATTCAGTCATTTCTAGGTCTCGCCAATTATTATAGAAAATTTATTAAAGATTTCGCTTCACTTTCCAAGCCTTTCACGAAATATTTGAGAAAAGGTGAGAAAATCCCATTTGAGTCCACCGAATATCTTACTGCTTTCGATACCATTAAGAAACTCCTATGTAACCCTCCAATTTTGACATACCCCGACTTCTCTAAGCCTTTTACACTCACCACCGATGCTTCTAACATAGCCATTGGTGCAGTCCTCTCCCAAAATGGAAAACCCATTTCATTTCATTCCCGAATTTTGAATTCAGCTGAACGCAATTATTCTACTATCGAAAAGGAATTACTTTCTATCGTAGATTCATGCAAACACTTCCGCCCTTACTTATTTGGAAACCCCTTCGTGATCGAAACTGACCACAAACCTCTCGTTTGGTTATCCAATTTAAAGGAACCAAATCAATGCCTCGCGAGATGGCGCTTAAAACTTGAAGAATACAATTATACAATTCAATACAAGAAAGGCAAAGAAAATTATGTTGCCGATGCCCTTTCCCGAGTTGAAATAAATGCACTTTCTAATTCCACTGATTCCCTCTACGGAAATGTTTCAATGATCCCCGATCTTTTAGAAAACCCTGTAGAAGTCGATAACCGATCTACCAATACCCAACATTCAAGTCCCGATTCGCATCCTACTCTTATTACCATTTCAGAAGATAAAAACTTCTATTCATATCCTAATCGAATTTATTTCATTAAGTCAGACAAATTCAAAGTTGTTACCCACTCTCGTAATTGTTTTGATGTTTATGCTGATCCTTTTCAATTAGATCCTCTTGCTAACCTCTTGGCAAACAAATGTTCCACTTTTACAAGATACGGAATCTGGTATGATGACGAAAACTTCACGTCAGCTCTCTACAAAGTCCTAGACAAAATTTCCCATAAAGTCCGTTTCGAAAAAGCAGCTTTTAAGCCCCAATATTTAGAACAAGAGAACAAATCTCACTCTATCATTCCAAAAACCACAACGGAATTAACGAAACACTTTAGAAAACTAATTTATACTCCTCGAGCCAAGATTATTATTTCAGATTATATAAATACTTGTGAAACATGTCTCAAAGCAAAATACGAACGACATCCTTTAGTTCAACCTATTCAAGGTCCCTTCTTTTCCACTGCCCCATTCCAATTAATGTTTATTGACGTCTTCACTATTGAGAAGAACAAGTATCTCACGTTCTTTGATCATTTTCCAAATACGCCCAAGCTTACCATTTAGTCTCCTCCAATCAAATTACTATCCTTAGCAAATTGAAACACTTCTTTGCACATCATGCCTTTCCTAAAGCGATTCATGCCGATCCTGGTGAATTAAATTCAAATCTCATTAAAGATTATTGCAAAGAACACGGTTCTACCGCCAATCCTACGTCTATTTCCCCAATTGAACGCTTCCATTCAACTCTAGGTGAAAAATTCCGAACATTGAGAATTGAACGTCCATCAGACTTAACCACTGATATCCTCTTAGATGCATTACTCATCTACAATCAATCCATTCACTCCCAAACCAAGAGAACCCCTTTTGACTTACTTTATGGCCATAATGATCCCATTGCCACTCATGAAGAATTTCAGAAGTTCCAAAAACGAAAACATGTTCGATTAGCCCAAGAAATGTATGACAAAAGTAAAGCTATTAATGAAAAGCGAAATTCGCGTATTAAACCTTCCAAAATCCCTATTTTCAAAGGTCCAGTCTTTATGCAACCACAAGATCATACTAGACGTCCCAAAAACCTTCCCAAATATAATAAACTTATGTCCTATCTTCAAAATGGTGAAAAAATCCAAGTTAAAAACAGAACTCATATGACCAAGAAACTCAAACCGCCTCGTATTGTTTCAGATGCATTACCACAATCACTACCGTCAACATCCACTCCGAAAGTTACTTGCAACCAATCCAGCAAATCCGTTTAGGAAATGCTAAGTTAATTGATCATTATCATAAGGTCTACTTTACTATTAATCTCACTGACATTCGCCATACCATGGAACTCTTTCAAAATCTAATTCAAATTCATCAAAAGATTCCCACAACTTTAGACAATCAAATTAGAAATCTGTATAATGATACCATGTCCAAATTTGAAACTCTCACTCAACACAGAGTAAGAAGAGGTTTAATTAATGGATTAGGATCTGTTATTAGATTCATATCTGGAAATTTAGATCAAAATGATTTAGAACAAATTACTAAGAATCAAGAAGCTCTCAGAAATAATCAAGATGACTTATTGGTTAATCAGCAAAAGACTATTTCATTTTGTCAGTCTCTACAGAAAACTTTTGAAGAAAATACTAAACGTATTCAGTCTGTTATTTTATACAATGCTCAGACTATTGAAAAGCAAACTTTACTTTCACATCAGATGATACATCAAGTTTCCATTATTACTAACATGCAACAATTTAACAATTATCTAAATTCTTTATTACTTGCCATTCAGTTGAACCAACAATCTGGTCTCAATACTTTGCAATTAAGGCATCATCAAGTAAATTTACTTATTGAACATCTACAAAACATTTTTAAAAAGGAACAATTGCTGCCATTTCATTCCATTCATTTATTCGAAATCTATGACCTCTCTCAAATGTCTATTATCTGTTTAGAAGATGAATTTATATTTGTAATCAAGTTTCCCATTTTAGATATTAAGGAATTTACATTGTATGAATTATTTGCAATTTCTATTAATCATGAACTTATTATGTTACCAAGTGAGCATGTATTGACTTATGAAAAGAATTATTATTGTTCTGACATTGTTAAGCTAAGTAATCAACTGTACGTTTGTAAAAGTACTTTCCAGTCTCTTTGTCAACCACAGAGGTTCAACATGTGTGAGTCTGAAAGCATAACAAACTACACGAGAATATTAGAATTAAATAAAAATAATTATGTAATTGGTACTAATCAATTAACAAAGATAAGAGACTGTAAAGGTACTTCTTTGATCCATTATGCAACACATATTATTTTAGAATGTAATACTTTAGTCGATCATCAAATTTTAGAATTTGATACTACATTTCAAATTAAGCTAGACCTAGCTTATGCAGCAACAGGTACACAATATCATTTTCAGAAAGCAAATGTTTCATTGAACTCTTATTTGCATCAAAACCTTACTTCTTTGCAAGTCAAATTTCAAAATGTACATTATAGATCTACCGTATGGTATCCTATTATTTTGGTTTGTATTCTCATATTTTTAATCATCTTTATTATTGTATTTGTAAAATATCGTTATGTGAAGGACACCAAAGTTCCACCCACGCCTCCAATTTCTCAACCAGCTGAGTAAATACCTTTAACTTAATTATTCTGATTCGAGACGAATCTTTTTCACCGTGGGGAGGAGTTATGGTATTCTGATAACATTAACATCATCCAAGTCCCAACGAGTATAATACCGTTCTATACTCGTGAGACAGGATGTGAAGCTTGCATTTTCACCCGACACATTTCTGGAAAATTGTTATCTTGAGATATAAAACCGGTCGTCGACCATTCTCTGTACTCATTTCGTTACTTAATCCCCTGTAACCAACTGTTGCTGATGCATTAATAAAAGTTCATCTACAAAAGTACTGACAAATTTATTTTATATTGGCGAAAGCTCACCAAAGACACCATCAGGTAGTCGTTCAAAATGTTTGATAAAGTTTGACTTTGTTGACAGTAGTAATTAGTTTAAAAAAATATGAGGTAGTATAGGCAAATGGGTAGAATATAACGGTTCAGATTGGAACTGGGTTAGGAAAATGCAGCAGGTAAAGTTGTTTTGACAAATATCACGTTCCACTTGATATTGACCATTATATTTATCTTTCCAGAAGCAGTACACCCCCTTTGGTTTGGCAAGATGTGGATGCATTATGCATCATTGCGTTGGCCTGATTCAAAGGATATACATACAGCTATCATGTGAGGTTGAAAGGATCAGGAGACTAATTCGGAAATACGAGGAAGGGTAGAAGTTGTGTGCGCAAATCCCATTATATGTTTTAGGGGTATCCTACCACTAAAAACTTTGCTTGTGACATCCCATATAGCTGAGTTCCCGGCACTTAAGGTCCAACCACTACATAAAAGTGTATGCATAGCCCTTTTACCATGTGATGGTATCATCGTTTTTATAGTTGAAGTTATCCCTGGATTCCAAACTCCATAACCTTTTTCGCCACCCATCTGTAGGGAAATTTCTTGAAATAAAAAGGCCAATGCGATATTTGATAAGTAGCAGGGTTTCGTAGCGTCGCTAGGCGTAAATGTTCCTTCAGCGTAAATATAACTGTCAGCAATGTTTAAAATAAGATCTTGGAAGTTTATAAGGATGTGAACTATATCTGAATTCTTGAAATATGGCGATCCATATGGTTTGTATGTGTATTCTTGAAGGCTGGCTAAGGAATGATCTATGATGGGTTCCTCAAAAACATCCAATTTCTCATTTGATACGTGTAGAACCATATTGTTCGATTAGTTTCAGCCCTAGGCTGATCGTCCATTGGAAGCGTAGTCGCGCGACTCGAAGGTAGCGCGTATACGCCCGTATACAAGCGACTGATCCTCACAAATGACAAATTATGTAAACAACATCCACTGTAAGCGACCTTGAGCGACCGACCTCGGCCGACCACAAGCGACTGGCTACCGATCCCTCCAAAATGGGATTAGTCGCTTGTGATCGCATGTGCAAACGAAGACCATAGGGTTATCTCTGACGAAGACGCCATAAAATTATTCATTGCGTTTGGGTTCGTGTGTTCTGTGCAGGTAATATTTCGTTTTCGATATGGACATTGATAACGAAAAATTGATTAGTGCCGTTCGTGAAAAGCCTCCGTTGTGGAACATGAAAGACAAAAGGTATCATTCTCGTGATGTTCAGAGGAAATTGTTGTCGAAAGTTGCAGACGAAGTAGGTGTTACTAATAATGGTAAGTGTTGTTTTCAATATCATTATTATATTACAAAGTGAACAAAACATAAGAGATATTGAGGCAAAAACAGACCGTCAGTGCAAAGCTTTTACTTCAGACACAAGTTTTTTTAGGTATTTGCTTGATGTTCACAAAAATATGCTGCGAATTTGTCTCTGATCACATAAGCGGTAGTGACGCTCCTATTTTCGCCTAGGGAAGCAAATCTGGCTCTTGTAGTACTGGTTTCTGATTGTTGAGGTATTGACATAGGTTGTGGTTCGCCTTCTTTGTCAATATAATATTGTGCAACAAACATACACATTTAACGTTATCATCGACAAAGTTTGGTTCAACCTCAATTCCTTTTTGAAGTACTCTCCACTTGGCGGAAATAATACCAAACGCGCATTCAATGACTTGCCGTGCTTGTGAAAGTCGTTTATTGAAAATTGTATGTGAAGGTCCAAGTTGTGATGCGGGAAAAGGTCGCATCAAGTAAGTTTTCAATAGATAGGCTTCATCTCCCAACAGCGCGCACGGAACTTTAATATTCGATCCAGGCAGTGTGGTAAGCCGTTTATTACCCAACTCATTGTTTTCAAGCCTTCTATGAAGGCGGGAATTAGAAAACACACCACCGTCACTTTCCTTGCCGTACCCTCCTGTATCAATGGTAATAAACTTGTAATCTGGTCCCGCCACACCTTGTAGCACAGTTGAAAAGAAATGCTTGTAATTTCTGAACATGCTGCCTGAATGGTCTGGATTTCGTATGCGTATATGTTTTCCATCGATGCACCCAACACAACTAGGAAATTTCCATTTATGCCAAAAACCTTCTTTTATTGACTCCTGCTGTTCATCTGTAGGAGGAAATGGCATATGTAGAGTGCTCAACTGGTCCCAAATAGCAATACACGTTTCTTTAACTATTCTTCCAACGGTTACATCTGACATTCTAAATGAATACCCCAATGTTTTGAATGAAGCACCTGTGGCCAAGTACCTGTAACAACAGAAATCATTATGAACATTTATTGAAAAAAAATAGTTTATGTTCCTATTTGCAATATTAACCAAAACTGTGGTTTTGTGTTTTAGCGAACGAAGTAAAGAAAAAGTGGAAAGGACTACGGGATGTATTTAGAAGAGAATATAAAAAAGTCCATAAATCAGGAGATGAGGCGCCGGAGGAAGGTTCCTCTTCATGGACTTTCTTCGACCAGATGCTGTTTCTCTCCGACATAATTGAGCCACGACAGCTGAAGGGAAATGTTGCCTCGCCAGAAAGAACATTTTCTCGAAATAATGACGGAGACGATATTGCCGATGAAGATGATTTGCCTGTTATGGAATCACCACAAGCAGTTGTCACTGACAAAGGAGAACACAATATGTCATCGAGCGAAACCAGTAAGATCGAACCCCCAGTACCTACAAGCAATCATCAGACGCGTAGAAAACAGCATGATACACAACCAGGTAATGCTGACGTTCGTCCTGCTGGTCCTCCAATAACACCTAGAACTAGCAATCCTAAACGTAAAAAAAATACACCAGCAGACATCACGGTTGACGATAAATTTCTAGAAATCGAGAGGGCTAAGTTGCAGTTATTTACTGAACATGCTAACAAAGAAGGAGACAGCGACTATCAGTTTTCGGTTAGTCTTCTTCCATATCTAAAAAAAGTTCCAGAACACCGCAAATTGCATGCAAGAAATAAACTTCAGCAAGTTCTTATTGATGAAGGAGAGCAATACCACAGATCCCCGCATACCCCATCGACCTACACAACAACACCGGTACCCTCGCCTTGCACCAGCGAAACCGGTGGACCCTCATGGACGATTCAAACGTCGAACTCATCTGCAGACCAGATTAATACAGGTTTGCGACAATATTTCGGGAACTTTCAAGATATCCAGTAACTGTGTTATAATAAGAAGGCTAATACCGATCAGGCGCAATAAGAATTACAACACGAATGCATATTGTCCGACTATTGAGTACTTTTTTTATTTCCTTTTTATGATAGATGGTTTTGTTACTTTTTTTTGTTCAATTAAACTTAATATAGATTTATAACAATTGAATAAATTTACTTACCTTAAAGTCACACTTAAACGTTCCACAGGTCTTATTGTCAGGGAGCTGAAATTTGAATCTTTGGCGATCGATGACTCTATAGCACTCAAAATGTACTGAAATGTGTCTAGACTCATCCGGTAATAATCAAAGAATTTCTGCGGATCATTCAGTAAATCGTCATGTAGGTGATGGAATTCTCCCAGTAAATTTCTTCTACTAAGTATTTCATTTATCCAACACAAACGTCTCTTCTTATCACGACGAGCTCTCAAACGCCTTATTATGTAAGGTTGCTCCAAAAAGTACATGTTTTGCAAATCCATTTCACATGATTTTACAGAGCACACTTTCTTTCGATGATGACAGTTGCGAACTAAGTCGTATAGAGTCGCCTGCAGTGAATGATGCCAGTCGCTCAGTCTCATGATCGCTCATACACGGGCGAATACGCGCTACCTTCGAGTCGCGCGACTACGCTTCCAATGGACGATCAGCCCTATAGACTCGATGCTGTGTCTTTGACGATGGTTGAACGACGATTAACGGAATTTCCACTGGTTCTTCGTCTTTTATTAGTTGTGCGACCTTTTTCTACATTCTTCAAATAATATATATCTAGGTTATATAGAAATCCCATTGTCTTCAGCTGGCACTAGACAGGCGTCGCAGTTCTAATTTGACTATAATTTTTTTACCACGGAAATTGACCAAATTCCTGACGTCATCCAAAATTTCCAGTGTGATGTTATCAATAAACTGGCGTCCACGCGGTTTAACGCTCATATATAGTCAACGCCAAACAAAGTGGCGTGCACGTCATCACGATAAAAATTCCCCGACCTAATGCCTAGGTTTCTATCACAAACAATTGCTCTATTGCAGTTTCATATTAATGTGATATATAAATTGTAAAATGATCATTACTCTCTTATTATGGTTAATAGTCATATAAACATTGTTATTAAAATATCACATAAGTTGCTTTCTGATAAATTTAGACGCATTATGCGAAATAAAATGTTTTGCAAACGCTCCAATCACTTATCGACATGTAAACGCACTAAACCGATTTCGCAGCGTTGACACATTGTCACCTTGAAACTTATTTAAACTGGGAACTGACATTTGTATTAATTTTGACACTGAATCAATTTGTGGCATTTCAAATCTTTATAAATCCTTTGGCCCCGCATACTGTAAATCAACAACTGTTTGTTTCAAAACAAAATTATTCATTTTACGAGTAGATAAAGGCAATTTTGTTATATAAAGATGCCCAAACAGTTAAATAGTCGGTGTAAGGAACTCGTGGCCTCGTTAATGCACTACTTTGAGCAAGAAAGGGACAACAACGGGCCTTTGTTGCCTTTAAATGCTGTTCAAGAGGTAGGTTACTAATAATTATATGTAATGTATATTAATAATAGTGAAATTTTATTTCATTTTTTGTAGCGTGTTACTGCTGCTTTAAAAATTAGTTTAAGGACAGTTAGTCGTATTTCCGAGGGTGTGAAAAGTGATGCAAATTTAGAATCGCCCAAGAAAAAGCGGAGTTATATTAAACGTGTAACCAACACAGCGACATTGGATACAAGTGCCATTCGAGAAGTGATCTATAATATGTATCACAAAAGTAAGATCTTATTATAATAACTTATCATAAATTTGCATTAATTTGTTAACTAAATTATAATATCATATTACACATGGTTTCAGAAGAACAAGTTACGATACAAACTTTATGGTCTCGATTAAGAGATAGGGCATTATTTGATGGTAGTGCCACGTCTTTAAGGCGGTTGCTTAGAGATCTTGGATTTAAGTGGCTTAAGGACAATCCGCGACGAGGGCTCATGGAACTACCAAGTATAGCTTTGAAAAGGGTGGAATTTCTAAGGCAATACAATCAAGCCAAGGTTGAGGCCTTATACCAGTTTGTCTTCCTCGATGAAACTTGGATATTTCAAAATGGGACCATAGGTCGCTCTTGGCAAAATGGAAACCAAAAAAGCGTGAAAGCTATTAAAACAGATGGTAAAAGGTATGTACTTTTACACAATTTGCACTATAAAATTTAAAACTAATATATTTTAGATACATTATATTACATGCTGGAAATGAAAATGGGTTTATTGAGGGTAGTGAAGCGATATTTTCTTCGAAAACAAAATTGAGCGATTACCATGGAGAGATGAACCAGGACAATTTTTTGAACTGGTTTCAACATCAGTTATTAGAAAAATTGGAGAGTCCATCTATGATTATACTGGATAACGCCCCTTATCACAGCATGATATTGAACAAAGTGCCCAACAGTGCATGGACAAAAAAAAATATCCAAGACTGGTTGACAAATCAAAACATACCATTTTTAAACACAATGTTTAAAACAGAGCTATTGAGTATTGTTGCTCGGTACATAATGCTTCTTAATTATATATATTTTGGTCGACAGTTTATATTTCTTTTGTTTATTCCTATTCTTAAAATAACTGCTTTTTTAGAAACAAACCACCTAAAATATACGTGATTGATGAATTGGCGGAACAACATGGGCACAAAGTTCTTCGTCTGCCTCCTTACCATTGTATATTTAACCCTATTGAGTTAATTTGGGGCATAGCAAAAGGTTACTATAACAGACATATTGGCAGAGATGGTAACAGTGAAAAAGACTGTTTGGATATGTGGAACGAGGCTCTACAAACGGTTACCCCAGACATGTGGAAAAATAGTGTTCGACATACTGAGCAAGAAATTTTTAAATGGTATGAAAGAGAACGAATTTTTGATCGACCAGACATCGAACCTTTAATAATCAACTTTGAGAGTGATGAAGATTCAGATTCAGACAGCGCTGAAGAAAGAAACTCCGACTAACTTTATTGTACAGAAAAAGCTTACACCAGTAGCTTACCTAATTTTAGAATGCATTTTTCTGTATGAATTCTGTAAAATAAATACCATGCATAAAATTTGGAGGACCCCATTTGGATTTTTATTCAGTACCTTTAGGCTATCAATAAATATGGTAGTTTCATAGTGTCATCTGATCAATAATTGTCATACTTAATGATTATGCAAGTACAGATCTATAATTTTATTATACTATTATTTTTGTTCTCATTTGAGGTTAATATTGCTTATAAACCTAGATATGTAAATAATAAATTTTATTATTTTACAAAAAGTTTGGCAACAATGTAAATTTTTCAACACACCCACCTTGATGACGTGCACGCCACTTTGTTTGGCGTTGACTATATATTACATTCTGAGGCTCCTTTGTTAATTTAAATCCTGGTTCAATGTCTATATCAAACTCATACAAAGTGTGCATTTCAATGCCATTGCAATAAGCTCCTGATATTAATCCACAGTCGACTCTTATTATCCTGATGGGAATTATGTTTACAGGTAAATTCGATGTGTAGATTTTGTTTCTGAGAAAATTTTTGTTCTTAAATCCAAGCATAGTTGCCGTGGAATTGAACAGAGTAATATCGAATACAGAATGGAGTTCACACTTCAAAGTATTAGTGTTGGCTTTCAAAGAGAACATTTCATCAACTTTGTTTTCATATCTCTCTTTATATGTATCATTCATTGATATTGTGTTGTGTTGTATGAATAAAAGCCAATCAACCCCAGACCATATTCCTCACTTATATCCAACTCGATTGGTGGATAAAAATTAGCAGACAGTTTGCTAGTGTAACCCGTTAGAGTAAATGTGTTAGACATGACTGAAGACTTGATTAATGAAAACATGGTCTTACATAGGTAAAAAAAATATTTATTGATTACAACAGTTGTTTGATTCAGATGTATGAAGCAAACAATTACGCTTTATTCCACGCTATCATTAAACCATCTGAATCAGTTTCGCCGTTGCGACATGATATCAGTAAACTGATACGAACATCTCATCTCAATAATGAAGAAAAAACTCATATTCTAAAACTGTGTCAAACCTTACTCTGACGTATTCTATTACGAGAGCGATGCGTTAACTTTTACAAACCAAATTAAGCATCATATTAGGACCTCGGATGAAATTCCTGTTCATACAAAATCGTATCGTTATCCAAATATGCTCAAAAACGAAATGCAAAGCCAAATTAGATCCCTTCTAGATCAGAATATTATTCGACATAGTAGTTCAGCTTGGAATTCTCCAGTTTTTCTCATTCCCAAAAAACCTGATGCTAATAGTAAAAAGAAATGGCGTATGGTAGTTGACTATCGAAAGGTTAACGAAAAGACCATAGATGATCGCTACCCCATTCCATGTATTTCTGACATTTTAGACAAATTAGGTCGTTGTAATTATTTCACAACTTTGGATATAGCTAGGGTTTCCACCAGAATGAAATAGCCCCGGAAGATATTTTTAAAAAAACAGCATTTAGTATTGATGGAGGTCATTAAGAATACCTTCGTACGAGTTTTGGTCTAAAAGGAGCACCAAGCACATTTCAACGTGTTATGGACAATGTCTTGCGAGGACTAGATAACACTATGGTGTATAAGGATGACATCATAATTTATTCCACTTCTTTACAAGAACACATTGTATCATTGAAAAAGGTTTTCCAAAGATTAAGGGAGACAAACCTCAAAGTTCAGTTAGACAAATCCGGATTTTTGAAAAAGGAAGCAGCTTTTCTTGGTCACATTGTCACATCGCAAGGAGTAAAACCAAACCCCGACAAAATTCAAGCCATTCTCAAATATCCATTGCCCAGAACCACCCGCGAAATTAAACATTTTAAGGTTTATTACATTATACATATATATGTACATTTTCAAAAATCAAATAAAAGTAAAAGTGTTTCTTTTTCTTCTAAAAGCCTGCCCCTCTTCCGTTGTGCCATTTCTTTCAAGTTGTCAACCCTTTTCATCACTTCGTCCATTTGCCGTTTCCTCCTATTTTTCTGTTCACGTACGCGCTTCCTGTCATCGTCTAACTGTTTTAGAAGTTCCTCGTCTTGGTGAAGTTCTCACAGTTTTTGACTCTTATCCATTTCCTCTGCCAATTGTCGCTCGGTATTTTGGATGTCTGATTTCATTAGCATTATACTTTCTTTTAAAGCATTGATACCAGTTTGACTGTTCGGCTGCTTGGTGGTGGTTTTCTTTGTTCTTTCAATTACGTGCTTCATCTGGTTTAACGATTTTGAAGGCGAGATGTGAGCCTCCATTGCTGGAAGCGGTGTTGTTGTGGGATTATCCATTGTATTTTCCAACACGGCAGCTTCAGCAGGTCTAATTTGAATGAACTCCTGGAGTTCTATGTCGGTTGTCGTCTGAGTCAGTTGAATTCCGTCACCTTCCAGGTCAGCTATAATTGCATCCAAATCATTATGGAGGACTGCAATGTCATCTAGATTATTCGCGGTTGCTTGCATAATGATATTGATTATGGGGATAAAATATGCTGGTACTAACAGACTCAACTAGTGTAACGTAGCAGGTGCGACTGAATTTATGTGGAATCCTAACACACACACACACATATAAGCGGGGAGGGGGTGAATTCAAACAGGAGAACGATCAATCGGTAGGTTAGAGGCGTTTTATGATTAGTAAATATACGGCGTGGCCTAACCTCTTGTATGCATGCTAACCAATAAGGATACGTAAAGGCAGGTAGATTTAACGTTTTTATATTGCCCTTGCGGATAGGTAAACAGGTCTCTGAATCTGAAACGAAAGATAACAGTGGAGGGAGAGTGAAGTGGGTATGGTATGTTCAGGGGTTTTGAATGAATGCAAAAATCAATGTGTCTAGGTTAGTTTATTAAAACAAGATTTACAGAATTTGTATTTTTTTTATTGATACAACCATTTCGAACATATAGCGACTACGTAAATATAACGCAAAACATAAAACTGAGAGTCCAACAGAAAAGGATTACAATAAATCATTAATATATATCCAAGAGTTTTTATAATGTGGAAATCCCAACCATTTAACTAACAGCTTGTTGCCCTTTCTCCTAATCACCTTTTCAATCAAGTAAGCTATAGGAATACTAGACCACAGATTTTGGTCGAGAACGTGTAGTGGTCTAGTGTTCCTATAACTTTTAGAACATCTATAGGAATACTAGACCACCTAATGTGGTCCAGAACGTATAGTGGTCCAAAAATCCTATAACTTTGACTACAGCTATAGGAATACTAGACCACCTAAAAAATAGCATGTAAAATTGTAAAAAAACCCACACACACAACAAGCGCACCCCCACATCCCTCTCTCGCGCGCGTGTGCGCGCGTGCGCATGTGCATGGGGCTCGTTCTGGTTAGTGCTGGCGCGGGCGTACTACGGGGGTGTAAATAGCGTTTGTGGCGTTCGTGGTAGGTGCTGGGGTAGGTGATGCGCGGGTAAGTTTTCGTTGTGTACTTTGGGGAAATAGGGATATTTTTCAACAGAATAGATAGGAAAGCACGTTTTGCGGTAAATATTTACATATAGATCGATAAAAGACGATGAATAATGGTAATTATAGATGCAATTTTGCAGATTCAGTTTAAATGGGAAAAAACGTATGTATTATAAAATTCGCGGGAACAATGGGTGTAGGATGATCTCAATAGTCAACACGTCATATTCAGTGCGCATATAAAAAATGGAATTGCTCATATGTGGTGCATACAGTTAATGATTAGCAATAGATGCAGTTGCTCCCCATCTACAAGTACATACAGGCTTGTAAAGTTCGTGCGTGAAGTGATTGTAAATAATTTCTGGTAAGTTTTAATTTTTAACATTGATACAATATTGAAAACATAGTACAGTCTATATTGTGTATCTAATAAATTCCAACAAGGCTAGTATTTTAATTTTGTTTTTGATGTATTGAAAGAGCAAATAGTTAGATGAATGCTAATATATTGATTTTTACGTTAACTTCTTGATAACTTCTATCACTCACATTTTTTTTATTCATTCATGTTAGATAAACAGGGACCTAAACCAAATAAATGAAATTGCAGCTACGGGCTACACGAGTAAGCCGAAAAAGAGCCTGCACGAGCTACCGCTTAACCAATACCAGACTGTACTTTCATTAAGAATCGTACAAGGACGTTTTGGGCAGGTGCCGTTGGTGGAGCTAAACAATTTCGTAGTGTTTCTACCAGGGAGAGCGACAAAAGTGATTATCGAAAACCTAGAAAATTTCACTCCGGGACGCAATTGCGTATACAGGCAGCGAGGCCAGCTCTTTCGGAGACAATCAAGTTCACTATTTTAAGCTTAACCCTTTCAAGCTTTGTGGTGTCACCATGAAACCACCTTTTTAATAGTTTATCACGGCGCTGCGGAGTGGTTATCTGCCGATACCACCGTGTAAGAAGTAGCACTATATTGCCAACTAGTATGAAAAAAATTATTTACATAGGACGCCATTCCTAACAGCTTGTTATTTGACATTTATCGATTTGTTTTCGCAGTGTGCAGGTCAATGGCGTGCGTGGTCATAAATTGAGTGTTTATTTCAAAAAATAAGGACAGAATGGCGGGTAAGTACTATATTTTATTGTATTAGGTATTGTTTTATGTTATTATCATAGGCACACGCGATTTTATATATTTTTATTGGTTGCTTTGAATAAAATTAAGGTGGTGTCAATTGATACCACATAGCAATCAATGCCTAATATTTTCGGTGATTTTGGATTTTTGCCTTGTATGTTTGGCAGTGTGTTTGTGTAATTAGTGGGCGTATTTTTCTATTTTTGAGTAACTTGGTTGTTTTGCTGGGTTAGTTGATCTGCCGTCAGTTCGGTAATTGTGAGGTTTGCGGCGGGATGGAAGTCGATGGAAAAACTATTTAGACTATTGGTTGGTGGGCTACTTGTATGTTGTTGGTATGTTTGTTTATTGGTGGGTGTACTTTTGTTTTTGATTCAATTATTTTACTAAGTTAGCTGCTTACGTGGATAGTGACTAATTGATTGGGGATTTTGTTTCAGGGAAAAAGTGGTCTTACAAAGATTTGGAAAATATGACCTATGAAGAGTACAGGAATATATTTTTTGAGCACATACCTTCAGGAAATGAATCGGAGGATGATCAAAATGGGTCAGATGAAGACGTGCATTTTGCAGCACAAAAGCGGAACATTACCGTACGCGATGGTCGTACAGTACTTGCAATGTCGGTTTGTGTCTCACTGACCAAAAAAATTGCTTTGAAAAATATCATAGCAAATAAGTTGTATGTTTTTACTTCAAACTCCTTTTTATAACATTATCTTAATTAAATATATCTTTCAGTAATATCTGCTTTGTATTATTTTAGTGCTTGGTGGTATCATGGTGATACCACCTACTAATTCCTTTTTCTCCAAATGGAAAAATTTTCTGGGCTATTTTTAATGCTTTTGAGATCTTATCACTTCATTTTTTTCAGCTATAAATGAAATAGCTTAAAAATTTAAAAATATGCCTTGAAAGGGTTAAGGATCTACACGAATAAGTAAGAAAACTACTTGTATTATATGCTAAGATTGTTATTCTCAAGGTAAAGTAATATTGATTTGTTTTGAACGAAATTCAATGGACCTTTCAGAACCATTCAGCGAATCGGTTAAAAATACTGTTAAGATTTTTAAAAAAGCTTATGAAACTCTTACTGAAAAAAGACATGCTTCTGAATCAGATAAACAACGTTGGATAAAACTGATTAATGAAGATTTAAAATTTTTTTACAAAGCTCTTAAAAATAAATATATTGTTGTTACTATCCGAAAAGCTGTTCATACTGGTGTGGTACACTTAAAAAGATATAAATTTTTACTAGAGTCCTTTCATGTAGGTCGTGGTACATCCAGTACACCAAAAAAGGTTGTAAGGTTGTGTTATTATAAATTTAAAACATGTTGACATACATGATTTTTTCCTAGATGCGTTCAATCTATTTGAACATCAAATACAAAATAAATTGTCCGTAACGTCCATTTTTAAAGTAAATGGGACCTTTTGTGGTGAATTTATTAAGTCTTCAGATGGTATAGATATCAATGATTTTAAATATTTCAATACCAGAAATGATATCATTGATCAAACTACAAATTTACAACAATGGTTCAAAGATAACATTGTTGATAACATTTTTAATAAGCTATCTGAATTTCAAGAAAGATTAAGCGGTTGGTCGTTATTAAATATTATCTTCTTAGAAATTAACACTCTGACTG
This sequence comes from Acanthoscelides obtectus, assembly GCA_963669975.1. Taxonomy (NCBI): domain Eukaryota; kingdom Metazoa; phylum Arthropoda; class Insecta; order Coleoptera; family Chrysomelidae; genus Acanthoscelides; species Acanthoscelides obtectus. The sequence goes on along the minus strand of CAVLJG010000010.1, from coordinate 60,938,472 downwards.
CCATGTCAGCCTTTTTAAGGCGGACTCCCATTACTCGTGTATTTGGCAAATATTTGTCACTTGCCTATATTTGCCATGTAGTGGGAGTGGTTCACTCGGCCATTACTTGTACAATTATTTGCAGCTGGAGAAGCCCCGCAGGTTGTCGGTAAAAATACCGCGAGTCAAAGCATTTTCAATTATTTGCGTATTTGACAAGTTTATACTTGTCGATGCGCTCCCACTACTTGCCGGCTTGGCCGCAATTAATTTCTTCAGTTGAGTCTGTGTTTGGCTTCTGTTGCGTGTGCGTGGTGCGTGTTCCCCTAGAGGTTTTTCGAAATGGAGTGGTCACAAGAAGTTGTTTTTGAATTTCTCGATCTGTATGAAAATGAGCCAGTTATATGGCAACCTACGCATCCACAACATAAAAACAGAAACTTGATTAACGATGCCTGACTACGCATCAAAAATAAAATATCGATCGAATGTACGGTTGCCGATTTGAGAAAGAATTGATGGCGTCATTTCGACCATTGTGGAGGAAAGTTAAGGCATCATCAAAAACAGGGACCGGCAGCAAGGACGTTTATAAACCAACTTGGTTTGCATTCGAGAAAATGGAGAGCTTTCTGCATGGGGTTTCAGTCGCAAGGAATACATATAATTCAGAGGTGAGTGAAAGATTGTTTTATTTTAAGATATTGGAACGGTACAATGAATATTTAACAGTAACGGTCCTGCCAGTGAACCTTTCCAGTAGTTTTGAAATAGCCACAAAATAATTTCCTTATTTCCTGAGCCTCACGACCAGCTTTTCTTGGTATTTTTTTGAGGGGTAGGAAAGATATCATATTTTGTACATCGCTTCGCCATGTGCCGGGAATAATTGTGCCGTCTTGCTCCATATCGATAGCGCCTGGCGGTGCATAGGTAGCAGAAGAGTCTTTACTGCTCCGTAAAAAATTGTGAAGCAGTGCACAAGTCATTGCTACTTTGCTGACTTTGTCGGGTTGTAGTAGCATAGGTGCTCTAAACACCCGGAAGACCGACGCTAGTATTCCGAATGCGTTCTCAACAATGCGCCGAGCACGAGACAACCGGTAATTGAATACTCTTTCATCGCTGCCTGCTTCGTAGACTCCTTGGAATGGTTTTAATAAATGGGGTCCCAAAGCGAAAGCATCATCTGCGACGAAAACGTAAGGAAAAGTAGTTTGAGTATGATTGGGTAGAGTTTCATCGTTGGGTAACATCAGTCTATTTTCTTCGAGTTTTCTGCCCAAAACGGTATTGCGGAATACACCTCCGTCACTTATACGGCCTTGGCATCCAACATCCACATATGTGAACATGTAATTGGCGTCCACAAGTGCCATCATAACAACATTGAAAGTGTGTTTGTAATTAAAAAAATCTGATCCACTATTCATTGGGCTCTGAATCAGTATATGCTTCCCGTCTATAGCTCCCAAGCAATGAGGGAAATTCCACCTTTTCTCGAATTCAATTGCAATTTTTTTCCATTCATTTGAACTTCTCGGCATCTGGAATAAAGAAATAATAACTAGAAACCTGAAGACAGCATTATTAATGAATATAATCAGAGTGTAATATCGTATACAGGGTGGCCCAAATTCGAGACACATCATTGAGATCTCCTAGTATACTACAGCTTTGGTTAAATTGTGGCAACGTTGCGTATTTTGGTGTTCACTAACGTGCCGCTCGAATTTGGGCCGCCCTGTGCGTTAAATTTCTTTATTTTGAAGGTAAAATCATGCTTAGAAGCTAAAAAATCATCTGTCTCATTTCAGTATTGGGAGGATAGCATGCCTCAAGAGGAAACCGAAGAAGATTCACTCACGGAATCTGCGTCTGCAAGTGGGGACGGTGGGACATACAAAGATATACAGAGACAGGCAGACATGCGAGGAAGAGACAGTAATGAAATCGAGGCAAACACGGAATCTGCATCTGCGAACAACGAGGGTGGAATCGAAAAAAGCACTGAAAGCAACCAAAAGCATTTCAAGGCACCAGTTGGGGGAGCAAAGAAAAATAAAAGGAAGGCCGTGGACATGGAGGAGACTAACCGTCGTATGGAAGAAGCCTATGAAATCATGAAACAATGTCAAAATACCGAACCACCCAAAACCACTGTTTGTACTGCCTATGGGCAACTAGTGGCTAAGAGGCTCGAGACGTTAAGCGAAGTGGACAGGATTATTGTGATGAACGAGATTGATAACCTATTCTTCTCCATGGGACCTCAATATCAATCTCCAACTTCTTTCTATTCGTCATCGATGGGACCTCGATATCAATCGGCATTTCCAGAACCAGCCTCCCCAGCATCTTTCTATTCGTCATCGTCTGATGAAACTTTTCATACAACTCCGACGATCACCTCTTTGCCACAGAATTCTGCAACTTCTTCCGCCCACCAACCGCCTCTTGCTCCTGAGATTCCAATAACTACTTGCAATGATATATCCTTATTAACAGAAAACTATACTAATCTTTGACCATACTTTAATTTAACTTTAACCATGCTTTTACCTTATTTCTTAACTGAATAAACAATGTAGAAATGTTTGTTGTATACCTACTTTTATTTGATGGTTGAGAACGCTAATCAATGCATCGCAAACGTCGAAAACGCACCGGGATACAGTTTGTTGTGAAAATTTGAAGAGGTATGACAAACTCACGAAACTGTCACCACTAGCGAAGAATCTGAGAGCAACGCAGAACCTTTCCTTAACTGAAATTGCCTTCCTCAGCTGAGTATCTTTTTTCCCTATCATATGTCCCACCTCATTCAGTAGAAATTCGAAGTCGGTGTAGGACATTCGCAGGAAATTCTCCAACCTTCCTGACGGTTCTCGAATCAGGTCCTCTATCATAATGGAGACATTGTACCTGCAAAAAAATAATTTTGACCAGTGTGTCAATCTTGAGAATATAAAGGCATGGTATTTGCTTTTGGTAGATCAGGACAGATAGAGGTATTAACTTACCTCTCTCGACTTCTGCTCAAAGAAGTCATCCACCATCTTCTTTTTCTTTTTGCTTTCTGAACTTGATGAGCTTTAATTCTTCTCATGCAGCCACTCAATACCACAAACGCTGCTGAAGCGACTACGCGACTATCCATGATGGAAAGAAAACAAACACTGAAGACCGAGAGGCAACGAAACCTGCTGTAATTGCCAAATACACAAATATTGGCGTACTTGCCAAATACAGGAGTAGTGGGAGCGCCCTATTTGTAAATTGAATTCGAACCTTGGTGTACTTGGCAAGTACGCAAATATTGGCGTACTTGCCAAATACACGAGTAGTGGGAGTCCGCCTTTAGACTGACAACAAAAACCCAACTTACGCCGTGATCATTTCGTGCATTCGACTGCCGCCACGCCGCGCGTTGTTTTTGATGGTGGGGATACGATTATACGTCGGATGATGCATATTCAGTGTTTATTTAGCACTGAGTACGTATACGTCACGTTTGTTGGTGTTTCCAGAATCGACTGACACGGCGTGGAAGTACAAGATATTTTTTCAATTTTGTGAACATCACTGTTGCCTCAATAACTAACATAATGTAAGTATTGTTTAGATGTTTGTAAGTATGTCTGTGTGTATGCGTATGATAAAGTTTAAATATTCGAAAATAGAAACATTAAATATCTTTTTTTACAGGAGTTGGAATTTGAGAAAGCCACTTTCTTCAGCAAGAAGTGGATAAAATAACCGAGGAGGGGGAGTTCACGGATTTTTCCGACTTCTCAGATGTTGATCCCGATTACAATAATTCTGGCAGCGAGCTGAGTGGTAAATCCAATAATGAATCCAGTTCATCAGATGATGAAGAATTAATACAGGATGAAGGTCACGAACCCGAGCCGACAGCATTAGATCCCTCAAATAAACAATTTGATTTTGTTTGGTACGACTACTCTGGGAATCATCAAACATTTCAATTCACCGGTAATGAAGGTATTTAAGTAGATGTAGCAGACAATTTTACACCCCTCAATGCATTTCAACTATTTTTTTCGTCTGATCTAATAGCTCTCATAGTGGAAGAAACAAACCGCTATGCGGAATTTACAATTTCCAATACAAAACTAACTCAGGAATCAAGACTAAATCAATAGAACCCTACAAATGAACTGGAAATTCAGAAATTTGTTGGTTTATATATTTGGATGGGTCTAAATTTGCATCATATTGGTCCACCGATGTAAGATAAAGAATGCACACGTCGTACGGTCAAAATAAAAGACTTTATTGCAGGAACGAAGAGTGAACGGTTACAAGAATCGAACAAAATCTGTCTGTGCCTCGATATAATTCTAATCTTTATAGGAAAAATAACAGAGCTGTATCGAAAAAAAAGAAGTAAAAAGCAAATATTTCTTAATGGGCTTGCTTGCCATACAATTCAATTTGTTGGAATAATGGGCTTGTACCACATAGTTATGTTACCAAAAGGATTCCACAACTCCTCCCTCCTACGAAAAGTTGGTCTCCAACTTAGAGAAAATTTAATTTACAGTTACAATTTGGTTCCAAAGCTGTAAGAGTCGTAAGAAAGGTTTTGCAACTTACTATGAACTATTATTTCCAAATGATTTTGGTAATAAGAAGGATTTAAAAAGCTAAAATTACTTTCAAGTAAAGGCTGTGATAATTCAATCTGCTTGCAGTCTTTAATATCAATTGAAATATTAGTATTAATAGTATTTTAAGTGAATATGAGGACAATTTTCCAACTTAGATGGCTTACATGTGCCTGTTTAGTAATTAAAAACATAAATGCGGATTGTTACTTAGTTTGATTAAATTGGAGCAAAATCTTTCTTCTTCAAATTACAAAGTAAAATTGCTTGGGATCTTTATTAATTCATTCCTTATAATTAACGGATACAATTCAAAACCACTGTAAGTTTTTACGGTCAAGAAGAGGTACATGAATTACGAATATGATTCATTTCGCAAAGTTACAATTGATAGTTCGCATAGATTCAGTATCTCAAAAGGGTGCATTGTTTCAAAATCTAACAGATGATCCTTATGGTATAAAGTTTGCAAATGTTCAATGAGGATATTTATTTCCCTATGATTTAATGAAAGAATGGATAGGACGCTCAAATGATTAATTTGAATTTAAATTCATTTGATGTGCGATTTGCTCGAAGAATTTCATTTGAAAATCCATATTTTGTGTAGCAGAAACTATGCTTTCTTGGATATTGATAGTATTGTGCTCAAAAGTGCCTTGCAAACCTTTACAGAAGAAAATAACTTTTTAATTCTGTAGATTCAGTGCGTGTTGATTTTCATGTAGTTTTGGATTGGTTATATAATTTGAATTAATAAGGAATTGAGTTTTATGACGATTTTCGATTAATCTTGAATTTCCTAGCGGCAGTTTGATTTCCGGAGGTGCTTTGAGCAGAGGGTTCATCAGTAGCGCTCGAATTGGTAGGCATTGGACTGGTAGAGCTCTGTAAAGGATTTTTACGTTGAGGCTTGATTCGTCTCAGTATGTGTTTTCTATCTTTGATTAAAATTTGATTTCCTTGTTGTTTGAAAATAGTGTGTTTTTGATATTTTGGTTTGTCCTTAGTTTGTCTGATTGGGATTTTGATATAGATCGGAGATTTTAAAACGGGGATCTTAGATATGCGTTTTTCGTTACTTTTGTTAGTTTGTTTTTTTAATTGATTATAAGAATCGTGAGCGATTTGTTCATTAATTTTGTCTTTTTCTAATATTTGTTTAAGATGTGATGAATAAGGGTCTTCAGTACTACCGTATAATAAATCAAAAGGTGTATGTTTTGTAGTAGAATGAACAGATTGATTGTAATTTAATATAACGTCAGTCATTAGGTCAGTAGTAGTGTCTGTTTTTCGAGTCTGTCTTAGGATTCGAAATTTTTCTCCAATGGTACTATGTAATCGTTCAATTGGTGCAATAGAACTAGGATTGCTGGTGCTTCCTAAGTGCAAATGTATTTCATGAGCTTTACAATAATCTTTAATAACTTCTGAACGTAATTCTCCATAATCGGAATGAAGTGATTTTGGAAATCCATGATGTGAAAAGAAATGTTTCATTTTAGATAGTATGTCAACGTGATTTCGTGACATGGTCTGATAGGCTTGGGTATATCGACTAAAGTGGTCTATAAAAGTTACATATTTAGTATTTTCAATCGCTTCGGTGTTGGTTAGTTCTTCAGCGATAAAATTTGGTCTTTGTCCGTGATTTTAGAAAAAGTTAGGACGATATTGATTCTGTTGTTGCGAGGTGCGGTTCGTAATAGTTGATGTAGACATGGGTGTCGGTTTAGTGTTTTTTGGTGGACCTTGTCTATTTTGTGGATAGAAATTAGGCTGTCGTGGTTGAATTTGTCTTTGAAATTGATTATTAAAATAATTTGGTCTGATGTTAATCGGGCCAGTTGGGAAGTTAGATCGTTGTGGCTGTTGGTAAAATTGCGGATTGTAAAATTGTTGGTTTGAAGGGAATCGCCATATAGGTGTATTTTGAAAGGTATTTGTAGGTTTCGGTTTTTGAATGGCGTTAGTATTTTTGGCATTTTGTTTAGTAAATACTTTGCATTGCGATTGTATTTGTAAATTATCGTATTTTCGACAAATTTGTAAGGCAGCTTGAAGAGTTGTAGGTGTTGCGTTAAATAGGAGTGATTTCTATGGTTCTTTAATACCAGTTACAAATGAATTTAATGCAGCTTCTGTGTAAAGGTCGACTCTAGATTGAGCAACTACATCAAAAGAGCATATTCTCTAAGAATATGTAATTTTTGCAAAATTTCAGTATGAAAATTCATATAGTCTGTGTACTGGGATAAATTTCTAAGTTCATCAAGTAGCATTAATTCGGATTTTAAATCTTTGTAACTTTCTTTGAGAATTTCTTCAAATTTTTGCCAAGTTTGAGGATTATTTCGTTCAACGATAACAGAAGGTTCTCCTTGTAGTTTGGATTTTACGTACGATAAAGCATGAATTTTATATGGGCCATGCAAAGCGGCAACAAATTCTCTAGATTTACGTAAATATACAGATAAATTATTTGATGTTTCAGAAAAAATAGGCACACTATCTTTCAATAGGTTAAATAACATTTGTGGATTGTCAGCCATGGTTGGTTCTGAATTCCTCTCTAACGTTAGCTTGGTTTTTTACTGGTTGTCTTCTAATGAGTTTCTTTGACTAAATAGATAAAATGGATTTGGCTTACTCTAGTGTTATGTGAAAAATCAAATTTTTCATAACGGAGACTGCTCTGGTTCTTGTAGCTCTCTGTTTCTCTAGGCCCGTTCTGCAGGGACCTCGAACGTGGCTCTCAGGTTCTCAGATCGTTTCTCTTACGGAAGTGGATACTTCCTACCTCACAATGGTTGGTCACACAGAAGGGACGTAGTTCAGCTCACCTGATGAATCTCGAAGATTTTACTGATGGTTGGCTGGGCTCGTACAAACTTCCAGATGTTTTCCACGAAGGCGTATAACGATCCTGTTCTCAGCGCCAGATAAAGAATGCACACGTCGTACGGTCAAAATAAAAGACTTTATTGCAGGAACGAAGAGTGAACGGTTACAAGAATCGAACAAAATCTGTCTGTTCCTCGATATAATTCTAATCTTTATAGGAAAAATAACAGAGCTGTATCGAAAAAAAAGAAGTAAAAAGCAAATATTTCTTAATGGGCTTGCTTGCCATACAATTCAATTTGTTGGAATAATGGGCTTGTACCACATAGTTATGTTACCAACAGGATTCCATAACTTGAATTATATAAAAATCAAGTATCTCAGGTATTATCAAGAAATCGTTTCGAAATGCTTTTGAGGATGATTCAGACTGAAATTTCGTCAGTACATACCATCCAAGAGTCACAAATACGGGGAAAATATACTTTTTAAATTATGCAGTCCAAATGGTTGTACATGGAAATGTCTAATTTATACTGGCCGTAGTGAAGAACAGCGTCCTGCTGGACTTGGGATTGGTGAATCTGTCGTATTGACCTTGACTGAAGGATTATTGAACGAAGGAAGAATTCTGTATACTGACAACTTTTATATTAGTTGTCCATTAGCCAGAATTCTTCTAACCAAAAGTACAATCCAGTAGGTACGCTTAGACGGTCCAGAAAATACCTCCCAAAAGATGTCACGACCAAGAAGCTCAAAAAACATGAGTACATTGCGCGAGAAACTAATGATGGGATCGTCGTTTCCAAATGGAAAGATGCTAGGGATGTACTTATGGTATCTACAGTTCGCGGAATTGGCATGAGAGTTCCGCCACCTTCAAGTAAACGAAAGAGAGCATTTTCTCCAAGCTGCAGTAACGAGGAGCCCACTCCAAAAAAGAAAAAAGAAACAAACAAAACGCCAACATTAAAGCCAGACGCAATTATTGCTTATAATAATGGCAAGTGTGGTATCGACAAGTCCGGCCAAATGGCGTCCTACAGTACATGCAATCGACGAGACGTCAAATGGTACCGAAAGGTTTTTTTGAGTTGCTGATGGGCATGTCGATGGTAAATGCATTCAATACATACAAAGAACATTCCAAATCTAAATCAAACATAAATAAGTTTAGAGAATATGTGGCCAGAACTTTATTATTTGGAAATAATGCTAGTATAACCAGCCTAACAACTGTAAAAGTTGCACATTTATTGAAAAAGTCAGAGGAGAAAACTCGAAAACAATGTAAGCTTTGCTATATCAATCTAACAAAAGAAATGTCAAGAACAGAAGCAAGAAAAAAGTAAGAAAAGTACGAACATATTGCGATGGATGCAATGGGAAACCTGCGATGTGTCAAGAATGCCATATTAAAAATCATAGTGTCTAAGCTATCTATTTTTCTTGTTAGTACAATTAGTTTGAAATAAAAATGTTTTGTTTTTCTTGCTAATACAATAAGTTTGAAATAAAAACGTTTGGTAATTTACAATACCTGGATTTTTATTTAGGCACCGCCAGGTTTTTTTGACTTACAAAATCAAGCGCCGTGATCCAAATGGAGATTAACAATTCAATATAATATCAGTCTAAACAGCCTGACGAGGCCAGATATGATTCTGGTGCTGTCAGACATAAATGACTGACGCCGCCAAATAATGCCTAACAGTATGTCAGTCATAAACGAGTGACAGCACAAAATAAAACAAGAGTAAAATAGTATGCCGGCAGTCAGAGTGTTAATATAAATAAAGTGGAATTTGGTAACGTAAGTTCATCGTACGTGAAATTACCTGCTCAAATTGCTCGGAAAAGGCGTGTATCAATATAAAAAATCATAATGATAATGCATGCTTTGCCTGGGCTATACTAAGTGCCCTTTATCCATCTGAAAGTCATACCGATAGAACCTCGTCCTATCCCCGTTATACGGAAGTTCTTAACTTAGAAGGGTTGGAAATGCCTGTTCGCTTAATAGATATAGGTAAGTTCGAAGAAATAAATAAAATTTCTGTTAATGTTTTTGGAGCTGAGTTGATTGTACAGAACAGTAAATCTTTCTATAACATCGTACCATTAAGACTCACATCAAAAAAATTGTTAAAACATGTCAACCTGTTAATGATACAGAACAAATATTATCCCAAATTAAATGATTTCGAACCATTACCATTGGAAAATGACAATGATGATGATGATGATTTTAACACAGATGATGATTTTGAAATTACTTCTCATTACGTGTATATCAAAAATCTTTCTCGTTTAGTACACAATCAATCAAAGTAATGCTCACGATAAGAAATGGATTTGTGATAGATGTCTTCAATACTTCCATACAGAGAAGCAGCTACATGAACATGAAATCCACTGTCAAAAATTGAACGACTACAAAATATCATTTCCTAAAGACGGCATCCTAAAATTTAAGAACTTCCGGTATGCGGAGAAAGTACCTTTTATAATTTACGCTGACTTTGAATCAATGTTACTACCATTCAGTGAAACTAACAAAAAATCAGCATTGTCGCATATGATCAAGTATCAAAAACATGAAGCTGCAGTGCCGGTTATTATTTCAAGTGCAGTTACGATGATTCATTATCATTTTATAAATCCTATCGCGGTATAGATTGTATACAGTGGTTTTCAAAAGAAATGGAGGAAATGTCGAAGTTTGTTCAATCAAAACTTCAATTTGTTATTCCAATGAATACATACGTTGATTTTAAAACTGTTAGTTCGCATTGCCATATATGTAAGAAACCATTCAAAGCTGACTCTAAAATTGTCATCTGAGTGGTGATTTTCGAGGATTTGCACATTCTAAATGTAATTTAAATTATAAAAACTCGTTCATAGTTCCAGTTGTGCTTCATAATTTGAGCGGTTATGATTCTCATTTTATTATTAAAGACATTGCGAAATCTAATCGAGTTGTTTTGCTCCCTCTTTAAATAAGCAAAAATATATTTCATTCACTATCCGAAATGTTGCATCCGATATTGCGTTCCGTTTCATAGATTCCTTTAGATTTTTTTCTGCATCTTTGGATAAACTTGTTAATTTCTTAGATATCGGAGCTTTACAGATATTAAAAAAAGAGTTTGGACACTTGAACGATGAAAAGTTTGAGTTGTTAACAAAAAAGGTATATTTCCATACGATTATATTGACTCATGGCAAAAGTTAAATGAAACAGAACTACCTACACATGAACTATTTTACAATAGACTAAATGACTCAAACGTTAGCGATGTCGAGTACCAACGTGCTAAAGGTGTGTGGTCAAATTTCGCAATTCAGAACATTGGGCAATATAGTGAACTTTATTTGAAAACAGACATTATTTTATTAGCAGACGTTTTTGAAAATTTTAGACAAACTGCTCACAGGACGCATGGCTTAGATCTCGCATGGAATTATATATCTTACCAGGTTATACATTTGATTGTATGCTACGGTATACCGGTTGTAAGATTGAAATTTTAAAAAATGTTGATATGCTATTATTTGTAGAACGTGGCATACGCGGAGGAATTTCTCAATGTTGCAATAGGTATTCGAAGGCTAATAACAAATATCTACCGGATTATGATAGCTCTGCACCATCAACGTTTATCATTTATTTGGATGTTAATGCATTATACGCATTTGCTATGACTCAGTATCTTCCATATGCAGGGTTTGCTTGGTTGGAAAATTTTGATACGTTCAATGCACATGATATTGCAGATAATGCAGATATTGGTTACATACGCGAAGTAGACCTTGAGTATCCAAAGTATTTGCATGATGAACATAAAGATTTTCCGCTATGTCCAGAACATCGGGTACCACCAGGTTCAAAACTAACAAAATTAACCCTTTCAGTACGGCTGACATATTTATACGTCAGTTATAGAATATACCCACCGGCCGGCTGACGTATATATCCGACATCGAAGAATTATATCCATTAGCCTACTGCCTAACAGATTCGACACTTTTAGAAACTGGCATTTCACCACAGACGAGCGCCGTAATATTATGTCAATGTTTCGCTCACTGCTTAGCCGGATGACGGAAGATTTTGGCGTTGCCGAAAATTTACGACATCCGGCTACACTGTCTAGCGTCTGTATCGTGCTTGCGATTTTTGAAACCGAGCGTTATAGTCTTACTTGAAATGGCAGAGGAAGAGTGCGCCGGTCCCTCTGAAAGGCCTACACGTGGCCAAAAGCGTAAGCAACAAAATTCTAGTTACTGCGGCTTGAGCGAGGACGATATCAGGCAAATTTTATCCGTTGTGGATGAGGATGATATCTACCTTAGTGAGGAGGACCCATTTGAAGACAGCGGCAGCGAATACTCACCCGATAATTTAGAAAGTGAAAGTATTAGTTCTGAAGTCTCTTCGGTTGACGAAAATTACGATACCGAACAAGTTACACAAAATGAGGAACCAGAAGATCTGGAAGCTATTTTGCAGCAAAGTGAACAGGAGATTTTTTGGACCTCGAATGAATTTGTCCCTCGAGTACATGAATTTGACCGAAATAACAGTGGTTTGAAGAACGATAATTTGACTCCGGACTCAAAAGAAGTAGATTACTTTCTTAGCCTGTTTTCCGAAGAAATAGTAAATATAGTTGTGACAGAAACGAACAGGTATGCCGCCCAACAAAAGGCTAAAAACTGGAAAGATATTAATCTGCCAGAATTGTATGTTTTTCTTGCTATAACTATGTTAATGCCACGCGTGAAGAAACTTGAAATGAAGGAGTACTGGTCTCAGGATAATTTACTACATACGGCTATTTTCCGTCAAAAGATGTCAAGAGACAGATATTTTCAAATTCGCCGTTATTTGCACTTTTGCAATAACGAAGAAGTACCATTGAATGATCGTCTGTATAAAATTGACCAGGTGATGCAAAAATTAAGAAGAAACTTTCAGAACAATTTTTATCCCTTCGAGAACTTAGTTATAGATGAAAGCATGGTGTTGTTTAAAGGAAGGTTGGCATTTAAACAATATATTAAAACTAAAAGACATCGATTTGGAGTTAAGTTATACGTTCTTTGTGACTGTGAAACGGGCTTCGTCTTAGATTTCATCATATACGCGGGTAAAGCTACAAATGTACAAGCTGAAAAAAATCATGATCTGGGTATTACGGGAGCCATTGTTGCCAAACTAATGAGCCCTTTTTTAAATAAAGGGCATTCGCTGTTTACAGATAACTTTTATACGAGCCCGTCTCTGTCAAATTATCTGTTCCAACACAAAACGAACTCTTGCGGCACGGTACGACAAAACCGAAAACAAATGCCAGTATTTGAGAAGAAACTAAAAACTGGTGAAGTCGACTGGAGAAGTAGCAATACTATGTTGGCGCTCAAATGGAAAGACCGCCGCGATGTTATAATGCTGACAACAATACATGCAAATAAAATTGTCTCTCTTCCTAAAATAAGCAGGATTACAAAAGAAAATATAAAGAAGCCGTTATGCGTTGTAGAATATAACACGCATATGGGCGCAGTTGACAGGTCGGACATGATGATCAGTAGCATTGATTGCACTCGTAAATCAATAAAATGGTATGCAAAGGTATTCTTTCATTCTGTGGATGTTACCTTACTAAATTCTCACGCAATGTTTTCGACGCAGCATCCAGAAAAGGTTCCATTTGCAAAGTTTCACTTAGAAGTTATTCGGCAGTTATTGGAAAGGTAAGTTAAAACATCAAGTTTAACAATTAACGTATCTAATAAAAACATTTTTTTTTCAGGTATTCATCGACTGAGGCAAAACCACTTCATTTTGATCAGGGGAATGCAAGGCTGACAGAACGGCATTTTCCGGAATTGGTTCCTAGAAAAGAGGGAAAGAAAAGTGCCACTAGGAGATGCAAAGTCTGCTCCCAGACAAAAGCAGGAATAAAGAAAAGAAAGGAGAGCAGCTACATGTGTAGAGAATGTGACGTTGGGCTATGTGTAGTGCCCTGCTTTCGGATTTATCATCAAGTAGCCGACTTTTAAAAGTTAACTTGCACAATGTTTTTTTTGTTTTGTTTAGTTCTGAGTGTTTTTATTATATTTTTAGGATTTAACTGTTTGATTTTCATTGAGTAATAAAGTTTTTAAGCTGCATTGCTTACTTCGTAAGTGTACTTTAACCTTTATTACGGTGACGGATATATACGTCATCAGGCGCCCAGACAATGCAAAATGTGCCGGCGGTGGTGACAGTACCGTTAAAAAAGGTCCCGTACTGAAAGGGTTAATGACAACTCTCTACGATAAAACAAATTACATAATTCATTATAGAAATTTAAAACAAGCTTTAACACATGGCTTAGTTTTGAAAAAAGTACATCGCATTTTGCAATTTAAGCGAGCTGCTTGGATGAAACCTTACGTAGAGATGAATACAAAATTACGTATGCTGGCTACAAATGATTTTGATAAAACCGTGTATAAAGACCTTGTCAATTCCTGTTTTGGAAAATGGACTAGTCCGTATCACTAACAAATGGGAAGGTCGGTATGGTGCAAGGAAACTAATAGCCAGCCCTAATTTTCATAGCAGAGTAGTCTTTGACGATAATCTCGTAGCGATTGGAATGAAAAAAAACCGAACTTCTCTTTAACAAGCCCCTGTATATTGGAATGACGATTTTGGACATTTCCAAAGTATGCTTATATGACTTTCACTATAATTATATGTTGAAAAAATTCCAATCAAATACGTGTAAGACATTGTATATGAACACAGATTAGATGACGTATGAGGTAAAATGTGCAGATTTTTATGTAGACGTAATCAAACAAGATTGTCTTCAGTATTTTGATACCAGCGATTATCCAACAGATAATATGTATAATATACCGTTGGTTGATAAACAGGTTCCGGGAATTATGAAGGATGAATATAAAGGTATTCCGTTAACCGAATTCGTTGGTCTCGGATCAAAAATGTACACTATGAAAAGATTAACAACGCATAAGGAAATAGAAGATATGCGGTTGCGTCTGCTTGAAAGTGGTTGTACTGTAGATACTGCTGAAATTATTATGACAAATATTGGAGTTACTAAGAAAATCAAAGGAGTCAAAAAATCTGTAGTTGAAACGAAAATAACATTTGATTGTTACTTGAAGTGTTTGAAAAATTTAGAAGTGTAGTCATTTAATCAGATCTGAGAATCATAATATTTTTTCAATTACGCCGTTGAAAAAAGCACTCAGTCCATACGATGATAAACGTTAATTAAACAAAAACAATCATGATACTTTACCTTGAGGACATTATAGCATAGTATCAAACGAAGATATGTAACATGTACAATTTTATTTTAGGTATGGTAAGCCTTAGAGAATTATCATTTAAAAATGTTGCAGAATGTAAATTGAATCGTTACTTTTACTAATGTGTCACCATTACCATGGACACTAACTGTGGAGGTCATCAAATGTTATGCGAATTTTAGATGGTCAAAAATATTGCTTGAGGCACACGATAATCCTTTATCAGATATTTTAATTATACAATCAATGGAGCATACAAGGGAAATACCTAGTGAAACTCATAGGAAGGCACTTTTGTATCAAGCAAATTTTGAAGACATATATATTTTTCCAAAGTATTGCGTTTGGATTGATATTTGTTACATTCCAGAATATAATTTATAGTATTACAGGTTCAAGAACTTCATAACTTATACAGATCTAAGTAGTTAAACATCATCGGTTCTAACTCACTCTGCCAACCTGCCTCCCAAACAGGTGAGAAAGGCCCAAAGACCACGTGACAGACCACGTGACCCACCCCCATGACGTCACGTATGCCAAAAAGGCCGAATACCGTGTGAGCCGCAGAAATGGAGAAAGTAGTGAGTGAGAAAAGTGTAATCGTGATATATAATTATGCATGAGAGTAGTCTCACCTAGCCTAGCTTGGTAGTAAGAAATTTGTACGGATACATATGCATAAGAGCAGCCTCGCCTAGCCTTGCCTAGCCTGGCCTAATTGCGACCGATGACGACGACGATGAAGACGACGTCGACGACGACGACCATCCTTCATGTCATGAGATAATAGTCATATGTGCGAGGGAATAAATGAAACGACAGCGGTAGTGTGATATTTTTTATGCATTACAATGTTTGCAATGTTACAGCATTAGATATAACATTCCAATTACATAACAAATGAACATTTTCTAAAGCACAACGCATATTATTATACACATGTTTATAACAATGTTTGTACTGGAACATTTCCTTCAGCTTGCAAAGTTTTAGGCATCCTATTTCATGTAGATCGGTGATGGGATTAGTGATGAATCTTTCCAACCACTGTTTCTTCGGGCGTCCCTTGACAAATATTGGTTGATCTTGAACATGTTCTTTGATGAACGATGCCAACTGTTCATAATGAAGACATGACTCTTCAGAAGGAGATAAATCCCAAGGAATTCCATGTAAATTGTCTACAGTCCAGTTGATCTGTGACTGTGTGCTCTTGTTGAGCATTTCGGATTCCTGAGAATGGCTTCATAATATGCTTACTCAACGGAAATGATTCATCTCCGAGAAATACATATTCCACCTCCTGATTCCTTCCCGGTAGACTTCTTGCTGTAGGAATCTTCAAGTCATTGCTCTGTAATCTTTTATATAGTGTACTGTGTTTAAACACGCCTCCATCAGAAATTCGACCCTGACAGCCTGCATCAGCAAATATAAAATTGTAATTTGCGTCAACTAAAGCGAATAATACAATACTACAGTGTGATTTATAGTTATAGTATTCGCTGCCGCTGTTTATTGGCGTTTGTAGCGCTACATGCTTTCCATCCATGGCGCCCAAGCAATTTGGAAAGTTCCACAACTCTTGATATTGTTCTGAAACTAGTAACCATTCTTCAGGAGTTGACGGCATCTGAAAAATTCATATAGTTTTAGATTTAACATTCAAATGAATAACTTTTTATAATTTTTAATTTTTTCAGGTTATTGATGACGTACAGAATTCTGGGGAAAAAGATCTCGGACCGTTTGATAGTTCTCCCCAAAATTCTAATTTAGATGCAAGTGAAGGAAACAAAAGACGTCAAATTGACTTGCAATACGAAAATGAACAGGATGTGAATGAAATGCCTCCAAAACCGAAAAAGGTCAAAGCAAAAGGTAAAAATGAAGACCTCCAAGATTGGAGGAAGCTTATCAAATTTTGAAAAAAGTGGCCGCACCTCAACCAGTCGTCACAGAAGATGAATTTGCAGTATATGGACAACATATAGCAAATAAACTGAGAGGTTACAGTAGAAGGACTCGAGTCGAAGTTGAACATTCTTTCAGTAGAATTCTATATGATGCTGATATCGGCAAATACGAGTGGGTTGCTCCACCAGTGCAGTTTGTTCCTCATACTATGCCACAACAACTTACAGCACCTCTTCCAACAATGTATCCTCCTAATTCTACACCACATTTTACCCCTTCACGTTCTCCCTGTCTAACTCCTTACACAACTTATTCTTCCTCACAATCCCACTGCTCAACCCCTAACCTCACCTTAACGGAAATGGTAAATGTAGAGTTGGCTTATTCAGACTCACTTTGACGTGACGCATTCAACATTGTACGACATAATTACATTTTGGTTTATATATACGCATTTCAAGCTGTAGCATTCTAAGTTTAATAAATAAAATATTTAAGTATGTGTAACAAATTATCTAATTAGCTTTACATAATCCTTCAGAACTTCAATAAGGGCCCGGCATGTTTCAGGAACAATGAAAATTGGAATTTGAAACTTTGAAAAGATACTGCATACTTGTATATGAATCTCCCGTCGCTAAAAAGCGTAGAGTTATGGCAAGTCGCTCCTTAACGGGAACGGCCATTCTCAGTCTCGTATTCAGTTTCCTTATTTTGGGTCCGATCATATTAATTAGTAGCTCAAAATCTTGAGAAGACATACGGACAAAATTTTGAAACTGCCCGCTGATTTCTTGGAATTTCAAATCCGCTAACAATGTTGATCCACTATACATCTCTCTGCTTTTATACAACTGCGTAACCCACCATCGCTTATCCCGTTTGTTCATCCGTTTACAAGAATGCATCACTATGTAGGCTGCACTTGCTATTATAATTTGTTTGTTGTTGGACATTTTGACAACGCTATAAAAACGGAGCTGATCGGAAACTAAATAAGCGGCTACTCTAGACGGAACAGAAATTTTCGCACACAATTTACGCGTGCGTTTTCACGGTCAAAATAATTCGCGCACATATGTGTGCGCGCAAATTTGCTCAAGTCAGTACGCGCCTTAATATGTTTTTCACCGATTTTGGTAATGTGTGTATCTGTGTGTGTGTGTGTGTGTGTGTGTGTGTGTGTGTGTGTGTGTGTGTGTGTGTGTGTGTGTGTATGTGCGTGTGCGTGTGTGTGTGTATGAATAGATCTTTGAACAAATCTAAAGCATTTCGAATAAGTCAAACAAATCACTTACCTTGGTAGTGTATGGGTACAGTTCTATAAATCTTTTTTTTTTCTTCTTCAGATACGGTGTCAGGGAGATCAAAGCGAGCGGTAACAAAATTTTCGTAAAATTAACTTACTCACCAAGAGCAGCAACATTAAAACGAAAATTCGGCTTGCTGCCAATCAAATATTTGAGGACCAAATTGGATAAGAACGCAGAATTACAGGTATTGGAAAGAATCGTAAAAAAATATCGGTTCAATTTGTTGGACGAACAGTTGGAAGACATCAATCGACAGTCTATACAAGATCGACCTGGAACGAGTGGTCTTGGTGGCAGTGGTGGTGATGGTAGAAAGTTGTATCTGGAACCACCAGTGCTACAAAATGTGGTAGATGATGATGATGAGCAGGAGGAGGAAGAGGAGAAAGAGCCTACGCAAAAGGTTAGGAAACCACCACCAGCAGCATCTACAACAGTCACAGGCAATGATAACGATGACAATGATAATGATGACACATTGTTATTGTCACAAAATATATTTTAAAATAAAAAAGTGATTTCTCCACAAGTAATGTTTTATTTACACACTCTCTCTTTACATATTATCAATACAAGATCAACATCTTTTATCAAAAAACATTTACAGTACTATTTAATGGATTATATTTTACAAGACGATCATGTAATATCAAACAAAAGGCAGTAGTATTTGGTGGTATATTTACGTATTTACGGTAGTTTCAAGTTCCAATCTAATATCAACAGAGCCCGATTTTAATGTCTCATTTTGCCTACTGCAGCCAATAACAAAAAGTGGGGTTGCATCAATGAAAGTTTTCAAGTTTTGACATCGCTCACTGGAATTTCTATAATAATAGGACTGCTGAAAGCACACATACATTTCATACAAGATACTAAAATAATTTCTGCTCATATTGAAAGTTACATTGTCATATGGATAAATTTCAGAATTCAAAAATAGTTTGATATTGCTCAGGTTACAGTGATCAAAGTGACTCAAGTTCTTAGTCAGCTGTCCTTTCCGATCAGTTTGAAAAGCAACAATAACGAAACGTGGCCTTTCCAATTGATTAGTCGCCTTGACGTTCCATGTATGTTTATTTGCCTGTTGTAAAATGGGGTACTCATGCAACTCCCAACTCCTGAACGCTAGCTGTAAGTCCCTTCCTTTCTCTATGTACTTCATGAGGTGTAGTTTTTCAGTATCAGCTACTTGGATGTGTGGAATAGGGTGGAGCGAAAAATTTGTTTTCGTTATATGGCAATCTAATAGCAAAAATATGGTGCGTTTTAGGATCAAATTGAACCATATAAAATATTTTTTGATTTCGTTTACGGTAACTGCCTCCGCAATGTCATTGAAATTCAATTCAAGTCGAAGGAGAATCAGAGATTTGGCAATACTGTGCCACGACCTCAGTGCGCCTGCGCTTTTGTTTTCGCTCGCAACGATCACGTGCCGGCCATATTTAATTATTGTTATTCTTTTAAAACATGCCGAGAACTCGGAGTGTGTTTAAATGTCCTGTTTTGGGTGTTATTTGTGAGTTAAAATACAATGTTCTACCTACTTACGACGATGTTATCAAGTTATATGAATGGACAAGACATCAACGAAAATTGAGGTTAGAAACTGCCAAAGAGCCAGTTTTTGCGGAAATAGCAGATATAGTGACATCCACGATTGAAAATATATGGCAAACTACATCTATTCCTACAGTAACACGAACAAGAATCATACAAATGTTGAAAGCCTATCATTTAAAATACAAAAATCTACTTAAATCTGTGCAAAGAGTATCTGAAGATAAATTAGAGAGATTTCGGCATAGTGGTAGGTTACTTTTTGATATTTCGGCATGCAAATGCAAAGAATTTATTAAGTGCACCTGCCCAAAGGATAAAAAGGTTCCTAAACAAGAACAAGCCTTCCTAATTGATCAAAGAACCTGTCGACATATGATAATCGGTGGAATCGATCCAATCATCACTAAGAAGTTGCAAAGCACTTTAAAACGGAAACATGAACGAGAGAACCGCCAAAATGTATCTTCGAATACGAGTACATCATCGTTGGCTGTTTTAAATGTTAGTACTTCTTCGGAAACGTCATCAATGTCAGATAGAAGCGAATTCGAAGAAGTTACTCAAAAGAAAAGGAAAAAATCCTCACGCACCGATTTTCCGACGCTCTCGAAGACATGTGACAGGTACGGAGTGTCAGATAGGGCTGCAGCCGCGATTGCATCATCTGTCTTGTTCGACATTGATTCTGATATTGGCGTCATTGACAGGCATAAATTACGTAGACAGAGAACCAAAACAAGAAATAAGTTATTGAATGAGGTGAAAATTTCGGAACTTAATGCTTTATACTTTGACGGGAGGAAAGACAAAACGTTAAAGATCGTTAAAAAGAATGGCAAATGCTACAGGACTTTGACTGTCGAGGAACATATCTCACTAATTCAAGAGCCTGGATCAATTTATCTTGGATACGTGGTAGCTAATGTTGGGACAGCAAAAGGAATAGAAATCTCCATAGCAGAGTTTCTAACACGTGAACAAATACTTCTTCATGAACTTATTGCAATCGGTAGCGATGGCACAAATGTTAATACTGGAAAGAATGGAGGTATAATAAGACTGTTCGAGAGAAAACTACAAAAACCACTCCAGTGGATAGTGTGTTTGCTGCACATGAATGAACTGCCTTTGAGACACTTGTTTCTTCATCTTGATGGGTGTACTTCGGGACCTAAGTCTTTCTCTGGACCTTTAGGAAAAGCACTAGAGACCTGTGAACAACTACCTATTAGAAAATTTCAACCTATTGAAGGAGAAATGCTTCCAGAAATGGCCAAAGATTTGAGTACAGATCAACAGTACTTACATAATATTGTCACAGCGGTTCTTACAGGTATTTTTCCAGAGGATCTGTCAAATAAATCTCCCGGCAAACTTTCACATGCCCGTTGGCTCACACGTGCCAATAGAATATTGCGTTTGTATGTAGCAACCGAAACACCATCAGAGAAACTGCTAACTCTGGCAAAATTTGTTGTTAAAGTTTACGCACCATCTTGGTTCCTTATTAAAAACAAACCCTTCTGCAAGGATGGAACGCGACATCTTTTCTTTATAATTTCTGCCTCCAGATACCTGTCAGAAGATCTTAAAAAGATAATCGATCCTGTCATTCAACGGAATAGCTACTTTGCACATCCGGAGAACACGCTTCTTGCAATGTTAACTGATGCCAAGAAACATATTCGAGAACTGGCAGCCAGGCGTGTATTGAAAGCACGTAGCACGCAGCAAACATCAACAATTAGATTATTTGAGTTGCCTTGCATTAATTTTAATGCTTCTACATACGTTGATTTAATAAATTGGCAGGAAAAAATAACGGAACCCCCTATTTTAAAAATCTTTTCTGACCAAGAAATTTGGCGCGTCGTCGAAACTGGGGATGAGAATCAATTGACCTTTTTGAAGCTTCCGTGTCACACACAAGCTGTAGAACGAGCTGTAAAAGTGACGACAGAGGCAGCCACGTCCCAATGTACGGAAAAGGCACGATTGGGTGCAATAAAAGCCAAACTGGAATCTCGGAATATAATGCCTAAATTTGAGACAAAAAGAAATTTTAAAGGAAAGTAATATATAAATATGTATATATTTTCTTACTATTGTTCTTAAAATGTTACCGTATTTTTAATTGTAGTTCTTCAATAAATATCTTAGATTAATTTTGCAAGTGATTCATCACCCATATATCATTAAACTAAGCTCAATAGTTGGTAAAATGTGTACTAATATTTTTTAGTTAAAATTTAGATTTTGTGGGGTCAGTGCGGAGGCAGAAGATGTTGGAAAAATTAATTGAGAAATTACATATATTTTTACTATAATATACTGCACCAATTGCTCTCTATTACAATTCAATATTTGGAAAAAAAAATTAATCCATACATAAACGCTCCACCCTAGTGTGGAATTCTCCATAGTATTCTGTACAGATCTAAATGAGGTTTCTCGCCAGGTGTTGTCGTTACAATTGCATTAACATCTGTGGAGCTTATAAGGACAAATTCCTGTCTGATGTTGATTAGTACTTTTTTAAAGTCTTCAAAAAACCCCATTAAATTTTTCAGTGGAATAGTTACACTGAAATAACCTTCACTGTTTCGTATTTCGGGTAATTCTTGATGATTCTAGCCTGCATGTTGGTAACTATTACCTTCATTGTTTGTGAAAGATACCAGTCCTTTAATGGTGGTTGTTATACCAGGATTGCGAACTCTATCAACAACTATACCTCCAATTTCATATCGCAATTCATCAAATAAACATGATACAAAATTATTTACGAGGCGTAATGTTGGTGACCATTTCTTCTCCTTTGCCTTTACTAATCTTCCTTCAATGTACAGTGATCTATTACAAGGTAGTGTATCTTGTGTTTGTATTGGTATTCTTATTTCATCTGAATTATTGAAAGTTGTATTAGCGTATGGTGGATGGCTATGCATTTCACAATTGGTAATAGAATTATCCATTAAAATATTTTCTCCTATGTTGAGAAAATTGAAGCTCACCTTTTTTTGTTTGTTTTATCAAACAGCTACACTTGAGATTAACAAACAACTTTTGTAGTTTAGAGTAGAGTGCTAATTTTATGCGTAGTATCAATCCAGCAGTGCAGGTATTGCTGCTGCTATTACTATCACTATTGACCGTTTGTTCTTGATATGCGTCCGCCACACTTATGCAATCACCTTCAAGCCAGCAACTATAGAAATTGTATATTTTCGGATGTTAATCCCTTGCTTCCTTGTTTACTACTAACTGTTTTACCAGCATGAATTTGTTTATTAATAGTTTTTGTTGAACTATTTTGACCTTTATCCTTGTTGTTGTTGTTCTCGCTGATAGCTGAGCTCAACGGTACTACAATATTATAAAGGAATACCATGCTAAAGTTCTCTTAAATGTACTCTTATCGTTATCACTTCTCCTTTAAAATTAACCAAATTTCCGTGGTGATCCACTACTTGAAGCACTATTTCATCAATGTAATGGCTATTTATTGGTAGATAAATGATATTTGATACTTTTTCTATTATGCGAAATCCACTAGCCACGTTAGGGTAGAACATATGCAACGTGTGAACAGCATGATCATTTCTAAAAGAATTCCTTATCAGATTACATTCCACACATATACAGTTCACTTTGGAAACATTTACAGGAAAATCTGAGATGTGTAGTTTATGTGGACTCAATTTTCTCTTACTAAACCCTAATAACCCACCTATTGTACCAGTTTGCTCAAAATCGATGAGTCGGTTACTTTTAATTTCAAACCGTAACGTACTTAAATTATTTCGCATATAAAGTTGTCTGTCAGGCTGTTTATCCTCTTTTAATATTGCATTTGAACTTAGAGATCGTTTTTGTTTTTGTTGTGGTTGTTGTTGTTGTTGTGGGGACATTCTCCTTTTTTTATTTTGTTCACCTACTCGTGGTTTGATTCTCTCTTTAATAAATTCTATAATGTCTGTAATTTCATAACTACCTTCAGGTATTGTTAAAACCTCATCATCAATATGAAACTTATTATTTGTTATATCTATGTTGGGTATTGTGTTGAAAGTTAAAAAATCAATAAGTCCTAAAGCGAACGTTTTCCTATTATCCAGTACGATAGGTGGATAGATTTTAGCTGATAACACATACTCTCTACCAGATAAAGTAAATGTATACATGATATGAACCGATCAATGGTCATAGATGAAATAAACAAGTATTATTATGGTAACCAGTATTTATTCACTTTTGAGAAAACGTAAACACAATTGACCACACTTTACAGTATTAAATCTTTGAAATACATTATAATCGTACTGTATTCGACAGGGTCCACTACAATTAAAATATACAATTGCTTCCAATGGTGGTTCTAAGTTTCCATATGTATCTAGGTAAACCACCAAGTTTCCTTTTTTCTTATATGCAGTCCAGTGAGTACCTGGTCCAGTAGATGTATCCAAATTAATGATTCCTCTTTCATTGATTTTTATTTTTTTGGGAAGCTTATCTCGCATAAATACTCCTCGAAAATACGGTATTTTTAAACGCTTTGCATACTTTTCCAGTTCAAAGTTTGTTAACGGGTGACTATTTGGAATTGAATTTTTTTTAACTACTTGTTTTTTCTTTTTCATTTTCCTTTATCTCACAACTGGTTTCAGTTAGTGTATGGTTTCAGGAAAAGACCCATTCCCGTTTTATAGGGTTTCAAAAACATTATCTTTCCAAGTGCTACAGCTTCCATCAGTTTATTATGATGTTGAGATTCTTGTAATTGCTGCTTCGCAGAGTTTGCATCACTGACAGCCTTAGCAATACCAGCAGCACCGCCAGACAAAGCTCCAAGGGCTGATAAGTCAGCAAAAATTGGAATTAGTGGTAGTACACCTCCTTTTTTCGGTAACTTCACTATACGATTTGGCGGCTTTCTTACACCTTTCTTCAAATTTTGTGCCTCCCTCAATGCTATAAGCATTGCTTCTCCAAAGGTAGTAGGTTTTTGAGCTACGACATGCTTCCCTATTCGTTTAATTGCACTAGAAAAGCTAACCTTCCTTTTCGTACTTGATTTACTTTGTTTTTTTTTCTGTCGCTGTGATCGTTGTTGTTGGTCAATTGTAGCTCTTTTCATAGGTTTAACATTCTTCTTACGTGCGATTTTCATTACTGAGTTTAAATGTCTGGATTACTAGGTACTTATAACTTTAACTTTCTTAGGTATGTTATCATCATCATCATCATGATCATCTGGTTGAATCTTCCGTTTTCGGTTATGTTGGTTCCATGGAGACGGAATTACGTCACTCACATCTAATTTACGTTGTTTTCCTTTACTTCATCAGATTCCCTTTTACGTTTTGTACTGCATTTTTCCTCGGGGATTATAACCGGATCATCCAAATCTATTTTTCTTTTCTTCACTTGTTCAGCATTCAATGAAGTAGTAGTAGTAGTTACTGAATCCAGTTTCCTCTTTTTTGGTTTGTTATTTTGCTCTTCTGTTATATAAGTGTCCATGTATTCAATTGTAGCTTTTGGTTTTTTTCTTCTCTTGATTTTTTCTTTTATGTCCTCTAAATCAGACTTTGGTTTTCGTCCACGCTTAACTTTCGATGTTTCATGTTTTATGTCAGAGTTTTTTTTGCTTTCGCGTTTCTTGATTTCTCTTACTTTTTGTACTTTTCTCTCACTAGATATATTTTTTCCTTATCTTTCAGGTGTATATCTTTTTGGCATGACTGTTCAGTTTGTAGAATTTGTACAGAGTCTTGAACAAGTTTTTGAGACCCCTGTAATTCTTTCGCTAATTTATGTAATTTCTTCAAACAATTGTTTATATTACGTTTTTTGTGCCTTTCATAGGTTTCTTTTAAGCCCATTCCAAGTTTTACTTTAGCTTTCATGGCACCTGCTACAGCTAATGCGGCAGCCTTCTCTTTCCAAGACGAATCACTTGCATGAAACCTATTCATTGCCTGTTGTGCTAGCACCTTATCAGCCAAGTGATGATTACTCAGACCTTTTTCTTTTGAGTAAAATATATCGTGTTGTTTACAAGCTTCATCCAATCCGTTCACACCTGGGTCATTTCTGGCTAACCTTTCATCAAGCTTAGTGCCAGGACCACAGTAATTCTACGTTGGGATGTGTAATTCTACAGGTAAATTATTCATAGCTGTATTGAGTAAGCCTTCACCACCACCATAGTACTTCATAGCACATGAGTGGCAACTGGAATGGTGAGTTTAATCGTGGACGTTACTAGTTATAATACTCCCGTTGCTTAATGATGTTATTGATTGATACGCTGCTAGTGATTAGTGGTGTCCATCAACAAGTAATGCCTTCATATATTTGCGTTTCATGCTGGAAAAATACTTCGTTCACCATACAAGTGACTCCTCAATACACCAACATACGACAAAGAAAAATGCAATATTGTTCGGTTTGTGACCGGTTGACAATTTGGCTGTTAAATGAAGAATAATAACATTCATCTCCCTCCCCTTTCCGTATAGTATAAAAAAGAAAAAATCAGATGAAGGTATCATTCTAAGGAAGAACACCGCCATGAACTGTCTGGATTTAGTTAATTGTTTTAGTGATTCCTTTTTTTACCCTAACAACGTGTTATCAAAATGAACCAGTTATAGTTGCAGATCAGATATTCATCATTGAAGATGGAGTTTTCTATCTGTATGAATTACATAATTATGGAATCACGGAATTAAAGTCGTATCCAGCATTCTATTACTCAGGAAGAGAATTATCCATAGGCACAGAAATTAAAACTCACAACAATCAAACAACTGGATATGTAATTGGGCAAGATCTGAACTATTATCCAGTCACAATGAAGCGAAAAGGCACAATTATGTACTGTGGACAATACAATATAAGGCAGTAGCTACGACAGGGATACGTTATTTTCCAAAGAAAAACATACTCTACCAACAGTTTCATTCGTTTCATTTTTTCCCTCGCACATATGACTATTATCTCATGACATGAAGGATGGTCGTCATCGTCGTCGTCGTCATCGGTCGCAATTAGGCCAGGCTAGGCTAGGCGAGGCTCCTCTCATGCATATGTATCCGTACAAATTTCTTACTACCAAGCTAGGCTAGGCGACACTACTCTCATGCATAATTATATATTACGATTAGACTTTTCTCACTCACTACTTTCTCCATTTCTGCGGGTCACATGGTATTCGGCCTTTTTGGCATACGTCACGTCATGGGGGTGGGTCTCGTGGTCTTTGGGCCTTTCTGACCTGTTTGGGAGCGGTGGGGTGGGGTGGTCTGAGGTGGGTGGGGTGGTTCAGGCAGGTTGGCAGAGTGAGTTAGAACCGATGTTGTTTAACTACTGATCTATATATATGTACTGTCAAAATAACTTTTTGGAACTATTGTTTGGTTTGAAAGACGAATATACTTGTGTAAATGACCTACATAACATCGATCATGATAATAATCGCCCATATTTTACGAGATTCGTAGATTCTGGTAACGATGATTCCGACATTGACTTTTAAGAATGTATGTAAATGTGCTTGCATATAATAATATAATAATAAAAATACGTTTTACAATATGTCTATATGTTTCCTTATCCCTCGCTGCAATAAAAAACACACAAATAAAATTTTCTTACAAAACCGTTTATTTAATCAACACTGCTGCATACTCTGATAATTTACTAGCTAAATCACTTAAGAGCTTATTTTTGTAGTACAGTAAGCATTCTCGTACACAATAACTTTCTATGTTACCATTACATACGTCACAAAAGGATCTTATTACAAGTTCATTATTTCTTTCTTGGGTTACTACGTTACAAACAATCTATAAAAAGTTTTGATAAAATTGTTGGAAGCTCATTTTATATAAAGCACCTACTTTATATTTGACAATATTTTCATCAATATAGAGTATATCATTTATCACATTATGTGATAGATAAAAGCAAGCTCTACTTGTGTAAACTTTCAAAATTTTACAATCTAAAGTTGACGTTTTACATACTTTCACATCTTCATCACATTCAATATGTTTAATGTCCTCTTCTTTGGATGTTGTAATGCATGGTACTTCATTGTTCGATAAATAGCTGATGTCCAGACATCGTAGGGTGAAAATAAAAAACTCCCATTCGTCAGCACTGAATGGGATTTGAGTTCCTATTTCTGATTTTTTTATCAAGTTTACTGATGGTTCGAAACACCTTGCAATACTCAAACCACAATGGATACTTAACGGACTACAATCAGCAGTTACATAATCTGTACCCAATAAGTAAGGTGTTTTTTCTTGAAAAATTTGTTGTTTGCACTTCTTGTTTATTTTGTCTGTTTCAGCCCAATAGTATGTGTCAATATCCTTGCAGTAATTCTCAATCTCTGACTGATAGTTTTCACTATCTGATTCTTCACCTTCTATGTCTTTACGGCAGAACATCAGTATGAATATTGGCAGAATGAGCAAATGATAACACTATATCAATCTATCTCCCCGCCACAATTTTTAAATATTATAAACGATTAGATGAGTTTATCCAACTGTTGTGAGAACTATCAAAGCCAAGCCATTTCACGTAAACTTTATTATTTTTCTTTCTTAATACCTTCACAACGAAATAAACATCTGGAATGGATGTTTTTTGTAATCCTTCATTGTAAAATCCTCCTGAAATCGGATTTCCACGTAAAACTTCCAACAAATACGTTGTAGGATTAGTTATTTGAACTTTCGATATTTTAAATACCTCAGTCGTCCAATTCGGTAAATATCCTTTATTAAACAAATGCCTTTCTTTGGAGATTCTAACCAAGTTTCCAACTTTCAATTTTCTATTTCCAGTCATTTTGATATGACTGTACACACTATTCAAAATATCATTTTCATCAGTCTTATTAGCTTATGGTTATTATACATATCAACTAGGTCAAATAAAATATCATACCATCGATATGATCCATTCAGTGTAAAATGCTTAAATATTTTTTCTTTCAAAGTTCGTATTAATCGTTCTGCAGTGGCTGCCTTTTTTGTACTGAAGGTGCTGTAATGGTTTATATTATATCTTTTTAAAATAAAACTAAAATGTTTGTCATAGTATTCTTTTCCATGATCACTTTGTATATTTTTAGGTACTCTATTTCCGTTGTTTTTTAGAATATCTTCAAATGCTTTACTTACTTCTCCAGTTTATTCTCAAGTGGTCTAGCCCATGCAAGTTTAGAGAAACAATCAATAACTATCAGAATATAACGATACCCTCGATTTATTTTTGCATAAGGTTGCATCTCAATGAGATCTGTTTGCCATAAATCATCTAAACCTCGTATTATGGTTCTTCGTGTTTTGAAATTCTTTCGAATAGGCGCGTGCAGTTCGTTCGCAAGATGAATTTTTTCTGTAGAATGAGTAGCTTTCATGGTGACTATTAGTTAATTACTGATGTGATGATGTGTCTACGTGATGGTTCAAAAGTTTCTGTAGATTTGATTCTATATCTGGCACTTTTTTATTTAAATTGACTGAAGTTTCGTGAACATTCTTTTGATAACCTTCCAGCTTTATTAAGTCTTGTGAAATGACTTATTTAAAGTAATTACCTGATTATCAATATATTTTTTATTAGTTGCATCTCCAGCGTCAGTGGAGTCTTTAACGTTACATAATTTCAAGTTTTCAACATCTATATTACCATCACTAGTCAAAGAAAAACCATGCCGCGTAGATTGAAAAGACTGTTGTAGAGGGCGCCTTTCTGGTGCAGCTACACGTCCAAACTTATCAACGGTCATATTGGTTATGTACAAGATTCATATACAACATATGTATTTATTTCTTATTTAACTATAACTCCTGCTTCTTGAAGTTCTTCAATGATAGACAGTATTTCATTGTTTACTGAATTATTCCCAGCGTTTTGTGCAGCTACAAGTAATATCAACCTATCAACTAACTCATTCAAATTATCCCAGTAGACTTACTCTATTTTTTATTATTATAAATCATATTTCTTGGTAAACCAAGTCCTGAAACACTTGTGGTAGTATGTGATCGTTAGGTCTGATAATTTCTTTGTATTTGTACATGTTGGATCCTTTAAGACGTCCTGATGCAGTTTTATGTACTTCGCTTAATGACAGCACATGTTTATACATAGCACGGTCTTCATCGTTATATGATGGATCCTTATAGAAAATTAGCTGATATAAACCTGGTGTACCCGGAAATTGATTACCATCAATTATAATGTGACCAGTGCGTTGATTGAAATCAACGCGTTTCTTACCTAATAACCAAGATGAGTTCGAAGCATCATACACAGGACCATAATTTTTATCAATCTTTTGATCATCTAACCAATGTTCAGTTACATATTTTTTGGCTATCTCTGGATACTGATCAATGTATTCATTAATTACTACATCTCTAAATACGGTGCGGTGCATGCGATGCGTTGCGTGCGGTGCGGACTGCGACCACGATTAAACTGCGGTAAACAAATGAAGATGTCCCAAGTAAGCACGATTTGCGTGCGGTGCGGCAACCCCGCACCGCCCGCATTGTTTGAAAAATCAAACGGTTTGATTTTACCGGCAGTTACCGTCCGACTTGCGACGTGCGATGGAGGCATTTATTGCTGAAGTACAACAAAAAGACGTTTT
The DNA here is from genome assembly GCA_963669975.1 of Acanthoscelides obtectus. Classification (NCBI taxonomy): domain Eukaryota; kingdom Metazoa; phylum Arthropoda; class Insecta; order Coleoptera; family Chrysomelidae; genus Acanthoscelides; species Acanthoscelides obtectus. Next base: position 60,908,179 of record CAVLJG010000010.1, on the reverse strand, counting down.
GTGGAATAAAAGAAATCGAATTTACAAAGATCGACTAATTGTTGATAAAGAATGGAGTTGTGTTGCAAGAAACGTGGGAATCTCAAGTAAGTATTGATGATTTTTTATTGTTTTAATAGATTAAATACAGCTTAACATTCAAATTTTATTCATGGAAAAGTATTGACAAAAAGTATTTCGAACAATTTCCGCTTCTCGACATGAGTGATTATTTGATCTAGAAATTCTTAAGTTTTGATCCATTGTTGGTAGTGCTGATGTGAGATTATTGGCAGAAGTTGTCCATGTCTATTATAATATTATGTAAAAGGCAAATTGCTTTTACAATATGAACTGCATTATTAGCATTCGTTTTAATACATTTCAATAAAATCCTAAATTTGGCAGAGCTAATTCCAAAGGCACATTCCACAGTCATTCTACCTCTTGATAATCGCTAATTAAAATATGAGGCATTTACAGCTGTCTGAATTCTTCTTGCAGGAAATGGCCTCATTAAATACTTCTTCAAAGGAAATGCCCCATCCCCTATAAATACAAATGGAGTCTTCTGTTCGAAATTAGGCAGTTGTTTATCGTTAGATCCATTTACAATATTTTGGTGAATAGCGGAATTAGCAAATACTCCAGCATCACTATCTTTTCCGTATGCGCCTACATCTATCATTACAAATCGATACTTCGCATCGACTATTGCCATTAGCACTATTGAAAAAAAGCCTTTAGTTATAGTGAATGCTGCCTGAGTTATCTGGACACTTAAGCCGAATATGTTTCCCATCAACACTACCCAAACAGTTCGGAAAGTTCCATTTTTGAAAATATTCATTTGCAATCTTCTGAAAATCTTCAATTGTTGGTACAGGCATATGTACCTGACAAAATGATTGTCAAATGGCTTTGCAAACCTCCATAACTATGCATGCAACTGATGATTTCGATATACGGAATGTGAATGCCAGTTGCCGAAATGAAATTGCTAAAATACCTAGAACAAAAAAAATATAATACATTCCATATCATGAAAGTGACAGTGAGAAGAAAAAAACGAGGACGCTAACGTCCAAATAAGCCTGCCAATCCTCCGAGTCTAGCATAATCTAACGATGAATGTGTGTTATTTATTGATTTTGAAGGAAAATATGATTCTCTTTGTTTTCAGAGGACGAAACCAAAACGAAATGGCGCAATTTACGCGATCAGTTCCTAAAAGAATTAAAAAAAATCCCTAAAAAAAAATCTGGTGCCTCGCAAGAAGATGCTGCAGTATACTCGGGAAGATGGCAATACTTCAAAAATATATTGTTTTTAAAAGACACTGTTATTCCCAGACAAACTGAGGGAAATGTGCCCCATATAAATGACGTCCAAGACTCGCAGGTCACAATTCAACAAAATGAATATGAATCTGATGCCGATGAGATTGAGCTACAGTCTGATAGTGCTCAGACACAAGCGGACGTGGAGATACAAGCGGACGTGGTAGAAGCAACAGCAGTGGCTAGTACTAACTGTTCAGCAACATAAAATTTCATCTCATCGAAAGACCAAAAGGCCACGTAATGCCAATGATATAGAAGTGAAGTTGCTGGAGACTGAAAACAAAAAGCTCGCTCTTCTTGAACAGGAGGAGGATGAAAATTCCTTATTTTTACGTTCCTTACTTCCCTATTTAAAAAAACTAAATCCGTTACAACAATTAAAAGTTCGCAGCAAGTTCCAAGATATTCTAATACAAGAACTCCAAAATAGCACCGCAGATTTCCGTTGTCCCTCAAATAACACACTCTATTCAACTATTCCTTCTAGTTCATCTACATATTATTCAGACATATCTTCGCCGACATCCCCTCTTTTCTCTGTTCACGCCATCAATCCAGCATCATCTTCCGGAAGTGCAAGTAATTCTCCTCCTGGGGCTTTTACCACCTCTTATCTACAGGACACCAGGCAATCAGAGGTTACAACTATGGTTCGCTGAATAAAGTACCTTTTAGTAACATACGTTTTTTTATTTGCTTACCGTAAAGTTACCACAACTCTTTCTTCAACTGAGATAGGAATCTGGAAGTTTGTTATGCAATGATAACAGGCATTACGTATCTTTTTCACTATGTAATCGAACGTGTTGATTTTCATCCTAGTGTATTGATAAAAACGCTGTTTCATCCTCACGCAACTGCAAATACAGACGATGGAACTCGCCGTAAAGTACCCTGTTTTTGTAAATAACATGGGTGTGTTTTCTATTACGCCTTTTGTTTAGTTTCTTAAATATTTTTAACGTAACTACGCTGTTTTCTGTTAACAACATGCGACGTACCGAAGTTGAAGCCAAAGTAAATAAAACTGAACGCACGGTGAAATCGCAGTGTAGTTGGCCACCTCCGCGTTCACCGCAAACACCGATGATGCGTGCGGGCAACGCAATATCCGCACCGCACGCAAACGTACCTACCTAGGACCCGGCGTTAGGATTATTTCCAAAATACCTGGGTTCATTTATATCTAAATGGATTTCTCTACAGGTGCCGCTAGAGTCAGGAAAGTGTGCATGTCCTAAAACGCCGCCAGCATCATCTAATGTAAATGGACATTCATCATTACCCATACAGTTTGCTCTAAAATAATGAGTCTTGCTAACCTTGGTTATAGTAATATCAGGAGGATGTAGAGTGGGATTGGTAACCATTGTAAATGTTAAGTTTTAAACATTTTGCCGCATCTGAAAAGCCATTTCTGCATCTTTTTGGGCCGCAGGTGTGTTTCGAGGGAAATACCATTTCAGGTCATGTTTCCGAAATGGAAAACGAGTAAATGCTCATGTCTAAAATATTGGGGGCTAGAAATTTTGCGTGTTTAGACCTGCAGTTTACGCAGTTGTAGCGACGTGCTGGACACATACGGTTATCCAGTGTAAAAAATGTCGTCATCTGAAGATGAAGCTGCATGTGAAAATGATAGTAAGGTGCTGGACTTTATAGCAAATCAGGTCAGCAAATATCCAGAGATCCTTAGTAAATCACAGACGCCTGCATCTAAGAAAAAGAAAGAGGATGCGGTAAGAAAAATATTAGAATTATATGAAAGTGTTATGGGGCAGTCCATAACAACCGTACAACTGATGAAGAAAGTCAATAATATGAAGGCACGCTTAAAGAAGAAGACCGATGTAAGAAAAACCGGTAACAAACCTGTTAAACTTCTTCCATGGGAAAAAACCTTGTACGACGCCATGGATGGAGACTCAAATCCAAGTGTGGCGAAAATAGCAGGTAAGAACAAGAGTGGATAATAATAAATATATTATGGTGCAAGGGCGTATTCAGCTTTGTTCAATGGGGAAGGGGGATTCGTAACTTTTACGAACATATTAGTATTTTGAGTGTCTTGACTACGGCAAACTTCAAAGAGATCAGTGCTACGGATTCATTTAAATAAAAAAAGAAATTGTCTTTTGTTGAAACCGAATCAAAATATTTTTATCCGGTTAACCAATTTCTGTTGTAAGAAAGTATTTTATATACAAAGTGATTTGTGATACATGTTAAAATGTAACTTCAGCGTGCATTTTAGTGCTGCTTGTTTGTTCTTTTTTATAAGATAGTGGGTTCAAGCCCCCCGTGCCCCAGCACTCCTGGATCTGCCAATGGTTGTCGTCAGGTCTACTTTATCAATTTTTTCTTTCATGGCAGGAGCAAGATCATATGGCACGTCCTCTCCCAATACATCCTCTTCTAATTTGGATCAATCCACTGCCACTGCCTCCGCGTCGACAGCGAGCAGCAACTGCACTACCAGGCGAGACACAGGAAACTGAAAAGTTGTCCAACGGTTAGTTTTGCTAGAACAGCTACAGACTGCCCGAGTCCAAAGAGAGTATTATGGGAGAAAATTGTAAAGGGAAGCCGTGCAAATGGTACACGAAAACGGAAATACGTATGCGAACCTATGATGACTGGGTTCTGAGAAGGGGCGGGAAATTTTTACAGCAGTCATAAAGGATGCTTTCTCTGTTTTTTTTCTGGGACATATGGTTGATTTTAGTAATGTATATGTAGGTTCGAGGATCACAGAAACTATATTACTCTGCAATGTATTTTTATTCCAAGTTTAAGATCAATACAAATTTATTACAAACACATACGAGTAGATCACTTATCACGGTGCGTTATAATTTTGAATTATATTCGCTAAAACTTCACGCACTTCCTGACTGCGGACACGTAAGTCGTCATTATCTTCCTCATGCCCACTAACAACATCGCGCCGTGTTGATCTTCATCACTACCCTCAAAATCTGGATCCTGCAAGGCCTTAGCAATGTTGTGTAAAATGATACAAGCTACAATTATATCTAGAACATTAGTCAATTTCACGCGAAAACAATATTTCAGTATCGGAAAGCGCCGTTTTATCTGTCCAAAACACTGCTCGATTACTACCCTTTCCTTTGACAATAGTTTATTGTATGCCTTCTTCACGTCTATGTTGACAGGTTCTCGATAAGGAGTCATAAGCCAAGGTTCAATTCCGTATCCCTGATCAGCAATGAGAAAGATGTTCTGTGTACGTCGCATTACTTCTCTCACGTCGGAATTTTTCCAGATTCGACTGTCATGTACCGAACCCGGCCAGCTCACATCCACGCTGGTGAATACGTACATTGCATTGCACGTAGCTTGTACGTTCAAAGTTACTTCTCCTTTGCGGTTTATGTATTCTTCCCCATGTAAGTTGGGTTTCTCTATTTTCACATGTGAGCAGTCTAGTGCTCCAATAGCAGTCGGAAATCTAAACCGGCTTGCCCAGAGTTCTTTGGCTTTCATTATATGATGGTGACTTTTAGGAAACTGAATCCAACGATCAGCCTGTAGAGTTATTTTTTTACCACATCTCTCACAGTGCGAGAAACAGTGGATTGCTCAATCGCTCTTCGCCAATTCCGCTTTGGAAACCTGGATTTGCCAAATACCTTAAACATACTTTCATTCTGTGTAAAGCTGATATTGCACCACCACGCCTTTCTACACTCTCGCCTAGAAAGTTCTGGGCTAACCACTTCACATTTTCCTCTTCAAACCGGAACATACTTTTAAAATCACTAGTTCGCGGTGTACGCCGTGGTTTGTAGTATTTCATATTTCGAAGATTCATCATTTCAGCCATTTTTACTTTTAACCAAACAACCGTGCAAAAAACGTACGGAACCACTAGCAGCTCTGATGCTACTGAATAGCAGCATCAGTTTTCCATAAGTAAATACTCGCACTTTTGAGCAAAAGGTTGGCTTTATTCATACGTTTGAAGCAAATCCTTCAATATCATGAGCACTTGCTTCTTACTTATAAGCAAAAGCATTTACTTATAAGTTTATTCATATCCCTTGAAGCATTTACTTTTAATTTCGCAAGTATAAGCATATGCTCACTTTTATTCATATGGGACATTGTTTCGCATTCAACGCACAACGCTGTAAGCTGCAACAACCCCAGTACAAAAGTGCTTCAAGAGACGAGAGCGAAATTAAAAAGTAAGTGCTATTTTATTTAATATTTTTCTATTTTTATGTCTCTAAGTGTAACTGTTTTTTTTTTCGTTTTTCGTTTTATGCTTCAAAGTAGTTAGACGACTCAAATTTGGTTATAGATGGATTTAGCAAAAATTAATGCCGCGTCTTCGATTGCAGACCGCAAACCAGTCAGAAAATTAAAGGACCTGCCAATTGGGACACCTTTTGCAATACAAGCAGCAAAAGTGGTCGATTCGAAATTTGGGGAAGCAGTTCTACTAGATTTAGGACTTAAAGTTCTATTTCTACCCCAGCCGGTGACTGAAACGTACCAGCCGACCATCGACGAACTTTGTTAACGGAAAATACTCGCTAATCTTCCAAGGGGAAGTGGACATAGAGAAAAGCCGACCTCTAGCATCATTTTAGGCAACAGCGGTGGCCGCAGTAGTAGACTCTTCGGTCTCCTGATCAGTCGCCGTGCGCTGTGCGGGTTCGAGTCCCGTCCCAGGAGAAATTTTTCTCTTGGCTATGGATGTTGTGATTGTCCGTAGGTGGTAGATGGTCTCTGATTGTCGAATGCGGAGGTACCACCCGGCGGTTCTCGTAGGCGGAGCCAGAATGTGTGCATGTTGCATGCACACGTGTTCCCTCGCCAGAGTCCGTGTGGCGTCCCCCCTTCCCCATGTATCCCCCTATAGCCCCACGGTACCCCATGCGTGCTTAGGCCTTAGGCCTTCGTGGTAGTTGGATTATAAAAAAAAATTAAAATAGTTGAAAATTAACAAAGCAGAGAACAGGACAGGGTGAGCAATTTTTATTTGAACACCCATTGTGCGCTCAAAGTAAATACAACATTTTGCGGGGAGTTTATTAGGAAATCGGGGGATAATGAAATTTTGGGAATTAAATATTTTAATACTAAAAATCATATTATTGATACGTCAACTCAAATAGACGAGTGGTTTAACCCTCCAGTGAACGCGCGGATTACATACGTAATCCACTGAGCATTTTAGTGCTGCCTTCTGTGCGCTATTGCATATAGGGCTGCCTAACTTCTAGTACCTCTCCCGCATAGTCCAATTAATATTTCTAGTATACAACTGCCGCTCGTCGCGTTCGGATGTGTGACGTAGATCTGTTTATGTTACTATTGTAATCCACGCGTGCACTTACATGACAAAAATTAAAAATTAATGTTTTTTGAGCTACAACGATTAAGGTAAGTTTTTGTGCCTGGACATGGTAAAAAATATATTTGTAACTTAAATCCTGTTTCTAGAGATGACCCAACCGAAAAAAATCAAATTAGGGGATCCAGATTTTGAAAAAACCGTAATGGCATGTTACAACGAATTAGAGGAGGAAACGGAGTCTGCTGTTGATTTTAGCGACGACAGTTGGCCAGATGACGAGGAAAATAATGAAGAAGAATGTATGATATCGGAACATGAATCAGATCAAGACAGTGACGATGAAGTTGAAGAAGAAGAACAAAGTGAAGTGAAAAAATAATATGTTGGCAGAGACAAAATTACAAAGTGGAGTAAGATAAGTCAAGCCCCCAATACAGGAACACGTTCACACAACATTGTTTGATTGTATGATTGACAGTGACATAGTCAACGAAATAACGCGTTGTACTAACATTTATATTGAAAAGGTAAGAGCTAATTTCCAACGATACAGAGATGCAAAAAATACTGATACTGAAGAGATTTGGGGACTTATTGGTATATTATATCTGGCGGTGTTCTTAAATTTGGAAGACAAAATATTTTTCAAATGTGGGACAACACCAAAGGCACTGGCGTTGAAGCCATTTACTTGTCCATGTCTGTCAATCGTTTCCGTTTTCTAATGAGATGCCTGCGATTCGACGACATCAATACCAGACAACAAAGAGAGATAGATAAACTTGCTCCTGTCAGAAATACTTTTAAACTTTTCCAAAAAAAATTTCAGAGCAGCTTTACGTCTTCTCAATATTTAACAGTAGATGAGCAGTTAGTAGCTTTCAGGGGAAAATGTCCTTTCTGTCAGTATATCCCCAATAAACCATCGAAATATGGTATAAAAATATTTTCATTGGTAGATAAAAAAAATGCGTACACCTATAATATGGAGATATACTGCGGAAAACAGCCAGCTGGCCCATTTGAAGTTGATTGGACTAGCGCAGAGATCGTCAAAAGAATGGTTAGACACCTTGAAGGAACCGGCAGAAACATTACCATGGACAACTGGTTTACAAGTGTACCATTGGCCACTGATTTGCTTCAAAAACGCTAAACTATTATTGGGACAATCCGTAAAAATAAAAATGTACCTTGGTATCATACGTCCCCAAAAAAAATAAAGTGGTATTAGCTTTATCAACCATGAACCATGATAAATCTATTGATCTTGAGACGGAAGACAAACAAAAACCCGAAATAATAACGGATTACAACAAAACAAAATTTTGTGTAGACCTAGTGGACCAATTGTGCACACAGTACGATGTTTCTCGAAACTCTCGGCGTTGGCCACTCACCGTCTTCTTCGATCTATTGAATATATCAGGAATCAATGCATTTTGTCTATATAAAGCTAATAATAGTTCTGACGCATATTAACGAATTTAAGCGCATATATATCTGTTATGTTTGAAGTTGTTATTAGTTTAATTGTCGGTGGTTTTGTAATTGTTTTAAGATTATATATATATATATATATTCATATATAAACAAGCATTCTGTTCTTAAAGTATCTATAGACAAAATTTGACTGAATTTTAAAGCTTCAAGCTCGATATTTTTGGTTTCTCGTCATTGACTTTAATATTTTTATATAGTTTTTACATTTTAAATTTATAGAGAGTAAAGAAACTAATACCAAATGACTATTAAAATTTATAATATGTTCTGTTCAAGAATTGCATGATTGCGTTATGTGGTTATGAACATTGTAGAGGAAAGGTATACCTTTTAAGGAAATAATGTATTGTTGTATATAATTCATACAAATAACTTTTTAAATATGTTTTGTGATTAAAAAATAAAATTTAATTTGTTTAGTAATTTTCTGGGACTTTCTTTCAATAGCTACAAATTTCTAAAATTGTACTTTTCATCACAACTAAAAAGAAAAATCAAATATTTTTTAAAATGTTTATACGAACTAAGAATGTTTTTTTATGATTATTTCAGCTGATGCTAAAAAAACAAAGCCAAAAAGAGATCCTCCTAAAGAATATCCAAATCATCAGTATGATGGCCGTCGGCATGACAGAAGGCGACTTGAAAATTGTGGGTTTTAATTAATGGTAAGATGAAAATAATTTATCTAATAAAATTGTATTTTCAGATAATATGGATACTTTAGTAAGATTTTTCAAAAGTCAGCAAGATAGCCATGTCAGGCTGTTGGGGTACCAGGCCCGCCTGCTTATGGAATTCATGACAAAAAAATAAAGAATATACATAAAATGTTTTTTCTTTTTTCTCAAATATGTTTCTTTCAGGTTCTTGTAGATTATTTTGAACAGAAAACCACCACCAAGCAGCCGATCAGTCAAACTGGTATCAATGCTTTCAAAGAAAGTATAATGCTAATGAAATCAGACATCCAAAATACCGAGCGACAATTGGCAGTGGAAATGGATAAGAGTAAAAAACTGCGAGAACTTCTTCATCAAGACGAGGAACTTCTAAAACATTTAGACGAGGACAGAAAGCACGTACGTGAACAGAAAAATAGGAGGAAACGGCAAATGGACGAAGCAATAAATAGGGTTGACAACTTGAAAGAAATGGCACAACGGAAGAGGGGCAAGCTTTAAGAAGAAAAAGAAACTCTATATATATATATATATATATGTATAATGTCATATACCTTAAAATTAATTTTTAATTTACTTTTTTTCCGTCATGTATAATACGTGTATCATAATTCTCAAAAATAATAGATTAGGTGTGGTCAAATAGGTGTGTTTTTAATTTTAGAAATACTTATTATACCTTTAATCAATAAGTATTTTCTCCAGGACTGTTTTTCCAAATCTGGCAGACCTATCAGTAGATGACCTATGAGAGTTGAGTCTCAGTAGAGGCTTGCGGGGAGGAAGGCGAGCGGGCGGAGAGGAAGGCGCGCGGTGCGGGCCGGCGCACAGTGTGGCGCCCAATGGACAAAATTACTCAAAAACATAATTTTTGACATTAGAATTCTGTTGCTTTTATTATACCATTGAATAGATAAATAGTCACTGCAACACGTAAGTATAGTACTTTAATCAAGTTGGCTGCGATTTACCTATTTTAGCAACTTTAAAGTTAGACATGTCGAGACCTGACAAGAAGGCGAAAAATCTCTCTGTTTTATTGCTCGGGAAAGATATAAATTTTGTGTCGAAATATTTAAATATTTTAACTTTTCCAATATGGCTGGTAATGAGGCTGGTAAGTACATTATATTGATGTATAGATTTATTTAAAATATAATTATAATTAGATAATTTTTTAAGGTAAAGTGACTATTACCGATTTTTTTAATTTTTTTTAAACTTTTGACTTTGTTTAGAGTTTTACAATAATCACCTCCCATCACCCTAAATTTTTTTTTATTTATTGTTTATCTGTCCATAGTAAGTTTTGATAAAAAGTTTAAATCACGTCATGCCACGTCTAAGGGAGATATAATTTTTTTTAGGACATGGTGCTATTGTCAGAAATAGAGATTTGATTGATGTGTGGATATAAGCACCGAGAGGAAATAGAAAACAGGTGGTTTATGAAAAGATATTATCTCTTATTGATATAACAGATGAACCTTCCAAACATCTTAAAAGTAATATTATGAAATGCAGCCAGTTGTTTGGGTTGAAAATGGCAAATAAATGGCAGAAAGTAGGACAATCTCGGAATCGACTTTTACAAAATCAGGTATATTGGTTAGACAAGATTATATATAGAATAAATAATGATTCTGAAGAAAACACATCTTCAGATGAGGAACAAGAACCTTCTTGTCGCTCAGTTGGACGACCACGGGTGCCATTTGAAGAGGCATCGAAGAAAACAAAACGAAGACGTGTAGCCGAACTAACCACACACAGATCTGCAAATGAACTTCAATTTGCTGTAAATGTCGTTTCTGGAAGCAATCACAGTGAGGTCTCGCCACAAATTTTTTGTTTTAGTACAGCTGAAGCTTTAGCCCTTATGGTAGATTTGGATATATCCGTAAGAAAGTATTTGCTACTTAGGTCTGTTATTAATGGTAAGGCCCAGAACTGCCTTTCTAGTTACAGTAGAACTTCGGTTATCCGAACCTCTATTATCCGGACCTTCTATTATCCGAACTCGTTTACACAGTTGTTTCTAGCTTTGAACGGACGCCGCCGACGTTGCATTATAAAAATGTAACACGTGCTTTCCCCTCCTAAAGGGGCGTTTTCCTAGCGACGGGTTTTTTGCGTCGTGGTCAACGTGATACGTTGAGCGTTTTACGTCGAGCACTTCTTCCTCGAAATTTAATGGGAGTGTTTTCCTGAACGGCGCATCACGTCAGCGTGGAACGTAAAACGTCGACGGAATAGATCCGACTGCTTTCGGAGGAGTCTATTCCGTTGTACGCTGCGTGATTTGCTTTGAGCGCACGTGCTACATTGAGGTTAGGAAGCGTGTTATCTTGTGTATACTGCTGTAAAAAATGTCACAAAGTTCTGTGAAACTACCAACGGTGAAATTTTCTGCCGATGATGACGAAGTACTCATTGAATTTGTACAGAACCATTCAATATTGTATGACATGAAAGACCCGGACTTCAAGAACACATTAAAAAAAGACCTCATTTGGATTGAAGCTGGAAAAGTTTTGAATAAAGAAGGTACGTTTTTTAAACCGTTTTAGTATATTTATTGTTATTATAAGTATTAGTAACAGTAGGTTGAATAATGTAAATTATATTGTTCTAAAATAATATGGTAAGTCAACAAGATTTTCAAACGGGTAGATATAGGGATTGATTTATAGAATAACCTCTTGAAACTGTAGTTATATAACAGTAGGTAGTGCTTTTAATGTGAGGGAATGCATTACTGCGGACTGAAGTAATTAGTGAGCTGCCTCCTCACTTCAAATCCTTCAGCCCCCGCAAAACCACCTGTACCTGCTAAATTGATAAGGTTTTGGGTTGGGAAGCCCTCCAGATTTGGCGTTATATCTACTTTTGTAGCATTCAATGATAAATAATCATCCCTCAGCATGTTGTGTAAACTGCAGCACACCACAATAATCGAGTCAACAGTTTCAGTTTTCAAATTTATTGGAGTAAAAAAAATTCTGAAAATGGTGCTCATGATGCCAAAAGCGTTTTCAGAAGTTCTTCTGGCTTTGCTGAGGCAGAAGTTGAACTTTCTTTTCTTTTCATCGTGCAATATTTGTGCTCTGGGATAAGGCTTCATCATATGTTCACTCAAACTGAATGCATCATCACCAACTACTACGTGAGGTAGCAAGGTGTGAGAGTTTGGTAGGTATTTTGGAGGTGGAAACATGGTTCCATTCTTCACTAACTCTCCCATTTTGGACTTTTTGAAAATCCCTGCGTCACCTTCCTTTCCATACGATCCCACATCAATAATGAGAAACTTGCAGTTTGCATCAACCATTGCAAGAAGCACCACAGAATAATATCGCTTGTAGTTAAAGTAGAGACTTCCCGATTTGGCTGGTGCTACAATTCTCACATGTTTGCCATCAATGGAAGCTATACAGTTGGGAAAACTCCAACGTTTCAAAAACTCGTCTGCCTTCTGTGCCCAGCGTATCTCTTCAGGCGGAGGTAAAAAAAGTGGAACAAGCTTTGTCTGTAGAGCAGCTAACACCTTGGGCACGATCTTGCTTATTGCAGAGTGTGAGATGCGGTAGCCAAATGAAAGTGATCTGTACGATTCCCCTGTGGCCAGAAACCTGAAACAAATTTGAAAAATCTTTGAAATAACCAACACATATTAGGTAGTGATATTTTTAATAGAAGTGTCGTGTTTGTTGCAGGAAGCGAGTGTTATGGCGGATTTCCACCAAACAGACAAAACAGCAACAAAACAGAAACTCGTGTTTATCTCAACAAAACTGCAACTTTTCACCAACATTTTGTAGACAGGAGTCGCCGGCAACTGTTTTTGTTGAGTTTTTGTTGTGTTTTCGAAGTCCCGGTCGAAGGCGGTAACTTCAAAGGGTTTTCGCGCAACTAGCAACACAGTTGGTTTAGTGGAAACAGCTTGCGACGCGTCTCTGTTTTGTTGTAGTCTGTTGTAGTGTGTTGCAGTGTGCGCAGTTTGAATTTATTTGTGCTATTGAATACCTAGCAGTTAATTGCAGGATATGACTGAAGAAAAGAAAAAGTGGACCACAGAAGAAGTGGGAAATTTAATAGAAACTTATCGCGATTGTCCAAATTTATGGAACCCCACAAACCTGGAGTATAAAAATCGAGTGAAAAAAATGGACACTTACAAACAAATAGCTCATGTATTTAAAACAACTCCACATGAAATAGAGAGGAAAATAAAAAACTTAATTACCCAGTACCAACGGAAAGGCGCAGTTACAAAAAAATGAAAAAATCAGGAGCCGGTCATGTTTTCAAGGCAAAATGGTTTGGTTATAGTGCCATGAGCTTCCTTCACGACAAAAACAAACCTAGGAAAGGAACACAGATTGGCGTAGAATTGGAGGTGAGTAGGTATTTTGTTTTTTTTGTGTTTATTTAAAACTCTAGCATTTTAAGAAAATTTACAACAAATAATTAAGCATACTGTGATTGCCATGGTACTTGTCCTAAGTCCGATATGAAATATTCGCTGAATTCGTCTCTAATTTCTCGGGCTTCTTGAATTGGTTTCCTTGCTATTCGTCTTATAGGCAAAAGTGAGTGACATGGTTCCGGATCATTTCTCCACAATCCTCCACTTACAGTACCAGAATCTAAGTGTTCGAAATCAAAGGAGCCTGGCGGTGTATATCTATCTTTCGATTCCACATCTCTACGTAAATAATTGTGCAGCAAAACACATGTTTGAACAACTTTCTCCACTTTGTCCGGCTCTAGTAACATAGGCTTGCGAAGGACCCGAAAAACAGATGCTAGTATTCCGAATACGTTCTCGACGACTCTTCGAGCTCTACTTAGACGGTAATTAAAAATTCGTTGTCTTGACCCACGTTCTTGGTGCCCAGCATACGGCTTCATTATATTTTGTGACAAGGGGAATGCATCGTCTGCTAGTAAGACGTATGGTACCAGTTTTTCTCTTCCAGAAAGTGCCGCCTTTTGTGGCAGATTGAGCATATCTCTTTCCAATGCTTTGGCAAATCCAGTATTTTTGAAAACTCCTCCGTCTGATATTCGGCCCTGGCACCCAACGTAAACAAAAATAAAATTGTAACTGGCATCGACTATGGCAAACAATACAATACTAAAAGTCCCTTTATAATTGAAGAATTCACTTCCACTGTATTTTGGGGATTCTATGATTACATGTTTTCCATCCATACTGCCTATACACATCGGGAAGTTCCACATTGTATTATATCCATTTGCAACTTTTTTCCAATCCTCTGGATTTGCGGGAACCTTAAAACAAAAAAATTCAGGACCATGATCAAATGTAAGAAGGAAGAATCCCGAAAGGACACGATATCTGATTTCTTGATATTGGATTTCAAACAACTGATATTATTCCTAAAATAATCTTCATTTTAAACTATACAACCCACATTTTATGAAATTCAGCCAATTCAATGCGCACTCTATAATTACAGGGAAGTGATTCGTCAGATGAAGGTGATGAAGAAACCCAGTCTGATATGCAAAGCACAACCGAAGCAACGAATGAGTATGAAAGTGAAAGCGAAGTTTCAGAATGTCAGTTAACTGAGGAAATAGGCACACCTGCAGCAAATACAAGGGAAGAGCCTAAAATCGCTGCTGCAGCGTCAGTTAACAAAAATGTTTCAGTTGAGAATACAGAAAGTGCAGAATATTTTCAGAAACAAGCTTCCCAGAAACCACATGTTTTTAGTACTCCAAAAATTGGCTCAAGAAAGAAAAAACGTGTTGAGTCTGATGACAAAAATGAGACTACGGAGGTCTTTCAGATGATGAAGTCAGTATTTGAGAACAGGCAAGTAACTACATCAAGGCGCGACGAATACGACGTGTTTGGGGAAATGGTGGCCTGCAATATCAGACATCTGCAAACTGAACATGCTAGAGTTACTGTGCAACACAAAATAAATAACCTACTATATGAGGCTCGAATCGGTTATTACAATTATCCAGAAACCATGCGAGTCGTCGTGCCATCACCTTCACCTAACAGCAGTCACACTGTATCATCTGACACCCAGTCGGCAATGACGGAGACGGAAGTACAACAAACTTGGAGTGATGACGTTTTACAAGTTGCCATTGCATCATCCTTTGGGCTGAATACAAATCATGACGATAATACAAATCAGGACATGTTTCCAAAGAATTAACCTTAAGTTACTGTACGTACTATTTGTCAAAATATATTTTCGTTGCAGTATCCTATATACAGTGTGGCCTTACCTTTATATTATCCTTTAGACCTTCGCATAGGGCACTGCAAACTTCGGGCACAATTCGTGAAATTGATGATGCAGATGCTTTACATAAATACATCAAACTTTGATAGCTGTCCCCCGTAGCAAGGAATCTTAGTGTTATAGCTAAACGGTCTTTTACGGATATAGCGTCTCTGTAATTTGTGTTTTGTTTGCGAATCTTTGCGCCGATCAGAGTTATCAGGTTTTCAAAATCAGTGCTGGACATTCTCACAAAATTATGAAACGATGATCGCAACTCGCCATGCAATCCAAAATCATCCGTTTTCAACTGAGTAAGCATTTCTGCCGCGCCATTATTTTCTCTTGTAGTCAACAGCGATCTCACCCAGTACCTGTGCTGTCGACGCTTTTTCCTTTTCTTTGCTTTAGAATGCAATATAAACCATCCACATAACATGATGAAAAGATCATCTTCATGCCACATGATCAACACAAAACACTGTCTGCCTAGTGGAAAGGAGTGACAACTTACACACAACTAGGACTGTAGTCGAGTCTGTTCAGTTGCAACAGCGTTTCTGATTTGGTTCTGTTTTGTTGCTGTTTTGTGTTGTCTGTCGGAGTTTTCATATTCGGAAACAAAACAGCAACTCGACGAGTCGGTTTGGTGGAAATCCGCCATAAGAAACGCTGGAAACATATGAGGGATCACTACAAGAGGGAAAAAAAGAAGAAAGAGGCTCTACAGGAAAGGCTACAAAGAAAAAAAGAGCGGTGTATTGGGAGCGGCTGCAATTTTTGGATACTGCGGGAGATGAAAGAAGCAGCTTTACAAACGTTCTTTCTCCGTCCAGTAATGAAGCTTCAAATCCCGAGGAACCAAATATTAACAATCTGGAACATTCTGAGGAGCACGAGACTCCCGAGCGAGCCTCAGAGCGACCACCAATTGTATCTTCTACACCAGCCTCAGATTGCCATGAGGCCATCTTTCGACCGCCAGCACCAAAATCGAGGAAAGAAAAGGTTGCAATCCAAAAATATTTCCAAGAAAGAACAGAGGACAGATTACATTTGAAACAGTGCCTTGACGACATTGTGGGACAGCCACTACCCGAGGACAACGAAATAGATTTGTTTTTCAGAACTATGGCAGCCACTGTCAAAAAATTTAGACCAGACCTTGCCACCAAAGCAAAATCGAGTGTGTTTAAAATTATTACTGATTTGGAAATAGTAAACCAGCAATTGCTTTTGCCAGCCAATGAATTTCATTCGGATTCCTACTCCTCATCATCGTCGCCGTGGACTCCACATTCATCCACAGAACCTACCTACACCAGCTTGGACATAATATCAGAAGCATTCACACAAGCGATTCAAAATGGGGATGATAACTAACTTTTCTTTAAGTTATTTATTCAGTTAACAATAACGTAAAAATAATAAATTATTTGTTTGTGAAATTAAAAGTATTGTTTGAAACGTTTTTTAACTTACCTTAGCGTTAACGCCAATTTTTCTGCTGCTGTTATTGGTTCTTTGACTCTGTTATAGGAGGAGGTTATTATATCTTCTTCAACGAGGCTTAAAACAAAGGAAAACCGTTCGCGGGTCAATCTAAAATAGCTTTGAAACTTTTCTTCTTCATCACGGAAATGGCGCTTGATCAAAGTGTTGTATATTCCTTCATTCATGCGTTTTTGGAACACAGCACTCACTTCCTTCCTGCTCTCAGCCAATTCCCTCAAAATTATTTCTTCATCCCTGTCATCATCTATGATTTCTGTTATTATTAGCATCGCAGCGAGTTTTCTTTTCCTCCGTATTACCTCCATTTTATAAAACTGCAACTGAAGTCTGGCACCACCTACGTTGACTGAAAACGCGTCTCTAGGAAAACACTTTCACGCAACGTACTGCATTTCACGTCCCTGCCAACGTGATTACGATAAATCGGTTCCGCGCTGCGTAAAAAACCCGTCGCTAGGAAAACGTACCTTAAAGCAGAAGCAAAACAGGTTAAAATGTGCTAAAAGCCACCGAAATTGGGATATGGAGAGGTGCAATCGTGTGCACTGGAGTGACGAGTCACGATTCGAACTTTGCGGGTTGTTAGTCGGAGAAGAGTTATTCGCCAAAAATATGAAACTTATCATCCTGATTGTCTCAAGCGCAAAGTTAAATTTCCATCTTCAGTAATGGTCTGGGCTTCAATGTCGGCAAGAGATGTTGGCAAATTACATTTTATCAATGGCATTGTTAACTCAGATGAATATTTAGACATCCTAGAGAAATTTTTGTTGACTTCATGTTCCAGCAAAACGGTGCTGCCATACTTCCAAAAACACCATGAAATGGCTTCTAGACCATGAAGTAGCAATCCTAGAATGGGTTTCTAGTAGTCCGGACCTTTCACCCATCGAGACCTTAGGGCACATCATGAAAAAGAGGCTGCGAGCCAATGCTGCCAGGACTTTGCAAGAACTCAAGGAAAAACTGCAGAACATTTGGGATAATTTCACTACAGATAAGTGTCAGGACTTAATAAATACTTAGGTCGACGAATTGAAGCTGTAATTAAAAATAAAGGTGATGTTACTCAGTGGTAAAATGAGTTACGAATTCTTGTTTCTTAGAGATAAAATTCACAAATTTTGTTGTTTCCCCTTTTTTCGCTTAGTCAGCTCCAAGTGTTATTAGTTTAGTTTTTTGTGTAATAGAATTTTAAGATGCTGTTTGCAAAATAAAAATTAAGAATTATGCCTCTATTAGTTTGAATGATTGTCAATATATGCCAATAATTGCAAATTTACCAAGTGGGCCAACTGAAGCTGGACGGGGCTCGTATAGTATATGAAACCGATTCTGATAAGACGTACAGCAATCTTTGAGGCTGATGATGATAAATGAAAGTGCAGATTCAATTCTGTGAGATATGTGTAAACTTCTCTAAAGGTGCTGATAGTTTGGATAGTAAGCTGTTGATTTAAAATTTTCGTAAATGATAACAGAATCTTCAGGGTTCAAAACCCCCACCTGAAGCTTTTTTGTATTATGTTTTTCAGTTAGATTCAATATTTCTTTCCTTATTTGAGAAATTAAGCTTAGAACAGGGCATATCTGAGTGCACGAGATGCAAAACTCGATAATTGCCAAAAATGACTTAAGCACGCCAACTTGTTGGTACACTATAGAATTATTATTTTACACAACTATTTAGAGCAAAACTAGCTTTTTGACACAGAAAATCAGTCCCAAAAATCATGACGATGCAAAACTCGCTTAGTGCATTGACGCTCGCAATGCAATGCTCTCTATTTGCAAGGCGTCCAGTCACAGCATGGGAATTTACTCGCGTGCTTAGAGAAGTGCATGAGATGTATGTTTTCATGTATAGTTTAACTCAGTCGCGTTTTAGCAGTGTTCTGACTTGTTTAACTTCAAGTTGTCTGTTATAGTTATTAAAATGCAAATAGACAGTGAAGTTTCTGCAGCCAATGATAGTGTTAGTTCAGGAATACAACCTACCCCAAAAAACATGCGTAGAAAGAAAATAATGAGAGAAAGTAAAAGGCAAAAGTTCAAAAGAATAAGGTAATAAATGATATCGATTTGTTTAAATACTTGTTGTTTTATAAAACTGAATTATTTTAGACGCACCCCGACAGATATCGGAGTTCCCGACCTGTGAAGATAATGGCCAACCAGGTACACCGTATTATTGTGCCACTTTATCAATGAGCCAAACCAAAGATTTCCATAGAAAACTGTATGCATCTAAGGGAAAATGTAAACAAGATAGTTTTATAGTAGCAAGTTGTGAAGGACAGAATTGCAAAAGAACTAAAGTGACAAAGGAGAAAATCTATATTTATATGGATATAAAAACGTTTGCCGAAAAAATCCGTGTTTGTAAGACAGCATTTTTAAAAATCATCTCTCTTAGCAGATATCGAATTGAGGGGTGGTGAAAAATTTTGCTTTAAACGCAAATATGGCACGAAAAACAAGAGGAGGTGATCGCATCCTTAATAAAAACGTTAATAAGAAGTTATCAATAAAACATTTTATAGAATCTCTCCAATGCGTAGAGAGCCATTACTGTCGAAGTAAAACCAGTTTTCGTGTTTATCTACCATGTGAACTTGACTTGACAAAATTATGGAAAATACAAGGTGAGGCATAATAGTGGGGCGTTTTTAGAATGGCTAGTACACGCAAACAGGTGGGGGCAGAGGGCCGCGGTTGACATCATTAGATTCAGGAAAGCTTTGGTAGTGAGAGCATCCCGCGTTTGCAGTAGAGGAGTATTTAAAATCAGGCCAGTCCGTTATTGTTGTGCAGCGGCGCTTTCGACCTCGCTTCAATATCGGTCAAAGCGGTTCAGTTCCTAAACGTGAGACAATCAGGGTACAGAATTTTAGAACGACGGCATCAGCAGATAATCCAAAACCTATAGACCGTCCCCGAGGTGCATGGATACCACCTGCCGTAGAAAGGGTAAGACAAGCAGTAAGTCAAAGTCCACAGCGTTCTGTCCGAAAACAGGCTGCAGCACTTCGAATGAGCAGTCGAACGCTTCGCAGGATTTTACACCAAGACCTTAAATTTCACCCCTAGAAGCTCATGGTTGTCCAGCAAGGAGATTTTGCTCATTGCCAGCTATTCGCTGAGAGAATGCAAATGATTTTTGCTGATGAAAATAAACCTGTAATAAGGATGAGCGATGAGGCTCACTTTATTTATGCGGTTCTGTTAACAAACGGAACTGCCGATATTGGGCAGCAGATAACCCTGTGAGCTGCATCAATGCCCACTTCACAGTGAAAAAGTCACCGTTTGGTGTGCCGTGAGCCAACTTGGATTAATCCAGGAAAAATGCGACGCACAACTTCCATCGAGGCTCTGGCTGTATGTGCCGTGGCGTGGCAGCGTCTTGTTGGATCAAACATTTCTTGTATCGATTACTCGTCGTCGCAATTCTGGGATGAAAAAATGTTCCAACAAAAACGTATCGCTCGGAGATTACAGTTGCAGTTGCTCCTTGTGTATCCTCGAAGAAATAACACTTAGGGGCTTCGTACACAAGGCTACGCAAATCTTCGATACCCAACGATTTTAGTCTCCAAGCGATTACCGCCATACAAATCCATTGAGGTTCGTGCACGAGTCGCGTCGCCGACATTTGTCTCGCGACTCGCATCGTGCCAGTCGTGTGCTACCTGCCGGACAAGATCTTCGCTACATAAGTCGCAGCGATTTCCAGGATGGCGGAGCAGTTATTAAATATTAAATTTGTTTCGGAGGTGGAGAAGTATCCCTGTTTATACAACTATAAAATAAAAGAATATTCTAGAAAGGATATTACAGAAAAAGCGTGGGTATCAGTAGGAAGGGCCGTTAATTTAACAGGTTGGTAGATTTTTATAGTATTAAACATAGTAATTTAGTAAAGAAAAAACACATTTGGCAGTATGTTTTTTATTAAGATTTTTTTACGCATATACACGATATTTTGTGTACATTTTATTATGATAGCCGATGTTGTAACCCGCCGGATTACCCATGTTATTGTGATCTAGGATCATGATTAGCTACTAACTAGTAATGTACCAGATATCCGTATCCACTAAACCATAAACAGAACACAGTGAATATCTGATGTTAAATTAATAGTTAAAATTAGAAAATAGAACTTGCTACAGTACTTAATGGTGTGTGGTCCAGTAAAATATTTATTTGCATTTACAGAATTTTGTTATTTAAACAGACTAACAAAATTTATACAATACAATTATATTGCCATGGGAGTGCTACCTGAGGTTTAAGAAAGTAGTTAGCTAAATAGTTTCTTAACGTATTTGGAGAAGATTGCGCATTCAATTGAATTTGCTGAGGTTGTATTATACCATGTGTACTATTGGAATTTTCTTCATACGCACGATATGGAAGCCCTTCTCTTTTCCTAACATAGTTGTGTAAAATACATACTGATTTTACAATATTATTAATCTTTATATTGTCGTGGCATCTTATCGCAGTGCTTAGAACCTGAAATTTTTCCGTCATCATCCCAAAAGCGCAAGTAGTACAGCTATAGGCGTTCCCGACCACCTAAAATAGCATGTGAAATTGTACCGTAAAACTTATAGGCGTTCCCGACCACTACACGTTCTGGACCAAAGTACGTTCTAGACCAGTCTCTCTAGACCAAAAGTCATTCTAGACCAGTCACTCTAGACCAAAGTACAAAAAAAAACGTCGTTTTTCAACGCGCCGCGTTTTTTGTCACCATCCCCCTTAGTAGCGCGCGCGCGTGCGCATGCGCATGGGGCTCATTCTGGCGGGGCGGGCGTACTACGGGGGAGGAGGAGGTGTAGACAGCAGAGAATAAACGATACGCTGTAAGGAGTTTATCTATCTTTATTTTTTTTTTCTCATAGTTACACGTTGTTTTGAATATAATTGTTTTATATAATAATTCCCCTTTGTCATTATAATGTACCTATATAGTTATGTTTTTTGTTGGTTGGTTTGGTAGGGCTGGCACTTTTTCCCTTTTATTGCAAGGGCAACTTTGTTTTTGTTGTATGTTTTTGGTGGTGGTGGTGGATGGTCCGGGTGCCGTTGATGCAGGTGCCGCCGGAGATGGAGTAGATTCTATTGATTCGGAGCAAACCAGAGAGTTGTCTTCTTCTTCTTCTTCTTCTTCTTCTGAAAGTATGTGATAATTGATAGACTTTGGACAAAGGCAGAAGTGTTTTTGACATTTTAGGCAGTATGCTGTACCGTACTGTGACATTATAACAAATAATGAAAATAATCAAGCTACAACTATATATATATATATATATATATATATATATAATTTGAATAGTGAGTATCGTTTGGTTTGTTTTTTTTTTATTAGAAGGAAGAGATGCATAGTGATAAATTCTTCAATTGAAAACTACCGGGTTATATTTTTCTGAAGAATAGATAGGAAAACAAGTCTATGCATAAGCCATCTGACTCATCTCACGTTTTGTGGTAAATTATTGCATATAGATTGGTAAAAACCTATGAATAATAGTAATTATAGATGCACTGTTCTGCGGATTCAGTTTGAATAAAAAAACGTATGCATTATGAAATTCGCAGAACAATGCATCTATGATGATCTCAATAGTCAACACGTCATTTTCAGTGCGCATATAAAATGGAATTGCTCAAATGCGGTGCATACAGTTAATGATTAGCAATAGATGCAGTTGCAGCTTTTTTACATACAGGCTTGTAAAGTGCGTGTGAAGTGATTGGAAATAATTTCTGGTAAGTTTTAGTTTTTAACATTGATACAATATTGAAAACAGTACAGTCTGTATTGTGTATCTGATAAATTCCAACAATGCTAGTATTTTAATTTTGTTTTGATTTATTCATGTGACATGTTTCAGTTTTGAGCTTTCGTATTTATATATATAGTAAAATACTTTTTGATGTATTGAAAGAGCAAATAGTTAGATGAATGCTAATATATTGATTTTATGTTAACTTCTTGGTAACTTCTATTATTCACAATTTTTTTATTTATTTATTTTAGATAAACTTGGACTTAAACAAGATAAATGAAATTGCAGCTACGAGCTACACGAGTAAGCCGAAAAAGAGCCTGTACGAGCTACCGCTTAACCAATACCAGACTGTACTTTCAATAAGAATCGTACAAGGACGTTTTGGACAGGTGCCGTTGGTGGAGCTACAAAATTTTGTAGTGTTTCTACCAGGGAGAGCGACGGAAGTGATCATCGAAAACCTAGAAAATTTCACTCCGGGACGTTACGCAATTGCGTATACAGGCAGCGTGCCCAGCTCTTTCGGAGATAATCAAGTTCACCATTTTAAGCTTAAGGATCTACACGAATAAGTAAGAACACTTGTATTATAGGCTAATATTGTTATTCTCAAGGTAAAGTAATATTGATTTGTTTTGCATGAAATTCAATGGACCTTTCAGATCCATTCAGTGAATCAGTCAAAAATACTGTTAAGATTTTTAAAAAAGCTTATGAAACTCTTACTGAAAAAAAAATGCTTCTGAATCAGATAAAAAACGCTGGATAAAACTGATTAATGAAAATTTAGTAATTTTTCACAAAGCTCTTAAAAATAAATATATTAGTGTTAATACACGAAAAGCTGTTCATACTGGTGTGGTACACTTGAAAAGATATAAATTTTTATTACAGTCCTTTCATGTAGGTCGTGGTACATTTAGTACGCCAAAAAGAGTTGTATGGGAAGATACTGAGTCAACCTTTGTTAGTCGAATTCATACTGGTGTTATTATAAATTTAAAACATGTTGATATACATGATTTTTTCCTTGATGCGTTCAATCTATTCGAACATCAAATACAAAATAAATTGTCCGTAATGCCCATTTTGAAAGTAAATGGGACCTTTTGTGGTGAATTTATTAAGTCTTCGAATGGTACAGATATCAATGATTTTAAATATTTCAATACCAGAAATCAAACTACAAATTTACAACAATGGTTCAAAGATAACATTGTTGATAAAATTTTGAACAAGCTATCAGAATTTCAAGAAAGATTGAGTGGCTGGTCGTTATTAAAGATTATCTCTTTAGAAATTAATATAAATAAAGTGGAATTTGATAACGTAAGTTCATCATACGTGAAATTACCTACTCAAATTGCTCGGAAAAAGGCGTGTATCAATATAAAAAATTATAATGATAATGCATGCTTTGCCTGGTCTATAATAAGTGCCCTTTATCCTGCTGAAAGTCATACTGATAGAACCTCGTCCTATCCTCGTTATACTGAAGTTCTTAACTTAGAAGGGTTGGAAATGCCCGTTCGCTTAATAGATATAGGTAAGTTCGAGGAAATGAATAAAATTTCTGTTAATGTTTTTGGAGCTGAGTTGATTGTACAGGAGAGTAAATCTTTTTATAACATTGTACCATTAAGACTCACGCAAAAAAAAATGTTAAAACATGTCAACCTGTTAATGATACAGAACAAATATTATCCCAAATTAAATGATTTCGAACCGTTACCATTGGAAAATGATGATTTTAACACAGATGATGATGATTTTGAAATTACTTATCATTACGTGTATATTAAAAATCTTGCTCATTTAGTAAGCTATCAATTAAGTAAGGCTCACAGTAAAAAATGGATTTGTGATAGATGTTTTCAATACTTCCATACAGAGAAGCAGCTACATGAACATGAAATCCACTGTCAAAAGTTGAACGATTACAAAATATCATTTCCTAAAGACGCTATCCTAAAATTTAAGAACTTCCGATATGCGGAGAATGTACCTTTTATAATTTACGCTGACTTTGAATCAATGTTACTACCATTCAGTGAAACTAACAAAAAATCAACATTGTCGCATATGATCAAGTATCAAAAACATGAAGCATTCAGCGCCGGTTATTATTTCAAGTGCAGTTACGATGATTCATTATCATTTTATAAATCCTATCGCGGTATAGATTGTATACAGTGGTTTTCAAAAGAAATGGAGGAAATGTCAAAGTTTGTCCAATCAAAACTTCAATTTGTTGTTCCAATGAATACATACGTTGATTTTAAAAATGTTAGTTCGCATTGTCATATACGTTATGTAAGAAACCATTCAAAGCTGACTCTAAAATTGTAAGGGACCACTGCCATCTGAGTGGTGATTTTCGGGGATTTGCTCATTCTAAATGTAATTTAAATTATAAAAACTCATTCATAGTTCCAGTTGTGCTTCATAACCGCTCAAGGTTATGATTCTCATTTTATTATTAAGGACATTGCAAAATCTAATCGAGTTGTTTTGCTTCCATTAAATAAGCAAAAATATATTTCATTCACTATCCGAAACAATGTATCCGATATTGCGTTCCGTTTCATAGATTCCTTTAGATTTTTGGATGCATCTTTGGATAAACTTGTTAATTTGTTAGATATCGGAGCTTTACAGATATTAAAAAAAGAGTTTGGACACTTGAACGATGAAAAGTTTGAGTTGCTAACAAAAAAAGGTGTATTTCCATACGATTATGTTGACTCATGGCAAAAGTTGAATGAAACAGAACTACCTACACATGAACTATTTTACAATAGACTAAATGACTCAAACGTTAGCAATAACGAGTACCAACGTGCTAAAGATGTGTGGACCAATTTCGAAATTCAGAACATCGGACAATATAGTGATCTTTATTTGAAAACAGACATTATTTTATTAGCAGACGTTTTTGAAAATTTTAGACAAACTGCTCATAGGACGCACGGTTTAGATCCTGCATGGTATTATACCCTACCAGGTTATACATTTGATTGTATACTACGCTATACCGGATGTAAGATTGAAATTTTAAAAAATGTTGATATGCTATTATTTGTAGAACGTGGCATACGCGGAGGAATCTCTCAATGTTGTAATAGGTATTCAAAGGCTAATAACAAATATCTACCGGATTATGATAGCTCTGCACCATCAACGTTTATCATTTATTTGGATGTTAATGCATTATACGCATTTGCTATGACTCAGTATCTTCCTTATGCAGGGTTTGCTTGGGTGGAAAATGTTGATACGTTGAATGTACATGATATTGCAGATGATGCAGATATTGGTTACATACTCGAAGTAGACCTTGAGTATCCAAAGTATTTGCACGATGAACATAAAGATTTTCCGCTATGTCCAGAGCATCGAGTACCCCCAGGTTCAAAATTATCAAAATTAATGACAACTCTCTACGATAAAACAAATTACATAATTCATTATAGAAATTTAAAACAAGCTTTAGCACACGGCTTAGTTTTGAAAAACGTACACCGCATTTTGCAATTTAAGCAAGCTGCTTGGATGAAACCTTACGTAGAGATGAATACAAAATTACGTATGCTAGCTACAAATGATTTTGATAAAACCTTGTATAAAGACCTTGTCAACTCCTGTTTCGGAAAATGTATGGAAAATGTTCGAAAGCATCGTCTAGTCCGTATCACTAACAAATGGGAAGGCCGGTATGGTGCAAGGAAACTAATAGCCAGCCCCAATTTTCATAGCAGAGTAGTCTTTGATGATAATCTCGTAGCGATTAAAATGAAAAAAACCGAACTTCTCTTCAACAAGCCCCTATATATTGGAATGACGATTTTGGACATTTCCAAAGTATGCTTATATGACTTTCACTATAATTACATGTTGAAAAAGTTCCCATTAAATACGTGTAAGACCCTGTATATGGACACAGACTCGATGACGTATGAGGTAAAATGTGCAGATTTTTATATAGACGTAATCAAACAAGATTGTTTTCAATATTTTGATACTAGCGATTATCCAACAGATAATGTGTATAACATACCGTTGGTTAATAAAAAGGTTCCGGGAATTATGAAGGATGAATATAAAGGTATACCGTTAACCGAATTCGTTGGTCTCAGATCAAAAATGTACTCTATAAAACGATTAACAACGCCTAAGGAAATAGAAGATATGCGGTTGAGTCTGCTTGAAAGTGGTTGTACTGGAGATACTGCGGAAATTATCATGTCAAATATAGGTGTTACTAAGAAAATCAAAGGTGTCAAAAAATCTGTAGTTGATACGAAAATAACATTTGATTGTTACTTGAACTGTTTGAAAAATTTAGAAGTGCAGTCATTTAATCAGAATTTAATCAGATCTGAGAATCATGATATTTTTTCCATTACGCAGTTGAGAAAAGCTCTCAGTCCATACGATGATAAACGTTATTTAATCAAAAACAGTCATGATACTTTACCTTGGGGACATTATGGCATAGTATCAAACGAAGAAATGTAACATGTACAATTTTATTTTAGGTATGATAAGTCTTAGAGAATTATCACTTAAAAAAGTTGCAGAATGTGTAAAATCAATCGTTACTTTTACTATTGTGTCACCATTACCATGGACACTAACTGTGGAAGTTATCAAGTGCTATGCGAATTTTAAATGGTCAAAAATATTGCTTGAAGCACACGATAATCCTTTAACAGATATTTTAATTATACAAGCAGTGGAGCATACAAGGGAAATACCTAGTGAAACCCATAGGAAGGCACTTTTATGTCAAGCAAATTTTGAAGACATATATATTTTTCCAAAGTATTGTGTTTGGGTTAACATTTGTTACATTCCAGAATATAATTTAAGATTATGTTGGGGCTGCTGTAACGCATTTATGGTAGTATTAGGTCTCAGGAATAAAAAAAGACCCACTGTTCTTCGAGACCATTACCATATGATATTACAGGTTCAAGAAATTCATCGCTTATGCAGATCTACAAATATGTACTGTCAAAATGACTTTTTGGAACTATTGTTTGGTTTGAAAGACGAATATACTTGTGTAAATGACCTACATAACATCGATCATTATAATAATCACCCATATGTTACGAGATTTGTAGATTCTGGTAACGATGATTCCGACATTGACTTTTAAGAATGTATGTAAATGTGCTTGCATATACTGCTAAACATTGACTGTATCATAAAATATATGTAACGAAAATAAAAATACGTTTTGCAATATGTCTGTATGTTTCCTTACCCCTTCCTATAATAAAAAACAAATAAAATTTTCTTACAAAACCGTTTATTTAATCAAAGCTGCTTCATACACAGATAATTTACTAGCTAAATCACTTAAGAGCTTATTTTTATAGTACAGTAAGCATTCTCGTACACAATAACTTTCTATGTTATCATTACATACGTCACAAAAGGATCTTATTACAAGTTCATAATTTCTTTCCTGGGTTTGTAGTACTACGTTACAAACAATCTCTAAAAAGTTTTGATAAAATTGTTGGAAGTTCATTTTATATAAAGCACCTACTTTATATTTGATAATATTTTCATCAATATGGAGTATATCATTTATCACATTATGTGATAGATAAAAGCAGGCCCTACTTGTGGAAACTTTTAAAATTTTACAATCTAAAGTTGACGTTTTGCATATTTTCACATCTTCATCACATTCAATATGTTTAATGTCCTCTTCTTTGGATGTTGTAATGCATGGTACTTCATTGTCCGATAAATAACTGATGTCCAGACATCGTAAGGTGAAAATAAAAAGTTCCCATTCGTCAGCACTGAATGTGATTTGAGTTCCTATTTCTGATTTTTTCATCAATTTTACTGATGGTTCGAAACACCTTGCAATACTCAAACCACAATGGATACTTAACGGACTACAATCAGCAGTTACATAATCTGTACCCAATAAGTAAGGTGTTTTTTCTTGAAGAATTTGGTGTTTGCACTCCTTGTTTATTTTTTCTATTTCAGTCCAATAGTATGTATCAATATCCTTGCAGTAATTCTCAATTTCTGATTGATAGTTTTCACTATCTGATTCTTCATCTTCTATGTCTTTACGGCAGAACATCTTTCTGAATATTGACAGGAAGAGCAAATTAGCACTACTATATATCAATCTATCTCCCCACCACAATTTTTAAATATTATAAACGATTAGATGAGTTTATCCAACTGTTATGAGAACTATCAAAGCCAAGCCATTTCACGTAAACTTTATTATTTTTCTTTCTTAATACCTTCTCAACGAAATAAACATCTGGAATGGATGTTTTTTGTAATTCCTCATTGTAAAATCCCCCCGAAATCGGATTTCCACGTAAATCTTCCAGCAAATACGTTGTAGGATTAGTTATTTGAACTTTTGATATTTTAAATACCTCACTTGTCCAATTCGGCAAATATCCTTGCGCCAAATGCTTTTCTTTGGAGATTCTAACCAAGTTTCCAACTTTCAATTTTCTATTTCCAGCCATTTTGATATGACTGTACACATTATTCAAAATATCATTTTCATTAGTTTTATTAACTTCAGATGGTCTTAAACCAATTGTACGATGCTTATGATTATTATACATATCAACTAAGTCAAATAAAATATCATACCATCGATATGATCCATTAAGAGTAAAATGCTTAAATATTTTTTCTTTCAAAGTTCGTATTAATCGTTCTGCACTGGCTGCCTTTTTTGTACTGAAGGTGCTGTAATGGTTTATATTATATTTTTTTAAAATAAAACTAAAATGTTTGTTATAGTATTCTTTTCCATGATCACTTTGTATATTTTTAGGTACTCTATTTCCGTTGTTTTTGAGAATATCTTCAAATGCTTTACTTACTTCTTCTCCAGTTTTATTCTTAAGTGGTCTAGCCCATACAAGTTTAGAAAAACAATCAATTACTATTAGAATATAACGATTTATTTTTGCATAAGGTTGCATCTCAATTAGATCTGTTTGCCATAAATCATCTAACCCTCGTATTATTGTTCTTCGTGTTCTGAACTTTTTTCGAATAGGCGTGTGTAGTTCGTTCGCAAGCTGAACTTTTTCTGTAGAATGAGTAGCTTTCATGGTGACTATTAGTTAATTACTTTAATTATTCGATACAAATGCGGCCTTATACTACGCTATTTGATTGTTGATTATATTTTTTTTCTAGTATGTTGTATTTAGTTTTCAATTTAGTAAGTTTTCCTTGAATTTCTGAAATTTGTGTAGAAACTTCAGTAAACTTCTTATCTATGTATGCTGATGTGTCTACGTGATTGTTCAACAGTTTCTGTAGATTTAATTCTATATCTTCGTTGGTTAAAAGTCTCAGCGGTTCAACAATCGGCTTAAATACACGTTCCAATACCGTATCTTCTTCACTTCCACCCAGTTTCAATGCTAAATACTTTTTTCTTATTGCCCGTGCAAGTTGTATAATTTTTCTTTTACGTAGCTCTCCTTGATCTATATGTTTAGGAGGCATGTTCAGAAATGGTAGATTTCTGGTAGCATTACAAAGTTATATACATATCAAATCCTTTACGATACCGTCCTTTATTAATATCAAAATCTTTCACAATTACCATACTACCATATTGATCTTTCCAACACTCTGCACACAGATTTTTAAATTTATCAAAGTCCATGTCAACTGTAACATGTTCATTATACACATGTCTCAAATTTACATCGTCCTGTTTGAACAAAATGACCATGTTACAGTTATCTCTTATCAACTGCTTGGGAATCTTCGAGTATGTTTGACATAAGTAAAAATAATCAATATTTTTATGCCGTCCCATGGAAAAATAATCTCTGATCTTATCCTGTTTCGTAGTTGCAACGTCATCAAATACAAAAATTGTATGTTCATTAGCGCACGATGGATCAACTATTTCTGTTTCATTGTCACTAAATGGAAAATATTGTATGCCTTTAACTTTATCAAGAACAATTCTAAGTAGCTGATATTTTGGTTGATATAAGGATTTGGAGTAAATGTATGTTTGAATTTCAAACCGTTTGGATGAAATAAAAGTGATAATACAGCATTGGTCTTTTCAGAACCACTTCCCCCGCAAACTGCGCAACGAATATTATTAGGTAGCAACTTACTGTGTTTGAATTTTAAGGGTACAGGTGTAACGGTGCAATAATCTAAATTTTGTGTGGGTAATAAGATTTGTTGTTTAACGAGACGCATCTTGTCAATGAGTGAATGGTTGTAGACGGATATATATATATATACAGTAGAGATCACTAAACATTAACCTTATTAATTGGTTTGATCTCACACCATCAACACCTATAAAACGTTATAGAGCAGTTTCAACAAATTGTTATCTAACCTACAGTGAAAGCAATGAAGATTAAACGTAACGTAGGTATGGATTCGGGCGCAACTAAGAAAAATGGAATAAAAAAACTCAAGTCCATTTCCTTTTACCGTGATATATTGAAGAAAATAAAGCTACCTCATAGTGACAATGAAGCGGATTTGAATAAATCTGCACTGACTGCGTTACGCGCAGCCCGCGTAGCTATTAAACGTGTCGGTGGGCGACGAAAAGTAAATATTCCTAGAATTATACCGATACCAAAGACAGGTGGCATTTTACCAATTCTACCTATACTGGGAGCATTAGGGGCATTGGGTTCACTTACAGGTGGAGCTGCTGCGGTTGCAAAAACTGCTATCGCCGTTAAGAACGCCAAAAAACAATTGGCAGAAGCAGAGCGACATAACAGAACAATCGAAGCTATTGCACTAGGTAAACGAGGATCTGGCTTGTATCTACATATAAATAAGCATAGTGGTATGGGTTTATTCCTGGAAAAACAATCCTCTGGAAGTGGTTTATACGTCAAAAAACAGAAATCAAAAAACTACCAGTAAAGCTACCCAATAGAGCGCTTTCCGATCATGATATTTTGAGATACGCGAAACTGCTCAACATAAAGCATTTTAAAAATGTATATATGAGGGATACCCTACCGAGCACGAAACCAAAAAATAACGAGTGTGCAATTATCAATCTAGATCTTAGTGCTAATGCTGGTACTCATTGGGTAGCATACAGGAAGATAGGTAAAGTAGTTAATTATTTTGATAGTAGATACCTTGGTACTGGAGTGAAAATACTTTATAATCATCAACCTTACCAAACATTTGATCAGTTCAATTGCGGACATTTGTGTTTAGAATTTTTATATAAAATTCAATGATTCAACAACCTTTGTATCATTATGTCACAGTTAATCACTCTGAGAAGTCGCTCTTCAGTACTATCCATTGATTTTATCAATCCAATTGAACTCGAACCTCACTCACTTTACGGAATTGCTTTGATTGGCTTTCATTCATACAACACAATCCCAAACATAGAAGAAGGTGCCAATAAATTTTATTTCCATAACAAGAAAGACAACAAAGTGAAAACAATAACAATTCCAACAGGTGTATACGAAATAGGTGACATCGAACAGTATCTCAATACTCCTACAGAAACACTGGAAAAAATACCACCGTTTTCACTCAAACCGAACAATAATACTCTCAAGTGCGAATTGTTTAGTAATCAATACGTTATAGATTTCAAGCACGAATATAGTATTGGAAGAATCCTTGGATTTTCAAAAAAGTACTAGATACCGGTATTCTTCATTCGTCCGATCTACCAGTGAAAATAGTTAAAGTGATTACTGTACACATTGACTGTAATATTACAACAGGTTCATTCTATAACAGCAAACCGTCACACGCAATTTTTGAATTTTCCATTGACGTAGATGCTGGTTATGCTATAGACATTCAACCTCGTAACTTGATATATTTACCTGTATCCGAAACACATACTATCAATAACATTAGTTTACGTATATTAGACCAAAACGGAGAGCTTGTTAACTTTAGAGGGGAAGAGATAATTGTTAGACTGGAACTTAAAAAATTAACTTAAAATGGGATTATCTATTACCTCCAATAGTAACACATATAAAAAGAACAAGTTTGCAACTTATGATTCAGCCTTTCATAATCATCTTATGAAGACAAGTCATCCTTCAACTAAAGCACTAACACCTACAAACGTTTTGTTTTTAAAATCTTTGGGATACAATGTTGTCAGTCCATCATATATTCGAAAATTCATCGTTCCACAACTCTGTAATAAAAGAGGAATGTCGTACATATTATCCATTTGTAAAATCATTTGATAATAATGATGAAATTGAAATAACTATTAATCAACAAGATGCCTGGTTAGCGATGTATGAAGCTGCTATCTGTATAGATGGTAAGGTGTTACTAAAAAGTAATTCTACTACCGCTTCAGCTAAAGTAGAATTAGTCAATAACGCTGGTGCTTTTATGTTCGATTCAATTTCATATGAATTGAATGGAAAAGAACTAGATCGTGTACGTGATCCTGGTATTGTGAGCATGATAAGAGGTTATTTATGTTACAATCCTAACGATAGTAACCATATGGCTATAGCTGGATGGAATTTTCCATCCAATGCAATTTTGAATGCGGATATGACGTTTTCATTTCGCATACCCTTATGGCATCTTCTCGGTTTTTTTCTTGATTATAGAAAACCAATGTTTGGAAGGCATACTATACGTTTGGTTCGTTCCAGACACGATCATAATTGTCTAAAGGTCATTGGTGACGCAACGGCTACCATTCAGATAAATTCTATTGAACTTAAAGTTAAACACATATTTCTAAATGATGCACTAAAATCGGATGTACTTAAAAAGATAAAGAATGATACTTCTATACTTATGGGTTATAGAAAGTGGTCAATACATGAATTACCATCCTTACCTCATAATGCCACGAAAACTATATGGTCAGTAAAGACAAGTTCAGCTATAGAAGTTCCAAGATTTGTTATTGTTGCCTTTCAAACAGCTAGAAAAGATGTAGCAAAAGCGGATAAGCACATATTAGATAACGCAAATCTTACAAACATAAAGTTAATGATTAATTCGGACTATTATCCTCATGAAGATATGAAGTTAGATTTTAAAAATAACAAATATATGGAAGCTCATCATATGTATTCGCAATTTGCCAAAACGTATTCAAATGATAACGATAAACACGGATTACTTGACTATTCTACATTCAAAACTCATGCTTTATTTGTTATTGATTGTTCCAAGCGAAGCGAAGATTTAAAGTCGTCCACCGTTGATGTAAAACTAGAATTTGAATCTGCTGAAGGTTTTCCCGCTGATACTAGAACTTACTGTATTATTATTCATGATTCTGTGATAGAGTATATGTATTTACCGCTAAGCGAAATTGTTCGGAAACTAATTTAAATGTAACATACTAGCAGTCGAAGCTCTCAGTCAGTCGTGGTGCGTAGTACTAGAATTATCTTAATCGGTTACGCAATGAAAATAGCAGCAGTAGATATTCAAGGTTTTCAACTTTCAAACGGGTTTTTAGCTAAAGAATTAGCGATTTCAATTAGTAACCAGATAACTCACTATATTTTTAAACCATTGACACCGTTTTGTTTTTTAAGTACAAACGATAAAGTGCAAGTGCGATGGCTGGAAAAAAATTATCATGGCTTGAAATATTCCTCTGGATTCTTGGAACAGCACCAATTGAAGGATATCATCAAGTCGCATTTATCAGACGTTGATTTTGTATACGTTAAAGGACATCAAAAACTAGTTTTGTTATCTTCCCTTCGCGATGAGGAATTCCAACCAGAAATCATAAACTTAGAAGATGTACTCCAGACCAGTCTAGATGTGTTGAACTTCAATAAAAATAAACCACGATGTCTACATCACAGTTTGAGACTATGTATGTGTGCTTTAAGGAACTGTGCTGAGCTTCAAGAGTGACTTCTTGCGTTAATGAGAAAATAGTTGTCAGTCATCCTTGCAACAAGATGGATCACACTACAGCAGCCGCTTCAATAGATGCCTATCTGAGAAAATTACATAACCTCAAAAAGTGTATTGAGGAATATGAACAAAAACAAAAAATGATTGTTAGCTTTAGAAATATTCATATTTGTGACAATGTACCAAATTAAGGTTCCAAATTGTGTGAATATTGATAATATTTACAAAATAAAATTCTTGTTGTAAGTATATTGTTTTATTTAATCGTTAATGTTATCGAACTTACAAAATGAACTAATAAATATGAAGCTAAAAGTGAAATCACATGATGCATTGTATCAAATTTCTTGTCCGTCTTCTTTCCCATTCGATTCAATAGCTTCTGCATTCGTTTAGCATAGTCACAATTTTTTGAGAATCTTAGATGATCCTTAATAGGACAATCGTCATCCTTCCATTTGTAGATTATTATCCCACAACAAAACGCTTGGCAAATATCTTCACTTCCAACATAAAAAAAACCTGCTGCTGCTAGCACTGCAGGATTAATGGTTCCAGCCCATCCTTTTTCAAATGTACTGATACGTTTTTCATACGAATTGTATTCACTAAAATCTATAGAATATTCTTCAGCACACATATTCATACAGCGCAGCGGTACGATCAGTATTATTCTATATTGCATAGGCGTGTATTATTATTATTTATATATGACACATATATCATAAAACACTCATACTTCTCGAAAGTCACATGACATATGTTCAGTCGTAGCCAAGCTGTGTTCGCAACAACTAGTTACCATGGAAGAAAATTCTGCTCAAAATCTGGAATTGACACATAATTATGCACATTCAGTAAGTTTTATTATCATGGTTACATAAAAATATACATTAGCTAATTCGTTCATTTTTTTTTCTTGTAGGCTGATAGTTTTGATATGGATGAATTCTTAATCGGAAATGATATTTTTAATAATTCAACCACCATTGATGTATCGTCAACTGCTCCTGCAAATCGTAATGCTGGAAAGGATATGCAACAGTTGGTAAACAATTATATTGAAGAGCAAAGCAGTCCTACAGATGATATGGTTATTGTGACACATAGAAAACATGTGAACAACGATGAACTGCGCATAATTGGAGGTTATCTACGAAAAGTCAACAGACTATGCGAAAAGAAATTCAGTGAAATTTCAAGAAAATTAAACAAGGAACGTAAAAGACTACAAACACTGAAACAAAAAGAACGTACTCAGTTACAAAAAATTAAGAGACTGGAGAAATGTGAGAAATTTGCATCCAAAATGACTAAACGACTAAAAATATCTGCAAATGACTAAGTACTATATATATCTACATACAATGTAATCTTTTCAATCATCAGTCAACCACTGAACTGTGAACATTTACCTAAATGCAATAATGACGTCACACACTAATAATCAACGGGTAATAAAAGTTCTCGACTTCACTGTACCAGTTCAAGAAGATTACATATACGTAATCTATCAACACGACAAGGTCGTGCTACAAGAATACCCAACGTTATACGATGGAACGCCAGGTGGCTTGCCATTTGGTACAGTGATTAAAAACGAAGACAACCGAACTATAGGGTATGTGATCGGACATCACTTAAATTATTATCCTATAACGACGATGAAAGACAACTTATTACATTGCGGTAGATATGGACTGCACAAGCTAGTCGGTCATGGAGGAAAACAAGAGTATCGAGATCAAGAGTATACGTATACGTATACGTACAGTGGAAGAATTTAAGAAAAAGTATCCCAGAATAGCAAAACAAGATGTACAATGTTTTGTTTATGCATAACGTACCTCAAAATAAAGATAGATAAACTCCTTACAGCGTATCGTTTATTATCTACACCCCCTCCTCCTCCCCCGTAGTACGCCCGCCACCTGAAGAATTTATCACTATGTATCTCTTCCTTCTAATAAAAAAAAACAAACCAAACGATACTCACTATTCAAATTATATATATATAGTTGTAGCTTGATTATTTTCATTATTTGTTATAATGTCACAGTACGGTACAGCATACTGCCTAAAATGTCAAAAACACTTCTGCTTTTGTCCAGAGTCTATCAATTATCACATACTTTCAGAAGAAGAAGAAGAAGAAGAAGACAACTCTCTGATTTGCTCCGAGTCAATAGAATCTACTCCATCTCCGGCGGCACCTGCATCAACGGCACCCGGACCATCCACCACCACCACCACCAAAAACATACAACAAAAACAAAGTTGCCCTTGCAATAAAAGGGAAAAAGTGCCAGCCCTACCAAACCAACCAACAAAAAACATAACTATACAGGTACATTATAATGACAAAGGGGAATTATTATATAAAACAATTAAATTCAAAACAACGTGTAACTATGAGAAAAAAAAATAAAGATAGATAAACTCCTTACAGCGTATCGTTTATTCTCTGCTATCTACACCCCCTCCTCCGCCGTAGTACGCCCGCCACCACCAGAACGAGCCCCATGCGCATGCGCACGCGCGCGCGCTACTAAGGGGGATGGTGACAAAAAACGCGGCGCGTTGAAAAACGACGTTTTTTTTTTGTACTTTGGTCTAGAGTGACTGGTCTAGAATGACTTTTGGTCTAGAGAGACTGGTCTAGAACGTACTTTGGTCCAGAACGTGTAGTGGTCGGGCACGCCTATAGCTGTACTACTAGCGCATTCTACAGTCTTCCTTCCTCTACTCAATCTATAGTTAAATATTCTTTTCGTATTATCAAGTACTCTTTGTGGATATGGCCGTAGCAAATAATGCAATAGCGGAAACGCTTCATCTCCGACAAAGTAAAATGGAAACTTGTAGTTGTTGTCATCATTGGGTAATCGTAAAGGAGTAGGAAGATCAAGATTGTCCCCTTCAATGAAATGTTTGATTGCTGAAGCACGAAATATACCACCATTACTGTTCCTGCCAGCAAATCCTGTTTCGATGTATGTAAAGAGGCCATCATCGTCACTACATGCCATGAGAACAATTGAATGATACGACTTGTAGTTGAAGTTAAGCGATCCTGAGTTTGGTAGCTTTTCTATTCTTATGTGCTTTCCATCTAGAGCACCCAAACAATTAGGCAAATTCCATAGTAAATGACAACGTTGTGCTATTATTTTCCATTGATTTTTATCCGGTGTTGGCATATAAATATCTTTCAAGGCATCCCATATGATTGCTGTTATTTCTCCAATTGAAGGGTTCGGTGCAAAAACCAGTCAACTCCATCTTTTACCCAAATTCAGTTTATATATGCATCGTATAGAACAAATGTTTGTACATCTTTTGGTGCAAGAATCAGCCATCTCCAACAAATATTATGGTAAATACTTGGGCCAAGGAGTTGACTGCATCAATACTTAGGTGCAAGAATCGGCCAACTCCAGGAGATGACCGTTTCTTGCCACCAATGGTAACATCGGCAACATCGGAAAATCAGGCCACGTGCGATGGCAAGCCGGTAGCATTTCAGTTGGTTTTCAACATTGCATTGTGTCTCGTGAACGAATAAGGTGTAAAAAAGATCGTTGCATTATGAGTATCAGTTCAAGTAGCGAGTTTAGTGAGGAAGACCCATATGTAGATTCTGGGACTGACTACGTGTTATCGGATTCCACCGATTCTGATGTTCCGGGTCCTAGTCGACGGCGATCAAAGCATTTTGTTAGTGCTAAAAAAGGTACCCATAAAAGTAATGAGCAGCAAAAAACGTCTGTGAGTAATAATACAGAAATTCCAAACATTCAAACCGTTAAGAAAAAAGGCAAGAAACGGGTGAGGATGGAAAGCAAATGGAAACGAAACATTATGAAGAGTAAGCAGGCTAGAGGGGAAGAATATATTAATTCGGCAAATAAACTAATTCAAAAGAAAACTACTGGACCAAATTGCCATTGTAGAAAAAGGTGTTTCACTAAAATAGACGATACCCAACGACAGAACATACTTGAGCAGTTTTATAGTACCGGAGATAAAACTAAACAAGACATTTACCTAGGGGGATTAATCAGTGTGTCAAATGTGAAGAGGAAACGCCCGACTACAGGAGAGGGTAGAGAAAAAAGCAACACCTATCAGTATAAGGTAATGTTTTTGTTGCAAAATATAATAATTGGTTCTAAAATGTCTTTTTTTTCAGTTACGGACAGGAAGCCAGGAAACCATAGTATGCAAAAAAGCATTCTGTTCTTTGCATGGAGTATCAAAAAATAGAGTGTCTCAGATTGCCAAAAATCTGACGCTGGGTAGTATTATGTCACCTTCCGATAAGCGTGGGAAGCATTCCAATAGGCCGAACAAAATCAGTGAAGAAATAATAGCGCAAATAGAAGAACATATTCGGAGTTTTCCCAGAAGAAAATCTCATTATAGTAGGGAGGATAATCAGAAAAGGTATTTTTTATCTCCTGAGTTGAATATTGCAACAATGCATCGCCTCTACCTTCAAAAATATGAGCCAGAAAAGTATGCTCTCCTAGACGATGGGAAAATTTTGAAGGACATTAAACCAGTAGTAACATATGATTTTTATCATCGGCAATTTAATCTCAATCATAACCTTAGTTTTGGACATCCAAGATCAGATACCTGCCAGAAATGTGACCGCCTGCACAACACAATTTCCGCAGAAGCAAATGCAGAAAATAAAACCCGCTTGGAAACTGAAAAGCGTCTACACTTACAGAAGGCCGAAATATTTTATACCAAATTACGAGAATATACAAATCTTGCTCGCGAAGATGAATCAGTTGATGTGTTATGCTTTGATTACCAACAAAACCTGCCACTGCCGCATATTCCGTCGGGCGATGTGTTCTATAAAAGGCAGCTATGGCAATACAACTTTTGTGTACATTCTGCCAAGAAAAGAGAGGCTACTTTTTATATGTACGATGAGCTCACTGCCAAAAAAGGTTGTAACGAAGTAGTCAGTTGTTTACATCACTATTTAACAAACTTTGTCCCGGAAACTGTTACAACCCTCTATTTATTTTCGGACAACTGTTTTGCCCAAAACAAAAATCAAACCATAGTGCAGTACTTTCACACATTCATCAATGCTTTCAATAGTAATATTCAGCAAATTATACATCAGTTTCCAGAACCCGGTCACAGCTTTCTGCCGTGCGACCGTTGCTTTGGTTTAATTGAAAAAGAAAAACGAAAAAAAGAAATAGTATACTTACCTTCTGAATGGAAAAAATTAGTCAAGAATACATCTAAACAGTTTCGCGTAATAGACGTTACCCAGGATATGATCCTCGATTTTTCGAATACTTTTAAACCTATTTTTAAAAAAGCCATAAGTAACCAACAAAAAGAAAGATTTACCATCTCAAAGTATCGTCTTTTCAAATATGAAAGAAAAAACATAATACAGTGTAGTGCTACAGCAGGTCTAACTTTATATTCATCATTTGTCATCAAAAAACCTAACGCAGTTTTAATTTGGCCAAATACTAAACTGTACAACACATTTCCACTTAAAATAAACCCCAAAAAAATAGCAAATGTGATGTCTTTGGCAGATCACTACGTACCACCAATATATAAGTGGTACTACGAGCAAATACGGGTCACAAATCAAGATGAACAACAACGAGAAGAAGAACTTGACAGCGATAGTGGCGAAGTTGAAACTGAAGATTTCTAGTTTCTTTATATTATGTTGATCAGTTTTCTTTGCTGAAATGTTCTTATTTTAACCACATCATTTGTTATTTTTTCTGTGATCTCTATTGTGTTTCTTGTTTTTTTAGAGTTGCTTTGAGCTAAAACGTGAAGTTATGTTTTTTTTATAATGAATAAATACTGAACGCAATAATGTTGCTTTATTTGTGTATATTTGGAGGTTCGGTGCAAAAAACAGTCAACTCCAAGAGTTCAATTTTTTTTTCTGAAGTGTCAAAAAAGATTAATGTTATCAGTTTGATATTATATTATTCTCCAATAGCAGTACTTACTTGGTATTTTTTTTCGACAGAAAATTTGTACAAATAACAATATTGGAAAGTTTTTATTGATTTTCCACAAATTATCAAAAATGGAGTTGACTGGTTTTTGCACCGAGCCCTTCAATTATTCTTGATACTGTAGAGTCTCCTCGAGCAAAATATAAGGAAATCGATGTGAATGTTGCGCCAGTTGCCAAATACCTAAAAAAAGTTGTATTAATACTTATTTATTTAACATCTTGTACATAGTATTACAACGGTGAACTTAATGTTAACAGTTGCTTGACATATTTTTATTACTTTCAGGACTGCAAGCGAAAGACAAATGGAAAAACCTCCGTTCTGTATTCGTACGAAACTTAAAACCTGCTGCTAGTGGATCATCAACAAAAAAGAAATACTATTTGACAGATTCAATGCAGTTTGCT
This sequence comes from Acanthoscelides obtectus, assembly GCA_963669975.1. Taxonomy (NCBI): domain Eukaryota; kingdom Metazoa; phylum Arthropoda; class Insecta; order Coleoptera; family Chrysomelidae; genus Acanthoscelides; species Acanthoscelides obtectus. The sequence continues at coordinate 60,867,390 of CAVLJG010000010.1, read as the reverse complement.
CTTCCTTATATAAAATCTGCTGCAATTCCATCTGGCAATTTGCCTAATCCGATTAATCAAGACAATGAATCACAAGCATCTACACCGACCGCATCACCACCGCCCTCGGCATCACCACCGCCCTCCGTATCACCATCGCCCTCGGCTTCACCACCGCCCCCGACATCACCTACTGCATCCTCCAGTCAACAAACTGAACGTACTCCAACCCCGTTATTTGTCTCAACTTGGCGTAGTTCCTCTCAGCGTCATAAGAATAGAACGAATGAGAATGATGAACTCTTCAATGAATATTTGAAAACGAAAATGAGCAAGCCAAATGTCAATGACGAGTCGACAAAGAATAACGCCAACAAGATATTTTTGTTAAGTTTGCTGCCAGACTTAAATTCTATGACATCCACACAAATAAGATCATTCAAACGTCAAGTTATAGATGTGATAGATAACATACTGAATGTACCTACCACTTCATCTAAGCAAACGCCGGCGCCGGCCTTAGTTCATATACCAAATACTTCAAGTATATTATCTTCGCAGACATCTCCGTTTGTAGGACCCGAAATACAACACCCAAGTAAATCGTCCTCGCAGGTAACAACTGACATAGAATTACCAATAGAAACCAATAATGATATAATCGAATATACAACCGACGATGGAGTAAATGCAGCTACATATATTCAACTACTCCAAAATACTGTAGGTGAAGTAAATTATACTCAGAATTGATGACGCAGTTAAGATTTCGTGCAGACTTCTGAGGGTTTCCGTTCCGTTATATATTATTAAAATTCAATCTTACCTTGAAATGTTAATATTTAATAAAACAAAATGAAATCATACCTGATTGTTATTAGAATCCTTTCCTCTGCGCTCACACACTCTCTCATGTGTGTATCTCTCTGGTGTATATGTGGAACAAGTAACTCCACTAAATGTGTATAACTCTCTTTGGACATCCTGTACAATGATAAGAATTTCGCATCTGTTTGTTGTAATTCTTTTGCAGCTACAAACAGTCTGCACTTTATGTTTCTCTCTGTATACGGATGAACCCAGTATCTTCTGTTACGACGATTTCTTTGTTTCCGATAAAAATAGTACAAAATTATAGTTTCATCATCACTTGTTTCAGACATTTTCGTAAAAATGTGATCTGTTTAGCCTATATTGGCTGAATAGGCAATTCGCGTCTTGCGATTCAATGTCGTGTGTACGGACCGTGCGCTACTCGATACTCGCGACTGGATACTAATGTAGTATACAATATTAGTATCGGAGACTTGCGTAGCCTTGTGTACGAAGCCCCTTAATCTCCCGCTTCGGTGATGTGCCATGGCCCCCTCGTTCCCCTGATCTCTCAGCTGCTGATTATTTTTATGGGGATACCTAAAAGCTAAAGTCTATGCCGATAAGGCTCGAAACCGGCAAGAGTTGAAACAAGCAATCACAGCAGAAATTGGTGCAATTGACATCGACTTGTGTGGGAGGGTGATGCGGAACTTTGCAGAACGAATACAGCAGTGCATAGCCGAAAACGGTCGTCATCTGCCTGACATTATTTTTAAAACATAATTTCACACGTTAGTTGTTAAATGGTAATATGTAAGCTTCCATTTTTTTACAATAATTATTTTTTTTTTAGTTAAAAAAACAGCGGTGCTATTGCTATTAGTATACAGCATCCACTTGATATTTATTCTCAAAGGCATTCAACAGAAGGTGCTCATAGGTTAGGAGATTTGAGACAGTTGATTTTCCCTTAATAAAGCCATGCTGCTCATTAATTATAATATTCCTGACACATGGAAATATTTTGTCACAAATTATGGACTCAAAAACCTTAGCAATAACTGAGATCTTAGAAATAGCTCTATAATTTTTTATATTTGACTTATCCCCTTCCTTAAAAACCGGTGTTACATATGACCTCTTCCAGACAGTGGGGAAAATACCCGTGACAAGTGACAAGTTAAAAATTTTACATAAAACATCAGATAAAACACATTTACAATTTTGTAATAAAATTGTCGGAATTCCATTAGGACAAATTCCTAAGTTAATACTCAAGGACTCAATTTTATTAAAAACTTCTATAGAAGACACTTAAACTGCTTAAATTAGTACATTTGTCAGACTTAAGTTCTACGTATATCTTTGCCTTGTGCTTATTGTCTGTGAGAATGGGTGATTACAGTGTGAATTTCAACCCCGATTTGCTTGCTGAAATGGTTGGGCGCTTTCGTTCGAACTAAACTCCTCGAAAGTTGCGTCCCAATTTGTACGCAAGTCTCTGGACCTTCAGTACGGGTTTGCCTCGGTCCTTTCTGAGAAATTGCTAGAATCTGTGTACTTATTTGACCTTACCTCTAGGTTTGACCCTCAGAATGTCGAACCTAGGGTTGAGGATGGTATAAAGTACCTATGGAATCGGCAGACCGGCGAAATAGCGGTACTTTCGCAAGCGGCCCAAACTGTGTTCAATACAGCTGAAACGTATTTGCGGTATCTCGGTCCCAGAGATGACATAATCTCCACAGTCAACACCGTGATGCTGGAGTATGAGCATCCTGGAGATTGCGGGATTGCATATTCTGATTGAGTGAGGAGTGTGCTGTGCTGGGGTTTTCTTTGCCCGTTCTTCCCAGCATTAGTAATCGAAGGTGGTGGATAATTATTCATGGGGGTGCTGTACTGGGTTTCTTACCCGTTCTTCCCAGTATTAGTAATCGAACGTGGTGGATAAATATTTTCGTTTTAAATTTGTTTGGTTTAGCTTTTCCAAATTGTTATACCTGTTTTCTCATAAATTCATATTGGTTTCTTTTATTTTCTTTTTGTTTCTTTGACTTGCAATTTTGATTAATACAGGAGCCCTGCTTTTCTGAATATACAGAAGAGAAATGCTGTTTAAACATCTCTGTGATTATTTGTGGATCATCTGTTTCAACATCGTTAAGACACATGGATTTTGGATATTCAAGATCCTCCTTTTTGGAATTGACAAATTTCCATAAGGACTTTTTATCATGTAGTTGGCCTTCAAGTGTTTGAATAAATTGTTGATATGAACTCTTGGATAAAATGCTGCATTGTGATCTTAATTTTGAAAACTTTATATAGTTTTTTTCTGTTTTTAAGTTTTTAAATATTTTGTGAGCCATTTTCTTTTGAATTATTAGATTTTTTAATTCATGATTCATCCATTTTGGAAATTTAGATGTTTTAAATCTGGAAACTGGTGTAAATTGAATAAAAATTTGATCCAAGATTTCATAAAACATAGAAACTAACTACAACATTGACATCATCACATTCAGACAAAAAGCTCCAGTCAACAAATGACAGACAAATATTTATTTGGTTAAAATCTTCAGACTTATGATTTAGGTAAAAGTAATCACACAATGGGGATATGTCTGAATTACTAAGATTAAAACAACACTCAAATGCTGGATGCGGTAAATCATGTTTTAACAAAGGTTGGGGACACACATTAACATTTACATTTGGATGATTACAGAACATTAAATCTAGAAAGTTTCCATAAGCATTTGGTATAGTTATTAACTGGTATAACCTTAGATAAGCAATACAGTCTACAATGGCTGTTACTTCGCTTCTTAACAGTCCCGTAGGAACTGACCCAGTTTCATACTTTGCACGTTAACACAAATTCCGGTCAGAGATCATATTTTTTTACGTGGACTGAGGATATTGCCAATAGAGGCAGCAATGAGATTGCTAGCTGCCTGTTCAGGTTTTGTAAAATATTAAAAGAAAAAAGCCCTGAATTCAAACATTTAATTATATGGTCGGACTCCTGTGCAGGACAGAACAAAAATTTCGTGATGCTTGGCCGGTTCCAATACCTAGTTTCAAATAAGTATTTTCAAATAATAGACCATAAGTTTCCTGAAGTAGACCATAGTTTCTTGGACTCCGACAGAGACTTTGGCCGAATCGAAAAAGTTCTAAGGAAACATAAAAAAATACTAGTACCAGATCAATATCGACAAATAATACAAACTGCCAGCACAAAAAACAGCATGTGTTTTAATATTTACAATTTCGAGGAAGTTCCTGGAAAATTATATTTATTTAAAAAACAAACCAATACGCTGGGTCAGAAGATATGCCTTCGTGATGGTGTGAAGTGGATTCGTGTGAGCGAGTTTGGCGTATATCATTATAAAACCTGCTTAAATGAATACACTCCATTTTTAGAAGTTGATTTAAGAAAAAAAAGTCACAAAACCAACACCCCGAGTTCCACCCAATCAGGATAATAGATAAGGTTGGAGGTTTAACAATAGAAAAAATTCAGAATCTGAAAGAACAAGTAAAGTATGTGGATGAAGAATACAGATGGTATTATGAAGATATAATCCAGGAAAGCTTGTTACGTCCAAAGAAGAAGCGAACGACGCTTTGAAAACATATTTTTCAATATTGTATACTTTTTTAATGATATGTGTAAAGTAAAAAGATACTTCACACCTCTTTGCACGCACTTGTTATTCCACTACAATTCACTTTTCAGTCGATAAAAGAGTTATGTGCACTTTTTTCAGTTTTTTTGCAAAACTATTAATTTTTTGGTGTGTTAAAGTAAATCCCATAAAAACGATGTACTTCAACATATCTAATAAGTGAACTCAATCAAAATCATATGATCAAGAAAAAAGTTCCAAATCAAAACACGTTTTCCTTAATATCTCCCAACATGAATTTTGTGACGTAACACCTTTATCCACTTATGTCTTCATTTTGTACCTTCAAAAACAACTGAACGATTTGAACAACCTGAAGTTAATGATGCTCTTGTGATAAATAATGATGATAATTCCAGGTTATTAATAGAAAACGAGGATTCAGAGTCCACTGATAATGAATCTGAAATACCTCTAAATGTGTTGGCTCAAAAAATAAAATCTGTTACTACACCTGAACATACCATATCAAATGAAACACTTAAGACTTCCATAAACGGTCATAGAGAGACACATAAACGACAGCTGTTTTTAGAAAAAAACACTTCAAATGAGTCCCTTCCTACCATTTGGAACATAAGGCCAATTGCAATATCCGAGCGGTCCTCTAACCCTGGAAAAAAGATGTCATCTTCTGTCATAAGTGGCACCCCAATGAAATTACAACTAGAACAAAAACACAAGGAAATTGAAGAAAAAGAGGAGAAGAAGAAACTAAGACAAGAAAAGAAGCGATTGAAAGAGCAAGGGAGGAAACCTTCACTTCAAGAAAATAGAGCACAAAAACGCCGCAAAAAATTATTGCCCAGTGCAGCTGATGTTGCAGGACCCAGTGCTGTCGATCCCACTGCTCCAGATATTTCTGGTCCCAGTAGTGAGATTTATGTATGCCCTGCATGTAACGAAGAATATAGTGACTCACCAACTGAAGACTGGTTGCAATGCTATCATTGCCTATCATGGTGGCACGAAGCATGTAGCCGATATCAGGGTCATGGAAGATTTTATTGTGATTCTTGTGAATAGTCATCTTACCCCAATAGGTAAGTTGACGAAAATGGTGTTTTTTGTTTTTTGGTGAAAATTCGTTCATATTTTGTTATTTTTGGTAAGATTAACATTACACAGAATCATAAACATGTTTGTATTTACATGCATTAAACTCTTAAATAAAGTTACTTCCTTTGTATTGCCTTTTTTTCTTAGTATCGTCATCTTACCCCGATCCCCACTACTAAATGCCGGAAATCTTTTAGGCAGAGAAGACCCTAAAATCTTTACAAATGAAAATTTATTAGAGGAAGAAGGCCCCTATGACGTTGACGACCCCGACTGGCAACCTAAAGAAGATGATGTTGCGATAGATGAACAAGCCGATGAGCGTCCAGATGATAACAGGCAGGGGCAAAACGAACAAGCAAATAAAAATCGGCGATCTCGAGGAAATGTTCCACATCCTGATTATTCGGAAAAAATACATCTAAAAAAAGAATATTGGGATACTCAAAAATTGATGGATTTGTTAAGCATAATGTCCAAAGACCTGGGAGAAAATTGAAGGAAGGTTGCAAAAAGGGTTCTTTCTGCAAAAGTACTTTATGAGCCAAGAAAGGTGGTATGGTAATGGGGCATCTAGAAGACATGGGTCTTTTTTGTATTGTCTTCGTCTAAATAATGATAATCTGTAGTAAGTATGTAAGAAAATGTTTCTCGCAACATTAGACAACAAAAAAAATTACTCACAAATGGGTTCTTAATAGCTTAAGTCACGGACTATCTAACCGAACAGAAGTGGAAAATAACTAGAAAAGTATAGAACGAAGTCGCTCTAGATATTTTGAAGATATCAATAATCAAATCCAATTTTTAAAACATTTTTTTGATCTTCTTCCAAAGATGGATTCACATTATTGCCGAAAGGATTTTCAGTAAAAATATCTAGAACATCCTTTTCAAATTCAGGCCGAAGTTTATGAAACTTATAAAAAAATGTGCCGAGGAAAATCAAAAAATTGTTTCAATTACAACTTTTAATAAAGTTTGCAAGATTTAAATCTGGCTATACATAACCCGAAAAAAGATCAATGCGATACCTGCCTTCAGTACAACGCCAAACAGCTTAGCCAAGAAGATTATGAAACACACATAAAAAGGAATAATTTGGCTCAAGAAAAGAAAGCAAAAGATAAAGAGGAAGCAATTAAGAAAAGTCAGTACACTTTTACTATGGATGTACAATCTGTAAAGTTGTGTCCTATGATAGAAGCTAGTAAAGTTTATTACGAAACTAGGCTACAAGTGCATATTATCACTATTTTCAACTTAGCTACACATCAAAGTACCAATTATATTTGGAACTAAACCGAGGTAGATTTACAAGCATCTGTGTTTACCTCATGTATTGTACACCACCTTGACAAACATTGCGTAGAAGAAAAAAGGAAAATTGTTATTTATTCTGACGCCTGTGGGTACCAAAACCGAAGTGCAACATTATCCAATGCACTCAGTCTTTTATCGTCCAAATATGATGTTATTGTGGAGCAAAAATATCTTGAGAAGAGTCACACCCAAATGGAGTGTGACTCGACGCATGCTCTTATTGAACGGAAACTTAAAGGCCGGGAAAAAACCCTTCCTTATCAGTACGCCTAGATCATCCAAGCGGCCTGCGAGAAACCTTTTCTATATGATGTGGAATATCTTAATTACACATTTTTCGTAAGTATGATGATAGGAGTTTAATGCGATTTGAGTCAATTAGGCCGGAAAAAGTTAAAAGTGATTCGGCTGTCACCATTATATTATAAGAATTCCAATTAAATATACCAAATATCAACATTTGCAGGAGTTAAAAACTGTAATTAAATACGAAGAAACTCATAATTTCTATGATAGCTTACAACTGAAAAGAAAACTAAAGAAACACGATTTTTTGTCATCATTTGTCACCGATAGACCCGAACCACGCACTTCAGATCAAGCTCCCAAAGATATTGATCAATCCAACGACAACTCCCGACCTTCAACATCCACTGCTCAATCCAATGATAACCCCCAACCTTCAACATCCACTGCTCAGTCCGACGACGAACCTCAGCCTTTAACATCCACTGCTAGCAGCCCAAAATCTTCAAAAAGTGGTTTTCTACATCCGTCCACTTTAAAAATTACGCCTGAACATTTAAGGCCATTTCCTAAGGCACCCCCAAAAAAGAACATTCAGCGAGGACCACGTAAGGGTAAAACAACGGTGATCTCTGACCAATGACTCCTCAAGTTCCGAAGATTTTGATAATTTTTCCATGCACGATTCAAGTGAAGATGAATGTCCTTCTAATGACAGTGATGATTGTAGGGACGAAGTCCCTTTAAGTCAATATGTCTAGAATTCACAGTCAAACCCTAACAACAAACAAAAACAAGTAAAGTTAAATGGTAAAAAGCAAGCCCAAAATCATCAAACCAAAGGAGACTGTAACGTGGTTGATCAAGTAACTTGCACTTGTTGCAAGGAAAGGTATGAGCTTTGTAAGACAGATTGGTTAAAATGTGTTATATGCTCATTATGGGCTTACGAAACATGTGGTATTAAAGGTATTCGGCATTTTTATTGTAACAACTGTTCTTAACTTAAGTTTCTTAGTTAAAAAAGTTGATTTATAGGCAACTTATGTCTCATATCATAAATCTTTATTTTTAGTTTTAAGTTCTAATATTAAAGTTAGTTTCTCGCTTCTTAGTTCAACAAAGTTGTTTTTGAAGCACTTTCTATCTTTAAGGTTAATGTTTTTTTCTGTACAGTAGAACCTCGGTTATCCGAACCTCTATTATCCGGACCCTCTATTATCCGAACTCGTTTACACAGTTGTTTCTCGCTTTGAACGGACGCCGCCGACGTTGCATTATAAAAATGTAACACGTGCTCATACAGTAAGTCAGGCCCACATACAGCCATGCAGTTGATGGAATGCTTCCCATGGCGATCGACGTAAACAGGTTCGTTGTTTGTGGGGGCATCGATATTTATAAGGATTCCATCTACAGCTCCACAAACTTCAGGAAATCCTGCCAAATTATGAAAACGTTCTATTACGTTTCCTGTATTGTCGGGCCATTGAACTAATACATCAAATTTTATTTCGTTTACGGCAGCAGTAACTTCGTGAACACATCTGCATACGGTCATTTTTGATACTCCATGCATATCACATACTCCATGGTATTGCCCTCCGTTTCCAAACCAATGCAGAGCAATAAGCAGTTTCTGTAATGGTGACAAGCCATACCATCGAATCGTTATATTCACTATGGCTGGACCTACATCTTGAAGAAGACCTTCACACTGTTGTCGACTAAGAACCTTTCCACAAATTCCCCGTCTGTCAGTACGACAAAGTTAATTCTCTCCTGATAGCGATATACTGCACGACCATTTTCGTTTTCACTATCCGAATCGCTTGACCTCATATCGACAGTCGAATCATAGATATACGCTCACGATGAAATACTCACCACACTTATCAATCAAGATAGGTAGAAAATTGTCTACAATTGTCGACAATTCCGTAACACAACTGTACAAGTCTCATTTTTGTGTTACGAAAAGATACTACAATTGTAGAGAAAGTTCCGTAATTACCAGTGCCCCACTAGTAACTACGAGTTACTTCATGTTACAGAATATCTATACTTATATATTATTATATAATTTATTTATAGACTTGTAGTGGTTGTTTTATAGGGCCCAGGTAGCAGCTTGTGATAAGATTCCTATAAATGCAGTTGTAGCAAACTTGATTTTTTTAGGTATACTCAACACTATATTCTCATTGATGAAAACCAACACATTCTCAAGAATGGAGAGGGCATGTGTTTTGTTATTTGATGAAATGAAGATTCAAGCTTCTTATGATTACGACAAGAAATATGACAGAACCCTTGGTCCGTGTAAATACGCTCGGGTTATTATGGCTAAAAGCATATGTGGAAAATGGAAGCAACCGATATTTTACGACTATGACAGAAAAATAACGAAGAATCAACTTTTTAAGATAATTGCAAAACTGGAAACTATTGGATATCCTGTTTATTCAATCAATTGTGATTTGGGGGTAAGTAGCAGGGGTTTGTGCCTTTGAACATTTCAGAAGAAAAAACATGGTTCGAAAATCCAGTAAATGAGAAAAAAGTGTATATAGGGTGTCTCAGAAATATTTTCGTTTTTAGATCAGTCCTCTGGCGGAATACGCATGCTCCGGAGAAACGAGACAGTTGACAAACGTTTGGCAACATTGTTAAATTTTAGTTGCAATGGAGCATTTTACAGGGCCGCAACGTGCTTTTTGTGTTCGCGAGTTCTATAAAAACAAGGATTCTTATGTGCTTGTACGTCGTTTGTACAGAAATCATTATAACATAGCAAGAATGAGAGATGTCCCAAGCGCAAATTTAATTAAATATTGGGTAAGAAAGTTCGAGAGCTCTGGAAACACGTGTATTAGTAAACCGCCTGGACGGCCAAGGTCAGCAAGATCGAACGAAAATATTGAACGTGTGCGCCAGTCCGTTAACGAGGATCCCCGGCAATCATTAAGACTGCGTGGAGCGTCTCTAACTTTGCATAAGTCAACTGTTCATCGCATTATTCGCAAGGATTTGCATTTTCACCCATACAAGATTGTTGTTACACAACAATTAAAACCACAAGATCCCGCTAATCGATTAGAGTTCTGTAGAACAATGAGAGAGCATTTTAACGGTTACAACAACATATGGTTTTCTGATGAATCGAATTTTCACATTAACGGGCATGTTAATAAACAAAACTGCCGATATTGGGCCGAGCAGAACCCGCAAAATCTTCATGAGACGCCATTACACTCGTCTAAAGTTATCGTCTGGGCTGCTATGTCAGGGCAAGGAATCATTGGTCCGTTTTTTTTTGAAGACAATCGTGGCCAAGCTCAAACTGTAATATCTGAGCGCTACTGCCACATGATTAGGACTTTTTTAACTCCAGCTATACAGAACCATGGTGGCTACAATAGAAACACGTTTTTCCAGCAAGATGGAGCGACTTCTCACGTCACGAATGAATCCTTGGATGCTCTTCATCAGTTATTCCCAGAGAGGGTCATCAGTCGCAGAGGAGACATTAACTGGCCACCGAGAAGTCCCGATTTGATACCAGCAGATTTTTTCTTATGGGGATACCTGAAGAGTAAGGTATACACCCCACCGCCACAAGATTTGAGAGAGTTGAAGCAAAAAATAACAGATGAAATAAACGCCATTCCTCGAGCAATGCTTCGGAGAGTGATCGAAAACTTCAGTTCGAGATTAAGAGAGTGTGAAAACATGAACGGTGCTCATTTATCCGATACTCTTTTCCATAAATAAAATTAATGTTTAGGCTTTCGTTTGGTAATAAATTTATCTTTGTAAAGATATTCTAAGTATTTTTATTTATGGCATAAAATAAGAAAATATTTATGAGACACCCTTTACATTTGCTGACGCGCCACATATGATAAAATTACTGAGAAATCATTTTCTTGATAGTGGTTTTTTATTAAATGACAAAATTATAAATTCCAAGCCTATTGTAGATTTATTAAACTATACTGGACACTTAGATTTGAATATTGCACATAAAGTTAACCAACAGCTGCTAACTGTTAAAGGACCACAAAGGCAGAAAGTTAAGTTTGCAACAAAGTTGTTCTCTCATACAGTGTTGAAAGCTTTAACGCGATTAGGGATGTTAGGCATTTATCAGACTGAAAATAAGTGGCTAGAATGTTCAGAAATGATAGATAGTAAATGATTGGTTTGACATTTTTAACTCAAAGTTCCACAAATTGATTTGAGAGAAACATAAAAGGCTTACGGATTAGCTTTAGAACAGCAGAACAAGGTGCTGGATGACATGGAAAACATTATTCGCACTACGAAGAAAGTTGGCTGTAAATCCTTACTGCCTTTTCAACGTGGAATAATTATTAGCATCAAGTCGTTAAAGCAACTTTTTGGCAATCTTAAGACTAATTTTAACATTAAACATTTACTTAATTACAATTTAAATCAGGATCCCCTTGAAGGATTGTTTTCAATTATCAGATCGATAGGTGGTTTATATGATCCAACAGCACTTCAGTTCAAATAAAGGCTGAGAAATTATCTCATGGGTCGTAATGATGAGCTAATTTCGCAGGCTTCAAATGTTGAGCAGGCAAAGGATATAGCAAATATTACAATAACTGACTTGGATACTGCTGGCGATAATCTTGATAGTGCTGTCGATTTATAGCATGAAAATGCCGCTCATGATTTAGAAATTATCAGTAGCCAGTTGTTCGATACATTAGAATTAGCTGAAACTGGCGTTGATGTCAAGGAACACACAGATATAGTTATGTTAGACAAATAGTGACGAGTGTGTTTTGCGTTGGGACGGTTTGGAAAGCGTCACTAACAACGTCATATCCACATTTTTCGAACATTCCTGGTTTAAACTTTGCAGGAATGGACTTTCCAGTTGCTCTCAAGTCAATATCAGAATTTGAAAGATTGAATAATATGTCAATTAACGTTTATGGAATAGAAAAGGAATTCATTGATGGAAAGTCTAAATATCAGGTGGTACGACCGTTACATTACACGGCGCAAAAACAACCCACTCATCTGAACTTATTACTTATTGATGATTCAGAAGGTAACCATCATTACTGCTTAATTACCAACTTTTCAAGACTCGTTTCAAGTCAGTTGTCACTTAATACGAGAGTAAAGCATTTTTGTGATGGCTGTTTACAATACTTTGCATCAAAAGACAAACTGGAAATTCACATCCAAAACTATTGCAAACACATTGCAGTTAAGCTGCCCCAACTGGAAACCAGAGTTGATCGCCTTGGAAACACGGTAATGGATAATGTGCTGAAATTTGAACAGCATCACAAACAATTAAGACTACCGTTTTGCGTTTATGCGGACTTTGAATGCATCCTAGCTGCGATAGACAATCACTCAAGTGCTTCAGAGGATGTATGTACCATCAAAAAGTATGAACATAGACCCTCCTCATTTGCTTATTATATTAAATGTTCTTATAATGATTCACTATCCAAGCTCGAACTGTACGTATATAGGGGTGAGGATGCTGCACAAATTTTTGTTACGCGCTTAGAGGCTGATCTTAAATTAATATATGATCAATATTTAAAACAAAATGTAGCGATGAAAATGACGGCGCACGATAAAAATGTGTTTGATAAAGCAGAGGTATGTTTCATTTGTGAACATCCATTTACCAATACAAATAGAAAAGTTAGGGATCACTGTCATTTCACCGGGCAATATCGTGGAGCAGCACATAGTAAATGCAATCTAAACTATAAGATCCCAAAATACATTCCAATATTTTTCCACAACCTCAAAAACTATGATGCGCACCTATTCATAAAACACCTCGCTATGAAGCAAGAACAAATTAAAGTGATTCCACAATCTTTTGAAAAATATGTTTTCATTTACGAAATTGATACCTGTAGACACGTACATTTCCCACGAGGGAAAATCACAAACTGTATTTTTGCAGATGCGATTTGTCGATTCATATCAGTTTCTATCGTCAAAATTAGAAACCTTGGCATCCTTTCTAAGCGCAGAACAATGTCGGACGGTACGAGTCTTTCCTGAGGACGAAAAGTTCTCCTACATGAGATGCAAAGGTATATTTCCATATACATATCTTAATAGGTTAGACAAATAGTGACGAGTGTGTTTTGCGTTGGGACGGTTTGGAAAACTTGGCGGGGTTCATTGCATTTAAGTTGGGAGATAAAGAACAGCTCGGCTACATTCCAGATTCTTACGATTCAACATATTCATGGGTAAGCCACCTTTCTGAAGGTGGTTTGAGGAAGCCTCATGAAGATTTTTTAACAAAATGCAATGCCCTAGATCAAATTTTCCAAACCTTCAATGGGGATACGCTAAAGCTCTCAGACAAATATCTAGAATCTTTGCTCAAGTCTTCGGAACATATAGATTTGAGTAAGGATACTAAACTCTTATTTTTTAAATGTAAAATGTATTTCAAAATTAGGCTTTTAAATAAAAACATGAGAAGATAACAATACAAACTACGCAGGAAATATGTAAAGGTGTGTACATAACTTTGCCTTGTAAATGATATTTTTTTAATAAAGGTTGTCACTATTTTTACTCTCATTTTATTTCATTTTTTCCTTCCTTAGCAAATTTGATCACATTTATTTTTAACATCTTGGTATCTCTTAAATGATTGACCTCAAAGTAAAATGTTGTAGAGCCAAATCAATGGAAAATTTATTTTTGTATGATAATGGTCCCTCATTCCATATCGCCCTGTCGCTTGGCCTAACAGTTGGACAAGCTGGATAAACTTCTGCAAATTCTTGTACTGCGGCTATTCTAATCTGGGTTCTAGCAATATTTGTCTTCCGAATCGTTTTGAATAAAAAAATCTGACTTCTTATATATAGATTTTACGCTCATGTCAATGTAAACTAAATGGTAGGCATTTCCTCCTAAGGGCCGGTTTATCAAAGCACAGTTAAAAGTGCCTGTTAAGTAACCTCAAGTTAGGCTAAACTGGCAGTTATGTTATGAAGCGTGTTTATCAATCAATCAATAGCTGTCAGTTTTATAACTTTTGGTTTGCCTTCGTTTCTACAAGGTTGGTAGAACTGAACTGAGCGGAAATGAATTTTTATTCGTTGAATTTAAATTTCCCACAAAAAATGTCAGACAATGACAAATGACGCAAATGTCAAAAATTTAACCTATTCGATATATTTGTGTGAAAGTGTATCACTATCACGCAATGACGTCTTTGCTATCACGTATCTTGAAGTTTTCTTTATTCGTGTGGCATTGTTTTACGAAATTAGTACGGATTGTTTGGAAAAATGGAAAGCGAAGAAAACAGTGGAAAGGGAAAACAAAAAAGAGGAGCGAACTTCAGCCTCAGCGACCGCAAAAACTTGTTGAAACTGTCCAACAAATTTAAGGCAGTGATAGAAAATAAAAAAACGGATGGAGTTACTTGGAGACAGAAGGAAGAAGCGTGGATAAAAATTGAAAGAGAATTCAACTCATTTACAACTGGAGTGGTGAGTATATACATATACTTTTCAATTGCTATAGTATGTGATAAATTAATTGATTTCCAATATACAGTTTTGGCAACATTTCCCAACTCTGTTAAATAAGATATAAACTGTAGTGAAAAGAGTATGAATGCAATATTAGTTTTTGTTCCGTAATTGTTCATATATGAATAATTTTTTAGCCACGAACAGCAAAACAGCTAAAAACAAAGTATGAGGCCATTAAGAAGGAGCTGAAAAAAAAATATAGCAGCCATAAGTGCTATATGCTTGGAACAGGTGGTGGTGCTTCAAAAGAAGAACCCAAACCTGAGACTGAAGAAGAGAAGGAACTATTACAAACTATCATAGTTTCTGTTGAGGGTCTTCAGTCTCAATATGATTCAGATGCCATAGCAGGAAAGTTCTGTTTTTTTATTTTTACCTTTGGATCATGCTTAATTTGATTTTGATTACAGGTGTAAGAGGAGTTGAAATTGAGGAGATTGAAAACAGCAGTGTGATAGTAGAAACGCATGAAGATATTGAGTGGAACACACCCAGTACTTCCTACCTTCAAACACACATTCATCCAGCTTTGAAAGTATCAAGGCCGAATGTGCTACAGGTGGACGTAAGTGGAGAAGATATGGAAGTAACCGACCATAATACTGACAGTATCAGTGTAGCAGAGACTCCCAGCTCTAAAAGTATCTGTGAAATATTTCTTATAAATATAGGTATATAGATATCTCATATTTATGTTACTATACAAAAATTTTATTTTAGAGCCATGGTCATGTCGGCGAAGACCAGTAATTAAGAAAAAGAAAAGCATGTCTTCTGCTTCTTCGAAATTTGAAGAACTGGCTATGAAGAAGTTAGAGCTGGTGAATTTGCAAATGTCGATTGCAGAAGAAATAAAAAAGCAAAATGCTGCAGAGCATAAAATAAAAATGGAAAACCTGAAACTGAAGCAAGACATTTTGAAAATGGAACTGCAGATTAGAACAAATGATAAATTATAAAATATGTGTAATATATATAAATATAACACATAATTTTGAAATTAAAGATTGCTATTTTTTATTTGTATTTAATTCATAAATAGTACAAGTAAAGAATTAATTTAAAAGCCCTGGAAAATATTCACTTAATAACAGTTCCCTGGCATTCATGAAGTTATTTTCAGGAGGATCAACACTGATATCTTCTTCATAATTGATTATGTTTTCATCCAAGTTTGGAATATCAGGGGGCTGCTCTTCATTTTGGTCAATTGCTATATTATGCAGCACAGCTGTGGCAACGATCACTGTAAGGGTTGTCTGTAATTTTAGTCTCAACCCTGTTGAGAGAACTGGAAATCGTCGTTTCCACAAACCGTATTGCCTTTCCACAGGATTTCTGGTTCTTGTAACTGAAAAAATAAATGAAAAACAAACTCATTAACTTTAATTCTCCTTGTATAGAAAAAATAATGCAGTGTAGTATCTGTACAATGAAAAAATATGGTTCATGCTTTTAGTGAATTAAATTATTTTATGAGTAAAATAAAAAACAGCTCCATATAATGTAATGATTATAAGAGATAGAAACATACCAGCTTCATTATAAAGTTGTTGGACTTGTGTTCTTGCTTCCAAAAGTGGTGTTATTACATGCATTGAATTTGCATAACCACTGTCTGCTACTAAAAGGCTATTGCCAAATTCATTTCTTTCCAATCTACTTTTTATTGATGAATTATCAAAAATTATCTGGTCATGTTGACTTCCAGGCCAGCGTGCAGTAATGTCTAATATTTTTAGATTGGGGGCTGAAATGGTTTGTACATTGATGGAGAAATAGCCTTTTCGATTGCGAAATAGTTCTGCATTATTTCCTCCTGTAAGGGTAAAGTTTTATAAGTACAAGTTCTATAGATACAAATAGATACCATACCAGGTGACTGAATTTTTATGTGTGTGCAGTCAAGGGATCCAATCACTCTAGGCACATGTGCTTTCTCATAAAAGCTACTTTTGGCTTTCCTTATTTCCTCATCATTACTTGGCATTTTTATAAATCTACCTGAGAAGGTAGCTATTGCCTCAGACACCTTCTTCACTATTTTTGAGGCAGAGCTCTTACTAACTTTGATGAAATCACCAACAGTTAGTAGGAAGTTTCCCGTAGCATAGAAGCGTAGAGTCAGTAATAACTGATTGATGGGTGAAATAGAATGATTTCTGAAATAAATATACAATTAATAGTTACCACAGGGAGTCATTTGTCATAGAATTGTTCATGATAAGTTAAATAAAATTCAATGAAATCCACATATCTATTTCCATATTGTTTAAATATTACAGAAAAAATATTCGCAGAAAATAAAAAGTACCTATAGGTATTAACATCAGCAGCGTTCTAAAAACGTGAAATAACCTACCTGTCGGTAACAGATTCGAGTTCTTCCTCGATGAGAGATAAAATATATAAAACCGTAATTTTTTTCAAGCGGAACCTCACAAAAAAATCTATGTCGTCCAATGAATGGAAGAAGTCTTCTCTTTCTCGTACAATATAGGGCCTCCTTTCATATTCTAAAAACTCTACTATTTCCGCATCATCATCATCATCGAACATAGCATCAATATCACCCAACATATTTCAAAGTTTTCACTTGATTTTCAAACAATAATTCTTTACAAAAACCTTGTTTTTGCTTACGTTTTGACACAGACTTTTTGAGGTTAAAATGACAAGAATGACATATCAAAACAAGAAGAAGTCTGCAATCTGCGCATGCTTCAGATCCTAACTGCTAGTTATCGCTCGTAACTGGAACATCCAAGTTGCGGTCAGGTTTCACACGGGTTTAACTGTTGGTTAATATTTAACTGCCGGTGGATAAACATTTTGACCGTCAGATTATTTTTAACTACTAGTTGATTTATTTAACCATGCATTGATAAACCGGCCCTAACCAAATTAGGGATATACCGCCCATCTCGGTTTCTGGAACAACTTTCTAGGGAATATATTCCCTCTCATCAAATGTAGATTTTCGTGCGAAATGTAGTCAATATATTAAAATAAAAGAGAGATAGGCTTTATAAAAGAAATATATTTTTTTGGATCGTTTAAAAAAAGACAGCTGACCTAGAAGACCTAACGGCAGCACTAAGAGCTGTGGAGCCGATCCATCTGCCAATATCACAATGGTACCGCCAATAGCGGACAACTTTGTGATGCTCAGTCAAGATAGTGAGTCAACCACACCTAAACCAGTTGGACAAGCTGGATAAACGTCTGCAAATTCTTGTACTGTGGCTATTCTAATCTGGGTTCTAGTAATATTTGTCTCCCGAATCGTTTTGAATAAAAAAACTGTCTTCTTATATATAGATTTTACGCTCATGTCAATTTAAACTAAATGGTAGGCATTTCCTCCTAACCAAATTAGGGATATACCGCCCATCTCGGTTATCTAGTAGCCTTGATAACATACGTTTAGGCAGACTTTGTTTAAATCATAATATAATTTAAATATTTGATATATAACAATATTTCAAAATACTAATAAGATAGATCAACGTTTTCCTTCTATACTCCATATGGAACAAACTTTTCCACCGTAAATGCCAAATAAAATTCGTCGACACTGTTGCCTCTCTGACTTTTAGCGTCCTCTCGTCCTCTTATACATCCGAGAATAATACTTATTATCCTTACAAGTCGAACAACTGCATTCTTCTTTCTACGATCCCTGCTGCAAACATCAGAAACGCCCAAATTGAAAAGAATTCGAACTTCCTGATACCCGTTTTACATTGACAATAAATCCACGGATTTTTGCTTGAATTCAGTTCATGGCCAAATTTCAAAAGTGTACACAGGAATTTGACGTCAAATAAATTCATAAAGTTCTTCGTGGATTTCTTCACGAAATTAGAATTTGTTCTAATTTTTGCCACGTTGAACGTCAAATTCAATGGTATCAACCTTGTTTTCCTTTCCATTATGTATATTAAACAGCTTTTCAATTCAAGTATAGAACTACGAAATCAAAACCTCAAAGACAAAAAAGCTCAAAATGTTTCTAGCAAGAATGTGTTGTGTGGTTGGCAACATTGAGTACTGACAGATAATCCATGAATAATTAAATCGGTGAGTGAAAGGACGATACAAGTGCCAAAAATGGCAATATTACCGGAGATACCCAAATTGTGTGAAACTCAAAGACTCATCATATAGTGAAAGAATGGTACAACGACGAGCCTCGTACGTTCGGTGGCAGTCAGCTTAATTTGGGGCTGAGTGAAAGAACAGTACACGTGCTGCGCATGTGCCGTTCTCCCACCCAACCGCGATATTGAGCCGTAGATCCTGGTAGGTGAATGGCAATTCATTTTCAGTAATCGACAGGCATTGGTATCGTTGGTATATCATGTTGTTTATTTTGAATACAATAAGTTAGTGGTTTTCATAACACGATATTACAAAATGTCCGATATTGATAGTGATCATGATAGTTCCCCAGAAAGGTCCTTAAAAAAACGAAGGAAGCAACCTGATGAATGGAAGCAAAATAAAAGAAAACGAGCTCGCCTTAAAGGTGAAGAGTATGTTAATAAATGCGGGAAAACCATACCTAAGAAAATGGTAGGAGAAATAGAGTGAGTTATTTACATTGATTTTGGAACAATTTGTTATAACTTTAACACGTTCGCGACGAGGTTAGTTTTATGTATCAATGCAAAAAGTGTAATATTTTGTTGTTTATTTTCCGTTATATTTGTTCATTTTAATGTAGTTAAATGCTATTCCAATATCTACGTATTGTTTTTTTAAGTTTTGAGTGTTTTTGTGTATGACCCACCGGTGGGTCACAACGTCCCTGAGTTAAAATTTTGCCTCGCAGTCGTTGTGACCCACGGGTGGGTTACGGAAATATAGGTAAGTATGCGGCAAATACATAAGATTGTTTTGTTTCAGATAATTCTTGAATAGCAGATCAGAGTAGCAGACCAGAATGAGTTCCAGATCCCACAGATTACTGGCTCTTGCCAAAAAGAAAGCAGATCAACAAATTGTTCAAGAAGCAGCATCCCGGGAAGATCTAAGATCGTCTGCAGCATTCTCAGGACATCACAGTCCGACTGTTGCATCCCCGGAAAATCTAAGCCCACCTGCAACATCAACAGAAAATTTAAGTCTAGCTGCAGCATCCCCAGAATATCTAAATCCGCCAGCAGCATCTCCGGAAAATCCACGTCCGTCTACTTCTGGACTACAAGGAAGATTTGAACATCTATCATCCTCAGAATCCGACCCATTTGAGGATTCTGAAGAGTCCTATAGGCCCTCAGATGAGCAGGATGTGATGAAAAATGCTATTTCTGATGATAACAGTTCTGACGATTACTCTAGTGACAACAGTTCGTCAAGCGATACAGACTTAAAAGCAACAGTAAATCCTCCCAAATGAGGACCATTTACAAAATTACCTCTAAATTTTCAGTTCTGCGAACAAACGGGTTTGAAAGTTAACAATTTAGATGTATCTCAACCTTACGCTATCTACAATCAGTTTATTACTGATCCAATCATTGACATCATAGTGGAGGAAACTAACAGATACGCACATCAGATCATTCAATCGAAGCCACTGCGACCACGGTCTCTGTTGAAAACTTGGACAGATACTAACAGAGCAGAAATGAAAAAATTTCTAGCTATCTTGCTAATAATGGGGATCAATCAGCTACCAAAAATGAGTCTATATTGGTCAAATGATAAAATGTACGCTAATGAGCGAATAAAAAAAATATGAATCGCAACAGATTTGACCAGTTATTGAAATGCTTGCATTTTTCTGATAACAATGATCCACTAGCTGGCCAAAACAGACTCTCGAAAATAAAAAATGTTGTAAACCTCATTTGTCAACAGTTCAAGGAGACACTTGTTCCAGGTCAGAAAGTCGTGATTGATGAGAGCATGGTACCTTGGAGAGGCAGGTTGGTGTTCCGTCAATACTTACCAGACAAATACGGAGTGAAACTGTACAAAATATGCAGACTGAAGGTTATACTTACGATTTGCGTATTTATGCAGGAAAAAATGATGCCACTGTAGCAACGAACACGCAGGGGCATACTTATAATGTATGCATGAACTTAATGCAAGACCTTAAACATTCGGGAAGAATTTTGTTTATGGATAACTTCTATACAAGTGTCAAACTATGCAAGGACCTTTTAACCGAAGAAACATATGTCTGTGGCACTTTACGGTAGTTCCACTACGAATATTATTGCACC
The DNA here is from genome assembly GCA_963669975.1 of Acanthoscelides obtectus. Classification (NCBI taxonomy): domain Eukaryota; kingdom Metazoa; phylum Arthropoda; class Insecta; order Coleoptera; family Chrysomelidae; genus Acanthoscelides; species Acanthoscelides obtectus. Next base: position 60,846,450 of record CAVLJG010000010.1, on the reverse strand, counting down.
TCCAGATGATGTAAGTTAATACAGAATAGTAAAATAAAGCATATTCTTCTTGCCATGGTACTTTTCCAGCACCATTATAAAATATTTTAAAATTTTCCCTTATTTCGCGACCATGGCGATTCCCTACAGTACGAGTTTGAGTGGTTAGAGTTTGCAATTCTTGAAGTTCTTCATGACTTAAAACGTCTAAAAATGTGTGTCCTTTCCTACTTCTAGAAATAATCTCATGGCAAGTATACAGATGTTTTCTTCGGTCAATCAACAAATTATGTATGGTACAGGCTGCAAGTACAATCTTTGTGACTTTTTCAGGGCATTAATTGATTGTAGTTAAAAATACCCTGAACCAGCTTGCCAATATTCCAAAACTACTTTCAACAATTCTCCTTCCGCGAGACAATCGGTAGTTATAAATCTTTTCTTCTCTGGTTATATTTTTTAATGGGTAAGGTTTCATAACATTGTAACTTAGTGGAAAGGCGTCGTCTGCCAAGACAACATAAGGTGTAGCAATATTAGCGCCCGGAAGATTTTTACCAGCAGGTATGTTCAAAATAGAGTTATCTGCAAGGCATTTTTTAAGTTTGCTTTTATTATACACGACACTATCACCAATTCGACCATTTGTCCCCACATCTATGTAGATAAATTTATAGTTGGCATCCGTAAGTGCGAACAAAATAATGCTATGATAAGATTTATAATTAAAATGATGGGATCCTCCTTTATCTGGACAGGTAATGCGTACATGTTTTCCATCCATCGCCCCGATTGTATTGAACACATTCCATTTATCTTCAAAGTCCTTTGCAACATCTAACCATTCTTTCTCGGTTCTGGGTACCTATAAAATAAAATTTTAAATATAAGGCTTAACTGTTGAATTATAATTAATTTTTTTTCCAGGATCAAGATACGAACAGTAACCTAAGTATAAGGTTAAATGAAGAAAGCTCAGTATTACCTCCAAAAATCAGAAAAATACAAAAATTTTCGCACAATTCTGTATTAACTAAGGCAGCAAATACAATGGAGGAAATGTCAAAAATAGCTAGAGAGAGATCAGTTTCTAAAGCAACACAAGATTCTTTAGAGACATTTGGTCAGTTTGTAGTGGCTGAGCTACGTGGTATTCAAGGTGCAAGCAACGAGTATACTGTACGGAAAACTAAAAGAAAAATTCAGATGGTTTTAATGGAGGGCTGGGATATGATTGATCAACCAACTCTGCTACCTAGCCCTGTTTCATCCCAATCATCTTCAAATCAATGGATATTAACAACCCAGACACCAGGTGCTTGTAATATTCTGCAAATTAATCCAGATAATCAAATGCAAGCAGATGGTAATACTTCAGAGGATGTAGTTGAAAATGCAATACATATGGCTAATATAACAAGATCTGATTATGATCCTGCATGTTTTTCTCAATTAAACTAAACTTTTTTTGTTTCACCGTGAGTTTTATAATTTCTAATAATGTTTAAAAAGTTTTGTGCAAATATGAATTGTCATTTTCATTTTTATTTCTAGTACTAACAAAATATATTTGTAATAAAAACCATATGTGTACGTTCTTTTATATATCTTTATATTTACCTTCAGAAAATCTCCCTTTAACGCTTGGTAAATAGCTTCACATGTCTCTGGGATTATGCCTGACAGTGTGCATTGTGGTATACGGCTGCTATATTGTAGACTTCTATAACTCTCCCCTGTTGCTAGAAAACGAAGTGTCACCATAAGACGTTCCTCTACGCTAATACAATTTCTCAAGTGTGTGTTTTGTTTGGAAATTAATGGTGATATCTTCGATGCTATAAATTTGAAGCTATCTTCATCCATTCTTAAATAGTTGATGTAACTTTTTAAATCTTCAAATTGTAGTTCTCGAAGCAAGGTATGATGAATTCCTTGTTGTTCACGTCGAGCAATCCAGGGCCTCACCCAAAGGCGTCGTTTCTTTTTGTTCTTTTTTAACAATAAACACACCGTCATAATTGCACTTATTGCAGCAGCACAAGCAACAAACCGATTCTCATCCATCGTACCTAATGATAAACTAAAAATATTGTAAAAGCTTTTATGTAGTATAATACGGTTATCAAAATTTGTAAACAAAATGTCTTCAAATAAATCCTACTAAAATATTTTATACAATACCTTTGTCAAAGATCTTTTATAGTCTAATACCGGCCTAATAGAAAGGGAAATCCTAAAGATGTATGCGCTAAAAAGCTGAAAAAGGGACAGATTTACGGCGAGCAGAACGAAGATGGGGTTCGTGTCTTGAAATGGGTAGATAAGCGGCAAGTACTAATGATAAGTACTGTACCACATCACACTGATGAACAGATTCCAACTGGACGTAAAAACCGACAAGGTGAAGAAGTACTAAAACCCCGCGCTATCATTGATTACAATCAAGACAAAAAAGGAGTTGACATTTCAGATCAGATGTCTTCTTATTACACATGCCTCCGAAAAAGTGTGAAGTGGTATAAGAAGGTTATTTTTGAGATTATTCTCGGAACATGTGTTGTCAATGCATGGGTCATACATAGCTCTCACAACCAAGCTAAAAACAAACTTGACATGCTACGATTTAGAGAAAAACTTATAGATGGATTGCTATCCGATACAGAAGAAAATGGCGATTCTATAGAGGCCGCTGGAGAAATAAGAGTAGTGCATGATGTTCCGGGTAATACGAGTTCGAGAAAACGGGCCAGAAGTAGCCATAGGCTAGGGAAATATGAAGGAAATGCGAGAAAAAGCAGAAAAAGATGCTCTAATTGCTACAAGATGCTCAAAGATGAGAAAGGTAGGAAAGTGGCATCGGCGCAAGCAAGTAAGGTCCTTACATTTTGCGAAGACTGCAACGGACAGCCAACATTATTCCGTGTTTCAAGAAAATCCACGAATAGGCTAAGTAATTTGTATCAGTAGTTAGATTTTTTTACTTTAAAAACATCTGGAATAGTATTGTAAGATGTAATATTATTAGAATTTGTTTTATTTTCTGAACTTTATGTTATCTAATACCTACATCTAAAAAAAATATATATTTTGTAATATTATTTTAAACTTTATCGCTAGTATTTTTCTCTTTACTTATATCATTGTTCTAGTGTTTTTCAGAAAAAAAGAACAATCTAACGTTTCAGTTAAGTTTTTGAATCATAAAATATACTTTCTCTAAACTAGAAGTGTCTTTAGTGTTTCCACAGTTCCTTTCCGAAAACCACGGTGAATCTAGACAGATATACCATTTCCATAGCCGTCACTGCAGTATTATATTCCCCCAAATAAACTGTATAGTTTTAGGTTCAATGATATATGCATTAGACCGTGACCCACCGGTGGGCGCGCACGGCTCTTGACAAGTAATGATGTGACCCACCCTTGGGTCACATTGTCGCGAACGTGTTAATATATTTTGGTTAGTTGCAGTGATAAGTGCGCCGAACACATAACAGAGGATGTAAAACAGGTCATACTGTCCAAGTTACTTGAAATGGAAAGCAAAGATCAGCAGGATACTTACCTTATGGGTCTAATGAAGGTAAAGCCTATAGCAAAGCGACGAAATAGTAGCAAAAATTGTGTGAAGACTTCGACATTTTCATACTGGATAAGTCAAGAAGGCCAAAGAAAACGTTTATGTAAAAAAGCATTTCTTAGGTTGCATGCTATTTCCAATTCTCGTCTCCAAAGGATAAACAAGCTTCTAAAAGAAGGAAAGACACCAGTAGATTCACGAGGCAAGTATAACACCTGTAGACATGTGCTTCCTTCTGAAGTTACTGCTAAGATAAAAGACCACATTGAGTTTCCTTCTAAAATTTCACACTACAGTAGTAAAAAGACAGTAAAATATCTCAAAACCAGACAGAATGTCAAAATAACGTACCAGATTGTTAAGGACTTGTATGTTGTTTTTTGAATTTTGCAGAATGTTGGAATTTTATTTGGCAACCGCGCCAAACTTTTTCACAGTGGCAACGCCGCAAATTAACCTGATGTTGACCGCGCGGAAGAACTCGGAACTATATAGACATAAGATTGAAAAATGTACTGACTTGCACGTTTCCTAAGAATAAAGTAAAAAAGTTTATTGAAGGTGTTCAATATTTGCAAAGAAAAATAAGCTAACAAGCTTATTAACATGGTCCTTCGTCGCCAAATGAAGTTTTGAACCAGAGGAGAAAAGCAGGGTAGAACGAGAAATTGTCGGGAGGTTACAACGAGGAAGGCGCCTGCCGCCATTAGCAGAAAAGCAGTTTGGATAGCACAGCTCAGGCAATTTTCGCCCTGGAAGAAGCAGAAGACGTGCAGTCGTCAGGAAAACAAGGTCAGATAAAAACAAGGCATATCTGAAAAGAGATTATAGTGGGCAATTCCCTTTTTACCTTTTACTTTCATCGACTACTCATCGCTTTTGGGATATTTTTCCTTTTCTTATAAGTCACAACTAGCCTCTTATTTATAAATAATGGAAGGGCTTGTACGCCAAAGGGGTAGTATCAAAGCCAGCTTGACAAATTTTGCTAAATATGTTTCTAATTTGCTAAGAAGTGATGAACTTCTCCCAGAGAACGTTTTTGATTTGCAAGAAAGATTAAATAGTTTAGAATGTAGCATGCTGCAAAGATTTGCTGATATACAGGATAAAATAGATAGAGATTGTGATGAAACTGAATTGGAAGATGAACATGATGAGAGGTGTGAATTTGAGAATAAATACTATAAAGTTTTAGCTACAGCAAAAAACATTTTAGCCAATAACAAAAAGTTATTATAAGTTATTCGATTTTTGCGTTTGGTGTCAGCGCAGCCTAGGATTAATTAGATATAACTTAAAGTTTTAAGGTATATATATATACTTCTTAGTTTAGACAGTTAGATATAAATTAATAATAGAAGAGTGATTTGCGACTCGAGTGGAAGTAACTTGGTTCAAGGATCAAGCTCTACAACTGCAAGCATTTTACAAGAAAGAAAAGAGAAGATGAATAGATTACCGTTATCCTGCTCACTACTAACAGATTTTGACAAGCGACTGATTGATAAGATATTCAGTCATGAAGAGGTTGACATAACTCCATTGTTTCTATTGTATGAAGATAAAGATGGCTCACCTGATCTAGTGAATTATGTTCAAGATAAATATAATGTGGACTTAGTTACAAGATATAATGAAAACTACTCATTATTTGATGATGATAAAAATGAAGAGGGAGTAACGAATGATGATTCCTCATCAGCAAGCAGCCCAGAGGGCAGAGTAGTTAGTGCAGGTTGCATTAAGCAGGACTTGCAACTCCCAATAATTAATTTGCCAAGTTTTGATGGTTCACTGCAAAATTGGTTGGAGTTCAGAGATGTCTATGAATCTCTGATTCACAAAAATGAGTCAATTACAGACATTCAGAGATTTCATTACCTTAGAGCCTCTTTGAAGCTGGAACCAGCAGAAATTGTTAGGAATCTTACATTTTGTGCGGATAATTATGTCGTAGCTTGGGAAATGCTCTGTGACAGATACAATAATGTCAGAAATTTGATACACAATCATGTCAAAAACCTTTTCAATATGAATGTTCTAACTGTTGAGTCAGCCAATGGTATCAGGAGTTTATTGGAGTGTTTGACAAAAAACATAAGAGCATTATCCAGGCTTCAGCTTCCTACTGATTCATGGGATGTTCTCATTATTTACCAAATGAGCACAAAGCTTGATAGCCGCACATCTCGTGAATGGGAGACTTTTAGACTAAAACAAAAAAGTATTCCTACGTTACAGGATTTTAAAAACTTTTTGATTTCACGAGCAGAAATTCTTGAGACTCTTGAGCAGAAGCGCAATCACAGTGTAGGGAATAAACAATATATGAATAAAAAACAAGAATCACGTGGTTTAGTTGTGATGGAAAACAAAGAAAAGTCATCACAATGTTATATGTGTAAAGGGTCACATTATATTCAGAGTTGTCCTGAGTTTTTGAAAACCGTTATTGATAAGCGAGCTGAAACTATAATCGGTTTGAAAATGTGCTTGAATTGTCTGCGTGGGGGGCATTTTAGCAGACAGTGTCGCCGTCCTCCATGGAAGAAATGTAACAAAAAACTTAATGTTCTTTTGCATATTGAGAAAGTTAGCAATGCTACAGGTGAGTCTGACACTTTAAATGTGGATGAACAAGAAAACAACGTTAATATGTCAGTTGCTTATGCAGCCCAAAGTAAGCATAGTGACGTTCTATTGTCTACAGTTTGTGTAAAAGTGATTGATAAAGCTAATAAGGTTCACTATGTTAGAGCAATTTTAGATAGTGGCTCACAGTCCAGTTTTATAACAGAAGAGCTTTGTAGGGTCTTGGAATTGCCATATGAAAAAATAAATTTTGCAATTAATGGAATTTATAATATCCAAACTGATATAAAGCGGAGATGTACTTTAACACTGCATCGGTGGCGCGGGGTATTGAGTACCCCACTTCAAATTTCAGCGGCTATACGTCCGGAGTGGGGATGACTAGAGCTACGCGCATCCAGGTAATCTTCAGCAGTAGAGTGCCCAACGTATTAGTGTAGAGCTCGCTAGTTTGTGTGCGACGGTTAGATTTTTGTTGGCCTAGACATTCGCATTGGGGCTACTCAATACCCCACGCCACCACTCCCGTGACACTCGTGTTTTTTCGCTTATTTCTTTTGTAGGTTTTTACAGTTGGTTTTTAGGTAACATAAATACTATAATTGTAACTTATTTATAGTTTTACATAATGGCACGCCCTGAAAAAGCTAGTACCGATCCAGCTCAGTGGATGAAATGGTTGGAGGAGTTGGAACAAGAGGAAGGCGCTGATGAGTGGTCAGAATCGGACTCAGAAGATGAAGACATAGATCAAGAACCGGATGATGTTCAAGAGGAACAGGGGCTCATCGAATCAGAAACGGATATGAGCGAGGTACAAGGTGAAGTACTGGATGAAGGAATACGCTCTGAACCCTACTACACAGGTAAAGATGGCCAAACCATTTGGAGTAAAATAGCGCCTGCCACATCACGCACTAGGGTGCACAATATAGTTGTCAAAGTCCCTGGTCCTCTTGGACATGCAAGAAACGCTAAAACAGTTTTGGAATGTTTCGATGTTTATATCAACAATCAGATGATTACTATGATTACGAACTGTACTAATATCAAAATTGAGACAATCAAAGAAAAGTATGCACGTGCAAGAAATGCTAAGCCTACAGACGAATGCGAAATTAGAGCATTTTTGGGAATTTTATACATAACAGGGGTTCTAAAAGAAGGTAGACTAAATACTGAGGATATCTGGAATACTGATGGCACTGGAGTAGACCTTGTTTACTGCACAATGAGTTGCACTCGATTCAAATTTTTATACCGTTGTATTCGGTTTGATGACATACGTGACAGACCTGGGAGGCGAGAGTTGGACAAACTAGCCGCTATACGAGAGCTGTTTGAATTATTTGTGAATAATTGTTGTTCATCATATATGCCAAGCAGCTATGTCACTATCGACGAACAGCTCATCGCATTTAGGGGCAAATGCCTATTTAGGCAGTATTTGCCCTCGAAACCAGCCAAATACGGCATCAAACTTTTTCTGCTTGCGGATCCAAAGACGATGATGACTATCAATCTCGAAATTTACTGTGGTAAGCAGCCAGATGGTCCATATAAGATATCGAATTCGCCTAGCGACGTCGTCAAAAGGCTTGTTCAACCAATAAGAAACACCAATAGGAATATCACGATGGACCGATGGTTTACCAGTTTTCCTTTGGCAGTGGAGCTTCTTACAGACCATAAGCTGACTGTGCTTGGAACTATCAAAGCTAACAAAAGGGAAATTCCACCGTGCTTTGTATCCACAAAAGGCAAGCCATTAGAAAGTTCGATGTTTGCTTTCCATGAAAAATGCACGCTAGTATCTTTTGTACCAAAAAAAAAACAAAAACGTTCTTATGCTTTCAACGATGCATCATTCAGATGAAATTGACAGAGAGACAAATAAGCCAGCCATGATTGTCGATTATAATCACACGAAGTATGGCGTCGATGTTGTGGATAAAATGTGTGTTATGTACAATGTGGCAAGAACTACTCGAAGGTGGCCTTTGGCCATTTTTTTCGATGTAATGAATATAGCGGCTATAAATGCATTAAATTTATATGTAACAAATGGGAATCTTGTAAATGTACTGAGGCGTCAGTTTTTGAAAAGTCTTGCATCAGAACTGGTCAGACCCTGCATAATGCGTAGAATTTACAGCCAAAATGTACCGAGGGTGATTCGACAAAAAGCACACAACTTGCTAAGAATACAAGAAACTCCTAATGAAGACGGAGGAGCTTGAGAAAGAAAAACAGGCCGCTGTCACATATGTCCCAGGAAAAATGATAAAAAAACAACAGCTAGATGCAGTGAATGCCGGAATTTTGTGTGCAAGGATCACCAACATAATATATGTACCGCCTGTTATGACAACGCCAGTGACGGAAGCAGCGACCATGAAGATGAGTGAAATAGGGAGACTATGAGTGGTTTTATTTTTTCAGTTTAATTATTATTTTTCTATATTTTGCTTCATTCTGTTCAGTTCTCCAGTTACACAGTTACTTATTTAGGTGACTTGATGTATTATTATATTATATTATTAACAGTTCTTGTATACATTGATAATAATTATACTGTTTATACCCCAAAGATCCACATTCCTTAGATGGGGTATACAATACCCCACGCCACCACTGGTGTTAAAAAAACCAGCGCCACCGATGCAGTGTTAAAGTTATACTCTAATTTAGATAGTTTCTCCACATATTTGAAGTGTTATGTGTTGCCTACCATAACGGGCGTTTTGCCCAAGTATAAATTGGATGTTGACCATTTAAACATACCAGATCACCTTGAGTTGGCTGATCCCAAATTTGTGGAACCACAAAGGGTTGATTTGCTTATTGGCTCAGATATGTTTTGGAGTTTAATTACAGATGGCCAAATAAAGCTTGGTAAAAATAAGCCAGTCCTACAAAACTCTAAATTTGGGTGGCTAGTTTCAGGACCTGTAGGTCATTTGCATGAAAATAATCACAAACAGGCTACCTATTGTAATTTTGTAAGGGCTTTGGAACCTATAAATAATGAAGTAAATATTCAAAAGGATTTAACCCTGTATGGTATCATGTATATTTAAATATACAAATATCAAACAATTTGTCCTTTGCGTCTTATGACCCGCAAGTCGAAGCTACACAGTGTATATCTGAATATACACGTGTGATCGATCGTTTTCGGTAGATTTCGTTGGTAAATCACCCACTTCGGACAGTTATTTCAGTCTGTACGGAAAGTGTCGTGCTGTTTGGACGCCGCCGGTAAACACGTGATATCAAATAACATTATTAGTGTGTTTTGTTGGCAGAATTGAGCGTACATTTTTTTTGAATACTTATTGAGGTATGTTTACTACAAAGGCATGTTAGAAATAATATATATTTTATATTATTGTACTTTTCAGGCCGCTGACGTCACTGTATATTTGAATGTACATTGTTCAATTCTGGTTTCGACTTTACAGAAATTATGGATCCAAAAATATTTTATGGAAAAAAGGAACATGTTACAGTATTAGTACCGGACTTGGATAGTGAGGAGGATTTCGATAGTGATGATAGCTTATTAGACGAAACATATAAACCCACTTTGCTAGATTATGATGGTAGGTAAAATACTATGGAAATAATAAGTTGTGTTGCTATTTTTTTTTTTTTTAGAAGAGGATTTATTGGAGAGCAGTAGTGGAGAGGAAAGTAATGCTGACAACCAAGGAAACAACAATGAGGAAAGGAATAAACTAGGTAGCTGGAATGAAGATGACGCGATCCCTCTCAGACAACTTCGAGATAAGATTCTCCGTGTGTCTGCTGTTTCTGTTCAAGGTGGGGTCAAAAACATGAAAATCAAGAAGGCTCCCTTGAAATGGCAAAGCTCTAATAAGGAGCCCAGTGATTTGCCAACTTGGAAAGCTCAACTACCCTCTCAGACATCTGTAGAGACACCATTGCATTATTTTTACAAATTAGTCGATAAGGAGTTGTTGGAATACATAGTAGAACAAACGAACCTATATGCGGCACAGAAGGACATAGGTCTAAATTTCTGCATGGATTCCAAAGAGCTAGAGCAATTTATTGGCGTTTGTTTCTATATGTCACTGATTACAGTGCCTGGGACCAGAAGATACTGGAGCAGTGCCTGCAGAGTGTCTCAAGTGGCAGACGTAATGCCTCTTCGGAGGTGGGAACAAATAAAAAAGTTTCTGCATTTTGCAGATAATTCTACATTGCCAGTTGAACCACCAGATCGTCTTTTCAAAATCAGGAAGCTCGTGGAGAGTATAAGGAAAAATTTGAGACTAATTCCCATGGAACAGCACCTTTCTGTCGATGAGCAGATAATACCGTTCAAAGGCCGTAGCTCCCTGAAACAGTACAATCCGAAAAAACCAAAAAAATGGGGTTACAAAATATTTTGTTTGGCAGGTGCTAGTGGTATTGTCTACGACTTTAAATTTTACTGTGGGGCCACGAATCAACCGGAAAATCTACCGGATATAAGTGCTAGTAGCAATATAGTGATTCGACTGGCTGAAAACATTCCAAAACACCAGAATTTTCTGCTGTTCTTTGATAACTGGTTTTGTAGCCCCAAGCTTCAAATCGAATTAGCTCGGAATGGTATTTACAGTGTGGGAACTATACGGGAGAATCGAGTGCCATCCAGTGGTTTGCCAACCGACAAATCACTGAAAAAACAGGGCAGGGGGAGCTTCGAGGAAAGAATTACAAGCTGTGGAAGCACTAAACTAAAGATAGTGAAATGGCAGGACAATAAAGTGGTGACTTTGCTAAGTACATTCATAGGCGGCTATCCTGTGACTACTATAAAAAGATTTGACCGCAAAAATCGACAAGATGTAAACATCCAATGTCCCAGTATTATACTCATATACAATAAATTCATGGGGGGTGTCGATTTGATAGACTCTCTTCTGGCATTGTACAGAACGAAAATAAGATCAAGAAAATATTACTTGCGTATTTTCTTTCATTTGATGGATATGTGTAGTTATCTCTTGGCTTTTATATAGGCGCGCTTCCGACGACTGTGGCGTATCTAAAAAACACCAAATGTCGCTTTATGATTTCAAAAGTGATTTAGCACAAAGTTTATGTTGGGTGGGAAAACAAAACAAAAGAGGTCGCCCTTCATCAAGTTCTCAGTTACCACCCGTAAAGAAACAAAAGATATCTAGTGTTCGACCAAATATAGATTGTAGAACAGTTGGAATGTCTCACTGGCCCACATATGAACAAAAAACTGGAAGATGTAAGAATGGACGTTGCCAAAAGATTACCAAAGTAATGTGTACCAAATGCAAGTGTTATTTATGTTTTGTGCCGGATAGAAACTGCTTTACTCATTTTCATACATGAAATTATTTTGAAAATGTATTTGTTACTTCATTTGTGGTTATTCAAGCTTTTGTAGCTCTTTTAGTTTCAGTTTTTTATTGACGGAATGGTGTAATGTATATTTCAATATACATATGTTTAGTTCAAAAATAGTTTGTTTTGAAGATAAAATATCCAAATAAAGTTTATTCTTATGCTCATAAACAAATCATATTTCGACCAAAACAATTTTTTTAACCAGTCCAACTAGGTGTGTACAATAGAGGGTTAAGCCGGTTTTGGGAAATTGAAGAGCTAGCACCAGCAAAGAAAATATTTTCGGAAGAAGAATTGGCTTGCGAAAAGCATTTTATTGATAACACTAAGCGAAGTTGCAAAGGTGAGTTTATAGTGAAGATTCTTTTTAAAATTGATGTCGCCAATTTAGGAAATTCATTTAATCAGGCCAAGGCTCGGTTTCTAAATTTGGAGAAAAGATTAAATAAAAATTCTAAGCTCAAGCAACTATATGATGAATTTATGAGGGAATACATAGACCTGGGGCATATGTCTAAAGTTGTAAAAGAACCTCAAGCAGATGAAGTGGCATATTACATGAGTCATCATGGTATTTATAGGGAAGATTCTCTCTCTACTAAACTCAGAGTTGTTTTTGATGGATCTATGCCTAGCTCTACAGGTTATTCTCTCAATAATTTGCAAATGGTTGGGCCAACAATCCAAGCAGGTTTATTCACAATGTTGACAAGATTTCGGAAACAATATAGTCATTGCAGCAGATGTTGCTAAAATGTATAGGTGTGTTTTATTAGCTGAAAATGATAGGAAATTGCATAGAATTTTATGGCGCTTTAATGAAGATGAGCCATTAGAGATGTTTGAATTGAACACAGTTACATATGGGACTGCTTCAGCATCTTTCCTGGCCATTCGCTGTTTATTTCAATTAGCAATTGAAAATGAAAAGACTCATCCTGATATCGCTCAAATCATCCGCAATGACATGTATGTGGATGATTTATTGACAGGGACGGACACGGTTGAGAATGCTTCTAGAATATCGGCCACTATTTTTGAAATATTGAAGCAAGGATGTTTCAATTTACGAAAATTTTATTCCAATGTGCCTGAAGTGCTCGATTGGCTACCCAATAATGATGGACTTGCAAAAATTGTTGATTTTAATGATCATGGAACAGCAAAAACCTTGGGTCTGATCTGGTGTCCCAGTTCAGATAAATTAATGTATGATGTGAAATGCCTACCTGACAGCAATCCTGTAACAAAAAGTTATTTTGTCTGGCTCTTCAAAAATATTTGATCCACTTGGCTTGATCAGTCCGTGTATTATTTTAGTCAAAATACTTTTACAACTGTTATGGTTAGAAAAGTTAGAGTGGGAGGACCCTGTACCTGGCCTTATTGAAGCCAAGTGGAATGAATTCAAGTGTGGAGTTTTAGAATTGAATGTATTTGAAATAAATCGACATGTTTTTTGCACTGATCTGTCCTACCTTGAGCTACATATATTTTGCGATTCTTCTGAATCGGCTTATGGAAGCTGTATATATGTAAAATCGGTTGATGAATTTGGAAATTATTTTGTTAATTTGCTGACCGCAAAGGGAAAAGTAGCTCCCTTGAAAACCATCACCATTCCTCGTTTAGAGCTTTGTGGAGCTCTGACAGCGGCGCGGTTGGCTGCCAAGGTTTCTAAAGCCATGACTTTAGATAATGTAACACGCTACTTTTGGACTGACTACAATTGTATTGGGATGGCTTAAATCTCCTCCAAATAAATTAAAAAACATTTGTTAGCAATCGAGTAGCGGAAATTCAAGATTTAACAGGTTCTGCTATATGGAATCATGTGCCAAGCGAGCACAATCCATCCGATTTATTGTCTAGAGGCACTAGCCCTTCAGAAATTAAAAATTCTGAGCTCTGGTGGCATGGGGCTGATTTTTTAAAGTTTCATTCTATTCATTGGCCAAAAAATCCTTGTCATTTAAATGAAACGCTTCCTGATCTCAAAAGAAACAGTACTGCGCTGACCGGTGATAAAGAAAGAAAAATGTGAGCTTTTTGAAAAATGGTCTGATTGGTCTAAGTTAAATCGGGTTACTGCATGGATATTTAGATTTTATAGAAATTGTAGAGAAAAGGTAGATAATAGAAAGGTAGGCATGCTTACTACAGCAGAAATGAACCTTGCAATAGACAAACTAGTAAAGCTTGCGCAACAAGAATCTTTTGAGAAGGAAATTCAAAAAATTGCAAATGAAAATAATGCAGCCTTAGTTGGTAGACTTGCCTCTTTAAACCCTTTCATCGATAATCAAGGCTTGTTAAGAGTTGGAGGTAGATTGTCAAATGCCAAATATAGCTTTGAAAAGATACATCCTTTAATTTTATCCAAGAACCACATTCTTAGCGAGTTGATCGCCAGACAGCAACATTCGAAATTACTGCATGCTGGACCACAGCACCTTTTAGCCTCATTACGGTATAAGTTTTGGATTGTTGCAGGCCGTTCCTTAGTCAAAAAGGTTGTTAGAAATTGTATAACATGTTTTCGTTTCAATCCTAAGTTGTCCAATCCCATAATGGGAAATTTGCCTGAAGAAAGGCTGCAACCCACTCATCCATTTGATGTTGTTGGAGTGGACTATGGAGGTCCATACCTGATAAAAAATAAAGCTGGTAGAGGAGCTAAGGTGGTAAAATCTTATATAGCGCTATTTGTCTATTTTTTAACCAAAGCTGTTCATATAGAACTAGTTACAGATCTGTCAAAAGATACGTTTATGTTGGCTTTGCGTAGATTTATCTCTAGAAGGGGAAAGCCTTCTTGCATATTCTCCGATAACGCAACCAATTTTGTAGCAGCCAAGTCCGAACTGAAATATTTATATAAGTTTCTTAATGCAAGCTGCAATGAGCTGATCAGTGCCTGCAATAAGGAATCTATTGTTTGGAAATTTATACCACCTCAGTCACCGCATTTTGGAGGGCTCTGGGAGGCTGGCATAAAAAGCATGAAACATCACATAAAAAGAGTTGTTGGGAATTTATGTTTTACATTTAAGGAATTTTTATACTTTACTTGTCGAAATTGAAGCGATTATGAACTCCCGACCTCTTTCACCCCTCTCTGATAGTCCTCATGATTTATGTCCTTTGACTCCTGCCCACTTTCTACTGCCACATGAAAGCCGTAGTATACCAGATGTCGACCTGCGTCAGACTCCCATGAATCGCCTGAAAGTTTATCAGCAGCTCCAGAGAATAAAGCAGCATATTTGGGCAAGATGGAGTAAGGAGTACGTGTCTGAGCTTCAGCAGAGATGCAAGTGGAAAAGTACGCAGAGCCAATTACAAGAGGGAGCCTTGGTGCTTGTCAAGGATGACAATCAGCCGCCGATGTGTTGGAGATTGGGCCGTGTAACCAGCCTGTATCCTGGAAGTGATGGAGTGAATCGTGTCGCCTCGGTGAAGACTCAAAGTGGCTTAGTGAAGCGCTCATTCGCTAAATTGTGCCCGTTGCCAATTTCTTAACGGACAAATTTTTTCAGACTTTTGCATATTTTCTTTGAAAGGGGATCCTTTCAAGGCCGGGGGCATGTTAAGGACTTGTATGTTGTTTTTTGAATTTTGCAGAATGTTGGAATTTTATTTGGCAACCGCGCCAAACTTTTTCACAGTGGCAACGCCGCGAATTAACCTGATGTTGACCGCGCGGAAGAACTCGGAACTATATAGACATAAGATTAAAAAATGTACTGACTTGCACGTTTCCTAAAAATAAAAGTAAAAAAGTTTATTGAAGGTGTTCAATATTTGCAAAGAAAAATAAGCTAACACAGATAATAAAAAAAATGGTCAGACTCTAATGTAAAATACGAGCACTATCTCAAATATTTCAACAAAAATTATTGGTTGAGGTTTGGAAGACCTCAAGTGGATGTCTGTAGCGAATGTGAACGTTTAGGAACATCACTAAAAGACCTTAATCTAAATGATAATGCAAAACGAGTACATGCTGCTGAACTTATAGTCCATAAGCGTAGAGCTAAAAAGTTTTATTCGCAGCTCGAGACCATCACAAAGTTATGCAGAGAAAGAAAAGAAGTTTGTGGAATCACATTTGATTATATGCAAAATCTCCCTTTACCTGATATACCCACCCGTCCAAGAAATTTTCTATTCTCGTCAGCTGTGGGTTATAGGTCAAGAACCCGAGGCGTCAGCAAGACGACACCGCCAGCCGCAACGACAGCAGAAACCTTTATTAAAACGATTTTTCTTTTTATATTTTAATTCATTATCATTCCAACTTGTAACACGTTCATGTCTACAAAATAAATATTTTTTAAAAACTCCTTGTTGTGGCTGAGAAACATAATTGGCGCTGCGAACAGGATATCTGCACGGCATCCACCCAAGAAGGATCATCGGTTCGTCTTAACGATTTGGCAGATTTCTACCTGGGGTCACGAAGAAACACCGAGAAATTGGAGGACCATACTGGCGATGAAAATCAGTGCGATTCTTCTCATCCTGTAAGTCCATTTCCTTTTCATATGAGTTCTGAGTACCCTCAAGATTCATTTCAAGCTATAGTTAATTTTTCACACAAGTCGCAAAACAAATCTAGATTTCAACCCTACAGTAAACATTCAAAGAGGTCAGAAGACGATATTGTTGATGACCCATCTAATACTTTCGAACAATCTACAAAAATGGTTATATCTAACTCTGATGTTAATAACTTGTGTAATACTCTTCCTGAATTTAAAGTTGGAGATAATCTTTCTACATTTATAAGCTCTGTAGATAATTTAATCACATTTTTCAACCAACAAGGAGCTGATGCAGTACAATTGTATATTATTAATGCACATATTTTATCCAAAGTAAAAGGTGAAGCTCGAGATTTTCTGAACATTCATAATAAAAATTCGTGGCCAGATATTAAACCACTTTTATTACAAAAATACGGTGACCACCGTAATGAAGAAATTTTGTTAACTCAATTAACTACAACTGTTCAGAAACGCTCAGAGACTTACCAAGATTATCATCATCGTATAACCTTGGCACTGAATGACCTTTTACAACATGTTTTATTAAGTGAAAGTAATGCCCAGGCAGTAGAGTTCAAGGCTTCATTTTTCCGGAAACAAGCTCTAAGAACTTTCTGCACAGGCATCAACAACCCTTATTGTGACCATCTTTCTCATTTCGAATTGAATACTTTAGATGATGCTCTCCAAAAGTGTATCTCTCTTGACAATCACAGACAGCAACAACAATACATGTCTTACTTGAAATCCACGAATCACCCCCGCGATTACCAAAAACCTCAACCTCGTCCCAATCCAAACAACTTCAATACTTCGAACAAACCCAATAATCCCAATAACCAATACCATCGTAATTTTAATCAGCCCAATTCGTCTAATCAATCTTTCAACCAAAATTCTATGCACCCTAGACCTTTTGGCGATATAAATAAGCCCATCCAACAGAGACAATCTTTTCCGACAAATCGTCAAGTCTTTGGTCCATCGTCTAGGCCTAATAATTCACAAGACCAACGAAACCAATATAAACCAACTCCCATGTCTGGTATTCATTCCCAGAGATCTTCAAATTCCAAACCTACCCCAATGTCTATGTTCTCTTACCGCACGTTCCATCATAATGTTGAATGTGAACCCGAGTCCCCGCCTAGTTTACCTTATAACGAAGCAGACTGTATACCTGAGACAGATTGCTACGAAAACTTTGATTCTCCTGAGGAAAATTTTCTAGAACCAGCCTCAATGGAACCCGCACCCAACATAGAATCATTCAGTTGAATAATTTTTCCAAAGCAACGAAACTTCCTTACTTCTACCTTCCACATTCCAAATTAAAAGTTCTCATCGACTCCGGTGGCTCTGATACAGTAATTACTCCCAGAGCTGCTCAAAATTTCGACTCGAAATATGAATTCTATGAACCTTTTACCCTCATATCGATGAAAACCCCAAAAACATATACACGCAATCTTTACTACCCTTTGTTCGAAGAAATTGGTATACAGCAAGCCCTTACAATTAGAATTGCCGACTGGCATGACGATTTCGATGTACTTTTAGGTACAGGTGAACTCGATCAACTAGGAGCCAATATTGATTACGAAACACATGTATTTTCTATTCCAAAATTACAGATCTCTATTCCATTTAAGATAATTTACCGTAGTAATAAACGACTACGTATTCCGGTCTCCATTAATAATGGCGAAGTTGTCATTTCTGATATTATACATGAAAATCAAGTAATAGTTCCAGCATCAATTCATGTAGCTGAAGACGGATTCATAGAAATTCCACGTCCCAACAATGTTGAAATCAACTTCTCACAACCAATCTCCGCCACATCCATTTCAGATTTCGAAGAAATCACTCCCCCATCGTCTGGCGACAATTATTTTGATCTTAATTTGTTACGGACAGACCATTTGAATGCAGAAGAGAAAGAAAAGATCCTCCATCTTTGTCATCGATTTAAAGATATTTTTCATACAGAAAATTCTCCTTTAACCGTTACTACTTCTGTAAAACATGTTATTCGAACTAAAGATGAAACACCAATCTTCACCCGCTCTTATCGACACCCAAAATCAATGCTACCTGAAATTTCCGACCAAATCAATAAATTATTACAGAACAATGTCATCCGCCCAACTATAAGTCCCTACTCAGCCCCTGTATGGATAGTTGCGAAAAAACTTGACGCAAGTGGTAAAAGAAAATTCCGTATGGTCATCGACTATAGACGTCTTAACGAAAACACAATCGAAGATAAATACCCTCTTCCCCGCATTGACGAAATTCTTGACAACCTAGGACGCTGTTCATACTTTACCACCCTTGATTTGGCACAGGGTTTCCACCAAATCGAAGTCCACCCAGATTCTATAGAAAAGACAGCTTTCACAGTTCCTAACGGTCATTTCGAGTACCTTAGAATGCCTTTCGGATTACGAAATGCACCAGCCACTTTCGAGAGAATGATGGATGAAATCCTAAGAGAATTCTTATACAAATCTTGTTTTGTCTATATGGACGACGTCATCATATTTTCCAAATCCCTCCAGGAACATTTAATTCATATTAAACAGATTTTCCAAAAATTCCGAGAAGTTAACCTCAAGATTCAGCCCGATAAATCCGAATTCTTGAGTAAGTCAGTAGCGTTTCTAGGCCACGTCATAACACCTGAAGGCATAAAACCAAATCCTTCAAAAATTTCAGCCATTGAAAACTTTCCTATACCCAAGACGGTGAAAGAAATCAAAAGCTTTCTTGGTCTGGTAGGATACTACCGACGTTTCATTCCGAACTTTTCCAAAATCACATACCCCATGACACGCTGCACTAGAAAAGGTACTAAAATCGATATCGAAGATCCCAGATATATTGAATCTTTCGAGAAATGTAAATCCGCTCTCAGTAACTCCCCTATTCTCCAATACCCTGATTTTTCCCTACCATTTACCCTCACTACAGACGCTTCAAACATAGCGATCGGTTCTGTCCTTACACAGAAAGGAAATCCGATAGCCTATTATTCTCGCACCCTAAATTCAGCAGAGAAAAATTATTCTACAATCGAAAAAGAACTTCTTGCCATACTCGATTCCTGCAAAGTATTCCGCCCCTATGTATATGGTGTAAAATTTACTGTGGAAACAGATCACAACCCCTTAGTCTGGTTATACAAATTAAGGAACCCAATTCTCGTCTTGTCCGATGGAAACTCAAACTTGAGGAGTACAATTTCGAAATTAAATAGAAGAAAGGAAAGGAAAACGTCGTCGCCGATGCTTTAAGTCGCATCGAAATAAATATGCACGAATCCGAGTCTCTGTGTGCCAACCCTCCAGATGATGATGACGACTTTGATGTAGATGACTTCGTTAACCAATCTTTCGAAAAAGAAACTGGTCAATCAACCCAACATTCTTCTCATGAAAATCCCGTTGCTCTCGTCCCATTCTCAGAAGAACCTATTAATCATTTTTCAAATCAGATCATAATAAATCTAGGCACCGATTTTAACACCAAATACCGTCTGAAGTTCAAGTCCAAACACGAATATCTCATCACTCTTTCCGAAAAAGACTGGAAAACCGACATCAAGACTGCTCTCCATCAAACTATAGCCCCCAATCAACGATACTACATTCTGACTGACAATCCCGATATCCAAAAATATATTTCCGACTTCGTCCGTAATACTTATAACCAAAACATCCAAATATTCTTCTACACCAAACGAGTTCAAGATGTAGAGAGACCCGAAGACCAATTACGACATCTCCAAAATTACCATAAGGAAAATCACAATGGTATTCTCGAAACACTTAGTCATTTAAAATTACACTATTACTGGCCTAATATGCGTTCTACAATTTCAGAGCATATTAACCACTGCGATATTTGTCTTCGTAATAAATACGAGAGACACCCATATAAATTACCCCTAAAAGGTCCACTTCTAGGACAAAAGCCTTTCGACATCCTTCATATTGACACATTTTCCTGTAATCGAGAAACTTTCCTCACAATCATCGACTCTTTTTCCAAGTATGCCCAAGTGTACAGTATACCTGACAAAATGAATACCACAATCCTTAGCAAATTACGTCACTATTTCTCCCACCATAATTATCCTCGAAAAATAGTCTGCGACGAAGGTACCGAATTTTCAAATAACCTCTTCAAAGAATTTTTAAATCTTCACAAAATCGAGCTACACTTTACGACAGTGAACAACCCGAATTCCAATAGTCCTATCGAAAGATTTCACTCTACTTTTACAGAAAAGCTCCGTGTTATGCACGACGAACGCCCCAAAGAATATTTTACTGATCTCGTTACACATTGTGTTTTAATTTACAATCAGTCCATCCATTCCGCCACAGGTTATTCACCTTTTTCTATCTTATATGGCCCATATGCAGAAGAAATACTTTTTGACAATGACTTACCTATCTACGAAAAATATAACCAACGACATAAAGACGAACTTCGACCTTTCATTGACTCTCTTTATCGAAAACTCCACGATAAAGAAACAGCAATTTTAAATAAACGCAATGAAAGACTACCCGAGATCACTCCTGCTCCAGCACCTGGCCAAACCATATATATTCAGAAAAATCCCCGAATAAATTATCTGCACCTTACGTATCAGCCGAAACTACTTCTAGTAGCAATACCAAAATTCAGGCCGTTACTTCCAAAAATAGACCCACCAATACCCATCCTAGAAAAATCAAACGTCTAAGGAAAATACCCTTGTTACAGGATCGTCATCCTGACGAACCACAACCTGGCCCTTCAAGTGCACCTGATCCCGAATAATGGATACTATCGTGAACTGATAGGCCATGCTCAAGAGTTAAATCACTATCACCGACATATTATTACTGTTAACCTAACTGCTATCGACGCAACGCTTAAAATGACTCTAACTAACTTCCTATTCCTTAACAAGACTCTCACTACTTCCAACTACCGAATATTTGAACAATATAACCATCTCTATTCCGAGACACTTGACAATTTTCATAAAATAATCCGACCCCGTCAAAGGCGAGGAATTGCTAACTTTTTGGGAACTTTTATTAAATCAGTGACTGGCAACCTTGACGAAAACGATCGTATATTTTTGGAAAGGCACATCTTCAGTATCGAAAATAAACAAAATCGTATAATCAATGTGTTTAATAATTCGACAAGTTATGCATCAGAAACAATAAAAAGATATAATATTCTGATTGAAACCATAAATAATAATACAGTGAGAATCACACAAGATATTAATTTTCTTAGAGATGAATTCCAGCAGTTTATTACTCTTCAAAGCGAAATTCGTAATATTGATCGTTTGAATCAATTCATTTTAAAGCCTATTAGAAGTATAAACCTATCTGCACTAGAACAACCGAACATAGAATTATTTTCACTTTCCGAAATCACTGACTTAGAAGAAAAGCTAAAATCTTTATATAAATCAAATTCTCTTTTATCAGATAATTCACATCCCTTTGAACTTATCGAAAATTCACGTTGTTCATTAATTACCACAAATACTCAGTTACTCATCCTTTTCAAAATCCCGATCCTTAATGATCACTCTTTCCGACTTTACCATATTTATCCCATACATAATGAAGAAAACATTGTACTACTGCCTCCTGCAACTTTCTATGGAGATAATCGCTGGTATTCTACATGCACCGATGTAGGACCAAAAATCGTATGTCAACCCGCTTCCACCACAAGATGTCAGCTTCCCAGCTTAGAAAATTGTACCACTGCCAAGCTTTCCCAGCCTGTCATCCACCAAACAAAGAAAAACCTGATCGTCAGTACAAATGAGCCAATCCAAATCGTTGAAAGATGTTCCCAGACTCACCGAAATATTAGTCAAGCAGCAATTGTTTATTCTTCATGCCCAATCGAAATTAATGGACAGATTTACAGCACTACTTCAGAGCAAATCGAAGTTCCTGATATCATCCCTATAAAGATCCGCCCAAAGTTTAACTTACAGATCAACGAGTTGCAGCCACTCAAAGATGTACCACAGCTATCGGCCATACAGCCCTTACATCTAAGCCCTACAGTGACGTCTACAACAACTTGGTCCATGGCAACCCTAATGCTCATCATCGTCACAGCGAGCATTTACTTCGTCTTAAGAAAAAGAAGAAGACTCCAGACGCTTTTCTTCAAGCCGAAAATTTCCATTGCCGACTTGGAAAACCTGAAACTTCAAAAGTCCGAGGACGGACTTTCAGCTTAGCGAGGGAGGCGTTATAGGTCAAGAACCCGAGGCGTCAGCAAGACGACACCGCCAGCCGCAACGACAGCAGAAACCTTTATTAAAACTATTTTTCTTTTTATATTTTAATTCATTATCATTCCAACTTGTAACATGTTCATGTCTACAAAATAAATATTTTTTAAAAACTCCTTGTTGTGGCTGAGAAACATAATTTGCTTTTCAAATCCACAACTTAAAAACCAATGAAGGACATTTCTATACCTACCACGAAGGCCAGGCATATAAAGGTACTGATGAGGTGTGCAGTTTTCTTTTGCATTATGTAGAAAACAATATACCACCAGAAATTACCGAACTTAACCTATTTTGCGACGGGTGTCCAGGGCAAAATCGCAACCACATAATGGTACGTTTTTTAATGACGCTCACAGCTACGAAACGTTTCAAGAAAATAGTCCATTACTTTACACTCCCTGGCCATTCTTTTTTGCCCTGTGATAGGGATTTCGGAACTGTTAAAAGGGTGGTAAGACGAGTTGATCTCATATATGTTCCTGAAGGATATGAGCAAATGATACTAAGTTCCCGAAAAGTGTTGCCATTTTCACTTACTACCATTAAATATAACGATATAATTGATTGGAAAAACTGGTGGGCGCAATTTTATAAGAAAACGTCCAAGTCAGTTGATGGACAAAAGGTTAATTTCACCATTTCACGGTACAGTCAGTTTACATACTCTGGTGAAACTCCAGGATACGTGACGACAAGTGACTTCATAGGTGGTTTTCTGTCGTATACTTTCAAGTTAATCAAACCTAATGCTAACTAACCCCCATTTACCTAGAGGAAATGCATACTTAGAAGCTGTTCCCATTAACTCGAAGATAGCTGACCTGAAGAAAATTTTACGTTACTTTTCTGATGAATCCCTTGAGTTTTACAACCATATTGTTTCTTGGAAAGTAAAAACTGAAGATTCTGAATGACAATGTTTATATAAGTTTGATGGATATCAATCCATAAAGTTATAAAACTACGTTCAAGCATTTTTTTGTCAATTCAGTGAAAGAACAGTATAACTCCAAGTCATTGGTCTTCAAATATCTTTTTTTGCAAAAATTCCTTTTTAAAAAATAATAGATAAAGTAATACAGTTTAAGGCAGGGAACGGGAGGATCTCTTATATATGAATTAACAACAAACAAGCTAACATATCGTTAATAAACGTATACGCGACGACGATGAGTGCGCTGGAAGAAGAAAAAAACGAATGCTATAAAAAGCTGGAGGAAATATTCGAAGGTTTATGCAGCATACTGGTGATATGAGGAGATTTTAATGCCAAAATTGGAAGAGAGGAGCATTGCAAAGAAAGAGCGAGAGTAGGTAGGGTTTGTCTGTTCTAGAACGCCCTTGAGAGTCGACCTTGGGAGCCAACCTTGAACGCATATTTAACCTCGAAATGTAACCTTGAAACATGGCCTTGAAATATGACCTTGAAATATAGCCTTGAAATGCGACCTTGAATCGAAATATAGCCTTGAAATATAACCTTGAAATATAGCCTTGAAATGTGACCTTGAATCGAAATATGGCCTTGAAATATAACCTTGAAATATGACCTTGAAATGTGACCTTGAAGTCGTGAGTGGTAGAAGGTATGACCTTGGAAATATGTGTTTAAATTAGTGCAGCGCTCGGAGTGGAGGCAGTTCAGTTGTTGCAAGCATTGCAATAGCATGGTAAATATAGTGAAGAAAAGTCGGTGCTTAGTGTGTCAAACGGAGAAACGGTTGAAGTACTCTAAGGGGTGGCGCAGGGCGTGTGGGTGGTGCTGTTGCAGCATATTTCTGGTTTATTGTGGTACGTGTATGCAACATCGTCCCCATAAGATAGGCTGGATTTACGATACGAATGAGAAGGACGAGGAGAAGTGTATGTGGTCTTTGTTAGACTCCCCATAAGATTTGGAAAACGTAGGAGTACGAGGAGGACTAGCCAGTGGGGTGATGTCAGGAGGGAATGGATTTCTAATTAAATGGAGTGAACTGCAAGATGGATATAGAGTGCGCTATCCATACGGATTGAGTTATGAAGGAAGTGTGAGAAATGCATATGTAGAATGGAGCGTGTGTCAAGAAAGCTACGCGAGGGGTGTAGAATGGAGCGAAGAACGTTGTCAGCAGTATTACTACATTGGTACGAGCATGATGGGCTCCATAGTATGTGAAAGGTGCATCATAGGAGCAAAGTATGCTCTATTTAGTATCTACGATGATGGATATGTTAATAAGATGCACATACATAGTAAGCACCTAGCAAAGTGCTTGTATTGTGAAAGAAGAATAGCATCGAGCAGTGTACGTCAGTGTGACAACAGTCCGTTGGGAGCAAAGCAGCTATATAGTTGCCGAAGAAGGAAGGTGTCGAAGTCATGGGGAAAAAAAAACAGGCGGTGTGATTAGTAAGTGAAGATACTGAGTGTAGGGATGCAAATACAAGACAGGTAGTTTGAAAAATTTCAAAAATCAGTGAAAAAATAAAAAATTAGTGATAAATGTAAATTAAAGCAATTGGGGGTGACAACCCCTAGAAAGGGGTGAAAAAAAATTGTAAAAAAATCAAAGCACAGTTTGGTAAAAGTTTGAAATTGATCGGTAACCAAACAACGGAGATATTATAGATTTTTGTAAAGGGGTAGCAGCCCCCGATAGTAGAAGGAAGTATATGGATATAGTCAAGTGAGGTATCAAATTTAATGGGAACAAGTACTGGTATCGTGAAGAGATATAAAAACATAATTAGAGAAGAGTAGTGAGCTCGGGGGATGAGAGGGATAGTAAAAAATAAAGTATAGGGGTTGAGATGTTTAAGTCATTAAAAGTATGTCGTAGTAGAATATCTTTATAATAGTGAAAATGTTAAATAGAAAAGTTTACAAAAAAGAGCAAAAAAAGGAAAAAAAATTGTAGGGGTGTAAGTACTCATAGAATAAGACACGTAATAGATATATCTAAAAGTTTGAATTTTTTGATGAATTTAGGCGTCAACAGAAAAATTTTAGGAGTAATAATAAGAGAGAAAAAAAATAAAGAAAAATTCACCCCCGGGGGATGAAATTGAGATAATAAGGGTATTTTTGAGCTCAAATGGGGGGTAATCACTATCGAAGGGGGGGGGGAGGTGGGGGCGCTGGCCGCTGGAGTAGGGGGAGGGTGAGGCCAAAATGTCGTACCAAAAATTTTTTGGTGTCCGCGGACTTAGCACAGTTTGAATCAGTTTTGACAATTTTTTTTTTAATAATAACAAAAAAAAGTATGGGAATGAAGACAGCTAGTACAAGGGACCTATTTGTTCTTATGAAGTTTTTGCGTAGGGAGGGTAGTAACGAAGATATAGGGGGTGAAGTACCCCTAACATGAAAGATAAAATTTCATAACAGTATGTAGTGAAATGGATTACAGCGATTATAAAGAGACATAAATGCTAAAAACAAAACGTTCTGGTATCACCAGGAAAACAGATAGTGTGAATTACCCCTAACCTAGATGGTATAATTTCATAACAGTATGTAGTGAAATGGATTACAGGGATTATAAAGAGACAAAAATGCTAATAACAAAACGTTGTAGTATCACCAGGAAAACAGATATAAGGGTGAATTACCCCTAACCTAGATGGTATAATTTCATAAAAGTATGTAGTGAAATGGAATGGAGTGGTAATATAGAGATGGAAATGCTAATAACAAATTCTTGTAATATCACCAGGGAAAAAGATATAGGGGTATATTACCCCTAACATTAACTAAGCCATTTCTGTAAAATACTTATAGAAATCGAAGGTATGGGTAATTGGAAGACATAAACAATAATACAACAAAAGCATAAAGTCATTAGAGACAATGATGTGGGTGTAAATGACGCGTTAAAGAAAATTTTAAAATTTTTAAAATAAGTTTATGAACATGAAATTGATGTAATAATAATAAGAATGCATAGATGTTGTAAACTCTTTTATTGGGTTTGGGTTTACGGTCTTACGGCTAACGAATAGATAGTTAATGGTTCTAGTGTTTTTATTTTTTATTTATATGTTTCACATAAACCTTAAAGCCTACAACCTTACAAATAAAATCTTAGACATAATTCCTTAAAACTAAAATGCATAACGATCCATCCATGATTAAGGACTGGTATACCCTGAATCTGTAGATGGATCATCGAGATCACATACGAGATTGTCAATCCGAACTGCTTCTGGAATGTCAACCTCGAGTGGTTCGTCAAGAGGAACAAGGTTGTTATGGAGATCTTCAATTTCCAATTCACCTTCCGACTCACTCTCTGACGAAGGTGCCTCCTCCGCATCTTCACCCTCAGTTTCCTCGTCAGACTCGATGTCGGCTACGTCTGCTAACAGAGCATTACCGACATCGGGTGCAACACCTCCCGCATTGAATAAAATCAATGTGGATTCTGTGCTGTCAAAACTGAGCGGACTAGCCCAGCCATCTTCATGGAAGACATACAGATCATCTTGATCGCGACCATTCATGACGATGACTGAGACGCGAAGGAATGGAATTTTTTTTTTTTTTTTTTTTTTTTTTTTTAACGAGGGGGGAATGCATTTACGCACCATACCATAGCACGCGCTACGACGTGTGTGGGGCTCCAGGGTCTTGAAGAGATCACCTAATACCCACTAAACCCTAAACCTCCGCGTGGCCCGACTCATCAGCGTCTCGGTAGGCCATGTGTTGTGCGTGACCTGCGGTCTGCTACAACGTCTCCTCATGTGTTTCAGTCTCTGGGAACGCCGGGTTGGTTCCCTTTACCTCGCACATTCTATCGATGTCGTTAAGCGATCATCGACAGAGGGTCCTGGTCCTGGTTGGTCCTGGTCCCGGTGGGTCCTGGTCCCGGTGGTTCCTGGTCCTCTGCATCCACGCCGTGGGGTGAGGGGGGGGGGGGAGCAGCCGCAGTTCTCCTAGTCTCCTAGTCAAGGTTCCAGTTAGCGGGTGCCAACTGGGACCTTGGTCTGGGGTACCTGGTTCTGCGGTTGCGAGGCCTCTCGTCCGGATCGTAGTCCATGAGGAATCGTAGCTGCTCGTTCGGGTGGTCCTGAGCTTTCTCGAAGGTCTTCTCCGCTTTTTTCCTCATGTACTCGTGGATGGTATCCCAATGCAGGTCTCTACGCAAGGTTGAGTTCCTTACGTAGGAAGGTGCATTGGTGGCGATCCGGAGTAGCTTCATCTCTAGAGCAGCAAGTCGCTTGCGGTAGCTGGGGGCAGCGTACCCCCAGACCGCGGAGGCGGAATGGAAAGGAGACCAGAGTGAATATATATAGATGCTCCCCTCCTCCGTTGCCAGATGGTGGAAAATCGAGATCGCGAAAGTATAATTATGGGATGTTGTGAAATGTAAAATCGAGCATAAACGATTATGGGGTAATAAATTTTGACTGTTAATTAAAAGGCAGATGGTAGATATCGCGAAGGTAGAAAGTCGTGAAAGGTGGGTAGGAGGGACATGTATTTATATTGGACGCATCAGTAAAATAGTATATTATAAAATTGTTTTCTGTGTTAGGTTGCCGAAATGTGCTCAAGAGAGTGTCTGTGTGCGCCTGGAAAGCAGTGCAAGTACTGCACATTCTCCGATAGTCAGCGCCCAATTCTAGAAAAACTGTTGAAGCCCCGTGTTGTACGTATACTACAAAATGTTTAGGTTGTGCTACCACTTGAAACCGTTCGCGCTTCGATGACCGAGTGCCCTCGAACAACGTCGATGCCTAGTACTTCGGCGAATGATGTATCCGTGGAAATTGTTAGCATGGGCTCGCAAACCATGCTTAACAATTTTATCGCCGACGGACAAAATGTGTCGAACGATGATGGCGACATCAACATTGAGGCATTGATAGCATCGCTCAATCCGGACCTGGACAGTGCAACAATGATGGATGCGTACAATGCTTGGCCATCATTGGAACTGAGTTTGTTGGGAGCGGAGTCGAGGCCGTCCACGTCCAGAGCCACTTCGACACCCCAAGAGTCGTTGATGTCTGCCGCGCTCGCGAGTGAACGGTATGGTGCGGACGAGGAACTATATCGCCACACGTGGATCGAAGATTTGCCGTTCACGCAACTTGAACGGGCCGCGTGTGCGCGAGACGTCGAGTTGAGAGAACCGTTGGCACAACTTCAACAGATCGCGATGGAACTCAATCGGGATACGTGGATTGAAGATTTGCCGTTCACGCAACTTGAACGGGCCGCGTGTGCGCGCGACGTCGAGTTGAGAGAACCGTTGGCACAACTTCAACAGATCGCGATGGAACTAAATCGGGATACGTGGATCGAAGAATTGCCGCTCACGCAACTCGAACGGGCTGCGAATGAGGAGGGGGCTAGACAGTGAAGGGACAGTTAAGACAGTTAAGTTAAGAGGGATGAACTGGTTTCGCAATGGGCATCAACTACAGAATGTGCATATTGAGGCGCTGGATCTGCTGATGTTAAGGTACTACATACCGGTAGACATGTAGAGGTGTGACAAATAAAAAACATGCAAAGGGTTCAAAACAACGTACAGCAGCTAAAATATTTTTTTGTTTCAGATGCGACGTAAGCAGATCCAGAAGATGGTGTGGTGGCTGCCGCCTCTTCGTGGCCACACTGGATAACGCTAAGCGCAGCCGAAAATATACAGGGTGACTTCGAAGTTGAGTCATTTATTTTAACAGTGAGTAGATCTGATCAAAAGAAATGTTTTTTTCCTTTACCATTTTTCTGGTAAAATTAAAGTAACAAAGTTATAGCCCTTTGGAAGTTTGAGTACCGCCCTGTCTCAATAATGATATTATGTTCTCGTGTTTGGAAACAACAGATATAATCCGCCTTATCCGTTCATCGCATCGGAAACAAAAAAGCGAAAGAATTTGGAACGATCTTTTTACAATTATTTTCTTCAGTTGTATACAGTCAGTATCAGTCGGTAGTCGGTAACGCGTAAGTGAATAATCGTGTCTGTTGCGAGGCTCAAATCAAAAATGGCACATGTTTACGAAAATGCTGAACTCGTGGACATGGTTCTTATTTACGGGAGTCTTTACAAAATGCTGCCGCGGCATCACGGATCTATGCGGATCGGTTTCCCAATCGAGTGCAACCAACCCCTCGTGCCTTTGTTAATGTAGTGCAAAGAGCTCGTGAATCAGGTGACTTAAGACCTCACAGAGGAGATCATGCCGGTGCTCCAAGACCACACGATCAAATAGAACTAGAAGAACAAATTTTAGAATTAGTAAGTGATGATCCAACAGTAAGCACCCGACAAATTTCAACTCAATTGGCGATTAGTCAGTATAAAACTTGGAAAACTCTACGTGAAAATCAGTTCTATCCGTTTCACATACAAAAAGTGCAGGCCTTACAACCGGAAGATCATGAACAAAGGGTTGACTTTTGCAATTGGCTTTTAAATAAACATCAAAATGATGACAATTTTTTAAATCAAATTTTAGTGAGTGATGAAGCCCTCTTTACTAGAAACGGAATTATTAATTCACGTAATTCTCACGTTTGGGCTATTGAAAATCCCCATGAAATAAGGGAAACCAATTTTCAACAGCGATTTGAACCAATCAACCTGTGGGCGGGAATTGTTAATGGAATTTTAGTGGGGCCTTTTGAATTACCAAATCGCTTAACTGGTGAAAATTATTTTGATTTCTTGCAACACAATTTGCCTGGTTTACTGGAAGATGTGCCTTTAAATATTAGACAAAACATGTGGTTTTTACAAGATGGGGCACCACCCCATTATGCAAGAAATGTGCGTGAATTTTTAAATAGACAATTTAATAATCGTTGGATCGGCCGTGGCGGTTTTGTACCTTGGCCGCCAAGGTCTCCGGACTTAAATCCTTTAGACTTTTGTTTGTGGGGTTGGCTAAAAACTCTAGTGTATAAAACACCGGTTAATACACGCGAAGAATTACGTGCTCGAATTGAGGAAATGAGTACAGTGATCAGAAATCAACCAGTGATTTTATTGCGTGCTTGTAAAGAGACATGGCTAAGACGCGCCCAGCTGTGCGTCGAGCAAAACGGAAATCATTTCGAACAGTTTTTGTGACATGCTTTTGGGCGCACAGGTCCGCACTGAAATACTTGTCGGGAGGATACTTTATAAAACAAGGTAACATTTTTTTTTTAATTTTCTTTTATTTTTACACACATATTTTGGTTTATCTTCCTTCTACAATCATTATCTGAAAATTAATGACTCAACTTCAAAGTCACCCTGTATATATATATATATATATAATGATTTTGTTTCAGGAACAGAGTAAATACGTACACGCTTCACGATGTTCCAATGTCTAAAGTGCGAAAGGACCTTCACGGCGAGAAAAAATTTGTTGAAGCACGGTAGAGAGCGGTGCAGCCAAGATGGTGAGCCAGCATCGAAGCGCATCTGTCTTCGAGATGGAACAGGTATTGAACAATTAGAAAATAAAATCGAATAAAATCACTAACAGAATTATCTGTTTCAGCATCCTTTAACCAGGAAGGTGGTACCTCCAGCATTCCCCAATCCCCAAGTCTCGAGGACAGTAATGCATCCTCTTCGCGCCGCACTGCAGACAAGTTGCAATGTTCTCGATGGCAGCACACCTTCTCAGCACGCCATAATTTACTGCGTCATCTTAGAGAGGCCTGCATAAGCGAGAAAAGACCTTCCAAGCAACAACGTATGGAGGGTGAGATTACTAACAATGAGCCAACTATTGCAGATTTCATCACCCAGACAGCCGCAGGTGTCAACATTAGACGAGTGGACCCTGCAACACCCCCCGTCGCAGTGCCTGGAACCAGTCGAATGAGTCCTACACCATCCGACGTCACAGTGCCGGGCGCAAGTCGAGAGAGTTCAACCACCGGCAACGATTCACAAGCGAGTGCGGGTAGCAGGACAATTCGCTGTGAGAGTTGCAGCTGTGAGGTATCGAGGAATGCACATGCGGCACATCTGAAAAGCATTAAACATAAGGCACATCTATGGAGACCTTTACAAAATAATGTGTCAGTATGTCGAAGTGCATTCCGAGGTAGAATAGTCAGTTATCAAATAACCGCTAGCATAGAGACTTTGAACGTTACTGAATATATGAATAATGTGGCACAGGACTCCATAAACGTAATTGAAAATGAGTTGCATAAGCATACAACACTCAAAATAAATATGGAACTTTTTGGTTTATATATTTTACCAGCTAAAAACCGACGAGAGGTAAAGTCCCACAATACGAACAATGTAATAATTACACAATCCTCAAATTTGAATCAAATCTATTATGATGTAGGTAGTAAAATCGAACAAAAATCGAAAGACTTTGCAGAAAAAGACTCAGGGTGGGTGTTGGAAAACATTTTATATTTAGAAATTAATATTAATAAACATAATCCTATGAGGGCAGCAGCATATTTGCCGCTTCCTAAGGAAATCACGAACAAAAAAGCTGTACTCAACATACGTAACACGGATGAGTACTGCTTTGCATGGTCGATTGTAGCTGTTATGATAAAACCAAAGGGTCGAGCGTCACTAACAACGTCATATCCACATTTTTCGAACATTCCTGGTTTAAAATTTGCAGGAATGGACTTTCCAGTTGCTCTCAAGTCAATATCAGAATTTGAAAGATTGAATAATATGTCAATTAACGTTTATGGAATAGAAAAGGAATTCATTGATGGAAAGTCTAAATATAAGGTGGTAGGACCGTTACATTACACGGCGCAAAAACAACCCACTCATCTGAACTTATTACTTATTGATGATTCAGAAGGTAACCATCATTACTGCTTAATTACCAACTTTTCAAGACTCGTTTCAAGTCAGTTGTCACTTAATACCAGAGTAAAGCATTTTTGTGATGGCTGTTTACAATACTTTGCATCAAAAGACAAACTGGAAATTCACATCCAAAACTATTGCAAACACATTGCAGTTAAGCTGCCCCAACTGGAAACCAGAGTTGATCGCCTTGGAAACACGGTAATGGATAATGTGCTGAAATTTGAACAGCATCACAAACAATTAAGACTACCGTTTTGCGTTTATGCGGACTTTGAATGCATCCTAGCTCCAATAGACAATCACTCAAGTGCTTCAGAGGATGTATGTACCATCAAAAAGTATGAACATAGACCCTCCTCATTTGCTTATTATATTAAATGTTCTTATAATGATTCACTATCCAAGCTCGAACTGTATAGGGGTGAGGATGCTGCACAAATTTTTGTTACGCGCTTAGAGGCTGATCTTAAATTAATATATGATCAATATTTAAAACAAAATGTAGCGATGAAAATGACGGCGCACGATAAAAATGTGTTTGATAAAGCAGAGGTATGTTTCATTTGTGAACATCCATTTACCAATACAAATAGAAAAGTTAGGGATCACTGTCATTTCACCGGGCAATATCGTGGCGCAGCACATAGTAAATGCAATCTAAACTATAAGATCCCAAAATACATTCCAA
The DNA here is from genome assembly GCA_963669975.1 of Acanthoscelides obtectus. Lineage (NCBI taxonomy): Eukaryota > Metazoa > Arthropoda > Insecta > Coleoptera > Chrysomelidae > Acanthoscelides > Acanthoscelides obtectus. Next base: position 60,813,518 of record CAVLJG010000010.1, on the reverse strand, counting down.
TATTTTTCCACAACCTCAAAAACTATGATGCACACCTATTCATAAAACACCTCGCTATGAAGCAAGAACAAATTAAAGTGATTCCATAATCTTTTGAAAAATATGTTTCATTTACGAAATTGATACCTGTAGACACGTACATTTCCCACGAGGGAAAATCACAAACTGTATTTTTGCAGATGCGATTTGTCGATTCATATCAGTTTCTATCGTCAAAATTAGAAACCTTGCCTTCTTTTTTAAGCGCAGAACAATGTCGGACGGTACGAAATGTCTTTCCTGGGGACGGAAAGTTCTCCTACATGAGATGCAAAGGTATATTTCCATATACATATCTTAATAGGTTAGACAAATAGTGACGAGTGTGTTTTGCGTTGGGACGGTTTAGAAAACTTGGCGGGGTTCATTGCATTTAAGTTGGGAGATAAAGAACAGCTTGGCTACATTCCAGATTCTCACGATTCAACATATTCATGGGTAAGCCACCTTTCTGAAGGTGGTTTGAGGAAGCCTCATGAAGATTTTTTAACAAAATGCATTGCCCTAGATCAAATTTTCCAAACCTTCAATGGGGATACGCTAAAGCTCTCAGACAAATATCTAGAATCTTTGCTCAAGTCTTCGGAACATATAGATTTGAGTAAGGATACTAAACTCTTATTTTTTAAATGTAAAATGTATTTCAAAATTAGGCTTTTAAATAAAAACATGAGAAGATAACAATACAAACTACGCAGGAAATATGTAAAGGTGTGTACATAACTTTGCCTTGTAAATGATATTTTTTTAATAAAGGTTGTCACTATTTTTACTCTCATTTTATTTCATTTTTTCCTTCCTTAGCAAATTTGATCACATTTATTTTTAACATCTTGGTATCTCTTAAATGATTGACCTCAAAGTAAAATGTTGTAGAGCCAAATTAATGGAAAATTTATTTTTGTATGATAATGGTCCGTCATTCCATATCGCCCTGTCGTTTGGCCTAACAGTTGGACAAGCTGGATAAACTTCTGCAAATTCTTGTACTGCGGCTATTCTAATTTGTCTTCCGAATCGTTTTGAATAAAAAAATCTGACTTCTTATATATAGATTTTACGCTCATGTCAATGTAAACTAAATGGTAGGCATTTCCTCCTAACCAAATTAGGGATATACCGCCCATCTCGGTTTCTGGAACAACTTTCTAGGGAATATATTCCCTCTCATCAAATGTAGATTTTCATGCGAAATGTAGTCAATACATTAAAATAAAAGAGAGATAGGCTTTATAAAAGAAATAAATTTTTTTGGATCGTTTAAAAAAAGACAGCTGACCTAGAAGACCTAACGGCAGCACTAAGAGCTGTGGAGCCGATCCATCTGCCAATATCACAATGGTACCGCCAATAGCGGACAACTTTGTGATGCTCAGTCAAGATAGTGAATCAACCACACCTAAACCAGTTGGACAAGCTGGATAAACGTCTGCAAATTCTTGTACTGCGGCTATTCTAATCTGGGTTCTAGCAATATTTGTCTTCCGAATCGTTTTGGATAAAAAAAACTGTCTTCTTATATATAGATTTTACGCTCATGTCAATTTAAACTAAATGGTAGGCATTTCCTCCTAACCAAATTAGGGATATACCGCCCATCTCGGTTATCTAGTAGCCTTGATAACATACGTTTAGGCAGACTTTGTTTAAATCATAATATAATTTAAATATTTGATATATAACAATATTTCAAAATACTAATAAGATAGATCAACGTTTTCCTTCTATACTCCATATGGAACAAACTTTTCCACCGTAAATGCCAAATAAAATTCGTCGACACTGTTGCCTCTCTGACTTTTAGCGTCCTCTCGTCCTCTTATATATCCGAGAATAATACTTATTATCCTTACAAGTCGAACAACTGTATTCTTCTTTCTACGATCCCTGCTGCAAACATCAGAAACGCCCAAATTGAAAAAAATTCGAACTTCCTGATACCCGTTTTACATTGACAATAAATCCACGGATTTATGCTTGAATTCAGTTCATGGCCAAATTTCAAAAGTGTACACAGGAATTTGACGTCAAATAAATTCATAAAGTTCTTCGTGGATTTCTTCACGAAATTAGAATTTGTTCTAATTTTTGCCACGTTGAACGTCAAATTCAATGGTATCAACCTTGTTTTCCTTTCCATTATGTATATTAAACAGCTGTTCAATTCAAGTATAGAACTACGAAATCAAAACCTCAAAGACAAAAAAGCTCAAAATGTTTCTAGCATCAAAACCGCCTATATCTGATTTTGTGATCAAAACAGCATATATCCAGGATCAGCTGATTCGGTGCGCGCACACGTATGATCGGCTAACTATTGAGGTTAGGTGTTGGAATTTAGTACAGAAAACAACGCGAATTATGGAGGAAGAACTTATAAGCATTGAAGAGGGAAATAAAGGCACAAGGCGCCGCAAAAAGGGTGTCACAGAAAGACAATTAAAACAATCGACCAGGTGAGAAAATGTGACTAAGCTTAAGATTAAGACTAACCTAACCTATCCTAACCAGGTGAGAACATGGTGATGAAATTGAGATAAGGGTATTTTTGAGCTCAAGTGGGGGGTAATCACTATCGAAGGGGGGGGGAGGTGGGGGCGCTGGCCGCTGGAGTAGGGGGAGGGTGAGGCCAAAATGTCGTACCAAAAATTTTTTGGTGTCCGCGGACTTAGCACAGTTTGAATCAGTTTTGACAATTTTTTTTTTAATAATAAAAAAAAGTATGGGAATGAAGACAGCTAGTACAAGGGACCTATTTGTTCTTATGAAGTTTTTGCGTAGGGAGGGTAGTAACGAAGATATAGGGGGTGAAGTACCCCTAACATGAAAGATAAAATTTCATAACAGTATGTAGTGAAATGGATTACAGCGATTATAAAGAGACATAAATGCTAAAAACAAAACGTTCTGGTATCACCAGGAAAACAGATAGTGTGAATTACCCTTAACCTAGATGGTATAATTTCATAACAGTATGTAGTGAAATGGATTACAGGGATTATAAAGAGACATAAATGCTAATAACAAAACGGTGTAGTATCACCAGGAAAACAGATATAAGGGTGAATTACCCCTAACCTAGATGGTATAATTTCATAAAAGTATGTAGTGAAATGGAATGGAGTGGTAATATAGAGATGGAAATGCTAATAACAAATTCTTGTAATATCACCAGGGAAAAAGATATAGGGGTATATTACCCCTAACATTAACTAAGCCATTTCTGTAAAATACTTATAGAAATCGAGGGTATGGGTAATTGGAAGACATAAACAATAATACAACAAAAGCATTAGAGACAATGATGTGGGTGTAAATGACGCGTTAAAGAAAATTTTAAAATTTTTAAAATAAGTTTATGAACATGAAATTGATGTAATAATAATAAGAATGCATAGATGTTGTAAACTCTTTTATTGGGTTTGGGTTTACGGTCTTACGGCTAACGAATAGATAGTTAATGGTTCTAGTGTTTTTATTTTTTATTTATATGTTTCACATAAACCTTAAAGCCTACAACCTTACAAATAAAATCTTAGACATAATTCCTTAAAACTAAAATGCATAACGATCCATCCATGATTAAGGACTGGTATACCCTGAATCTGTAGATGGATCATCGAGATCACATACGAGATTGTCAATCCGAACTGCTTCTGGAATGTCAACCTCGAGTGGTTCGTCAAGAGGAACAAGGTTGTTATGGAGATCTTCAATCTCCAATTCACCTTCCGACTCACTCTCTGACGAAGGTGCCTCCTCCGCATCTTCACCCTCAGTTTCCTCGTCAGACTCGATGTCGCCTACGTCTGCTAACAGAGCATTACCGACATCGGGTGCAACACCTCCCGCATTGAATAAAATCAATGTGGATTCTGTGCTGTCAAAACTGAGCGGACTAGCCCAGCCATCTTCATGGAAGACATACAGATCATCTTGATCGCGACCATTCATGACGATGACTGAGACGCGAAGGAATGGAAAGGAGACCAGAGTGAATATATATAGATGCTCCCCTCCTCCGTTGCCAGATGGTGGAAAATCGAGATCGCGAAAGTATAATTATGGGATGTTGTGAAATGTAAAATCGAGCATAAACGATTATGGGGTAATAAATTTTGACTGTTAATTAAAAGGCAGATGGTAGATATCGCGAAGGTAGAAAGTCGTGAAAGGTGGGTAGGAGGGACATGTATTTATATTGGACGCATCAGTAAAATAGTATATTATAAAATTGTTTTCTGTGTTAGGTTGCCAAAATGTGCTCAAGAGAGTGTCTGTGTGCGCCTGGAAAGCAGTGCAAGTACTGCACATTCTCCGATAGTCAGCGCCCAATTCTAGAAAAACTGTTGAAGCCCCGTGTTGTACGTATACTACAAAATGTTCAGGTTGTGCTACCACTTGAAACCGTTCGCGCTTCGATGACCGAGTGCCCTCGAACAACGTCGATGCCTAGTAATTCGGCGAATGATGTATCCGTGGAAATTGTTAGCATGGGCTCGCAAACCATGCTTAACAATTTTATCGCCGACGGACAAAATGTGTCGAACGATGATGGCGACATCAACATTGAGGCATTGATAGCATCCCTCAATCCGGACCTGGACAGTGCAACAATGATGGATGCGTACAATGCTTGGCCATCATTGGAACTGAGTTTGTTGGGAGCGGAGTCGAGGCCGTCCACGTCCAGAGCCACTTCGACACCCCAAGAGTCGTTGATGTCTGCCGCGCTCGCGAGTGAACGGTATGGTGCGGACGAGGAACTATATCGCCACACGTGGATCGAAGATTTGCCGTTCACGCAACTTGAACGGGCCGCGTGTGCGCGAGACGTCGAGTTGAGAGAACCGTTGGCACAACTTCAACAGATCGCGATGGAACTCAATCGGGATACGTGGATTGAAGATTTGCCGTTCACGCAACTTGAACGGGCCGCGTGTGCGCGCGACGTCGAGTTGAGAGAACCGTTGGCACAACTTCAACAGATCGCGATGGAACTAAATCGGGATACGTGGATCGAAGAATTGCCGCTCACGCAACTCGAACGGGCTGCGAATGAGGAGGGGGCTAGACAGTGAAGGGACAGTTAAGACAGTTAAGTTAAGAGGGATGAACTGGTTTCGCAATGGGCATCAACTACAGAATGTGCATATTGAGGCGCTGGATCTGCTGATGTTAAGGTACTACATACCGGTAGACATGTAGAGGTGTGACAAAAAAAACATGCAAAGGGTTCAAAACAACGTACAGCAGCTAAAATATTTTTTTGTTTCAGATGCGACGTAAGCAGATCCAGAAGATGGTGTGGTGGCTGCCGCCTCTTCGTGGCCACACTGGATAACGCTAAGCGCAGCCGAAAATGTATATATATATATATATATATTGATTTTGTTTCAGGAACAGAGTAAATACGTACACGCTTCACGATGTTCCAATGTCTAAAGTGCGAAAGGACCTTCACGGCGAGAAAAAATTTGTTGAAGCACGGTAGAGAGCGGTGCAGCCAAGATGGTGAGCCAGCATCGAAGCGCATCTGTCTTCGAGATGGAACAGGTATTGAACAATTAGAAAATAAAATCGAATAAAATCACCAACAGAATTATCTGTTTCAGCATCCTTTAACCAGGAAGGTGGTACCTCCAGCATTCCCCAATCCCCAAGTCTCGAGGACAGTAATGCATCCTCTTCGCGCCGCACTGCAGACAAGTTGCAATGTTCTCGATGGCAGCACACCTTCTCAGCACGCCATAATTTACTGCGACATCTTAGAGAGGCCTGCATAAGCGAGAAAAGACCTTCCAAGCAACAACGTATGGAGGGTGAGATTACTAACAATGAGCCAACTATTGCAGATTTCATCATCCAGACAGCCGCAGGTGTCAACATTAGACGAGTGAACCCTGCAACACCCCCCGTCGCAGTGCCTGGAACCAGTCGAATGAGTCCTACACCATCCGACGTCGCAGTGCCGGGCGCAAGTCGAGAGAGTTCAACCACCGGCAACGATTCACAAGTGAGTGCGGGTAGCAGGACAATTCGCTGTGAGAGTTGCAGCTGTGAGGTATCGAGGAATGCACATGCGGCACATCTGAAAAGCATTAAACATAAGGCACATCTATGGAGACCTTTACAAAATAATGTGTCAGTATGTCGAAGTGCATTCCGAGGTAGAATAGTCAGTTATCAAATAACCGCTAGCATAGAGATTTTGAACGTTACTGAATATATCGATGACGATCTGACAAAACGACGTATGCGCCAAAATTCGGAGATTGGGATTTTCATGTTTACTCATAGAAGAAAACACGCCGCGTCGATTGCCGGTGGTCTCGTAAACGACAGATCAGCCGTTACCAAGATATTCGCAATTAAGTATGTGTAAGCGACAATGCACCAGCCATAACCTCAAAATACTCAGTCAAGTTGGCGCTTATGCAGCACGTGCTCTCAACCTCCAGCCCTGATACAGGTAAGTTATATAAGGTTTATCGGAATATTTTGGTTTATATAGGGTATCTAGTGGTTGTTGCAACATCCTAAAGCATTTAGTATGATTCTGTAACTGTAAATAATGATCACAAAGATGTGGCGCTTACGCATTCAGTCTGTTCAAGTACAAACGCGTAAGCGTCATAACGCTATGTAACCTTTATTTTCACTTTGCTTGATACTGATGAAGGTATTTAGTTATATTGAATCAAATAGCATGAATATGAGTAATACTTGAAATAAAGTGATTGCTGGATTTTATAAAAACGGTTTATTTAATTTGCAAATCAACTTTAAAATTTCATTCACATGTGGCGCTTACGCAAGTGTTTTTTTCAGAATGTCTAGCCGCGGAAAACGAATTGTGAGCATGGCGCTGGAGGATGAAACTGATCAAAGTTACCTGGAAGACAATATGATCAACGAGGCATTAAACTTCGACATCATATTTCAAAGCAGCTCAGGAAACATAACTGAAAATACATCCATCGAATATACGACCACCGAACATGAAATCATGACCGAAGGCGCTATCTATATTGAAGAAATTCCTGACCCTGCTTTTCTGGAATGTGAGCAACTAGAGGTACCAGAGGATCTGACACAGAATAATGAGCGCATTACCACAAAAAAACTTGTACCATATAGTAGCAGCTCATCAGAATCTGGATGTGAATCAGCAATCGATGAATCTCCAAACCAAGATCACCGTGAATCATCAGCATCATCTTCATCTAGCAGTACATCATCTGAGACATGGAAAAGGAAGAAAAGACCAAGTCGTAAGCTGAAAAATAAAAAAAAGAAGGCTCATGGCTTACAGTACAAAACCTACAAAGGAATTACCAAACCCCCCAAAGTACTACTACCAAATCCATGTTTTGGTAAAAAATGCAAAAATAGTTGTAATGATTTCAGTCTTGATGAAAGGCATGCATTATTTGATGCTTTCTGGGCAATGGGTGATGGAAATCTTCAAAAAGCTTATATAAATGGATGCGTCAAGATAGATTATGTTAAACGAAAACGAACTTTGGAGATTACATCAAGAAGAACGTTTACATATGAACAGTACCTCATGAAGGGGAATACTCAAGTTAAGGTATGTCAACAATTTTTTATAGCTACGCTTGGAATCACGCAAAGAATTATCAGGAATACAATATTAGGGAAAATACAAGCTATAACCGATGGTAGAGGCAAGCATAATCCTAGACATAGTATTACAGCATCTCAAAAAATGTTTCTTGAACAGTTTATCAAAGGACTACCAGCTGTACCGTCACATTATTGTAGAGGCTCAACTAAAAAGCTTTATCTACCTTCTGATATAAAGACGTTTACTAACTTGTATGAAATGTACTCTCATCAAAATACTGATAAAATGAGCATTTCTAGTTTTAAAAGAATCATAAAGAAAGAATACAACATAGGAATACATGTGCCAAAAAAAGATAAATGCATTAAATGCGAGCGTTACAGACATTTACCAAGTAACTTAAAGAATGGCAAAGAAGAACTCGACTTTCTAAGACATATTAAAAAAAAAGAAAGTGCGAAAAAATATTTTCTAGAAAAACAGAAAGACAACCATGATTCGGCTAATTTGATTGCTAGCTTTGACCTACAAAAAGTACTGACTACTCCTCATGGCAAAAGTATGTTGATAGGATTTTCGAGGAAATATGCTTGCTATAACTTCACAATTTATGAAAGTGTCACTGCTAATGCGTTTTGTTACTTCTGGGGCGAGAAAGATGGAAGAAGGGGTGCGAATGAAATATGTTCTCACCTTTTTGACTACCTGTTACATTTGGATCAGAAAGAAGAAAAAACAAGCGTGCACTTATTTTGTGACAACTGTCCCGGACAAAATAAAAACAGGTATATGATTTGTATGTTGGCGTACTTCATAAGTATCTCAAAATCTATAAGGAAACTGACAATAACATACTTAGTCTCAGGTCACACGTACATGCCAGTAGATAGTATGCAAGCTACTATCGAAAGAAAATCGAAAAATTTGTTTATACAGGCTCCATCAGAATGGCCAACGATACTCCGCAATGCCAGAACTAAACCGAAACCATACAACGTGAAGGTTACCAATTATTCTTCTATAATAGACTGGAAACGCATTACTTCACAAAAAAGACTGAAAGATGCACAAGGGAACGACATAACAATTTCTGACGTTGCCGAGATGATATTTGATAAAGACAATACCTATGTAAAAATAAAAACAACGTATGAGAACCAAGCACACGTTGACCTACTGTTCCCGACAAAGACTGTGAAAAATCTGCCTAATAGGCCCCATACACCTGCGAACAAATTGCGCAAACGGATGTTGCACAAAAAGTGGTTGTACAAACAAGGTGATCCACACACTATGCAATTTACTATGCAATTTTATGCAAACTTCAGTTGTGAGTTGTACTCATGCACCTCAACATGCCGTCTAATGACGCAGCCTGTCTAGCTATAATAATTGCTGCAGCCTGTGATGTTGGCGTTAATAAAAGAAAACGGAAGCAGAGAGTTTGGATGAAAGAGTGGTTAAAGAAAAGATCTCTTTTTAGTCACGCAAATCTCCTTAAAGAACTTCAAGTGAGTTCACCTTTAGATTATAAAAATTATTTACGAATGAATTCCACTACTTTCGGCGAATTATTGGCTCTGGTAACACCATATATACAAAAAAAAGACACAATATTGAGAGAGGCGATATCTCCCAAGCAGAGATTGTTTGCTACTCTAATAGGCCCCATACACCTGCGAACAAATTGCGCAACGGAGCCTGTTGTACCAACAATTGTGTAGTGTATGGGGTTGTTTGACGTGCTGCGCAACGGGTTGCAGAAATTCAAAATAGTTTGATTTTTATTGCACAACCAGCGGCGTTGCGCAACTAGTTGCAGAGTATATGGGCTATTCTGCAGACACGTTGTGCAATAACTGATTGTTTGTCCGAGTTCCACGTGCTTAGTTTTGAAAATGAGCGGTTGTTTTGGAAATAACAAAGAATTTTTAAGCGATTTTATTGATTTATATCGTCAGTTACCGGCAGTATGGAAGGTGAAGAGCGATCTCTACAAGAATAGAAATATGAAGAATTTGGCTTATGAAAAACTAGTTGAAAAACTTAAAGAAGTCGAACCTAATGCCGACAGAGAGATGGTGCGGAAGAAAATTAATGTTTTACGCATTGCCTATCGGAGAGAATTAAAAAAAGTAATTGCAAGTTATAAATCAGGGACAGGAACTGAAAGTATTTACGAACCAAGCTTATGGTACTTCAAGGAATTAGATTTCTTGAGGGATCAAGAAACCCAAGTACCTGGAACCTCTACCATGAATGACCCATTTTATGAGATTGATAATGAAGACGCAGTAAGTAAACAATTTATATTTTAATTCTGTATTCATAGGAGTATCGGTAAAAAACTAGTTAACATTATTAATTTACAATTATTGCTGAAATATCTTGTTCTGCCAAGGAACAGCTCCAACAGTATTAAAATAATTACAAAACTGTGCTCTTATTTGTTTTGCTACAGTGGTAGTGTTTCTTCCTCGGAGTGCCTGTAGTTGTAATAATGTAGGGTCTGCTCTCCAATCAGCATTTGCAACCTCTCCACTATTTATGTTTTCAACATCTATGCCACCTTGATAATACGACTCTACTTTGTAATGTCGCAAGAAGTTGTGCAAGTGGCAGCATGTCAGTACTATGATGACAGCTTTTTCTGGACATAGGTTAATTTCATTTAACAGAATTCTGAAGCGAGAAGCTAGTATCCCGAACGCATTTTCAATGATTCGGCGGCTACGTGACACCCTGTAGTTATAAATCATTTCTTCGTTGCTGAGGGTTTTCTTGCTAAATGGTTTCATCAAATTTTCCATAAGTGGAAAAGCATCATCCCCTACAAAAACATAGGGCAATTTGATATTAGTCGATGTTAAATTTTCTGGTTCAGGAATGCACAGATCTTTTTCTACAAGTTTTTTACAGAATGCTGTATTGGAAAAAACCCCTCCATCAGAGACTCGTCCATTTGCTCCCACATCAACCATCAAAAATTCATAATTTGCATTTACGATTCCCATTAGAACAATGCTAAACGAATGTTTGTAATTAAAGTAATATGAACCAGTTCCAGGTGGCTTAAATATTTTCACATGTTTGCCGTCTATCGCCCCAAGACAATGAGGAAAATTCCACTTCCTCGCAAAAGCTTCAGCCTCATTTCTCCATTCATTTTCACTTTGTGGTAGCTGAAAAGAAAACATGGTGTTATTTTTATAATTGTATTTTTAGAAGTTTGCATGGTGTTATTTGTTGGTATTATTTTTATAATTATTTTTGTAATTTTAAATGTCTGCATGCTATATCTCTTTTATTTGTTGCAGGATTCTTCCCAAGACAGAAGTAGTCAAGGACCCAATACACCTCCAGGAAGGCATGCAGCTCCAGAATCGCCCACACCACCAGAAACAGATACAGCCGCAGATACATATACACTTTCAGAAATGGATGTACCGGCTACTCCTATACAACGTAGAGCTAACAAACGAAAAGGATCAACTGAATTTGAGGAATCACAAACACGGAATGAACTATTGAAGATGGCTTGCGAACATCTTCGCACTTCTAACAAGGAAGTGGAGATTTTGGCAAAAAGTTGGGCATTAGAGTTCATGAAGCTCTCATCAGATCAGCAAATTTATGCTAAAAAAGCCATAAATGATGTTTTATATGAAGGGCGCTTGGGAACTTTACATAGACATTCAGTTGTTATAAATGAACCCCCTGTACGTACCCCCCTTGAAATTTCATCCTGCCAATCATTCTCGTCACATTCAAATTCTGTCCCATCATTCCCGTCTCCAAACCCAGTACAGGTAACTGATGATACTACACAACTACAATATACGGTAATAGGAGAACTACTCACTGACCCACAATATAACTAAGGATATAGTAGTAGTATATAGTATGTTAATCTTAGTTTCTGGTTTATGTTAAAAAGAATAATAAAGTAATACATTTATTACCTTTAAATATTTCTTCAAAACCTTTATGATTGCTTCACAGGTCTCGATGATAATATGTCCAAGGGTTTGAGCAGCAATCGCAGTTTCAAATTTTAAACCCTCAAATGTTAGTCCAGATGCAAGATATCTTAGAGTAGCAAACAATCTCTGCTTGGGAGATATCGCCTCTCTCAATATTGTGTCTTTTTTTTGTATATATGGTGTTACCAGAGCCAATAATTCGCCGAAAGTAGTGGAATTCATTCGTAAATAATTTTTATAATCTAAAGGTGAACTCACTTGAAGTTCTTTAAGGAGATTTGCGTGACTAAAAAGAGATCTTTTCTTTAACCACTCTTTCATCCAAACTCTCTGCTTCCGTTTTCTTTTATTAACGCCAACATCACAGGCTGCAGCAATTATTATAGCTAGACAGGCTGCGTCATTAGACGGCATGTTGAGGTGCATGAGTACAACTCACAACTGAAGTTTGCATAAAATTGCATAGTAAATTGCATAGTGTGTGGATCACCTTGTTTGTACAACCACTTTTTGTGCAACATCCGTTTGCGCAATTTGTTCGCAGGTGTATGGGGCCTATTAGGGATATACCGCCCATCTCGGTTTCTGGAACAACTTTCTAGGGAATATATTCCCTCTCATCAAATGTAGATTTTCATGCGAAATGCAGTCAATATATTAAAATAAAGGAGAGATAGGCTTTATAAAAGAAATACATTTTTTTGGATCGTTTAAAAAAAGACAGCTGACCTAGAAGACCTAACGGCAGCACTAAGAGCTGTGGAGCCGATCCATCTGCCAATATCACAATGGTACCGCCAATAGCGGACAACTTTGTGATGCTCAGTCAAGATAGTGAGTCAACCACACCTAAACCAGTTGGACAAGCTGGATAAACGTCTGCAAATTCTTGTACTGCGGCTATTCTAATCTGGGTTCTAGCAATATTTGTCTTCCGAATCGTTTTGGATAAAAAAAACTGTCTTCTTATATATAGATTTTACGCTCATGTCAATTTAAACTAAATGGTAGGCATTTCCTCCTAACCAAATTAGGGATATACCGCCCATCTCGGTTATCTAGTAGCCTTGATAACATACGTTTAGGCAGACTTTGTTTAAATCATAATATAATTTAAATATTTGATATATAACAATATTTCAAAATACTAATAAGATAGATCAACGTTTTCCTTCTATACTCCATATGGAACAAACTTTTCCACCGTAAATGCCAAATAAAATTCGTCGACACTGTTGCCTCTCTGACTTTTAGCGTCCTCTCGTCCTCTTATATATCCGAGAATAATACTTATTATCCTTACAAGTCGAACAACTGCATTCTTCTTTCTACGATCCCTGCTGCAAACATCAGAAACGCCCAAATTGAAAAAAATTCGAACTTCCTGATACCCGTTTTACATTGACAATAAATCCACGGATTTATGCTTGAATTCAGTTCATGGCCAAATTTCAAAAGTGTACACAGGAATTTGACGTCAAATAAATTCATAAAGTTCTTCGTGGATTTCTTCACGAAATTAGAATTTGTTCTAATTTTTGCCACGTTGAACGTCAAATTCAATGGTATCAACCTTGTTTTCCTTTCCATTATGTATATTAAACAGCTGTTCAATTCAAGTATAGAACTACGAAATCAAAACCTCAAAGACAAAAAAGCTCAAAATGTTTCTAGCATCAAAACCGCCTATATCTGATTTTGTGATCAAAACAGCCTATATCCAGGATCAGCTGATTCGGTGCGCGCACACGTATGATCGGCTAACTATTGAGGTAAGGTGTTGGAATTTAGTACAGAAAACAACGCGAATTATGGAGGAAGAACTTATAAGCATTGAAGAGGGAAATAAAGGCACAAGGCGCCGCGGCTAATTTGATTGCTAGCTTTGACCTACAAAAAGTACTGACTACTCCTCATGGCAAAAGTATGTTGATAGGATTTTCGGGGAAATATGCTTGCTATAACTTCACAATTTATGAAAGTGTCACTGCTAATGCGTTTTGTTACTTCTGGGGCGAGAAAGATGGAAGAAGGGGTGCGAATGAAATATGTTCTCATCTTTTTGACTACCTGTTACATTTGGATCAGAAAGAAGAAAAAACAAGCGTGCACTTATTTTGTGACAACTGTCCCGGACAAAATAAAAACAGGTATATGATTTGTATGTTGGCGTACTTCATAAGTATCTCAAAATCTATAAGGAAACTGGCAATAACATACTTAGTCTCAGGTCACACGTACATGCCAGTAGATAGTATGCATGCTACTATCGAAAGAAAATCGAAAAATTTGTTTATACAGGCTCCATCAGAATGGCCAACGATACTCCGCAATGCCAGAACTAAACCGAAACCATACAACGTGAAGGTTACCAATTATTCTTCTATAATAGACTGGAAACGCATTACTTCACAAAAAAGACTGAAAGATGCACAAGGGAACGACATAACAATTTCTGACGTTGCCGAGATGATATTTGATAAAGACAATACCTATGTAAAAATAAAAACAACGTATGAGAACCAAGCACACGTTGACCTACTGTTCCCGACAAAGACCGTGAAAAATCTGCCTAATAGGCCCCATACACCTGCGAACAAATTGCGCAAACGGATGTTGCACAAAAAGTGGTTGTACAAACAAGGTGATCCACACACTATGCAATTTTATGCAAACTTCAGTTGTGAGTTGTACTCATGCACCTCAACATGCCGTCTAATGACGCAGCCTGTCTAGCTATAATAATTGCTGCAGCCTGTGATGTTGGCGTTAATAAAAGAAAACGGAAGCAGAGAGTTTGGATGAAAGAGTGGTTAAAGAAAAGATCTCTTTTTAGTCACGCAAATCTCCTTAAAGAACTTCAAGTGAGCTCACCTTTAGATTATAAAAATTATTTACGAATGAATTCCACTACTTTCGGCGAATTATTGGCTCTGGTAACACCATATATACAAAAAAAAGACACAATATTGAGAGAGGCGATATCTCAAAAGCAGAGATTGTTTGCTATTCTAATAGGCCCCATACACCTGCGAACAAATTGCGCAACGGAGCCTGTTGTACCAACAATGGTGTAGTGTATGGGGTTGTTTGACGTGCTGCGCAACGGGTTGCAGAAATTCAAAATAGTTTGATTTTTATTGCACAACCAGCGGCTCGCGCAACTAGTTGCAGAGTATATGGGCTATTCTGCAGACACGTTGTGCAATAACTGATTGTTTGTCCGAGTTCCACGTGCTTAGTTTTGAAAATGAGCGGTTGTTTTGGAAATAACAAAGAATTTTTAAGCGATTTTATTGATTTATATCGTCAGTTACCGGCAGTATGGAAGGTGAAGAGCGATCTCTACAAGAATAGAAATATGAAGAATTTGGCTTATGAAAAACTAGTTGAAAAACTTAAAGAAGTCGAACCTAATGCCGACAGAGAGATGGTGCGGAAGAAAATTAATGTTTTACGCAGTGCCTATCGGAGAGAATTAAAAAAAGTAATTGCAAGTTATAAATCAGGGACAGGAACTGAAAGTATTTACGAACCAAGCTTATGGTACTTCAAGGAATTAGATTTCTTGAGGGATCAAGAAACCCAAGTACCTGGAACCTCTACCATGAATGACCCATTTTATGAGATTGATAATGAAGACGCAGTAAGTAAACAATTTATATTTTAATTCTGTATTCATAGGAGTATCGGTAAAAAACTAGTTAACATTATTAATTACAATTATTGCTGAAATATCTTGTTCTGCCATGGAACAGCTCCAACAGTATTAAAATAATTACAAAACTGTGCTCTTATTTGTTTTGCTACAGTGGTAGTGTTTCTTCCTCGGAGTGCCTGTAGTTGTAATAATGTAGGGTCTGCTCTCCAACCAGCATTTGCAACCTCTCCACTATATATGTTTTCAACATCTATGCCACCTTGATAATACGACTCTACTTTGTAATGTCGCAAGAAGTGTGCAAGTGGCAGCATGTCAGTACTATGATGACAGCTTTTTCTGGACATAGGTTAATTTCATTTAACAGAATTCTGAAGCGAGAAGCTAGTATCCCGAACGCATTTTCAATGATTCGGCGGCTACGTGACACCCTGTAGTAATAAATCAATTCTTCGTTGCTGAGGGTTTTCTTGCTAAATGGTTTCATCAAATTTTCCATAAGTGGAAAAGCATCATCCCCTACAAAAACATAGGGCAATTTGATATTAGTCGATGTTAAATTTTCTGGTTCAGGAATGCACAGATCTTTTTCTACAAGTTTTTACAGAATGCTGTATTGGAAAAAACCCCTCCATCAGAGACTCGTCCATTTGCTCCCACATCAACCATCAAAAATTCATAATTTGCATTTACGATTCCCATTAGAACAATGCTAAACGAATGTTTGTAATAAAGTAATATGAACCAGTTCCAGGTGGCTTAAATATTTTCACATGTTTGCCGTCTATCGCCCCAAGACAATGAGGAAAATTCCACTCCTCGCAAAAGCTTCAGCCTCATTTCTCCATTCATTTTCACTTTGTGGTAGCTGAAAAGAAAACATGGTGTTATTTTTATAATTGTATTTTTAGAAGTTTGCATGGTGTTATTTGTTGGTATTATTTTTATAATTATTTTTGTAATTTTAAATGTCTGCATGCTATATCTCTTTTATTTGTTGCAGGATTCTTCCCAAGACAGAAGTAGTCAAGGACCCAATACACCTCCAGGAAGGCATGCAGCTCCAGAATCGCCCACACCACCAGAAACAGATACAGCCGCAGATACATATACACTTTCAGAAATGGATGTACCGGCTACTCCTATACAACGTAGAGCTAACAAACGAAAAGGATCAACTGAATTTGAGGAATCACAAACACGGAATGAACTATTGAAGATGGCTTGCGAACATCTTCGCACTTCTAACAAGGAAGTGGAGATTTTGGCAAAAAGTTGGCATTAGAGTTCATGAAGCTCTCATCAGATCAGCAAATTTATGCTAAAAAAGCCATAAATGATGTTTTATATGAAGGGCGCTTGGGAACTTTACATAGACATTCAGTTGTTATAAATGAACCCCCTGTACGTACCCCCCTTGAAATTTCATCCTGCCAATCATTCTCGTCACATTCAAATTCTGTCCCATCATTCCCGTCTCCAAACCCAGTACAGGTAACTGATGATACTACACAACTACAATATAAGGTAATAGGAGAACTACTCACTGACCCACAATATAACTAAGGATATAGTAGTAGTATATAGTATGTTAATCTTAGTTTCTGGTTTATGTTAAAAAGAATAATAAAGTAATACATTTATTACCTTTAATATTTCTTCAAACCTTTATGATTGCTTCACAGGTCTCGATGATAATATGTCCAAGGGTTTGAGCAGCAATCGCAGTTTCAAATTTTAAACCCTCAAATGTTAGTCCAGAATGCAAGATATCTTAGAGTAGCAAACAATCTCTGCTTGGGAGATATCGCCTCTCTCAATATTGTGTCTTTTTTTTGTATATATGGTGTTACCAGAGCCAATAATTCGCCGAAGTAGTGGAATTCATTCGTAAATAATTTTTATAATCTAAAGGTGAACTCACTTGAAGTTCTTTAAGGAGATTTGCGTGACTAAAAAGAGATCTTTTCTTTAACCACTGTTTCATCCAAACTCTCTGCTTCCGTTTTCTTTTATTAACGCCAACATCACAGGCTGCAGCAATTATTATAGCTAGACAGCTGCGTCATTAGACGGCATGTTGAGGTGCATGAGTACAACTCACAACTGAAGTTTGCATAAAATTGATATAGTAAATTGCATCAAGTGGTGGATCACCTTGTTTGTACAACCACTTTTGTGCAAACATCCGTTTGCGCCAATTTGTTCGCAGGTGTATGGGGCCAATTCGGGATATACCGCCCATCTCGGTTTTCTTGGAACAACTTCTAGGAATATATTACCTCTCATCAATGTAGATTTTCATGCGAAAGCAGTAATATATTAAATAAAGAGAGATAGGTTTTATTAAACGAAATACATTTTTTTGGATCGTTTAAAAAAAGACAGACTGACCTAAGAAGACCCTAACGGCAGCACTAAGAGCTGTGGAGCCGATCCATCTGCCAATTATCCACAATGGTACCGCCAATAGCGGACAACTTTGTGATGTCAGTCAAGATAGTGAGTCAACCACACCTAACCAGTGGACAAGCTGGATAAACGTCTGCAAATTCTTGTACTGCGGCTATTCTAATCTGGGTTCTAGCAATATTTGTCTTCCGAATCGTTTTGGATAAAAAAAACTGTCTTCTTATATATAGATTTTACGCTCATGTCAATTTAAACTAAATGGTAGGCATTTCCTCCTAACCAAATTAGGGATATACCGCCCATCTCGGTTATCTAGTAGCCTTGATAACATACGTTTAGGCAGACTTTGTTTAAATCATAATATAATTTAAATATTTGATATATAACAATATTTCAAAATACTAATAAGATAGATCAACGTTTTCCTTCTATACTCCATATGGAACAAACTTTCTCCACCGTAAATGCCAAATAAAATTCGTCGACACTGTTGCCTCTCTGACTTTTAGCGTCCTCTCGTCCTCTTATATATCCGAGAATAATACTTATTATCCTTACAAGTCGAACAACTGCCTTCTTCTTTCTACGATCCCTGCTGCAAACATCAGAAACGCCCAAATTGAAAAAAATTCGAACTTCCTGATACCCGTTTTACATTGACAATAAATCCACGGATTTATGCTTGAATTCAGTTCATGGCCAAAAATTTCAAAAGTGTACACAGGAATTTGACGTCAAATAAATTCATAAAGTTCTTCGTGGATTTCTTCACGAAATTAGAATTTGTTCTAATTTTTTGCCACGTTGAACGTCAAATTCAATGGTATCAACCTTGTTTTCCTTTCCATTATGTATATTAAACAGCTGTTCAATTCAAGTATAGAACTACGAAATCAAAACCTCAAAGACAAAAAAGCTCAAAATGTTTCTAGCATCAAAACCGCCTATATCTGATTTTGTGATCAAAACAGCATATATCCAGGATCAGCTGATTCGGTGCGCGCACACGTATGATCGGCTAACTATTGAGGTTAGGTGTTGGAATTTAGTACAGAAAACAACGCGAATTATGGAGGAAGAACTTATAAGCATTGAAGAGGGAAATAAAGGCACAAGGCGCCGCAAAAAGGGTGTCACAGAAAGACAATTAAAACAATCGACCAGGTGAGAAAATGTGACTAAGCTTAAGATTAAGACTAACCTAACCTAACCTAACCAGGTGAGAACATGGTGATGAAATTGAGATAAGGGTATTTTTGAGCTCAAGTGGGGGGTAATCACTATCGAAGGGGGGGGGGGGGAGGTGGGGGCGCTGGCCGCTGCAGTAGGGGGAGGGTGAGTCCAAAATGTCGTACCAAAAATTTTTTGGTGTCCGCGGACTTAGCACAGTTTGAATCAGTTTTGACAATTTTTTTTTTAATAATAAAAAAAAGTATGGGAATGAAGACAACTAGTACAAGGGACCTATTTGTTCTTATGAAGTGTTTGCGTAGGGAGGGTAGTAACGAAGATATAGGGGGTGAAGTACCCCTAACATGAAAGATAAAATTTCATAACAGTATGTAGTGAAATGGATTACAGGGATTATAAAGAGACATAAATGCTAATAACAAAACGTTGTAGTATCACCAGGAAAACAGATATAAGGGTGAATTACCCCTAACCTAGATGGTATAATTTCATAAAAGTATGTAGTGAAATGGAATGGAGTGGTAATATAGAGATGGAAATGCTAATAACAAATTCTTGTAATATCACCAGGGAAAAAGATATAGGGGTATATTACCCCTAACATTAACTAAGCCATTTCTGTAAAATACTTATAGAAATCGAGGGTATGGGTAATTGGAAGACATAAACAATAATACAACAAAAGCATAAAGTCATTAGAGACAATGATGTGGGTGTAAATGACGCGTTAATGAAAATTTTAAAATTTTTAAAATAAGTTTATGAACATGAAATTGATGTAATAATAATAAGAATGCATAGATGTTGTAAACTCTTTTATTGGGTTTGGGTTTACGGTCTTACGGCTAACGAATAGATAGTTAATGGTTCTAGTGTTTTTATTTTTTATTTATATGTTTCACATAAACCTTAAAGCCTACAACCTTACAAATAAAATCTTAGACATAATTCCTTAAAACTAAAATGCATAACGATCCATCCATGATTAAGGACTGGTATACCCTGAATCTGTAGATGGATCATCGAGATCACATACGAGATTGTCAATCCGAACTGCTTCTGGAATGTCAACCTCGAGTGGTTCGTCAAGAGGAACAAGGTTGTTATGGAGATCTTCAATCTCCAATTCACCTTCCGACTCACTCTCTGACGAAGGTGCCTCCTCCGCATCTTCACCCTCAGTTTCCTCGTCAGACTCGATGTCGGCTACGTCTGCTAACAGAGCATTACCGACATCGGGTGCAACACCTCCCGCATTGAATAAAATCAATGTGGATTCTGTGCTGTCAAAACTGAGCGGACTAGCCCAGCCATCTTCATGGAAGACATACAGATCATCTTGATCGCGACCATTCATGACGATGACTGAGACGCGAAGGAATGGAAAGGAGACCAGAGTGAATATATATAGATGCTCCCCTCCTCCGTTGCCAGATGGTGGAAAATCGAGATCGCGAAAGTATAATTATGGGATGTTGTGAAATGTAAAATCGAGCATAAACGATTATGGGGTAATAAATTTTGACTGTTAATTAAAAGGCAGATGGTAGATATCGCGAAGGTAGAAAGTCGTGAAAGGTGGGTAGGAGGGACATGTATTTATATTGGACGCATCAGTAAAATAGTATTATAAAATTGTTTTCTGTGTTAGGTTGCCAAAATGTGCTCAAGAGAGTGTCTGTGTGCGCCTGGAAAGCAGTGCAAGTACTGCACATTCTCCGATAGTCAGCGCCCAATTCTAGAAAAACTGTTGAAGCCCCGTGTTGTACGTATACTACAAAATGTTCAGGTTGTGCTACCACTTGAAACCGTTCGCGCTTCGATGACCGAGTGCCCTCGAACAACGTCGATGCCTAGTACTTCGGCGAATGATGTATCCGTGGAAATTGTTAGCATGGGCTCGCAAACCATGCTTAACAATTTTATCGCCGACGGACAAAATGTGTCGAACGATGATGGCGACATCAACATTGAGGCATTGATAGCATCCCTCAATCCGGACCTGGACAGTGCAACAATGATGGATGCGTACAATGCTTGGCCATCATTGGAACTGAGTTTGTTGGGAGCGGAGTCGAGGCCGTCCACGTCCAGAGCCACTTCGACACCCCAAGAGTCGTTGATGTCTGCCGCGCTCGCGAGTGAACGGTATGGTGCGGACGAGGAACTATATCGCCACACGTGGATCGAAGATTTGCCGTTCACGCAACTTGAACGGGCCGCGTGTGCGCGAGACGTCGAGTTGAGAGAACCGTTGGCACAACTTCCAACAGATCGCGATGGAACTCAATCGGGATACGTGGATTGAAGATTTGCCGTTCACGCAACTTGAACGGGCCGCGTGTGCGCGCGACGTCGAGTTGAGAGAACCGTTGGCACAACTTCAACAGATCGCGATGGAACTAAATCGGGATACGTGGATCGAAGAATTGCCGCTCACGCAACTCGAACGGGCTGCGAATGAGGAGGGGGCTAGACAGTGAAGGGACAGTTAAGACAGTTAAGTTAAGAGGGATGAACTGGTTTCGCAATGGGCATCAACTACAGAATGTGCATATTGAGGCGCTGGATCTGCTGATGTTAAGGTACTACATACCGGTAGACATGTAGAGGTGTGACAAAAAAAAAACATGCAAAGGGTTCAAAACAACGTACAGCAGCTAAAATATTTTTTTGTTTCAGATGCGACGTAAGCAGATCCAGAAGATGGTGTGGTGGCTGCCGCCTCTTCGTGGCCACACTGGATAACGCTAAGCGCAGCCGAAAATGTATATATATATATATATATAATGATTTTGTTTCAGGAACAGAGTAAATACGTACACGCTTCACGATGTTCCAATGTCTAAAGTGCGAAAGGACCTTCACGGCGAGAAAAAATTTGTTGAAGCACGGTAGAGAGCGGTGCAGCCAAGACGGTGAGCCAGCATCGAAGCGCATCTGTCTTCGAGATGGAACAGGTATTGAACAATTAGAAATAAAAAAAATAATAAAATCACTAACAGAATTATCTGTTTCAGCATCCTTTAACCAGGAAGGTGGTACCTCCAGCATTCCCCAATCCCCAAGTCTCGAGGACAGTAATGCATCCTCTTCGCGCCGCACTGCAGACAAGTTGCAATGTTCTCGATGGCAGCACACCTTCTCAGCACGCCATAATTTACTGCGACATCTTAGAGAGGCCCGCATAAGCGAGAAAAGACCTTCCAAGCAACAACGTATGGAGGGGGTGAGATTACTAACAATGAGCCAACTATTGCAGATTTCATCATCCAGACAGCCGCAGGTGTCAACATTAGACGAGTGAACCCTGCAACACCCCCCGTCGCAGTGCCTGGAACCAGTCGAATGAGTCCTACACCATCCGACGTCGCAGTGCCGGGCGCAAGTCGAAGGAGTTCAACCACCGGCAACGATTCACCAGTGAGTGCGGGTAGCAGGACAATTCGCTGTGAGAGTTGCAGCTGTGAGGTATCGAGGAATGCACATGCGGCACATCTGAAAAGCATTAAACATAAGGCACATCTATGGAGACCTTTACAAAATAATGTGTCAGTATGTCGAAGTGCATTCCGAGGTAGAATAGTCAGTTATCAAATAACCGCTAGCATAGAGACTTTGAACGTTACTGAATATATCGATGACGATCTGACAAAACGACGTATGCGCCAAAATTCGGAAATTGGGATTTTCATGTTTACTCATAGAAGAAAACACGCCGCGTCGATTGCCGGTGGTCTCGTAAACGACAGATCAGCCGTTACCAAGATATTCGCAATTAAGTATGTGTAAGCGACAATGCACCAGCCATAACCTCAAAATACTCAGGTCAAGTTGGCGCTTATGCAGCACGTGCTCTCAACCTCCAGCCCTGATACAGGTAAGTTTATATAAGGTTTTCGGAATATTTTGGTTTATATAGGTATCTAGTGGTTGTTGCAACATCCTAAAGCATTTAGTATGATTCTGTAACTGTAAATAATGATCACAAAGATGTGGCGCTTACGCATTCAGTCTGTTCAAGTACAAACGCGTAAGCGTCATAACGCTATGTAACCTTTATTTTCACTTTGCTTGATACTGATGAAGGTATTTAGTTATATTGAATCAAATAGCATGAATATGAGTAATACTTGAAATAAAGTGATTGCTGGATTTTATAAAAACGGTTTATTTAATTTGCAAATCAACTTTAAAATTCATTCACATGTGGCGCTTACGCAAGTGTTTTTTTTCAGAATGTCTAGCCGCGGAAAACGAATTGTGAGCATGGCGCTGGAGGATGAAACTGATCAAAGTTACCTGGAAGACAATATGATCAACGAGGCATTAACTTCGACATCATATTTCAAAGCAGCTCAGGAAACATAACTGAAAATACATCCATCGAATATACGACCACCGAACATGAAATCATGACCGAAGGCGCTATCTATATTGAAGAATTCCTGACCCTGCTTTTCTGGAATGTGAGCAACTAGAGGTACCAGAGGATCTGACACAGAATAATGAGCGCATTACCACAAAAAAACTGTACCATATAGTAGCAGCTCATCAGAATCTGGATGTGAATCAGCAATCGATGAATCTCCAAACCAAGATCACCGTGAATCATCAGCATCATCTTCATCTAGCAGTACATCATCTGAGACATGGAAAAGGAAGAAAAGGACCAAGTCGTAAGCTGAAAAATAAAAAAAAGAAGGCTCATGGCTTACAGTACAAAACCTACAAAGGAATTACCAAACCCCCCAAAGTACTACTACCAAATCCATGTTTTGGTAAAAAATGCAAAAATAGTTGTAATGATTTCAGTCTTGATGAAAGGCATGCATTATTTGATGCTTTCTGGGCAATGGGTGATGGAAATCTTCAAAAAGCTTATATAAATGGATGCGTCAAGATAGATTATGTTAAACGAAAACGAACTTTGGAGATTACATCAAGAAGAACGTTTACATATGAACAGTACCTCATGAAGGGGAATACTCAAGTTAAGGTATGTCAACAATTTTTTATAGCTACGCTTGGAATCACGCAAAGAATTATCAGGAATACAATATTAGGGAAAATACAAGCTATAACCGATGGTAGAGGCAAGCATAATCCTAGACATAGTATTACAGCATCTCAAAAAATGTTTCTTGAACAGTTTATCAAAGGACTACCAGCTGTACCGTCACATTATTGTAGAGGCTCAACTAAAAAGCTTTATCTACCTTCTGATATAAAGACGTTTACTAACTTGTATGAAATGTACTCTCATCAAAATACTGATAAAATGAGCATTTCTAGTTTTAAAAGAATCATAAAGAAAGAATACAACATAGGAATACATGTGCCAAAAAAAGATAAATGCATTAAATGCGAGCGTTACAGACATTTACCAAGTAACTTAAAGAATGGCAAAGAAGAACTCGACTTTCTAAGACATATTAAAAAAAAAGAAAGTGCGAAAAAATATTTTCTAGAAAAACAGAAAGACAACCATGATTCGGCTAATTTGATTGCTAGCTTTGACCTACAAAAAGTACTGACTACTCCTCATGGCAAAAGTATGTTGATAGGATTTTCGAGGAAATATGCTTGCTATAACTTCACAATTTATGAAAGTGTCACTGCTAATGCGTTTTGTTACTTCTGGGGCGAGAAAGATGGAAGAAGGGGTGCGAATGAAATATGTTCTCACCTTTTTGACTACCTGTTACATTTGGATCAGAAAGAAGAAAAAACAAGCGTGCACTTATTTTGTGACAACTGTCCCGGACAAAATAAAAACAGGTATATGATTTGTATGTTGGCGTACTTCATAAGTATCTCAAAATCTATAAGGAAACTGACAATAACATACTTAGTCTCAGGTCACACGTACATGCCAGTAGATAGTATGCAAGCTACTATCGAAAGAAAATCGAAAAATTTGTTTATACAGGCTCCATCAGAATGGCCAACGATACTCCGCAATGCCAGAACTAAACCGAAACCATACAACGTGAAGGTTACCAATTATTCTTCTATAATAGACTGGAAACGCATTACTTCACAAAAAAGACTGAAAGATGCACAAGGGAACGACATAACAATTTCTGACGTTGCCGAGATGATATTTGATAAAGACAATACCTATGTAAAAATAAAAACAACGTATGAGAACCAAGCACACGTTGACCTACTGTTCCCGACAAAGACTGTGAAAAATCTGCCTAATAGGCCCCATACACCTGCGAACAAATTGCGCAAACGGATGTTGCACAAAAAGTGGTTGTACAAACAAGGTGATCCACACACTATGCAATTTACTATGCAATTTTATGCAAACTTCAGTTGTGAGTTGTACTCATGCACCTCAACATGCCGTCTAATGACGCAGCCTGTCTAGCTATAATAATTGCTGCAGCCTGTGATGTTGGCGTTAATAAAAGAAAACGGAAGCAGAGAGTTTGGATGAAAGAGTGGTTAAAGAAAAGATCTCTTTTTAGTCACGCAAATCTCCTTAAAGAACTTCAAGTGAGTTCACCTTTAGATTATAAAAATTATTTACGAATGAATTCCACTACTTTCGGCGAATTATTGGCTCTGGTAACACCATATATACAAAAAAAAGACACAATATTGAGAGAGGCGATATCTCCCAAGCAGAGATTGTTTGCTACTCTAATAGGCCCCATACACCTGCGAACAAATTGCGCAACGGAGCCTGTTGTACCAACAATTGTGTAGTGTATGGGGTTGTTTGACGTGCTGCGCAACGGGTTGCAGAAATTCAAAATAGTTTGATTTTTATTGCACAACCAGCGGCGTTGCGCAACTAGTTGCAGAGTATATGGGCTATTCTGCAGACACGTTGTGCAATAACTGATTGTTTGTCCGAGTTCCACGTGCTTAGTTTTGAAAATGAGCGGTTGTTTTGGAAATAACAAAGAATTTTTAAGCGATTTTATTGATTTATATCGTCAGTTACCGGCAGTATGGAAGGTGAAGAGCGATCTCTACAAGAATAGAAATATGAAGAATTTGGCTTATGAAAAACTAGTTGAAAAACTTAAAGAAGTCGAACCTAATGCCGACAGAGAGATGGTGCGGAAGAAAATTAATGTTTTACGCATTGCCTATCGGAGAGAATTAAAAAAAGTAATTGCAAGTTATAAATCAGGGACAGGAACTGAAAGTATTTACGAACCAAGCTTATGGTACTTCAAGGAATTAGATTTCTTGAGGGATCAAGAAACCCAAGTACCTGGAACCTCTACCATGAATGACCCATTTTATGAGATTGATAATGAAGACGCAGTAAGTAAACAATTTATATTTTAATTCTGTATTCATAGGAGTATCGGTAAAAAACTAGTTAACATTATTAATTTACAATTATTGCTGAAATATCTTGTTCTGCCAAGGAACAGCTCCAACAGTATTAAAATAATTACAAAACTGTGCTCTTATTTGTTTTGCTACAGTGGTAGTGTTTCTTCCTCGGAGTGCCTGTAGTTGTAATAATGTAGGGTCTGCTCTCCAATCAGCATTTGCAACCTCTCCACTATTTATGTTTTCAACATCTATGCCACCTTGATAATACGACTCTACTTTGTAATGTCGCAAGAAGTTGTGCAAGTGGCAGCATGTCAGTACTATGATGACAGCTTTTTCTGGACATAGGTTAATTTCATTTAACAGAATTCTGAAGCGAGAAGCTAGTATCCCGAACGCATTTTCAATGATTCGGCGGCTACGTGACACCCTGTAGTTATAAATCATTTCTTCGTTGCTGAGGGTTTTCTTGCTAAATGGTTTCATCAAATTTTCCATAAGTGGAAAAGCATCATCCCCTACAAAAACATAGGGCAATTTGATATTAGTCGATGTTAAATTTTCTGGTTCAGGAATGCACAGATCTTTTTCTACAAGTTTTTTACAGAATGCTGTATTGGAAAAAACCCCTCCATCAGAGACTCGTCCATTTGCTCCCACATCAACCATCAAAAATTCATAATTTGCATTTACGATTCCCATTAGAACAATGCTAAACGAATGTTTGTAATTAAAGTAATATGAACCAGTTCCAGGTGGCTTAAATATTTTCACATGTTTGCCGTCTATCGCCCCAAGACAATGAGGAAAATTCCACTTCCTCGCAAAAGCTTCAGCCTCATTTCTCCATTCATTTTCACTTTGTGGTAGCTGAAAAGAAAACATGGTGTTATTTTTATAATTGTATTTTAGAAGTTTGCATGGTGTTATTTGTTGGTATTATTTTTATAATTATTTTTGTAATTTTAAATGTCTGCATGCTATATCTCTTTTATTTGTTGCAGGATTCTTCCCAAGACAGAAGTAGTCAAGGACCCCAATACACCTCCAGGAAGGCATGCAGCTCCAGAATCGCCCACACCACCAGAAACAGATACAGCCGCAGATACATATACACTTTCAGAAATGGATGTACCGGCTACTCCTATACAACGTAGAGCTAACAAACGAAAAGGATCAACTGAATTTGAGGAATCACAAACACGGAATGAACTATTGAAGATGGCTTGCGAACATCTTCGCACTTCTAACAAGGAAGTGGAGATTTTGGCAAAAAGTTGGGCATTAGAGTTCATGAAGCTCTCATCAGATCAGCAAATTTATGCTAAAAAAGCCATAAATGATGTTTTATATGAAGGGCGCTTGGGAACTTTACATAGACATTCAGTTGTTATAAATGAACCCCCTGTACGTACCCCCCTTGAAATTTCATCCTGCCAATCATTCTCGTCACATTCAAATTCTGTCCCATCATTCCCGTCTCCAAACCCAGTACAGGTAACTGATGATACTACACAACTACAATATACGGTAATAGGAGAACTACTCACTGACCCACAATATAACTAAGGATATAGTAGTAGTATATAGTATGTTAATCTTAGTTTCTGGTTTATGTTAAAAAGAATAATAAAGTAATACATTTATTACCTTTAAATATTTCTTCAAAACCTTTATGATTGCTTCACAGGTCTCGATGATAATATGTCCAAGGGTTTGAGCAGCAATCGCAGTTTCAAATTTTAAACCCTCAAATGTTAGTCCAGATGCAAGATATCTTAGAGTAGCAAACAATCTCTGCTTGGGAGATATCGCCTCTCTCAATATTGTGTCTTTTTTTTGTATATATGGTGTTACCAGAGCCAATAATTCGCCGAAAGTAGTGGAATTCATTCGTAAATAATTTTTATAATCTAAAGGTGAACTCACTTGAAGTTCTTTAAGGAGATTTGCGTGACTAAAAAGAGATCTTTTCTTTAACCACTCTTTCATCCAAACTCTCTGCTTCCGTTTTCTTTTATTAACGCCAACATCACAGGCTGCAGCAATTATTATAGCTAGACAGGCTGCGTCATTAGACGGCATGTTGAGGTGCATGAGTACAACTCACAACTGAAGTTTGCATAAAATTGCATAGTAAATTGCATAGTGTGTGGATCACCTTGTTTGTACAACCACTTTTTGTGCAACATCCGTTTGCGCAATTTGTTCGCAGGTGTATGGGGCCTATTAGGGATATACCGCCCATCTCGGTTTCTGGAACAACTTTCTAGGGAATATATTCCCTCTCATCAAATGTAGATTTTCATGCGAAATGCAGTCAATATATTAAAATAAAGGAGAGATAGGCTTTATAAAAGAAATACATTTTTTTGGATCGTTTAAAAAAAGACAGCTGACCTAGAAGACCTAACGGCAGCACTAAGAGCTGTGGAGCCGATCCATCTGCCAATATCACAATGGTACCGCCAATAGCGGACAACTTTGTGATGCTCAGTCAAGATAGTGAGTCAACCACACCTAAACCAGTTGGACAAGCTGGATAAACGTCTGCAAATTCTTGTACTGCGGCTATTCTAATCTGGGTTCTAGCAATATTTGTCTTCCGAATCGTTTTGGATAAAAAAAACTGTCTTCTTATATATAGATTTTACGCTCATGTCAATTTAAACTAAATGGTAGGCATTTCCTCCTAACCAAATTAGGGATATACCGCCCATCTCGGTTATCTAGTAGCCTTGATAACATACGTTTAGGCAGACTTTGTTTAAATCATAATATAATTTAAATATTTGATATATAACAATATTTCAAAATACTAATAAGATAGATCAACGTTTTCCTTCTATACTCCATATGGAACAAACTTTTCCACCGTAAATGCCAAATAAAATTCGTCGACACTGTTGCCTCTCTGACTTTTAGCGTCCTCTCGTCCTCTTATATATCCGAGAATAATACTTATTATCCTTACAAGTCGAACAACTGCATTCTTCTTTCTACGATCCCTGCTGCAAACATCAGAAACGCCCAAATTGAAAAAAATTCGAACTTCCTGATACCCGTTTTACATTGACAATAAATCCACGGATTTATGCTTGAATTCAGTTCATGGCCAAATTTCAAAAGTGTACACAGGAATTTGACGTCAAATAAATTCATAAAGTTCTTCGTGGATTTCTTCACGAAATTAGAATTTGTTCTAATTTTTGCCACGTTGAACGTCAAATTCAATGGTATCAACCTTGTTTTCCTTTCCATTATGTATATTAAACAGCTGTTCAATTCAAGTATAGAACTACGAAATCAAAACCTCAAAGACAAAAAAGCTCAAAATGTTTCTAGCATCAAAACCGCCTATATCTGATTTTGTGATCAAAACAGCCTATATCCAGGATCAGCTGATTCGGTGCGCGCACACGTATGATCGGCTAACTATTGAGGTAAGGTGTTGGAATTTAGTACAGAAAACAACGCGAATTATGGAGGAAGAACTTATAAGCATTGAAGAGGGAAATAAAGGCACAAGGCGCCGCGGCTAATTTGATTGCTAGCTTTGACCTACAAAAAGTACTGACTACTCCTCATGGCAAAAGTATGTTGATAGGATTTTCGGGGAAATATGCTTGCTATAACTTCACAATTTATGAAAGTGTCACTGCTAATGCGTTTTGTTACTTCTGGGGCGAGAAAGATGGAAGAAGGGGTGCGAATGAAATATGTTCTCATCTTTTTGACTACCTGTTACATTTGGATCAGAAAGAAGAAAAAACAAGCGTGCACTTATTTTGTGACAACTGTCCCGGACAAAATAAAAACAGGTATATGATTTGTATGTTGGCGTACTTCATAAGTATCTCAAAATCTATAAGGAAACTGGCAATAACATACTTAGTCTCAGGTCACACGTACATGCCAGTAGATAGTATGCATGCTACTATCGAAAGAAAATCGAAAAATTTGTTTATACAGGCTCCATCAGAATGGCCAACGATACTCCGCAATGCCAGAACTAAACCGAAACCATACAACGTGAAGGTTACCAATTATTCTTCTATAATAGACTGGAAACGCATTACTTCACAAAAAAGACTGAAAGATGCACAAGGGAACGACATAACAATTTCTGACGTTGCCGAGATGATATTTGATAAAGACAATACCTATGTAAAAATAAAAACAACGTATGAGAACCAAGCACACGTTGACCTACTGTTCCCGACAAAGACCGTGAAAAATCTGCCTAATAGGCCCCATACACCTGCGAACAAATTGCGCAAACGGATGTTGCACAAAAAGTGGTTGTACAAACAAGGTGATCCACACACTATGCAATTTTATGCAAACTTCAGTTGTGAGTTGTACTCATGCACCTCAACATGCCGTCTAATGACGCAGCCTGTCTAGCTATAATAATTGCTGCAGCCTGTGATGTTGGCGTTAATAAAAGAAAACGGAAGCAGAGAGTTTGGATGAAAGAGTGGTTAAAGAAAAGATCTCTTTTTAGTCACGCAAATCTCCTTAAAGAACTTCAAGTGAGCTCACCTTTAGATTATAAAAATTATTTACGAATGAATTCCACTACTTTCGGCGAATTATTGGCTCTGGTAACACCATATATACAAAAAAAAGACACAATATTGAGAGAGGCGATATCTCAAAAGCAGAGATTGTTTGCTATTCTAATAGGCCCCATACACCTGCGAACAAATTGCGCAACGGAGCCTGTTGTACCAACAATGGTGTAGTGTATGGGGTTGTTTGACGTGCTGCGCAACGGGTTGCAGAAATTCAAAATAGTTTGATTTTTATTGCACAACCAGCGGCTCGCGCAACTAGTTGCAGAGTATATGGGCTATTCTGCAGACACGTTGTGCAATAACTGATTGTTTGTCCGAGTTCCACGTGCTTAGTTTTGAAAATGAGCGGTTGTTTTGGAAATAACAAAGAATTTTTAAGCGATTTTATTGATTTATATCGTCAGTTACCGGCAGTATGGAAGGTGAAGAGCGATCTCTACAAGAATAGAAATATGAAGAATTTGGCTTATGAAAAACTAGTTGAAAAACTTAAAGAAGTCGAACCTAATGCCGACAGAGAGATGGTGCGGAAGAAAATTAATGTTTTACGCAGTGCCTATCGGAGAGAATTAAAAAAAGTAATTGCAAGTTATAAATCAGGGACAGGAACTGAAAGTATTTACGAACCAAGCTTATGGTACTTCAAGGAATTAGATTTCTTGAGGGATCAAGAAACCCAAGTACCTGGAACCTCTACCATGAATGACCCATTTTATGAGATTGATAATGAAGACGCAGTAAGTAAACAATTTATATTTTAATTCTGTATTCATAGGAGTATCGGTAAAAAACTAGTTAACATTATTAATTTACAATTATTGCTGAAATATCTTGTTCTGCCATGGAACAGCTCCAACAGTATTAAAATAATTACAAAACTGTGCTCTTATTTGTTTTGCTACAGTGGTAGTGTTTCTTCCTCGGAGTGCCTGTAGTTGTAATAATGTAGGGTCTGCTCTCCAACCAGCATTTGCAACCTCTCCACTATATATGTTTTCAACATCTATGCCACCTTGATAATACGACTCTACTTTGTAATGTCGCAAGAAGTTGTGCAAGTGGCAGCATGTCAGTACTATGATGACAGCTTTTTCTGGACATAGGTTAATTTCATTTAACAGAATTCTGAAGCGAGAAGCTAGTATCCCGAACGCATTTTCAATGATTCGGCGGCTACGTGACACCCTGTAGTAATAAATCAATTCTTCGTTGCTGAGGGTTTTCTTGCTAAATGGTTTCATCAAATTTTCCATAAGTGGAAAAGCATCATCCCCTACAAAAACATAGGGCAATTTGATATTAGTCGATGTTAAATTTTCTGGTTCAGGAATGCACAGATCTTTTTCTACAAGTTTTTTACAGAATGCTGTATTGGAAAAAACCCCTCCATCAGAGACTCGTCCATTTGCTCCCACATCAACCATCAAAAATTCATAATTTGCATTTACGATTCCCATTAGAACAATGCTAAACGAATGTTTGTAATTAAAGTAATATGAACCAGTTCCAGGTGGCTTAAATATTTTCACATGTTTGCCGTCTATCGCCCCAAGACAATGAGGAAAATTCCACTTCCTCGCAAAAGCTTCAGCCTCATTTCTCCATTCATTTTCACTTTGTGGTAGCTGAAAAGAAAACATGGTGTTATTTTTATAATTGTATTTTTAGAAGTTTGCATGGTGTTATTTGTTGGTATTATTTTTATAATTATTTTTGTAATTTTAAATGTCTGCATGCTATATCTCTTTTATTTGTTGCAGGATTCTTCCCAAGACAGAAGTA
The DNA here is from genome assembly GCA_963669975.1 of Acanthoscelides obtectus. NCBI lineage: Eukaryota > Metazoa > Arthropoda > Insecta > Coleoptera > Chrysomelidae > Acanthoscelides > Acanthoscelides obtectus. The sequence continues at coordinate 60,780,971 of CAVLJG010000010.1, read as the reverse complement.
GTCAAGGACCCAATACACCTCCAGGAAGGCATGCAGCTCCAGAATCGCCCACACCACCAGAAACAGATACAGCCGCAGATACATATACACTTTCAGAAATGGATGTACCGGCTACTCCTATACAACGTAGAGCTAACAAACGAAAAGGATCAACTGAATTTGAGGAATCACAAACACGGAATGAACTATTGAAGATGGCTTGCGAACATCTTCGCACTTCTAACAAGGAAGTGGAGATTTTGGCAAAAAGTTGGGCATTAGAGTTCATGAAGCTCTCATCAGATCAGCAAATTTATGCTAAAAAAGCCATAAATGATGTTTTATATGAAGGGCGCTTGGGAACTTTACATAGACATTCAGTTGTTATAAATGAACCCCCTGTACGTACCCCCCTTGAAATTTCATCCTGCCAATCATTCTCGTCACATTCAAATTCTGTCCCATCATTCCCGTCTCCAAACCCAGTACAGGTAACTGATGATACTACACAACTACAATATAAGGTAATAGGAGAACTACTCACTGACCCACAATATAACTAAGGATATAGTAGTAGTATATAGTATGTTAATCTTAGTTTCTGGTTTATGTTAAAAAGAATAATAAAGTAATACATTTATTACCTTTAAATATTTCTTCAAAACCTTTATGATTGCTTCACAGGTCTCGATGATAATATGTCCAAGGGTTTGAGCAGCAATCGCAGTTTCAAATTTTAAACCCTCAAATGTTAGTCCAGATGCAAGATATCTTAGAGTAGCAAACAATCTCTGCTTGGGAGATATCGCCTCTCTCAATATTGTGTCTTTTTTTTGTATATATGGTGTTACCAGAGCCAATAATTCGCCGAAAGTAGTGGAATTCATTCGTAAATAATTTTTATAATCTAAAGGTGAACTCACTTGAAGTTCTTTAAGGAGATTTGCGTGACTAAAAAGAGATCTTTTCTTTAACCACTGTTTCATCCAAACTCTCTGCTTCCGTTTTCTTTTATTAACGCCAACATCACAGGCTGCAGCAATTATTATAGCTAGACAGGCTGCGTCATTAGACGGCATGTTGAGGTGCATGAGTACAACTCACAACTGAAGTTTGCATAAAATTGCATAGTAAATTGCATAGTGTGTGGATCACCTTGTTTGTACAACCACTTTTTGTGCAACATCCGTTTGCGCAATTTGTTCGCAGGTGTATGGGGCCTATTAGGGATATACCGCCCATCTCGGTTTCTGGAACAACTTTCTAGGGAATATATTCCCTCTCATCAAATGTAGATTTTCATGCGAAATGCAGTCAATATATTAAAATAAAAGAGAGATAGGCTTTATAAAAGAAATACATTTTTTTGGATCGTTTAAAAAAAGACAGCTGACCTAGAAGACCTAACGGCAGCACTAAGAGCTGTGGAGCCGATCCATCTGCCAATATCACAATGGTACCGCCAATAGCGGACAACTTTGTGATGCTCAGTCAAGATAGTGAGTCAACCACACCTAAACCAGTTGGACAAGCTGGATAAACGTCTGCAAATTCTTGTACTGCGGCTATTCTAATCTGGGTTCTAGCAATATTTGTCTTCCGAATCGTTTTGGATAAAAAAAACTGTCTTCTTATATATAGATTTTACGCTCATGTCAATTTAAACTAAATGGTAGGCATTTCCTCCTAACCAAATTAGGGATATACCGCCCATCTCGGTTATCTAGTAGCCTTGATAACATACGTTTAGGCAGACTTTGTTTAAATCATAATATAATTTAAATATTTGATATATAACAATATTTCAAAATACTAATAAGATAGATCAACGTTTTCCTTCTATACTCCATATGGAACAAACTTTTCCACCGTAAATGCCAAATAAAATTCGTCGACACTGTTGCCTCTCTGACTTTTAGCGTCCTCTCGTCCTCTTATATATCCGAGAATAATACTTATTATCCTTACAAGTCGAACAACTGCATTCTTCTTTCTACGATCCCTGCTGCAAACATCAGAAACGCCCAAATTGAAAAAAATTCGAACTTCCTGATACCCGTTTTACATTGACAATAAATCCACGGATTTATGCTTGAATTCAGTTCATGGCCAAATTTCAAAAGTGTACACAGGAATTTGACGTCAAATAAATTCATAAAGTTCTTCGTGGATTTCTTCACGAAATTAGAATTTGTTCTAATTTTTGCCACGTTGAACGTCAAATTCAATGGTATCAACCTTGTTTTCCTTTCCATTATGTATATTAAACAGCTGTTCAATTCAAGTATAGAACTACGAAATCAAAACCTCAAAGACAAAAAAGCTCAAAATGTTTCTAGCATCAAAACCGCCTATATCTGATTTTGTGATCAAAACAGCATATATCCAGGATCAGCTGATTCGGTGCGCGCACACGTATGATCGGCTAACTATTGAGGTTAGGTGTTGGAATTTAGTACAGAAAACAACGCGAATTATGGAGGAAGAACTTATAAGCATTGAAGAGGGAAATAAAGGCACAAGGCGCCGCAAAAAGGGTGTCACAGAAAGACAATTAAAACAATCGACCAGGTGAGAAAATGTGACTAAGCTTAAGATTAAGACTAACCTAACCTAACCTAACCAGGTGAGAACATGGTGATGAAATTGAGATAAGGGTATTTTTGAGCTCAAGTGGGGGGTAATCACTATCGAAGGGGGGGGGGGGGAGGTGGGGGCGCTGGCCGCTGCAGTAGGGGGAGGGTGAGTCCAAAATGTCGTACCAAAAATTTTTTGGTGTCCGCGGACTTAGCACAGTTTGAATCAGTTTTGACAATTTTTTTTTTAATAATAAAAAAAAGTATGGGAATGAAGACAACTAGTACAAGGGACCTATTTGTTCTTATGAAGTGTTTGCGTAGGGAGGGTAGTAACGAAGATATAGGGGGTGAAGTACCCCTAACATGAAAGATAAAATTTCATAACAGTATGTAGTGAAATGGATTACAGGGATTATAAAGAGACATAAATGCTAATAACAAAACGTTGTAGTATCACCAGGAAAACAGATATAAGGGTGAATTACCCCTAACCTAGATGGTATAATTTCATAAAAGTATGTAGTGAAATGGAATGGAGTGGTAATATAGAGATGGAAATGCTAATAACAAATTCTTGTAATATCACCAGGGAAAAAGATATAGGGGTATATTACCCCTAACATTAACTAAGCCATTTCTGTAAAATACTTATAGAAATCGAGGGTATGGGTAATTGGAAGACATAAACAATAATACAACAAAAGCATAAAGTCATTAGAGACAATGATGTGGGTGTAAATGACGCGTTAATGAAAATTTTAAAATTTTTAAAATAAGTTTATGAACATGAAATTGATGTAATAATAATAAGAATGCATAGATGTTGTAAACTCTTTTATTGGGTTTGGGTTTACGGTCTTACGGCTAACGAATAGATAGTTAATGGTTCTAGTGTTTTTATTTTTTATTTATATGTTTCACATAAACCTTAAAGCCTACAACCTTACAAATAAAATCTTAGACATAATTCCTTAAAACTAAAATGCATAACGATCCATCCATGATTAAGGACTGGTATACCCTGAATCTGTAGATGGATCATCGAGATCACATACGAGATTGTCAATCCGAACTGCTTCTGGAATGTCAACCTCGAGTGGTTCGTCAAGAGGAACAAGGTTGTTATGGAGATCTTCAATCTCCAATTCACCTTCCGACTCACTCTCTGACGAAGGTGCCTCCTCCGCATCTTCACCCTCAGTTTCCTCGTCAGACTCGATGTCGGCTACGTCTGCTAACAGAGCATTACCGACATCGGGTGCAACACCTCCCGCATTGAATAAAATCAATGTGGATTCTGTGCTGTCAAAACTGAGCGGACTAGCCCAGCCATCTTCATGGAAGACATACAGATCATCTTGATCGCGACCATTCATGACGATGACTGAGACGCGAAGGAATGGAAAGGAGACCAGAGTGAATATATATAGATGCTCCCCTCCTCCGTTGCCAGATGGTGGAAAATCGAGATCGCGAAAGTATAATTATGGGATGTTGTGAAATGTAAAATCGAGCATAAACGATTATGGGGTAATAAATTTTGACTGTTAATTAAAAGGCAGATGGTAGATATCGCGAAGGTAGAAAGTCGTGAAAGGTGGGTAGGAGGGACATGTATTTATATTGGACGCATCAGTAAAATAGTATATTATAAAATTGTTTTCTGTGTTAGGTTGCCAAAATGTGCTCAAGAGAGTGTCTGTGTGCGCCTGGAAAGCAGTGCAAGTACTGCACATTCTCCGATAGTCAGCGCCCAATTCTAGAAAAACTGTTGAAGCCCCGTGTTGTACGTATACTACAAAATGTTCAGGTTGTGCTACCACTTGAAACCGTTCGCGCTTCGATGACCGAGTGCCCTCGAACAACGTCGATGCCTAGTACTTCGGCGAATGATGTATCCGTGGAAATTGTTAGCATGGGCTCGCAAACCATGCTTAACAATTTTATCGCCGACGGACAAAATGTGTCGAACGATGATGGCGACATCAACATTGAGGCATTGATAGCATCCCTCAATCCGGACCTGGACAGTGCAACAATGATGGATGCGTACAATGCTTGGCCATCATTGGAACTGAGTTTGTTGGGAGCGGAGTCGAGGCCGTCCACGTCCAGAGCCACTTCGACACCCCAAGAGTCGTTGATGTCTGCCGCGCTCGCGAGTGAACGGTATGGTGCGGACGAGGAACTATATCGCCACACGTGGATCGAAGATTTGCCGTTCACGCAACTTGAACGGGCCGCGTGTGCGCGAGACGTCGAGTTGAGAGAACCGTTGGCACAACTTCCAACAGATCGCGATGGAACTCAATCGGGATACGTGGATTGAAGATTTGCCGTTCACGCAACTTGAACGGGCCGCGTGTGCGCGCGACGTCGAGTTGAGAGAACCGTTGGCACAACTTCAACAGATCGCGATGGAACTAAATCGGGATACGTGGATCGAAGAATTGCCGCTCACGCAACTCGAACGGGCTGCGAATGAGGAGGGGGCTAGACAGTGAAGGGACAGTTAAGACAGTTAAGTTAAGAGGGATGAACTGGTTTCGCAATGGGCATCAACTACAGAATGTGCATATTGAGGCGCTGGATCTGCTGATGTTAAGGTACTACATACCGGTAGACATGTAGAGGTGTGACAAAAAAAAAAACATGCAAAGGGTTCAAAACAACGTACAGCAGCTAAAATATTTTTTTGTTTCAGATGCGACGTAAGCAGATCCAGAAGATGGTGTGGTGGCTGCCGCCTCTTCGTGGCCACACTGGATAACGCTAAGCGCAGCCGAAAATGTATATATATATATATATATATATAATGATTTTGTTTCAGGAACAGAGTAAATACGTACACGCTTCACGATGTTCCAATGTCTAAAGTGCGAAAGGACCTTCACGGCGAGAAAAAATTTGTTGAAGCACGGTAGAGAGCGGTGCAGCCAAGACGGTGAGCCAGCATCGAAGCGCATCTGTCTTCGAGATGGAACAGGTATTGAACAATTAGAAAATAAAATCGAATAAAATCACTAACAGAATTATCTGTTTCAGCATCCTTTAACCAGGAAGGTGGTACCTCCAGCATTCCCCAATCCCCAAGTCTCGAGGACAGTAATGCATCCTCTTCGCGCCGCACTGCAGACAAGTTGCAATGTTCTCGATGGCAGCACACCTTCTCAGCACGCCATAATTTACTGCGACATCTTAGAGAGGCCCGCATAAGCGAGAAAAGACCTTCCAAGCAACAACGTATGGAGGGTGAGATTACTAACAATGAGCCAACTATTGCAGATTTCATCATCCAGACAGCCGCAGGTGTCAACATTAGACGAGTGAACCCTGCAACACCCCCCGTCGCAGTGCCTGGAACCAGTCGAATGAGTCCTACACCATCCGACGTCGCAGTGCCGGGCGCAAGTCGAAGGAGTTCAACCACCGGCAACGATTCACCAGTGAGTGCGGGTAGCAGGACAATTCGCTGTGAGAGTTGCAGCTGTGAGGTATCGAGGAATGCACATGCGGCACATCTGAAAAGCATTAAACATAAGGCACATCTATGGAGACCTTTACAAAATAATGTGTCAGTATGTCGAAGTGCATTCCGAGGTAGAATAGTCAGTTATCAAATAACCGCTAGCATAGAGACTTTGAACGTTACTGAATATATCGATGACGATCTGACAAAACGACGTATGCGCCAAAATTCGGAAATTGGGATTTTCATGTTTACTCATAGAAGAAAACACGCCGCGTCGATTGCCGGTGGTCTCGTAAACGACAGATCAGCCGTTACCAAGATATTCGCAATTAAGTATGTGTAAGCGACAATGCACCAGCCATAACCTCAAAATACTCAGTCAAGTTGGCGCTTATGCAGCACGTGCTCTCAACCTCCAGCCCTGATACAGGTAAGTTATATAAGGTTTATCGGAATATTTTGGTTTATATAGGGTATCTAGTGGTTGTTGCAACATCCTAAAGCATTTAGTATGATTCTGTAACTGTAAATAATGATCACAAAGATGTGGCGCTTACGCATTCAGTCTGTTCAAGTACAAACGCGTAAGCGTCATAACGCTATGTAACCTTTATTTTCACTTTGCTTGATACTGATGAAGGTATTTAGTTATATTGAATCATATAGCATGAATATGAGTAATACTTGAAATAAAGTGATTGCTGGATTTTATAAAAACGGTTTATTTAATTTGCAAATCAACTTTAAAATTTCATTCACATGTGGCGCTTACGCAAGTGTTTTTTTCAGAATGTCTAGCCGCGGAAAACGAATTGTGAGCATGGCGCTGGAAGATGAAACTGATCAAAGTTACCTGGAAGACAATATGATCAACGAGGCATTAAACTTCGACATCATATTTCAAAGCAGCTCAGGAAACATAACTGAAAATACATCCATCGAATATACGACCACCGAACATGAAATCATGACCGAAGGCGCTATCTATCTTGAAGAAATTCCTGACCCTGCTTTTCTGGAATGTGAGCAACTAGAGGTACCAGAGGATCTGAGACAGAATAATGAGCGCATTACCATATAGTAGCAGCTCATCAGAATCTGGATGTGAATCAGCAATCGATGAATCTCCAAACCAAGATCACCGTGAATCATCAGCATCATCTTCATCTAGCAGTACATCATCTGAGACATGGAAAAGGAAGAAAAGACCAAGTCGTAAGCTGAAAAATAAAAAAAAGAAGGCTCATGGCTTACAGTACAAAACCTACAAAGGAATTACCAAACCCCCCAAAGTACTACTACCAAATCCATGTTTTGGTAAAAAATGCAAAAATAGTTGTAATGATTTCAGTCTTGATGAAAGGCATGCATTATTTGATGCTTTCTGGGCAATGGGTGATGGAAATCTTCAAAAAGCTTATATAAATGGATGCGTCAAGATAGATTATGTTAAACGAAAACGAACTTTGGAGATTACATCAAGAAGAACGTTTACATATGAACAGTACCTCATGAAGGGGAATACTCAAGTTAAGGTATGTCAACAATTTTTTATAGCTACGCTTGGAATCACGCAAAGAATTATCAGGAATGCAATATTAGGGAAAATACAAGCTATAACCGATGGTAGAGGCAAGCATAATCCTAGACATAGTATTACAGTATCTCAAAAAATGTTTCTTGAACAGTTTATCAAAGGACTACCAGCTGTACCGTCACATTATTGTAGGGGCTCAACTAAAAAGCTTTATCTACCTTCTGATATAAAGACGTTTACTAACTTGTATGAAATGTACTCTCATCAAAATACTGATAAAATGAGCATTTCTAGTTTTAAAAGAATCATAAAGGAAGAATACAACATAGGAATACATGTGCCAAAAAAAGATAAATGCATTAAATGCGAGCGTTACAGACATTTACCAAGTAACTTAAAGAATGGCAAAGAAGAACTCGACTTTCTAAGACATATTGAAAAAAAAGAAAGTGCGAAAAAATATTTTCTAGAAAAACAGAAAGACAACCATGATTCGGCTAATTTGATTGCTAGCTTTGACCTACAAAAAGTACTGACTACTCCTCATGGCAAAAGTATGTTGATAGGATTTTCGAGGAAATATGCTTGCTATAACTTCACAATTTATGAAAGTGTCACTGCTAATGCGTTTTGTTACTTCTGGGGCGAGAAAGATGGAAGAAGGGGTGCGAATGAAATATGTTCTCATCTTTTTGACTACCTGTTACATTTGGATCAGAAAGAAGAAAAAACAAGCGTGCACTTATTTTGTGACAACTGTCCCGGACAAAATAAAAACAGGTATATGATTTGTATGTTGGCGTACTTCATAAGTATCTCAAAATCTATAAGGAAACTGACAATAACATACTTAGTCTCAGGTCACACGTACATGCCAGTAGATAGTATGCATGCTACTATCGAAAAATCGAAAAATTTGTTTATACAGGCTCCATCAGAATGGCCAACGATACTCCGCAATGCCAGAACTAAACCGAAACCATACAACGTGAAGGTTACCAATTATTCTTCTATAATAGACTGGAAACGCATTACTTCACAAAAAAGACTGAAAGATGCACAAGGAAACGACATAACAATTTCTGACGTTGCCGAGATGATATTTGATAAAGACAATACCTATGTAAAAATAAAAACAACGTATGAGAACCAAGCACACGTTGACCTACTGTTCCCGACAAAGACTGTGAAAAATCTGCCTAATAGGCCCCATACACCTGCGAACAAATTGCGCAAACGGATGTTGCACAAAAAGTGGTTGTACAAACAAGGTGATCCACACACTATGCAATTTACTATGCAATTTTATGCAAACTTCAGTTGTGAGTTGTACTCATTTACCTCAACATGCCGTCTAATGACGCAGCCTGTCTAGCTATAATAATTGCTGCAGCCTGTGATGTTGGCGTTAATAAAAGAAAACGGAAGCAGAGAGTTTGGATGAAAGAGTGGTTAAAGAAAAGATCTCTTTTTAGTCACGCAAATCTCCTTAAAGAACTTCAAGTGAGTTCACCTTTAGATTATAAAAATTATTTACGAATGAATTCCACTACTTTCGGCGAATTATTGGCTCTGGTAACACCATATACAGGGTGTTCCATAATTATTGCGACAAAATGATAGGGGTTGTAGAGGGCATACAAATATGCAATTTTGCCTTATAAACCCCTCTTCGTAAATATGCCGTTTGAGCACTACTGCTAATTTTACCTTAAGAGCTCATAGGAGAAACAAAAAATTCACCAGCTGCAAAATGTTCGTCTAGCACATTTCATGGTCTCGCCGGTTTGTAAAAAAAGCCTGCTGTGTTTACATTTTTGTTATCGTAAATTCTCCACACCGATTCATTTAATTTATCTGAGTGGTGCGTCAAACTAGTACCTTAGTGTTAAAATGCAGCGTTATTCGTATGCGGAACTTGCGGATATGCATTTAATTTACGGAGAAGCTGGTGGTAACGGAAGACGAGCCTCGCGAATCTACGCCCAACGGTTTCCAGAACGTCCTCATCCGCATCACGCCATTTTTGCAAGGATTCATGGACGTCTTCGTGTCAGTGGCAGCATCAGACACCTCGCGGTCGCTACGTTTTGTTCACTGACGAGTCCTGTTTTACAACGGACGGTTATTTTAATAGCCGTAACAGTCACATTTGAGATGAAGAAAACCCTCATGCCATAGCCATCCATAGAGACCAACATCAGTTTTCAATTAACATCTGGTGCGGCATTGTGGACGAGCATATCACCGGGCCATATTTGCTTCCACCACGTTTGGATGGGCATGCTTATGGTCGATTCTTACAGCATGTGCTACCGGAACTATTAGAAAATGTGCCACTGAACATAACAGCCAACATGTGGTTTCAACACGATGGCGCTCCAGCCCACTTTTCTTTACAAGTGCGGCAGTATTTGGACGACAAATTTCCAAATAGGTGGATAGACCGAGGTGGCCCTGTGCCTTGGCCTGCGCGGTCACCCGACCTGACCCCACTGAATTATTTTCTCTGGGGCCATCTGAAAGCTTTAGAGTACGAAACTCCTGTTCCCAACCAACAAGAGCTACTGGGAAGAGTGATGGCCGCCTCCGCACATGTTCAGGACATACCGGGGGTATGCCACAGAGTTCGCCAATCATTGAACAATCGTGCACAGCTGTGTATTGAGCAAGGTGGAGGACACTTTGAGCAATTACTGTAGGTAAGCTGTTTCAAGAAACTGATATTTTTTTTTGCTGCAGCCCAAACGGCATATTTCCGAACAGGGGTTTATAAGGTAAAATTGTTCATTTTGATGCCCTCTACAACCCCTATCATTTTGTCGCAATAATTATGGAACACCCTGTATACAAAAAAAAGACACAATATTGAGAGAGGCGATATCTCCCAAGCAGAGATTGTTTGCTACTCTAATAGGCCCCATACACCTGCGAACAAATTGCGCAACGGAGCCTGTTGTACCAACAATTGTGTAGTGTATGGGGTTGTTTGACGTGCTGCGCAACGGGTTGCAGAAATTCAAAATAGTTTGATTTTTACTGCACAACCAGCGGCGTTGCGCAACTAGTTGCAGAGTATATGGGCTATTCTGCAGACACGTTGTGCAATAACTGATTGTTTGTCCGAGTTCCACGTGCTTAGTTTTGAAAATGAGCGGTTGTTTTGGAAATAACAAAGAATTTTTAAGCGATTTTATTGATTTACATCGTCAGTTACCGGCAGTATGGAAGGTGAAGAGCGATGTCTACAAGAATAGAAATATGAAGAATTTGGCTTATGAAAAACTAGTTGAAAAACTTAAAGAAGTCGAACCTAATGCCGACAGAGAGATGGTGCGGAAGAAAATTAATGTTTTACGCAGTGCCTATCGGAGAGAATTAAAAAAAGTAATTGCAAGTTATAAATCAGGGACAGGAACTGAAAGTATTTACGAACCAAGCTTATGGTACTTCAAGGAATTAGATTTCTTGAGGGATCAAGAAACCCAAGTACCTGGAACCTCTACCATGAATGACCCATTTTATGAGATTGATAATGAAGACGCAGTAAGTAAACAATTTATATTTTAATTCTGTATTCATAGGAGTATCGGTAAAAAACTAGTTAACATTATTAATTTACAATTATTGCTGAAATATCTTGTTCTGCCATGGAACAGCTCCAACAGTATTAAAATAATTACAAAACTGTGCTCTTATTTGTTTTGCTACAGTGGTAGTGTTTCTTCCTCGGAGTGCCTGTAGTTGTAATAATGTAGGGTCTGCTCTCCAATCAGCATTTGCAACCTCTCCACTATTTATGTTTTCAACATCTATGCCACCTTGATAATACGACTCTACTTTGTAATGTCGCAAGAAGTTGTGCAAGTAGCAGCATGTCAGTACTATGATGACAGCTTTTTCTGGACATAGGTTAATTTCATTTAACAGAATTCTGAAGCGAGAAGCTAGTATCCCGAACGCATTTTCAATGATTCGGCGGCTACGTGACACCCTGTAGTTATAAATCATTTCTTCGTTGCTGAGGGTTTTCTTGCTAAATGGTTTCATCAAATTTTCCATAAGTGGAAAAGCATCATCCCCTACAAAAACATAGGGCAATTTGATATTAGTCGATGTTAAATTTTCTGGTTCAGGAATGCACAGATCTTTTTCTACAAGTTTTTTACAGAATGCTGTATTGGAAAAAACCCCTCCATCAGAGACTCGTCCATTTGCTCCCACATCAACCATCAAAAATTCATAATTTGCATTTACGATTCCCATTAGAACAATGCTAAACGAATGTTTGTAATTAAAGTAATATGAACCAGTTCCAGGTGGCTTAAATATTTTCACATGTTTGCCGTCTATCGCCCCAAGACAATGAGGAAAATTCCACTTCCTCGCAAAAGCTTCAGCCTCATTTCTCCATTCATTTTCACTTTGTGGTAGCCGAAAAGAAAACATGGTGTTATTTTTATAATTGTATTTTTAGAAGTTTGCATGGTGTTATTTGTTGGTATTATTTTTATAATTATTTTTGTAATTTTAAATGTCTGCATGCTATATATCTTTTATTTGTTGCAGGATTCTTCCCAAGACAGAAGTAGTCAAGGACCCAATACACCTCCAGGAAGGCATGCAGCTCCAGAATCGCCCACACCACCAGAAACAGATACAGCCGCAGATACATATACACTTTCAGAAATGGATGTACCGGTTACTCCTATACAACGTAGAGCTAACAAACGAAAAGGATCAACTGAATTTGAGGAATCACAAACACGGAATGAACTATTGAAGATGGCTTGCGAACATCTTCGCACTTCTAACAAGGAAGTGGAGATTTTGGCAAAAAGTTGGGCATTAGAGTTCATGAAGCTCTCATCAGATCAGCAAATTTATGCTAAAAAAGCCATAAATGATGTTTTATATGAAGGGCGCTTGGGAACTTTACATAGACATTCAGTTGTTATAAATGAACCCCCTGTACGTACCCCCCTTGAAATTTCATCCTGCCAATCATTCTCGTCACATTCAAATTCTGTCCCATCATTCCCGTCTCCAAACCCAGTACAGGTAACTGATGATACTACACAACTACAATATACGGTAATAGGAGAACTACTCACTGACCCAGAATATAACTAAGGATATAGTAGTAGTATAGTATGTTAATCTTAGTTTCTGGTTTATGTTAAAAAGAATAATAAAGTAATACATTTATTACCTTTAAATATTTCTTCAAAACCTTTATGATTGCTTCACAGGTCTCGATGATAATATGTCCAAGGGTTTGAGCAGCAAACGCAGTTTCAAATTTTAAACCCTCAAATGTTAGTCCAGATGCAAGATATCTTAGAGTAGCAAACAATCTCTGCTTGGGAGATATCGCCTCTCTCAATATTGTGTCTTTTTTTGTATATATGGTGTTACCAGAGCCAATAATTCGCCGAAAGTAGTGGAATTCATTCGTAAATAATTTTTATAATCTAAAGGTGAACTCACTTGAAGTTCTTTAAGGAGATTTGCGTGACTAAAAAGAGATCTTTTCTTTAACCACTCTTTCATCCAAACTCTCTGCTTCCGTTTTCTTTTATTAACGCCAACATCACAGGCTGCAGCAATTATTATAGCTAGACAGGCTGCGTCATTAGACGGCATGTTGAGGTGCATGAGTACAACTCACAACTGAAGTTTGCATAAAATTGCATAGTAAATTGCATAGTGTGTGGATCACCTTGTTTGTACAACCACTTTTTGTGCAACATCCGTTTGCGCAATTTGTTCGCAGGTGTATGAGGCCTATTAGGGATATACCGCCCATCTCGGTTTCTGGAACAACTTTCTAGGGAATATATTCCCTCTCATCAAATGTAGATTTTCATGCGAAATGCAGTCAATATATTAAAATAAAAGAGAGATAGGCTTTATAAAAGAAATACATTTTTTTGGATCGTTTAAAAAAAGACAGCTGACCTAGAAGACCTAACGGCAGCACTAAGAGCTGTGGAGCCGATCCATCTGCCAATATCACAATGGTACCGCCAATAGCGGACAACTTTGTGATGCTCAGTCAAGATAGTGAGTCAACCACACCTAAACCAGTTGGACAAGCTGGATAAACGTCTGCAAATTCTTGTACTGCGGCTATTCTAATCTGGGTTCTAGCAATATTTGTCTTCCGAATCGTTTTGGATAAAAAAAACTGTCTTCTTATATATAGATTTTACGCTCATGTCAATTTAAACTAAATGGTAGGCATTTCCTCCTAACCAAATTAGGGATATACCGCCCATCTCGGTTATCTAGTAGCCTTGATAACATACGTTTAGGCAGACTTTGTTTAAATCATAATATAATTTAAATATTTGATATATAACAATATTTCAAAATACTAATAAGATAGATCAACGTTTTCCTTCTATACTCCATATGGAACAAACTTTTCCACCGTAAATGCCAAATAAAATTCGTCGACACTGTTGCCTCTCTGACTTTTAGCGTCCTCTCGTCCTCTTATATATCCGAGAATAATACTTATTATCCTTACAAGTCGAACAACTGCATTCTTCTTTCTACGATCCCTGCTGCAAACATCAGAAACGCCCAAATTGAAAAAAATTCGAACTTCCTGATACCCGTTTTACATTGACAATAAATCCACGGATTTATGCTTGAATTCAGTTCATGGCCAAATTTCAAAAGTGTACACAGGAATTTGACGTCAAATAAATTCATAAAGTTCTTCGTGGATTTCTTCACGAAATTAGAATTTGTTCTAATTTTTGCCACGTTGAACGTCAAATTCAATGGTATCAACCTTGTTCTCCTTTCCATTATGTATATTAAACAGCTGTTCAATTCAAGTATAGAACTACGAAATCAAAACCTCAAAGACAAAAAAGCTCAAAATGTTTCTAGCATCAAAACCGCCTATATCTGATTTTGTGATCAAAACAGCATATATCCAGGATCAGCTGATTCGGTGCGCGCACACGTATGATCGGCTAACTATTGAGGTTAGGTGTTGGAATTTAGTACAGAAAACAACGCGAATTATGGAGGAAGAACTTATAAGCATTGAAGAGGGAAATAAAGGCACAAGGCGCCGCAAAAAGGGTGTCACAGAAAGACAATTAAAACAATCGACCAGGTGAGAAAATGTGACTAAGCTTAAGATTAAGACTAACCTAACCTAACCAGGTGAGAACATGGTGATGAAATTGAGATAAGGGTATTTTTGAGCTCAAATGGGGGGTAATCACTATCGAAGGGGGGGAGGTGGGGGCGCTGGCCGCTGGAGTAGGGGGAGGGTGAGGCCAAAATGTCGTACCAAAAATTTTTTGGTGTCCGCGGACTTAGCACAGTTTGAATCAGTTTTGACAATTTTTTTTTTAATAATAACAAAAAAAAGTATGGGAATGAAGACAGCTAGTACAAGCGACCTATTTGTTCTTATGAAGTTTTTGCGTAGGGAGGGTAGTAACGAAGATATAGGGGGTGAAGTACCCCTAACATGAAAGATAAAATTTCATAACAGTATGTAGTGAAATGGATTACAGCGATTATAAAGAGACAAATGCTAAAAACAAAACGTTCTTGTATCACCAGGAAAACAGATAGTGTGAATTACCCCTAACCTAGATGGTATAATTTCATAACAGTATGTAGTGAAATGGATTACAGGGATTATAAAGAGACATAAATGCTAATAACAAAACGTTGTAGTATCACCAGGAAAACAGATATAAGGGTGAATTACCCCTAACCTAGATGGTATAATTTCATAAAAGTATGTAGTGAAATGGAATGGAGTGGTAATATAGAGATGGAAATGCTAATAACAAATTCTTGTAATATCACCAGGGAAAAAGATATAGGGGTATATTACCCCTAACATTAACTAAGCCATTTCTGTAAAATACTTATAGAAATCGAGGGTATGGGTAATTGGAAGACATAAACAATAATACAACAAAAGCATAAAGTCATTAGAGACAATAATGTGGGTGTAAATGACGCGTTAAAGAAAATTTTAAAATTTTTAAAATAAGTTTATGAACATGAAATTGATGTAATAATAATAAGAATGCATAGATGTTGTAAACTCTTTTATTGGGTTTGGGTTTATGGTCTTACGGCTAACGAATAGATAGTTAATGGTTCTAGTGTTTTTATTTTTTATTTATATGTTTCACATAAACCTTAAAGCCTACAACCTTACAAATAAAATCTTAGACATAATTCCTTAAAACTAAAATGCATAACGATCCATCCATGATTAAGGACTGGTATACCCTGAATCTGTAGATGGATCATCGAGATCACATACGAGATTGTCAATCCGAACTGCTTCTGGAATGTCAACCTCGAGTGGTTCGTCAAGAGGAACAAGGTTGTTATGGAGATCTTCAATCTCCAATTCACCTTCCGACTCACTCTCTGACGAAGGTGCCTCCTCCGCATCTTCACCCTCAGTTTCCTCGTCAGACTCGATGTCGGCTACGTCTGCTAACAGAGCATTACCGACATCGGGTGCAACACCTCCCGCATTGAATAAAATCAATGTGGATTCTGTGCTGTCAAAACTGAGCGGACTAGCCCAGCCATCTTCATGGAAGACATACAGATCATCTTGATCGCGACCATTCATGACGATGACTGAGATGCGAAGGAATGGAAAGGAGACCAGAGTGAATATATATAGATGCTCCCCTCCTCCGTTGCCAGATGGTGGAAAATCGAGATCGCGAAAGTATAATTATGGGATGTTGTGAAATGTAAAATCGAGCATAAACGATTATGGGGTAATAAATTTTGACTGTTAATTAAAAGGCAGATGGTAGATATCGCGAAGGTAGAAAGTCGTGAAAGGTGGGTAGGAGGGACATGTATTTATATTGGACGCATCAGTAAAATAGTATATTATAAAATTGTTTTCTGTGTTAGGTTGCCAAAATGTGCTCAAGAGAGTGTCTGTGTGCGCCTGGAAAGCAGTGCAAGTACTGCACATTCTCCGATAGTCAGCGCCCAATTCTAGAAAAACTGTTGAAGCCCCGTGTTGTACGTATACTACAAAATGTTCAGGTTGTGCTACCACTTGAAACCGTTCGCGCTTCGATGACCGAGTGCCCTCGAACAACGTCGATGCCTAGTACTTCGGCGAATGATGTATCCGTGGAAATTGTTAGCATGGGCTCGCAAACCATGCCTAACAATTTTATCGCCGACGGACAAAATGTGTCGAACGATGATGGCGACATCAACATTGAGGCATTGATAGCATCCCTCAATCCGGACCTGGACAGTGCAACAATGATGGATGCGTACAATGCTTGGCCATCATTGGAACTGAGTTTGTTGGGAGCGGAGTCGAGGCCGTCCACGTCCAGAGCCACTTCGACACCCCAAGAGTCGTTGATGTCTGCCGCGCTCGCGAGTGAACGGTATGGTGCGGACGAGGAACTATATCGCCACACGTGGATCGAAGATTTGCCGTTCACGCACCTTGAACGGGTCGCGTGTGCGCGAGACGTCGAGTTGAGAGAACCGTTGGCACAACTTCAACAGATCGCGATGGAACTCAATCGGGATACGTGGATTGAAGATTTGCCGTTCACGCAACTTGAACGGGCCGCGTGTGCGCGCGACGTCGAGTTGAGAGAACCGTTGGCACAACTTCAACAGATCGCGATGGAACTAAATCGGGATACGTGGATCGAAGAATTGCCGCTCACGCAACTCGAACGGGCTGCGAATGAGGAGGGGGCTAGACAGTGAAGGGACAGTTAAGACAGTTAAGTTAAGAGGGATGAACTGGTTTCGCAATGGGCATCAACTACAGAATGTGCATATTGAGGCGCTGGATCTGCTGATGTTAAGGTACTACATACCGGTAGACATGTAGAGGTGTGACAAAAAAAAAACATGCAAAGGGTTCAAAACAACGTACAGCAGCTAAAATATTTTTTTGTTTCAGATGCGACGTAAGCAGATCCAGAAGATGGTGTGGTGGCTGCCGCCTCTTCGTGGCCACACTGGATAACGCTAAGCGCAGCCGAAAATATACAGGGTGACTTCGAAGTTGAGTCATTTATTTTAACAGTGAGTAGATCTGATCAAAAGAAATGTTTTTTTCCTTTACCATTTTTCTGGTAAAATTAAAGTAACAAAGTTATAGCCCTTTGGAAGTTTGAGTACCGCCCTGTCTCAATAATGATATTATGTTCTCGTGTTTGGCAACAACAGATATAATCCGCCTTATCCGTTCATCGCATCGGAAACAAAAAAGCGAAAGAATTTGGAACGATCTTTTTACAATTATTTTCTTCAGTTGTATACAGTCAGTATCAGTCGGTAGTCGGTAACGCGTAAGTCAATAATCGTGTCTGTTGCGAGGCTCAAATCAAAAATGGCACATGTTTACGAAAATGCTGAACTCGTGGACATGGTTCTTATTTACGGGGAGTCTTTACAAAATGCTGCCGCGGCATCACGGATCTATGCGGATCGGTTTCCCAATCGAGTGCAACCAACCCCTCGTGCCTTTGTTAATGTAGTGCAAAGAGCTCGTGAATCAGGTGACTTAAGACCTCACAGAGGAGATCATGCCGGTGCTCCAAGACCACACGATCAAATAGAACTAGAAGAACAAATTTTAGAATTAGTAAGTGATGATCCAACAGTAAGCACCCGACAAATTTCAACTCAATTGGCGATTAGTCAGTATAAAACTTGGAAAACTCTACGTGAAAATCAGTTCTATCCGTTTCACATACAAAAAGTGCAGGCCTTACAACCGGAAGATCATGAACAAAGGGTTGACTTTTGCAATTGGCTTTTAAATAAACATCAAAATGATGACAATTTTTTAAATTAAATTTTAGTGAGTGATGAAGCCCTCTTTACTAGAAACGGAATTATTAATTCACGTAATTCTCACGTTTGGGCTATTGAAAATCCCCATGAAATAAGGGAAACCAATTTTCAACAGCGATTTGAACCAATCAACCTGTGGGCGGGAATTGTTAATGGAATTTTAGTGGGGCCTTTTGAATTACCAAATCGCTTAACTGGTGAAAATTATTTTGATTTCTTGCAACACAATTTGCCTGGTTTACTGGAAGATGTGCCTTTAAATATTAGACAAAACATGTGGTTTTTACAAGATGGGGCACCACCCCATTATGCAAGAAATGTGCGTGAATTTTTAAATAGACAATTTAATAATCGTTGGATCGGCCGTGGCGGTTTTGTACCTTGGCCGCCAAGGTCTCCGGACTTAAATCCTTTAGACTTTTGTTTGTGGGGTTGGCTAAAAACTCTAGTGTATAAAACACCGGTTAATACACGCGAAGAATTACGTGCTCGAATTGAGGAAATGAGTACAGTGATCAGAAATCAACCAGTGATTTTATTGCGTGCTTGTAAAGAGACATGGCTAAGACGCGCCCAGCTGTGCGTCGAGCAAAACGGAAATCATTTCGAACAGTTTTTGTGACATGCTTTTGGGCGCACAGGTCCGCACTGAAATACTTGTCGGGAGGATACTTTATAAAACAAGGTAACATTTTTTTTTAATTTTCTTTTATTTTTACACACATATTTTGGTTTATCTTCCTTCTACAATCATTATCTGAAAATTAATGACTCAACTTCAAAGTCACCCTGTATATATATATATATATATAATGATTTTGTTTCAGGAACAGAGTAAATACGTACACGCTTCACGATGTTCCAATGTCTAAAGTGCGAAAGGACCTTCACGGCGAGAAAAAATTTGTTGAAGCACGGTAGAGAGCGGTGCAGCCAAGATGGTGAGCCAGCATCGAAGCGCATCTGTCTTCGAGATGGAACAGGTATTGAACAATTAGAAAATAAAATCGAATAAAATCACTAACAGAATTATCTGTTTCAGCATCCTTTAACCAGGAAGGTGGTACCTCCAGCATTCCCCAATCCCCAAGTCTCGAGGACAGTAATGCATCCTCTTCGCGCCGCACTGCAGACAAGTTGCTATGTTCTCGATGGCAGCACACCTTCTCAGCACGCCATAATTTACTGCGACATCTTAGAGAGGCCTGCATAAGCGAGAAAAGACCTTTCAAGCAACAACGTATGGAGGGTGAGATTACTAACAATGAGCCAACTATTGCAGATTTCATCACCCAGACAGCCGCAGGTGTCAACATTAGACGAGTGAACCCTGCAACACCCCCCGTCGCAGTGCCTGGAACCAGTCGAATGAGTCCTACACCATCCGACGTCGCAGTGCCGGGCGCAAGTCGAGAGAGTTCAACCACCGGCAACGATTCACAAGCGAGTGCGGGTAGCAGGACAATTCGCTGTGAGAGTTGCAGCTGTGAGGTATCGAGGAATGCACATGCGGCACATCTGAAAAGCATTAAACATAAGGCACATCTATGGAGACCTTTACAAAATAATGTGTCAGTATGTCGAAGTGCATTCCGAGGTAGAATAGTCAGTTATCAAATAACCGCTAGCATAGAGACTTTGAACGTTACTGAATATATGAATAATGTGGCACAGGACTCCATAAACGTAATTGAAAATGAGTTGCATAAGCATACAACACTCAAAATAAATATGGAACTTTTTGGTTTATATATTTTACCAGCTAAAAACCGACGAGAGGTAAAGTCCCACAATACGAACAATGTAATAATTACACAATCCTCAAATTTGAATCAAATCTATTATGATGTAGGTAGTAAAATCGAACAAAAATCGAAAGACTTTGCAGAAAAAGACTCAGGGTGGGTGTTGGAAAACATTTTATATTTAGAAATTAATATTAATAAACATAATCCTATGAGGGCAGCAGCATATTTGCCGCTTCCTAAGGAAATCACGAACAAAAAAGCTGTACTCAACATACGTAACACGGATGAGTACTGCTTTGCATGGTCGATTGTAGCTGTTATGATAAAACCAAAGGGTCGAGCGTCACTAACAACGTCATATCCACATTTTTCGAACATTCCTGGTTTAAAATTTGCAGGAATGGACTTTCCAGTTGCTCTCAAGTCAATATCAGAATTTGAAAGATTGAATAATATGTCAATTAACGTTTATGGAATAGAAAAGGAATTCATTGATGGAAAGTCTAAATATCAGGTGGTAGGACCGTTACATTACACGGCGCAAAAACAACCCACTCATCTGAACTTATTACTTATTGATGATTCAGAAGGTAACCATCATTACTGCTTAATTACCAACTTTTCAAGACTCGTTTCAAGTCAGTTGTCACTTAATACCAGAGTAAAGCATTTTTGTGATGGCTGTTTACAATACTTTGCATCAAAAGACAAACTGGAAATTCACATCCAAAACTATTGCAAACACATTGCAGTTAAGCTGCCCCAACTGGAAACCAGAGTTGATCGCCTTGGAAACACGGTAATGGATAATGTGCTGAAATTTGAACAGCATCACAAACAATTAAGACTACCGTTTTGCGTTTATGCGGACTTTGAATGCATCCTAGCTCCAATAGACAATCACTCAAGTGCTTCAGAGGATGTATGTACCATCAAAAAGTATGAACATAGACCCTCCTCATTTGCTTATTATATTAAATGTTCTTATAATGATTCACTATCCAAGCTCGAACTGTATAGGGGTGAGGATGCTGCACAAATTTTTGTTACGCGCTTAGAGGCTGATCTTAAATTAATATATGATCAATATTTAAAACAAAATGTAGCGATGAAAATGACGGCGCACGATAAAAATGTGTTTGAGAAAGCAGAGGTATGTTTCATTTGTGAACATCCATTTACCAATACAAATAGAAAAGTTAGGGATCACTGTCATTTCACCGGGCAATATCGTGGCGCAGCACATAGTAAATGCAATCTAAACTATAAGATCCCAAAATACATTCCAATATTTTTCCACAACCTCAAAAACTATGATGCACACCTATTCATAAAACACCTCGCTATGAAGCAAGAACAAATTAAAGTGATTCCATAATCTTTTGAAAAATATGTTTCATTTACGAAATTGATACCTGTAGACACGTACATTTCCCACGAGGGAAAATCACAAACTGTATTTTTGCAGATGCGATTTGTCGATTCATATCAGTTTCTATCGTCAAAATTAGAAACCTTGCCTTCTTTTTTAAGCGCAGAACAATGTAGGACGGTACGAAATGTCTTTCCTGAGGACGGAAAGTTCTCCTACATGAGATGCAAAGGTATATTTCCATATACATATCTTAATAGGTTAGACAAATAGTGACGAGTGTGTTTTGCGTTGGGACGGTTTGGAAAACTTGGCGGGGTTCATTGCATTTAAGTTGGGAGATAAAGAACAGCTTGGCTACATTCCAGATTCTCACGATTCAACATATTCATGGGTAAGCCACCTTTCTGAAGGTGGTTTGAGGAAGCCTCATGAAGATTTTTTAACAAAATGCATTGCCCTAGATCAAATTTTCCAAACCTTCAATGGGGATACGCTAAAGCTCTCAGACAAATATCTAGAATCTTTGCTCAAGTCTTCGGAACATATAGATTTGAGTAAGGATACTAACCTCTTATTTTTTAAATGTAAAATGTATTTCAAAATTAGGCTTTTAAATAAAAACATGAGAAGATAACAATACAAACTACGCAGGAAATATGTAAAGGTGTGTACATAACTTTGCCTTGTAAATGATATTTTTTTAATAAAGGTTGTCACTGTTTTTACTCTCATTTTATTTCATTTTTTCCTTCCTTAGCAAATTTGATCACATTTATTTTTAACATCTTGGTATCTCTTAAATGATTGACCTCAAAGTAAAATGTTGTAGAGCCAAATTAATGGAAAATTTATTTTTGTATGATAATGGTCCGTCATTCCATATCGCCCTGTCGTTTGGCCTAACAGTTGGACAAGCTGGATAAACTTCTGCAAATTCTTGTACTGCGGCTATTCTAATTTGTCTTCCGAATCGTTTTGAATAAAAAAATCTGACTTCTTATATATAGATTTTACGCTCATGTCAATGTAAACTAAATGGTAGGCATTTCCTCCTAACCAAATTAGGGATATACCGCCCATCTCGGTTTCTGGAACAACTTTCTAGGGAATATATTCCCTCTTATCAAATGTAGATTTTCATGCGAAATGTAGTCAATATATTAAAATAAAAGAGAGATAGGCTTTATAAAAGAAATACATTTTTTGGATCGTTTAAAAAAAGACAGCTGACCTAGAAGACCTAACGGCAGCACTAAGAGCTGTGGAGCCGATCCATCTGCCAATATCACAATGGTACCGCCAATAGCGGACAACTTTGTGATGCTCAGTCAAGATAGTGAGTCAACCACACCTAAACCAGTTGGACAAGCTGGATAAACGTCTGCAAATTCTTGTACTGCGGCTATTCTAATCTGGGTTCTAGCAATATTTGTCTTCCGAATCGTTTTGGATAAAAAAAACTGTCTTCTTATATATAGATTTTACGCTCATGTCAATTTAAACTAAATGGTAGGCATTTCCTCCTAACCAAATTAGGGATATACCGCCCATCTCGGTTATCTAGTAGCCTTGATAACATACGTTTAGGCAGACTTTGTTTAAATCATAATATAATTTAAATATTTGATATATAACAATATTTCAAAATACTAATAAGATAGATCAACGTTTTCCTTCTATACTCCATATGGAACAAACTTTTCCACCGTAAATGCCAAATAAAATTCGTCGACACTGTTGCCTCTCTGACTTTTAGCGTCCTCTCGTCCTCTTATATATCCGAGAATAATACTTATTATCCTTACAAGTCGAACAACTGCATTCTTCTTTCTACGATCCCTGCTGCAAACATCAGAAACGCCCAAATTGAAAAAAATTCGAACTTCCTGATACCCGTTTTACATTGACAATAAATCCACGGATTTATGCTTGAATTCAGTTCATGGCCAAATTTCAAAAGTGTACACAGGAATTTGACGTCAAATAAATTCATAAAGTTCTTCGTGGATTTCTTCACGAAATTAGAATTTGTTCTAATTTTTGCCACGTTGAACGTCAAATTCAATGGTATCAACCTTGTTTTCCTTTCCATTATGTATATTAAACAGCTGTTCAATTCAAGTATAGAACTACGAAATCAAAACCTCAAAGACAAAAAAGCTCAAAATGTTTCTAGCATCAAAACCGCCTATATCTGATTTTGTGATCAAAACAGCCTATATCCAGGATCAGCTGATTCGGTGCGCGCACACGTATGATCGGCTAACTATTGAGGTTAGATGTTGGAATTTAGTACAGAAAACAACGCGAATTATGGAGGAAGAACTTATAAGCATTGAAGAGGGAAATAAAGGCACAAGGCGCCGCAAAAAGGGTGTCACAGAAAGACAATTAAAACAATCGACCAGGTGAGAAAATGTGACTAAGCTTAAGATTAAGACTAACCTAACCTAACCTAACCAGGTGAGAACATGGTGATTAAGTCTTAATGTTTCTGCTTGTAGTCATTTATAATAGTGGGTATTTTACTTTTACAGATATGGTGACTCCGACCCTGCTCTCCAGCATTTCAACTGACCATTTAACCATAATGGAAAATCGTTCAAGTGTACTTCTGTAAGAAAACGACATATACAAGCATTAAGAAAACGTTTGTATGAAGATTCAATTAAAAACTAATCAAGACATCAAACTATGTCATATGTTGTCTGTTGCACCTGTCAAGCGTAGAAAATCGGGATTGGACAATTTATGTGCAGTGAAAAATAAGAGCATAACTTACTTTTGGGTTTGCGATAGTAAAGCAGTACGTGTATGCCAGAATTTTTTTATTGCTGCAACAGGTGTTACTCGGCAAAGAATCAAGACCATTTCGAAAGTCCTAATGGAAGGAGGAGTACCGAAAGCAAAAAGGGGCGGGGATCACAAATCACAAAAAAGTTTAAACAAGAAAGAACTTGATCGCAGTTATACAGGGGACTTTGAAGTTGCGTCATTAATTTTCAGATAATGATTGTAGAAGGAAGATAAACCAAAATATGTGTGTAAAAATAAAAAAAAAAATAAAAAAAAAATGTTACCTTGTTTTATAAAGTATCCTCCCGACAAGTATTTCAGTGCGGACCTGTATTTGATCGTGCGGTCTTAGAGCACCGGCATGCCCTCACCTGTGAGGTCTTAAGTCACCTGATTCACGAGCCCTTTGTACTACATTAGCAAAGGCACGAGGGGTTGGTTGCACTCGATTGGGAAACCGATCCGCATAAATCCGTGTTGCCGCGTAAATAAGAATCATGTCCACAAGTTCAGCATTTTCGTAAACATGTGCCATTTTTGATTTCGTTTGAGCCACGCAACAAACACCACTATTCTCTCACGCGTTACCGACTGACACTGACTGTATACAACTGAATAAAATAATTGTGAAAACATCGTTCCAAATTCTTTCGCTTTTTTGTTTCCGATGCGATGAACCGATAAGGCGGATTATATCCGTTGTTGCCAAACACGAGCACATAATATTATTATTGAGGCAGGGTGGTACTCAAACTTCCAAAGGGCTATAACTTTGTTACTTTAATTTTACCAGAAAAATGGTAAAGGAAAAAACATTTTTTTTTTGATCAGATCTACTCACTGTTAAAATAAATGACTCAACTTCGAAATCACCCTGTATAAAAAGGTTAAAAGGACGGGAAAGTCACTACAATAGGAAAAAATCTAAAAGGATCTACTTATCTGCAAATCTTTCAGTGGCACAATTATGGAGAATGTTTAATGAACAGTGTGCACCTGAAATACGTGTTTCATATTTTATGTTCAGAAAAGTGTTTCTAAGTGACTTCAATATTGGTTTTTCGTCTCCTGCATCAGACGTGTGTTCGAAGTGTACTCGACTCAAACAACAGTATAGCATCGAAACAAAAACAGAAATAAGAAATCATCTTCTTGGGGAATATCGAGTGCATAGAAGACGTGCAAATGCTTTTTACGAATTGGCCAAGGAGAATCCAGAGAATTCTTTGAGTTTCTGCTTTGATCTGCAGCAGGTCCAGCTTTTGCCACGTACACCGATTGGCGATGCATTTTACTCGCATCAAGTAAGTTTTTATGCATTCTGTTGTGTAGAACTATCATCTCGCAACCCTACTTTCTATGTATGGACAGAAGATATTGCAATACGCGGCTCAACTGAAATCGGATCAGCGCTGTTGCATCATCTTGATTCCAAGGACTACAATGGAATC
This sequence comes from Acanthoscelides obtectus, assembly GCA_963669975.1. Lineage (NCBI taxonomy): Eukaryota > Metazoa > Arthropoda > Insecta > Coleoptera > Chrysomelidae > Acanthoscelides > Acanthoscelides obtectus. Next base: position 60,755,171 of record CAVLJG010000010.1, on the reverse strand, counting down.
ACAAATATTAGGCTTTTCTGTGACGGTTGTGTCAGACAGAACAAGAATTCCCATATAATCCATGCATTGATGTTTTGGCTCAAAAATAGGTCGCTTGGTAGTATACGTGAGATTTCTGTTACATTCCCCGTTCGTGGACATAGCTTCATGGCAGCAGATCGTTGTTTTGGTAGAGTTGAGAAATTACTTAGGAAGAATCCGGTGTTAGTTTTTGCCTTCTCCTGAACAATTTATTAAAACGGATATAGGCGGTTTTGAACGCAAGCTCCTCAAATGTTCTAATGGTTTAGCGGTGAATATCTTAGAAATTTTATTAGCAATTTTCTTTTCAGGTACGAAAAGGCGCCTTTGAGCTAAATGTTTGCAAAGTGGCTATATGTCTTCTTCATGGTATAGGGAAAAAACGTCTGGAGCGGATCGCAACCCACCTATCTACCAACATTACACCTGTTCAGGATAAAAGGGGTCGTCATTCAAGTATGCCCAACTTAGTTCACGAAGATTTAAAAAGACAAATACACGAGCACATCAACAGCTTTCCAAAACGTATTTCCCATTATACTCGTAAAAAGAACGATAATGTTCATAAATTAAAAGAAGACGGTCTTCCATGCAAACCAAAAATATCATACGATTTTTACGGACGATACTTTCGTGATAACTTTAATATTAGTTTTGGTACAGCACGTAAGGACACTTGCAAAAATGCGACATATTAAACAATCGGATACAAAGTGCCGATTCAGAAGAACAAAAGAAGGCATTTGCGTTCCAGAGAAAAATGCATCTCCAGAAGTCTGAATGGTTCTATAAAGAGCTAAAGGAAAAATCCAAAGAAGCGCAAGAAAATGATGAAATTGAAGTTTTGTGCTTCGATTTCCAACAAAACATGCCCCTTCCTAAGGTGCCTTCAGGAGATGCATTTTATTTACGGCAGTTATGGGTACATAATTACATAAATACACTCTGCAAAAAATAAGACAGGACATTTCTTTATGTATGATGAAAGTATAGCTAAAAAAGGATCAAATGACGTGTTAAGTTTTCTAAATTACTATTTTGAAAAGGTTTTAAATCCCAATGTGAAAATGTTATATTTATTCAACGATAACTGTTGTGCGCAAAATAAAAATAATACTTTGGTTAGGTTTTTAGTTGCAATGTGTCAGGACGGAAAATTTGATACAATAATTCATCGTTTTCCTGAGGTTGGGCACAGTTTTCTTCCCTGCGATCGTTACTTTGGAATAATTGAAAAAAAGAAGAAATGTATTGATAGGGTTTTCTTACCAGATGAGTATATGAATATAGTTAAATCATCATCAAAAAACTTTTTTGTTATTCCTGTGACTCAGGAGATAATGTATAACTATGCGGCAGGCTTGAATGATTATTTTCTTCCAATGCCAAAAGCTGTCTCTAAAGAAAAGTTTTCCATTCCTACATATCGCGTATTTAAATACACAAAAAATTCAGATGGCGTTGAAGTTAGTCAGTCTGCTAGTATCCCTCTTTTTATACATTTTATGATACTTAAAAAAACTCCAAACCAAATTTAGCTTTAATGTCAAAATATTACGATAATGCCTTACCTATTAAGCATGCAAAATATGAAAATGTGATGTTGCTAGCTCAGGAATATGTCGGGAAAAACGAAATGTATTTTTATCAATCTCTCAAATCAGATAACGTTACATTAGCTGAGGTAGAAGTTGATTCCGATGTCACGGACACAGATTGCTCTGTTGACTTTGAGTCTGATTAATTACTAATTCTTGCTATTTTTAATTCTTCAACACATATTTTTGCTAATTTCTATAGGTACTTAGATGGATAATATAATATACCTATATTCATAAGAAACATTTTATCTTCTGTTAAAATCAGGACTGCTTTGGTTTATATTAACTTGTATTGTTGGTTAGTATTTAATAAAGTTTTTTTTGCTGCAAATGGTTTTAATGTAACTTATCCCCTTTTTCCACCTGCTTTAAATTAGATAATGAAAAGCCTTTCACTTATCCCTTTATTGCACCAATATTTCATTTTTATTAATAGCATTGTTATTTGGCTAGATAATGATGCTAAAATCATTTATGGCTGTTGTACTAGTTCAGCCAAACTTCATGATCGACAGACATAGCTTTAAAATTTAGAAATAAAAACTTTTTTGCTTCCCCTGGAAAATTAACATATTGTTACTTATCCCCTTCTTGCATCAGGGTCTTCAATTGGTATAGTTGTTCTCAGCAATAAGAAGGTAGTGAAACCTTTCGATGTAGTTTTACTGGATAATAATTTAGATGTTATTGGAAAACACGATATTCTGAATAGAGCTGCATTGATATTGAGATCAGAAGTAGGTAGCACAAGCCTCTACCAGATAGCGTTTCGGCTAAAAATATGATTGAAGGCGAATGCGATCTCCCTGAAATTAGGGATCGACCGATATAGGATTTTCACCGATACCGATATATCGGCCGATACCGATATGTTGCAGGCCGATATATCGGCCATATCGGCCTATCGGCCGTTCGTCTGTTTCCGCGCACCATCGGGTGTGTTTCGGTTCGGTAACCTTGGGCGAAGCACGTAGGCGACAAGCACGTCTATGCAAGTCATAATATTTGCTTGAACGGCGTTGGTTGCTTCAGGTTTAGCTCTCTACAAAAAATGTCAAACATGAGGAAAAGTAGCGTTCTATGGAAATATTTTGATAGAGTTTCCGATCGGAGGACTAACGAATCTGATAGTGTTATATGCGTGATATGTAAAAAACAGGTTTCCTTGGGCGGCAGAGGGAAAACAGCCAACACTTCAAATATGAAGTATCATTTATCTAAACATCACAAAGACGAGTATTCAAAAATGCAGACCTTAAATAACCCAGGTAAGAATGTTTTCTAGTTTTCGTTCAAAACTTATGTGTATGTCTATTCAAGAGTAATGTTTTTCATAGTTAGGTGTTGTTTCTAAATTTTATATCCAAAATAATTATCCAATTATAACAACGATCAAATTTTATAGGTGGACTTGTGGATCTGGAAAGTTCGAAGATGCAGGAAAGAAGAAACTCTGAACCATTTACATCGAAGCATCACAGCGATAGGCCATCCCATCAACCAAAAATTTCAGCAGCTTTGGAGAGACTTCATAAATGGTACTTGAATTCAGCAAAGTCTAAGGAAATCCATTACCTGATTGGCGAGATGATAGCAGTGGACAACCAACCATTTTCCCTTACTACTGATATTGGTTTCACTCGTTTACTGAAAAAAAAAGCATTCCCTTCTTATGAAATACCATCAGATAAGTATTTTCGTGAAACTGTTATTCCTGATATATTTCAACGATGCAAAGCGTGCGTGCAGAAGAAAATAGATCAAATGATTGGAAAAATGTCACTAACATCAGATATATGGACCTGCCAATACAACAACTTCTCCTTTATTTCTTTGACTGCTCATTTTTGGAATAAATACGTATCTACCCATAGAGAATCATTCGTTCTGGCATGTAGGAGTTTCACAGGCAGTCATACAGCTGACAATATATCCGAGATGGTTAAACTTTTACTAGAGCAATGGAAGCTAGACAAAGACCAAATTCATATAATTCTTGCTGATAACGCTGCAAATATGAAAAAAGGATTGTCTGATGCACGAATAAAATACCAGAGTTGTTTTGTTCACACTTTACAATTGACAATAAAAGATTCTCTTGATTGCCAAAGATCAGTGACAGATATTATCATCAAAGCAAGAAGAATTGTATCTCACTTTAATCACTCTTCGACTGCCTGTGATAAACTAAAGAAAATACAAGATCAGATGAATCTCCCGTCAAAAAGACTTATCCAAGATATAACAACAAGATGGAACTCGACATACTACATGCTGGAACGATTACTTGAGCAAAAAACAGCTATAAGTATGTACATCCTGGACTATCCAGATTTATCTGATTTAACGTATCAGCAATGGGAGCTGACAAAAGATGTTATAAATCTTTTACAACCGTTTGAAGAGTTGACAAATCTTGCAAGCAAAAGAGACTGCTGTTTATCAGAAGTAATTCCTTTGGTAAAAACTTTGATTTCTTATTTAAGCAACAACTCTAAAGATATATTTTGTGGTGTAGACGCACTTAGAGGCGCCCTTAAAAAAAATTTAGAAAAGCGGTTTAGTCACATTTTTAGTGACGAATACTTTACAGTGGCCACTCTGTTGGATCCACGCTTCAAAAATAATTTTTTTGACAGCACAGAAAAGCAACAGATGTATGAAGTACTCAAAAACAAAATTCGTGAGTTAGAGGGAGGAAGCACAACTGTTGCTGACAGTGCAAGTGAGGATGATGATATTCCATTAAAAATGCTAATACAGGAGACAACTGCAGAAACACCGAATACCTCACGAGATATGTTCTGGCAGACGTATGAACATTTTGCAGGTGAAGGGACATCTGGAAATTCCCAACGAAAACGGGAGCACCAATCAGTAAATACACTAGACAAGGAAATTAATGCGTATACCAATCTACCAGTCATTGCAAGATTTGACAATCCTGTTCAGTGGTGGAATGATAATAAATTGCGATTTGCCAAACTTTTCCCACTAGCTGCCATATATTTGTCGGCACCAGCTGGGAGTGTAGCGAGTGAACAAGTTTTTTCTGAGGCAGGCAACATTTATGATGCCAGACGAAGCAGGTTAACACCTGATAGGGCGGAAGCTTTATTATTTGTACACCACAATTTGCCTAAGTTAAATTTTAAGTATTAATTATCTTAATTTACACCTTTCTTAAAGATCAAGCAGTATTTTTCATGATTAATTTTTATTTACTCATTTTCCTTAAATTTTCAAAAAAATTAAGACTGAATATGGCTGTTACGTTTCGTTTTTTATAGATATATGTTAGAGACAAATGTTACTTTAATTCATTTAAATAAAGTGAATGTTTTTCTAGCTTTTGTCTGTTTCATTCAACAATGTTAACTTATTTTATATCGGCCAACCTATACCGGCATATGGGCGGCCATATCGGCCGATACGCATATCGGTAAAAAAGGCCGATATCGCCGATATGCCGATATCATATATCGGTATCGGTCGATCCCTACCTGAAATAATAAAAGGCTTTTATGTGAGTATGCTTTCCACAACTCCACGCCGTCAGTCTAGTGAAAATAAGCAAAGGCTAGCATCTTCACTTTCCGAAGACTTGATTTACGCCATTTCTAATGGTAAAATTAAGACTTCAAAGCATATTACTTTGGGAATGTCAATGAAAAGTTTAACCAATAGTAAGAAGATAATAAATATTTTGAATAGACTTGGGCATTGTTGCAGCTATACTGTCCTTTCGGAGTTCGAAACAGAAGCAACATTCTCGTCAATTTGCCACTCAGATGTTTGTCCGGGTGAAATTAAGCGATCTCCAAATTTGAAAACTGGACTCGCATACAATAACTTCGACAGGTTTGTGGATACTATGAGTGGGAAAGACACTCTTCATGATTCAGTAGGTACCATTACCAAGCACATGGAAAAATACCACGCTCTTTGGATGCAATTGCACTCGACCTTGAGCCATACAACAAGAGACCAAGGTATCACGAAACTCTAGAGAAAATTGAAAGTCCATTACGGGTGTGTACAGATAATTTCGTGAAATCGACGAAGCTGCTTGACTTTTCTTGGGTTCTATCCCACTTTTTACACATTCCAAATACACCATCTTGGATTGGTTTTAACAGTCTCATTTATAATGATACAAGCTCGCAACAGAAAATATGTTATCTAACAACGATAAATTCTTCTCCCACACATCATTCTGTGGTGGTTGAGACGATGAGACAAGGGTTAAAAGCAGCTGAAGAATGTGGTATGCAATATATGGAAATAACTTATGATTTGGCAATCGCGAAACTAGCTTTGCAGATACAAACCCTGGAGAAGCCAAGATTTGATCCGCTATTTATCCACGTGGGTTCGTTTCACATATGTATGTCTTACTTTAAGGCTGTTGGTAAATTCATTGATAGTTGCGGAATTACTAACGCAATGGTGGACGCTGAAATACTAGTCAGTGGTTCTGGTCCTAGTTTTATAACGGGTCAACATTTTAACAGATGTAAGCGATTGCATCCTCTGTTATCATTAGCTCTTCAGATCTTGCATTTCCAATCTTTTCTTGACCAATGCAATGTACAAATAACAGATGACATGAAAAAGTATTTGTTGGATTTTACGAAAGAAAAATCAGGAAATCCAGATGTTTCGGACGCTAGCGTATTGATATTGTTCGAGGAGTACGAGAAATATCGAGAGAAATCAAACACGGAAAAACTGCACAATTTTATATGTTGTACATACAGTTCATCGATGACTACTTCACATTCAGGCGAGGAATTCGATTAGGAAATTTAGAAATTCTTCGATACATGTTGCCCATTATTGGAAATATCTATTTCCCATTCAATCAACAAAATTATGCTCGTTATTTGGTGTTATATCAGGAGAAATTACTGAAAGTTGAGATAACTCATCCTGGTTTAGAAAATCAGCTACAACAAGGATCATTTGGTATCAGAAGAACTTTCAACTCTTTTTCGAGACAACCGGTCGATTTGACCCTCGAGCAAACGATTAATGCTGATGCTGCCAATAAGTTAACCGGAATAAGTCATTTAACTGGATCCGTCGCTGCTCGCCAAAGATGGTGTAAGGGACATACTATTAGATCAGCCATAATAACACATATAATGGAACGAACAGGACTAAGAAAAGCGCAAGACGTAACAGCAGATTTACAAAAGAGTAGGATTAAAAACATAGATCACAGCTTGAAACTCTGATTACGCATATTGATCAGAATGTGAATCCTTTTTCGAAAGATCTGGATGACAACTTGCTGTATAATATTTCAACTGGTCAAGCTGTTAACGAGGATATCGCAAATTTTTTGCTTAATATGCGAAACTTAGGTAATGAGCAGAGAGAAAATTTTATTAAGGAATGCTCAGAAGACTCACAAAGATTTGAGAAATCGATAAAGAGAAATAAGATTCTTACATTCGTTGACTCAATAAGTAAGAAAAATATGAAAGTAAATGGAAAACTTATTGAAGTTAAAATGCAACGCGATCTGTTTGGTAAACTACTTCGACTATCACTCGATAAAAGTTTGAATATCGCTGTAACTTTATCGTATCCATTAACACCTGTTCCTTTATCAGTCTGTCATATGGAAGGTCCTATATGCAAAACTGATAAATCCGTTCTGCTTCATGTATTGGAAGCACTGTCTGGAAAAGAAAAAGATACTTCCGATAGCTCTGACGTTATGGTTTTCGATGGATTTTTCATCATTCATCAAATGAAAGATGTACCTGTTACGTTCAGGAATATATCCAAGAAAATATTACACACGTTTACGAGCAATAAGGCGAAAATTATTATTATCGCATTCGACCGTTACTTCTCTCCGTCTGTAAAGGATAATGAACATTTACTACGGGAAAGATATTATGGAAATAATTTCAATATTACTGGACCAGCGCAGAAGCGTCCAGCCAATTTCGCGAATGACCTTAAGAATATGAATTTTAAAGAAGCTCTAGTGAATTTTATTTGCGATGACTGGCAGCAAGACGATATGGCGCCACATATAAGGGGTAAGACGTTATACATCAATTACGAGTATTGCCACAAGTACGAAGTCATCGACGATAACGTTTTAGGACACAGGAAGATGATATGTCTTGCCCTGCACACGAAGAAGCGGATACAAAAATCATATTTCATATTTGCAAATTAGATTTTGATGCTCAAGTCACTATTAGATGTTTAGACACAGACATATTGATTATTATGTTAGAAAATATGAGTATGCTCCGTAAAAATTTGGAGATTAAAATGTTGCTTGGTAACAATGGTAAACTAAGATTCCTAAATATATCCAAACTAAATGAAATGTTAGGAGATGAATTCTGCACTGCTTTACCAGCTTTTCACGCACTGATAGGATGTGATTTCAACCCTTCCTTTTATAGAAAAGGCAAGCGGAAGCCATTTGAGTTATTGCGCAAGTTTCCAAAGTACATGAAAGCGCTGAACAAATTTCTACTTTTTCGCCAGATAATATAGAAGAAAATTTTCATATAATAGAGGAATACATATGTCGAATTTATGGATTCAAGAAAATCAATGATATCAATTCAGCTCGAGTAGCGACATTCATGAAAACATACAAAGTTAGTGGAAACGAGGAAATTTTGAAAATCGATCATAATTTCGAAGGTTCCATGTTACCACCTTGTAAAAGAGAATTACATCAACACCTTCTTCGTCAACTCTGGACACATGCTTACATGGCCATACCCAGTATCTCTTCTCCACTTGCCTGTGGATGGAAGGAAGACGACAATAAATATATCTTCAATTGGTTTGAAGGAAAGCAATTGCCGCATATAGAGAACATCACAGATATCACTGACCAAAATCAAGAAGGTAGTTCACATCCTTTATTTCGTTATATTCTCTATACATTACGATTATTTTTCAGTATCATTAATTAAAATTATATTTGCAGATGATCTAGAGTCATTGAATGAACCAGTTGATGATCGAGTTGAAGAATACTCTGATTATAGTTCTGAAGACGACGTATCAGAATCAGACTGCATGGAAGAAACCAATTCGTCAGAAACATAAAATGAATAAATGAAGCTATTATTTACTTTTTTATAATTTTTGTCATAAACTTGATTTGTATCTGTTTATTGTAAATAAAATTTCTTTTTTACTGCATCAATGTAGTTATTCCATCGAAAAAGAAGAGACTTCCTCTAAATTAGTCATATTTATGTATTAAATTTTTATTGGATAGTGCTGAAAATTGGTCCCAGGATTTAATAGGTATGGATGAAGAGAAAATCAATGGTCAGCTGGCAATGAGTGGGTGGAAAAATCTATCAGCGCACGTGGTCTGAGCGCTTGGAAGCCCAGCTGACTGGTGTCCCCACCCATTTCATGCCAGCTGACTATCTGTTATGTTAATCTTATATTCCAAATAATGTTTACACAAATTTTCAGCACTATCCGAATAACTCAGTCATATTCGTAATATATACATGTTTACATGTAGCTGAACGCCGCTCCCCCCTCCACCATGCAGCTGACTCAATATTTTTATAACAAGCTATATTCACACAATTCAAAGGGAAAGTTATAGCTCTGTCCGCTTGATACGGACATGTGCTATTTTGTTTACATGTTCATCGTCCACCCACAATCTAAGGTCTCCACTTTCGCGCAGCTGACCGGGGCTGTGAACAGTACTCATTTTAAACTAGCCATCAACTAAATTTCATAACTATCCAAATAATCAACCGATTTTTGACACCACCTCCCGGACTACTAGTACAGAACACGAAATCGAACATGTAGAGTAATAAGCCAAAGAAATGCCCAGATTGAACCACCGACATTCGAGGAGTATCTAAGGGGTAGTGATTTATATGAAGAACAGGAAAACCCCGAGACCAGACGACATTGTAGCTAAGCAATACAAAAGGGAGAGGAAGATAATTGCAGGAAAGATTTATGCACTAATAGGACAAAAGGTAAACAATCGATGCTTTACACACAGTCACGCAGATCATTAAAAAATGCTATGAATATGACACCGAAATCCATATTGTTTTCATCGACGTCAAGCAGGCCTTTGACAGCATAGCCCGGAGAAAATTAGTAGAAGAAATGAGACTCTTGAATATCCTAGAAAAGCTTATAATACTGATGAAAATGACAATGGAAGGATCGAGATAAAGAATTCTAGCAAAGGAAGGGTTGACCGAGGAAGTACGTGTAGAGAAGGGAGCAAGACCAGGGGATTCGCTGTCAACAACACCCTTCAACATAGTCGTAAAGAAAACTGTAAGGACCTCAGGAATTAGAAGAACGATAGCTCAAACCATGACTCAACTAGTTGCCTATGCAGATGACATAGCTTCTATTGCTAGGAGCAAAAGAAGTCTAGAGGAAGCACTATTAAAATTATCTGATGAAGGAAAAAGAAGAGTATTACAAATAATTCAAGAGAAGATGGTAGTATTAATGGTAACCAGACAAGCCAAGAGCAGCATCAATTAAACTGAAATAGGGGAGTACCGATTTAAAAGAGTATCTCAGTTCAAATACTTAGGGGTGTTAGAGACCGACAAAAATGAAAGGACAGCGAAAATCGTAGAACGGATACTGATGGGTAACAGGGCATACTGGAAGTACCACAGATTACTACAGGATAAGAACATAAGAAAGCAAACTAAACTAAAGATGTACAAAGTTGCAATCAGACCGGTAATCGGGTATGGGGTAGAAACCATGTGCCTTACAATGAAAGATCAGGCAAGATTCCGAGTTCTCGAACGCAAACTTTTCCGAAGAATTATGGGATCAATAAGAGAAGACGAAGGGCTAAGGTGCTTAGAAATGAGGAAATTCTGAAAGTGCTGAATAGAGAAGATATTGTAAGATTTATCAAGTCCCAAAGATTAAGGTGGGCAGGACATATTGAAAGACGAGACAATGATGCACTGATCAAAAATATTACTAAATGGCAGCCCACGACAGCTAGAACAAGATGAAAACAAAAAGTAAGATGGAAAGACCAAGAATGCAGACATAGAAACGCTTGGAATTAAAAGTTGGAGATAACTCTGCAAGAATAGGAAAGACTGGAAGAAGGTAGTGAATAGTGCCAAGTCGCATGAAAAGCTATGTGAGAAGAAAAACAAAAACATGCGGAGTGGTTCTCCGCATTTTATAAGGCAGAAGAGCCCAAATAGGGCGGCAATCATTTCACTAGGAATGCGAATGCCATTGACTTCTGTAATAAGTTAGGAGCGATTATATTTGTGCGGTAGTCTGACAAACTACGCCGGACCGTTTGCGTTACTTTAGTACGTGTTGCAAATATGCTGAGTTATGGCTGGGCCATCTAAACGGGACGATCGTGAGTATGAAGAAACTCGCGCTATGTAGAATAACGAATTAATTGATAGTGGTAGTGATATAGATGACGTGTCGGAAGTCTATAATATTGAGTCAGAGCATGATACTAATTCGGAATTATCTAAATGTGAGGAGGGCAATGACAGTGATGCATTAGACTCGACCGAAAGTGAAAATAAATATAATATGGCAAAAATCGTTATAGGTGGTGTACTTCAGAAGTTCGTCCATCATCTTAAGTCCGAAAACATAATATTATGATGAAGTTGTCCGTACTGAAATCAAACGTTAGGGTGCTTGGTGAGACTGCAGATCCCTGGCTATTTGGAGCTTATTTTTCAGTGATAATATGTTGGAACATATTACGCAGTGCACTTACAAAGAACTAAATTCAATTAGGGAAAACTATTCTGCTGTTTCGAAACACCACCTAATCGAGCTAAAAGCTTTTTTTTGACTACTTGCGTACACCGCTGTATTTAATTCAATTCATGAACATATAGACTATGTATTTGCAACAGATGGAACAGGTACTAACATATTCTCAGTAAGAAAAGATTTGCTGTACTTTTGGCTGCTACAAGATTTGATAATCGGGACGATAGAGAGGAGCGCAAAAAGAAAGACCCTGCTGCAGCTATATCCTTTATGTTCAACAGCTTTATAGAGAATTGTCAAAGTGTTTATGGATTAGAGCAATCTGCTACTGAATACGAAATGCTGGTGAGTTTCCGTTTGGGATGTCGCTTCAAGATGTACATGCCAAACACGCCAGCAAAATATGGCCTTAAAATGCAGTGCTTACCAGCTTAAATAGCTATTTTTATAATGCTTATATCTACTGCGGAAAAGGTTCTGATGGTTTTGGTCTCAGAGACGAAGATAAAAGCTTTTAAAACCTACTCAAGCAATATTACGCCTAGCAACAGCAATCGCAACATTACAGCTGATAACTGGTATTCCCCAATACAGTTAGTGGACGTCCTTCTAAAGCGAAAATTAACATATGTAGGCACTCTAAAACAAATAGACAGAAATACCACAGACTTTCTCACCCAATCGCAAAAGAGCTGCAGGATCTATGGATTTAGGGAGGAATGCACAATTGTTTCCCACGTTGGAAAAGCCATAATTGTAATATCAAATGAAGGATGGGCTGATTCCATTGACTAAAAATGTTCTAAGAGTAGATTCAGTCGTCGCAGTCAAAGATGGCCATTGACAATCTTTTTTCGGGTCTTGGGTATTTCCGCGGTAAATTCTTATATTCATCAGTGTTACAAAAACAATCGTATAATAACAGAAAAAAGAGATTTTGGAAAACTGCTAGCTATGCAAATGGTGTAGGATCATCTGAAACGGCGCATGACAAAGATGAATATACCACGTGAAATTCGAAACTTGATTAGAAGAATACTTCCGGAAGAACAAACCAATGATGAAGCGTTCAAAAACGTAGGATTTGCCATATATGTCATAGCAATGAATGCAGGATGACCAAATACCTATGTATTTATTGCAAAAACGCAGTCTACTTGACCTACACAGATCCAATCTGAAAAAACTGTACCTTAAAATTGTGAACTTACGGCCTTGATGGAACACAAACCACCTTCAACTTTGCATATCTTTATAAGTTTTATGGTTATATAATGCCTTATAAACCAATTCTTTGAAAAAAAAATCTGATTTATATATTTAGGAAAAAATAAGTATTTATTTGTAAAAGTGTGTACCTTTTCTTCATTCACTTATATTTTCTTAGATCAATGCCCAATTATTTTACAGAATGTAGCTCATTTGTGTTCAAGTTATAGACAGTTATTAAATAAATAAATTATTTTGTTTTATTTTTGCGCTTAAAACGTAGTCGCCTCACAGACTACGCCGGACGAGTTATGTTTCTAGTGGAGTACCGGACCAGAGGGTTAAATACTGCAAAAACAATCAGGACCACATTGAAGAAATCTATCAGAATAAATTCGTGAAGAAATAGTTGATGATGACACAATCTTGTGGTACAAAATGCGGAGTATTTCTACTCATAAATGAAACCAAATAAAAACCAAGTAGAAAGTGCATAGTATTTCTATTCCTAATTGAAACCAAATAAAATCCAAAGTTTGCGTGTCATATAGAGGAACTACTAAGGATCACATTTCTAAGGATTCAGGGTCCATCTTGGATTTGAACAAATAATAACGCTGCCTTGAGGAATATTTAATTGAGGATTCAACATCTGCATTTCACATTAGGCTGTAAAAGGACCATCACGTTCTTGAAATCTGAAAAATTAATGTTCGAATTTAGCACGATTTTCGACATTTTCAAAATATTCCAGACTACAAGAATTTTAAAAAATCCAAAATTTTGAGAATTTTAAAATTTACAAAATACTGAAAAATTTGAAAAATTAATTTTGAAAATGTAATTTTGAGGACTTTAGAAAACGTCGAAAATCTCAAAAAATGTTGAAAACATGTCAGTCTACTGCGAAATGTAAATGTTAAATTCTCCTTTGAACGAGGAACCGTTATTGTTTGTTTGAAAGCCAAGAAGAGGTCATTCCTCTAAAGGTAATCCCAAAAGTTCTAAGCCATCAAAATAGCCGCCCCCATTGTTTCACCTGATTACTGGAGGCAAGGTTTATATAAAATCTAGGAGAACCTACACAGAGATGTTTATGTCTCTCGGACCATTTGTTAACTTAGAATTTCACAATTCCGTACGGCCTTGGTGTTGTAGTCGGTTTCGGTTAGGAATGGAAAGATAAGCTAGAGCTGAAAAGAAATAATTTAGACATTGAAACTCATTATTTTTAGCCAATGAATGTTCCATATATTTTACTTTTTATACTAAAGTCTATACATTATTTTTTCGTTCTGTATATATTTTTGTTACAGTTTGATATAATGATAAAATAATGGTGTGCCACTGTCCTACCTTCAAGGGCCGACGCAAGGATGTTTGCTGCTTGGTAAAAACTTTTGCTGTGGTCTGTAATGTGCATCTAAGGTATTCTTGGAACAGCAGAAAATGCTCATCTTTCATTTTCTTCTATATTTTGCCACTATTTTACTCAGTTTGCGGCGCAGTTCGCACCTACCTCACGCCGACCCTGCTTACTTTTTCACCTACCAACAAACTGCTCACCAACTGCTCTGCTTCAAGCATCCTGATGGTATCCGAAGACCTATAACAAAAGAGAAATGATTTATACATTAAAAAGTGGAATTATTTCTGGGCCTTAAAACGGATCAAGAAATTATACGAAATTTTTTGATAAACATGGGGTCGAAAATGGAACCTGACCGAGAAGGGCAGAATATAATTTTAAAATTGAAAAAATATACGAGCCCTGTCTCAGTGAAGTTGGCCCAACGAACCAACATGATATTTGTGAATTTATTTGAGGGCTTCTAAAATTTTATTTCAAATATTTTTTAGTTTCTTTGAATGTTTATGGAAAGATAACAAAACCTACAAGGCTATCTTTAAAGCGTCTTTGCAAAATTATGTGTGTATAGCAATATACATGATGGATACAAATTAAGTTCATAGCTATTATAGTAGTAATTTAAGTTGTAGAGTTAATGTTAAAGAAAATGGAATTTCGGATCACAAACTTATATTGCATATTGAAACTTCTGTGCAATTTTATAAACCAAAACTTGATTATTAGGTCAAATCTGTAGATTATCAAAAATTTGTGAATTTATTTAGGCAAAAAATTTTAAGCATAAATGTAACAACTTTTTAAGAATTAATTAATCTAATTGACGACTGTAAAAGTGAATCGGTATATATAAAAAAAGAAGAATAACACCTGGATAAATAATAAAGCGATAAATTATACAATTCGTTTCGAAAAAATAAAAGTAGGCTTTATAGAACAAATGATAACATTTTACATTGCTGAGAAGCTGATTTTTGACGTTTAAATCAACTTTCAATGCATTGGTGTTGTTAGGTTGTTAAGAATTAAAAATGGCTCGTGGTAACGATCTTTCTAATGAAATAAGAAAAGTGATCATTCACTTGCGTTTAAAAGGCCAAAATGCTTTCCAAATCGAGAGAGCCCTTAGTGACAAAAATTTAGAAGAAAAACAGACTAGCGCGGGCCAAAGAACACAGATTATGGTCTGCGAACCAATGGAAGTCCATTATTTGGAGTGAAGAAGCCAGATTTTAAGTGTGCGTTGGAGTTCTGGCCTTCTGTTATTCTGATTTGGGGATCCATGTCAGAAAGTGGAGTAGGAAACTTCATTTTGTGAAAGGTATTATTATGCATGCTGATAAGTACATTCATGTGGTTCAAAGTAACTTAACACCCTGAACAAATGTGTTTAAACAATACTGAAAGTATCTTTCAACAAGATGTGGCATACCATGAAGAAAAAGCTCCGATCGAATCCCGCAAATCAGTCGAAAAGGCGATGTGCACAGTGGTGATTTGCTGCTATGTGATTTCGTTGATTTTTATTAATCGGCAGTCTTTTTAGTAAGATATTTTTTTATTGTTACAATTTTAGGCTAATATTACATAAAAATATCGTAGGTATGAAATACATTTTAGATTTTAATACTTTTACGCTAATACATACTAGACCAACATCACTGGGATAGGGCTCATATATTCATACCGGAGTAGAATATTAACTTTGCACTCCAATTCTCAAGATCCCTTAAGATCCACTTAAGTTTTTTTTCGCCTTATGTTGACGTTGATTATTCTCATCACTGAGATGAAGGGAAACATCGATTTGTAGAGAAATAAATGGCAAAGGATTAGTCAAGTCGTTTCAAAATGCGGAATTTAACCGTGACTAGGTTCACTTAGGTGCGATGAATCTTCGACCTCTCCAAATCAAACTATATAAATATATTTCTGTTTCCATGGCAGATGTAGGGAAAATATGTGTGACTCGTTATGTCTAACAGGTGCATAATATTACCGGGATCAGCAGCTCCTTAATAATAGATCTTTCACTGAAACCAAACATCATACAATTTTTAATCATTTACCGCATACACCTTGCAACTTACAATATTCAACCCTTCCAAACAATGTGTGAAAATGAGCTGGAAATCTCTGAAACCTTGTAACGCTGTGTTCAAGCGATGTTCATTTTTTTTGTCCGTAGTTCCACCGCCACTGAGTCAATTTCAAAAATCTACAACCACCTAAGCCTAAACGTTGCATGTATTGAACTCGCGATAATATTCAAACGTGAATCACGCAAGTTCCGTGTTTATCATTTATGTCGGTTTGTCACTCCATGTCTGTAGTATATCAATGCGTAATAAGTACTGCGTTAATCTACTTGAAATATTCAGAGAACCATCATATGCCGAGTAACACAAATTAAAAGTTAGGCGAAATGGGCGGGAACATTTAAGGATCATAAATTTCAGAAAAATATATCTGTAGATATAAAAACAATTACGTCATCATTTACAAAAGCATCTTAGACATATGTATGGTAAATATTCCCGTGTAGCGGTGTGTCCGTGTCAACATCGAGTTCCAGTTATTTTCCTATTTATTACGCTTGCTACAGTCGGCAGTGGCCTCCACACACGCAATGCCGCCTAAAAGTTACATCGGATTTACTTTTCCTGTTGTACCAAGTCCAGAAGCTTCATGACGATAGAACGTCTTTGACTGGTATTATAGACGTAAGATTTACAGCCTGCTGTCCCCTACAAACCCCAATCCACAATTTTTAACTCTTACACATTTTTTTTTCGTACATGACCAAGAGCCTCGGAAACGACAAAAAAACGAAGCTTGTGCGACTTTTATTCTTTTTGCTTCCTGCCCTTTTTCTCCGCCGTCACTGGACCAATTTTCAAAAACTACAAAGTTTTTGCGTTCTTGGCATAGTAGTAACATTGCGTAAAAACGTCATCGAAATCCGCGCGGTACTTCTCAAGTTGTAAGATTAGCGGGCAGACCGACAGACAGACAGACAGACAAACCGACGGAAATGAGAGACATGGTTTTTCGTGATGTACATGTCATACAACATCCAAAAAACATAATATCTCGTTTTCAAAATCTTTCGCGATTACAATAAGCATGGGACGTAAAAAACATTTATTATATCTAATTCGCCTCAGTATGACCTATAACAAAAAAATCATAAACAGGGTGTTTCAAATTCGACCCTCACACCATTACGATCTCAGAGACTGTACGAGGGTAGTCTGAATAGTTTCCCAACCCAACGTGAAGATGACAGCACTTGTAAATAAAAGATAGTGAATTTCGTTATTCATCTGCTGACAGTTAATCACCAAAGTTTAAGGTATTTTGGACGCGCAGTCTGATTGATTCGATGTGATTGTTTTTGTGAAAATGGACTAAATCGAGTATCGAGCTGTCGTTAAATAAGTTGTTTTTAAAAGGCAATACGCCTACGCGATTCCGTGTACTGGGACACTGCCCCATCATTTACCACAGTGAAAATTTGGGCAGCTGAATTTAAACGTGGCCGTAAGGGCTTGGAAGACTATGAACGTTCGGGACGTCCAAAAACTGCAATTACCGACGTAGAGTTTCAGTTAATATTCTAAAATTTACCGGTCAGTTCGTGTTCATCAACAATTTGGCTGCTCAACTTTTTGCCGTATTTTAGATTATTTACGTGTTTTGTTGCCGCTTTTTGTTAGACAGGTAAGTACTAGTTCCATTTATTTACATGGTAGCAGCTCTGTTTGATTATGGTTACCGAGTTCTTAGAATATAGATCTGTACTCATTTGAGTACAGCGGGCTTATATAAGGTCAAACATGTTTATTTGCTTTTTTCTATGCTTTTAGGTAGCTTTTATGGAAAACGTTATAGAACGCTTGACTTAGCTGCAGATGATGTAGCAAGTTCCAGTTACCAAAATATATCGGTGGTGGTCATTCCTCCAGATGTTGATTACCAAACAGATAATGAAGATATTGATGAGGATGATCTCCAGCCGCAAAATCTTCCCAACGATGTTGCAGGGGAAATAGAGCTTCATTAGACAAGTGATAAATCAGACAGCGATGAAGAAGACAACCTTCCACTAGCTACACTAAGAAAAAAATTACTAAGCGATCAAAATAGAACTGAAGAACCTGCCTGGACAGAAGATATGTTAGATATCAATATGGTGTCTACAACAGGTTACATGGATCGCCTGGATGCCATGAAAGACCAAATCAGACATAAAACGCCTGTTGAAATTTTTGAAAAAAATTTCGACACTGAAGTTATCGAGTTTATTGTGGAGCAGACAAATCTGCATGCCTCTCAAAATAACAATAATCTATTTCATGTGACTCCGGAAGAAATGAGGGTATTCCTTGCTATTTTAATTATGAGTGGATATCATAGACAGCCGCGAGAGCGCAACTATAGGTGTCTAGATGAGGATTTTTTTGTTCCCCCAGTGGCTTATTCAATTTCAATGAACCGTTTTCAAGAAATCAAAACGTACTTGCATCTGGCAGATAATTCACAAATCAATAAAAACGATAAAATGTACAAAGTTAGACCGCTAATGAACAAACTAAACAAAAAGTTTGGAGTATTCCACAAAGACTTGTAAATTGATGAAGCCATGGTGAAGTATTTTGGGCATCACTCTTCGAAACAGTTTATTAGGGGAAAGCCAGTTAGATTCGGGTTCAAAGACTTTATGCTCTGCAGCTCAACTGGTTACTGCTACAATTTTGATAGATATTGCGGGGCAGCAGTAGATAACCAGAAAGACTCAGCTTTACCGTTAGGCTCAAGGGTTGTTCTGAACATGCTGGATGTCGTTGATGTGCCCACAGACCACGAAGTATTTTTTGACAACTATTTTACGAGCTATAATTTGATGCAAACCTTGAAAGAAAAAGGCTTTCGGGCCACAGGCACAGCAAGAGAAAACCGTATAAGAAAATGTCCCTTGGCACCCTCCAATGCAATGAGAAAGATAAATCGCGGATATTATATCGTTTTGAGAAAACATGCTTGATGGTTTTTGTAAAATGGAAAGACAATAACGTTGTCACCATGGTAGCAAATTATGATACTATTGAGCCACTTTCCAAGGTAAAAGGCTGGTGTGCTGCTGCCAAAGGAAAAATCGATGTACCTCAACCGAGACTTTTCTCCACGTACAATACGTCCATGGGCGGTGTTGATCTTTTTGACCAATCCGTCAATAACTATAGAGTCAGTATACAAGGAAAGAAATGGTGGTGGCCCCTTTTCACTCACATGCTAAACGCCGCACTCGTCAACTCTTGGAGGCTATACAAGTCATGCGATAATAAAGAACTGGATCTTCTGGGATTTGAACGAGAAATAGTGCGTCACCTAAGATGTTTCTCGAAAACTACTTACTCTAAGAAACGCACCTATCAGTCTAATTAGAAATGAAGGCGGCCACCCCCAAAAAATACACAAACAACTCCGATGCCGAGTATGCCACCAAAGAGTACGTTGGACGTGCATAAAATGTTAGGTCACCCTGTGTTTGGAACGTGATTGTTTTATACAATTCCATAGTTGTTAGTTATAGCATAAGTTTTCATAATTTGTTACTAGCAGTGATAAATAAAACATTTTCATTTTCACGTAGTTTATACCTAATTAGCCCACTGTACTCGCATGAGTACAACTCATTTTTTTAAAAATACGAATTTTTTTGTCAAAAAGTAATTTATATTAGCATTCTAAAACAAAATCAAGCAGGAAATATAAAAAAAAACTGTTTTTTCGAGAAAAAAAAATCGTGGGATCAAATGGGTTAAAGTGAGGAGATAGCAGAGATTATGAAAATGTCAAAAGAACGTGTTTGTCACATATTAAATCAACATTTAGGCATGAGAAAGCTGTCCGCAGTACAAAAACGTGTTCGAATGAACATTTCCAACGCTCTGCCTGCGCAGTTTAGGCGCAATAAATCCACGTTTTGGCGACGATTAATTACTGTAGATGAAACTTGGATGCACCATTATACCCTCGAAACTAAAATGCAGCCCAAACAATGGACTTGCAAAAACTATTTTTTCGGCTGGGAACTTGATGACGACTGTTTTTTGGGATTGTCATGGAGTTATTTTAATCGATTATCTTCAAAAAGAAAAAACCTTTACAGGAGCATACTACGCATCATTACTTGACAAGCTGAAGGAAGAGCTTGCGGAAAAACGGCCACATTTGCAGAAAAAGAAAATCCTGTTTCACCGAGACAATGCACCGTATCACACCTCAGCGGTTGCCATGGCGAAAATCCACGAATTACAGTTTGAACTGCCTGACCATCCGCCTTACTCACCAGATCTAGCCCCAAGAGACTTCTTTTTGTTCCCTCATCTAAAAATTGCGTTTGGAGGACACAGATTTTCGTCGAATGAAGAGGCAATCACCTTCGTGAACAATTATTTTGCAGAGAAAAACGCCGAGAACTATTTGGACGGGCTACAGAGATGGGAGCTCGCTGGGAGAAGTGTGTAGAGGTACAAGGAGACTATGTTGAAAAATAAAAATAAATTAAAAAAACAGACAAAATATCTTGTATCTTTGTTAGGTCGGAAACTATTCAGATACAAGATCGCTCAAATGAGGGCAGTTACGTATTTAGATAATCAACAAAATGCCGGAATTTTGTTAATTACCTAAATAAGTAAATTTGCCCCCAGTGCGACTTTGTATCCTTACAGTTTCCGAGACCCAATGGTAAGGGTCGAATTTGAAACACCCTGTATGCTGAGCTGAGCATTGGAAAGTTAATAACTACTGATAAATTTGTTTCTTTACAATATGTGACCTGAGCATCGCGTTACCATTAATTTTGTTTAGTTTGTTCTATACTCTATTGTATAAAGATTTTTCTGGTTCACTGTTTTGTCCTGTCCCAATTAAAAAAATACTTAGAAATAATTTCGTGTTTGAGCGACTGAAAATCAACTTGTTCTTATGTTCTAGGCCCTGTGTAATAAATTTTCTTTTGAGGTAGTTCTCATATTAGGACAGATTGTAAAACCTAAGATAGGCATTTTGATGGTTAATGAACCCTTAGATATAACGAAAGGTTCATTTCTGGCCTCAATATCTCAAAACAAAATTGAATTTGGACATGGAAGCCAGCATATAAAAAATATATACATATAAAAAGGATTTTCCATTGAAAAATGTTTGGTCTGATTTCACTTTGGGCTACCTTGTATATCAGAAAATATATTTTTATTTATAATTTAGTTTTTTCTCAATTTCTTATTATAAGGAATCTAAGGTACTCTATCAGATCTTTGACCCACCCTGTACAATGAGTCTAGGAGTCACTTTTCTTAAAACTTACTTCTTGTGACATTCATCTTTTCCACCTGTACCCTTCTACTTATAACAACAAAAATATCCACGTATAACTCTATCGATCGAAAAAAGTTATGAAAATTTGTGTTCATAGTATAACTAAAGTGAGCAAATCGGTCAATGTGCTTTCAAAACGGCAACATTTTGGAGGTTCCAAAGCACAGATAATTCTACATACTGTAGTTATATACTATAAGGATCCCGTAGCATGTAATATTGTGCCGCTTTCTATTTGTACCCTGTCAGTCAGCTGACAACATGACCCTCAATCAATCTGTGCTCACTTACAGTTGGCTGTCACAGAAATTCAAAAAATTACTACAACCATAAAAACTGTGCATTTCTTATCAGATGGTCCATCTACCCAGTACAAAAATATTTTTTTTTTGATGAAACACTTTCTAGCAAGATACTTAGCTGTAAACCATCTGAATTGGCATTATAGTGAAAGTGGCCATGGTGAAGGTGCACCTGATGGGGTGGGTGCTGTTGTTAAACGAGAAGCTGATCATTTAGTGGCTATGGGAAGAGACATTCCTAATCTTCAAAGTTTAGTAGAAGCATTGAGTGATTCTACAAAAGTGATAGCTGCTCCGGAGCTTCGGTGCGATACATCAAATAGTGACAAAGATGAACAATTTCTTCCCAATATCTTTTAGTATTTATTCACCGTTTTTTTGTTTAGCTAAAAGGAGGCAAAACGCATCCGTCGATAACATGGCAGGTGAAAAAGGTCTGGCTTTTGAGAATTCGGATGACAGCATACAAGATCCGGATTTTGTAAATTCAGATAGTACTACTAGCACCGACAGCTCTGAGAGACATTTAGGTTCAGCTAATGAGGAAAACGTGCCAGAACCGGCAAAGACAAAGAAGCGTCAGAGGAATATAGCTAAATGGAAATGTAATGTGAGGAAACGTAAATCCCTTTCTGGTGAACCGTATATTTCTAAGCGCAATACTGTAGTTAATGTCAAATCTATGGGCCCATCTTGTAAAGATAAGTGCAGGTTCCAATGCTCTAAAAAAGTTCACCAGATCGAGCACGAGGGTATCTTTAAACAGTTTTGGTCACCTTCCAAAACCATCAACGTTAAACGAAAATTTGTTGCTTCATGTGTACAATTAGTTCCAATCAAAAGGAGGCGTGAAAGAACTGGGGAAAGGGCAAATAATAAGAAAACTTCCAATAGGAAATTCAACTTCACTATTGATGAAATTCAAGTTGAGGTCTGTAAATCGTTATTTTTGAACACTTTAGGAATTTCGCAAACATTTGTGTCTACTGCTCTATGTAAAAAAGTCATAGGTGGTATGGTTTAATCCGACAATCGAGGTAAAAAGGTTCCCCCAAATAAAATATCGGCTGAGGTAAAGGATACCATAAGAGACCACATTTTGAAGTTTCCAACAGTAGTCTCATTACACTAGAGAGCGCTCATCCAAAAAATATCTCGAAAATAGCTTATGCATATAAAAAATGTACGAGCTTTATAAACAAGAAATGTTGGATAAAAATATTCTTGAAATTGATATTCCAAAGCTGTGGCTATACACCGAGATATTTAACAATGAATTCAACTATTCATTTAAAGTTCCCGATAACGACACGTGTGACCAGTGTGACAGATATCTTTTGTTCAACTGAAGCAGTCGACTGAAGAACGGATGGTCGTACAAAGAGAGTATGATCAACATCTGACTGAATCCAGTGACAGGTATGCCCTCAAAAGACAAGATAAATCAAACTCGAAGGTAAACAAAAAACATAAGGTGTTGACAGTTGATCTAGAAAAATGCTTACCAACACCAGCCTTAAAGAATGCTCAAAGCTTCTATTCTTTAAAATTGTGGACATTTACACAATTAAAGATTCTCCAAAAGTCACACAACTTGTTGTATGTGGGATGAGAGTGTTGCAGGTTTAGGGGGAAATGAAATGGCATCTTGCTTACTCAAATGGGCTCTTGTCAATGTTGGCAAGGACGTTGAAGAGTTCACTATATGGTCAGATAACTGTCCATCACAAAATCGCAAAATTAACTCAGTTTTAGCTTACTTTACAATTTTAAGGCAGATACCAACATTAAAAGTAATAAATCACAAATATCTTCTAAGGGGGCATACTCACCTAAAGGTAGATAGTGATCATTCATTAATAGAGAGAGCAAGAAAAAGAATGACTAAATTCCAAATCATGACTCCATGCGATTCGCAACAGCTGGTGCGAATTTCTAGTACTAGTAATCCATTTGATTAACATGGAGACTACCGATTTCAAAAATATCTTGTCACTGATAAGAGGGATCCAGTTCAACGTTTCTGCATAGAAAAAAATTTGAAAGTGGAAACGATTTCAAAATATCCCAGTTAGTTCACATTCAGATTCATGCTGACCATCCCGGTAAGATGTTTTGTAAGGACACATTCAATGGAGATTTCGAGGTTTTGGATTTGAATCGTATTTCACGAAGATCGGTCATCTTTCCTGAAGAAATTCCTTTGATCAGCGTTGGACCTAAGCCCATATCAGATAAAAAGTACGAAGACCTCCAAAAGCTAATGCAATGGGTACCAAAAATGTTCCACAACTTTTATCAAAATATTCCTCAAACTGCGAACAATGTCATTGACGGATAGAGTTATCAATTCATAAAGGCCCTCATTTAACTCTATACAGTATCAAAATGAATAGTTTGTTAGTTTCCAATGTTCACGTCGTATTGCATTTACTTTATACATTATGATAATAAAGAATGATTTGGGTTACACATTCCATGTGTTATTTTAATAAATTAATTAATGAGCTAAGTGCAGGAAGGAATACTGTTTTCAGAGGTATAAAATACTGCCATCTAAATTCAAGAAACTAGCATACCATGTCCACCAATAGAAAATAGATTCAGATGTAAAAGGTACCAAGTCCTGTTAAACAAAAAATTACTGGTATTAAAACAAAAAGTTCATGCTCTTAGGTGAAGCACCACCTTTTCGTTCGTAGAAAAAAAAATTTGAGGTTGATCTGTAAATGTGCAAATGAACAAGAGCAGAATATTTGAAGAAATATCCTTTACCAAGCTCTCCTGTAAAATCTACCTTTTGTGACATAGTACACTTTACCTCTGATGTACAGATATATATATATATATATATATATATATATATATATATATATATATATAGGTATGCTTTATTATAGTTCAGAATCATCTGTAAGTCCAGCGAAGCAAGAATACTCAGATTGTAGTACTATATCTGCCGTTTCAATCACTTGTGAGGGGACTCCTGCTAGAAAAAGGTAAGTTTAATTTATATTCTCTATCATGTTAGTTTGTAGTATATTAAAATCTCTATGAAATTGAACATTTCTGAAGTCCTATATCCATATGGTAGCATTTTATATCTGCTGAATTGATATCGTAGATGGAAAAACACCACCATTGTAGGTTTAAGTACAACAAGAAAGTATTCAGGAAATTATCTGGGGTTTTGTAATGATTTAAGTAGAGCTTATATCAAGCTGTACCATAAAAAAGATGATGAAGTTGAAACTCATTCAGTTTGATATATGCCTTAATATAACCCTTACTAAATGTTTGATAAGTCCTGATTAGCAGTATACTATTCATAGCACTTATTCATTTGTTGTTTTCAGGTTTTTCATGGATGAAGAGATGTATAACTTGCCCGGGCCCATCAAATGAAGAGTAAGTCTTATTAAACGTTTGTGCTTTTATAATGCTACAAAGGAATTAATTCTTCTTTGTAGGCAATATGTCCATACTTCCTCAACATTATCAGCATCAGAAAGTGATAGTCCTGCTAAAACTGCTGGGGTACAAGAGCATATGCTTGATAAGAACAAAAGTAACATAAGAGGCGAGAGAAGTTTAAAAAAACTTATTGAGTAAATAATATTAAATTGACCTTGGGACGAAGACGTAGCTATTATGTTATGATTAAGGAGTTTATTCTTAATTTATTTAAAATGTTTTAAAGCAGTTTTAGGTGATTTTTCTTAAATCTGAACATTTCAGGAAAGTTCGCTATGTGGGTGATATATCTAGTGAGGATTTTTCCATCCCAAAAAAGGCAAAAAGAAATTTCAGAGTTCTGAAATCTGCCTTAGAATCCAAGAGGAAAAAAAACGTGGCCTCCAGACGACAGTAACAACTTTAAGGAGAAGAATTAAAACATTAAGCAGCCTGTTGAAACTGCTGAGAACCAAACATGCATCAGAATCGTCAGAAAATATGTTAAAGGTAACTAAGATACGTCCACAAAGGACTCCAACCACTAAGCGTAATTATTCATATTTCAGGAATCATTACCAGAGTCTGCTGCTGAAATTTTGGAGCGAATGTTGATGGGTCCTGCATCTCAAAAATACAGTCTAGCTATAAGATCATTCGCTTTAACTCTAGCTTTCTATTCACCAAGAGATTATAATTTTGTGAGAAATACTTTCAATAAGTCACTTCCTCACAACAATACTATAAGCAAATGGTATCAGTCAATAGATGGTTCACCAGGATTCACAAAAGAGACATTGAATGCATTAATATTGAAAAAGGAAGAAGCAGCTGCCCAGGGAAAAGAATTTTTTTGCAATTTAGTTTTAGATGAAATGTCAATTAGGAAACAAGTAGAATGGACAGGTACCAAGTTTTGTGGATCTGTTGAGGCAAAAGAAGTACTAGTATTCATGCTAGCATGCATTAATGGGTAGTGGAAAATACCAGTAGGATACTTTTTCTTGGATGGCCTTAGTGGTGCTGAGAAAGCCGACGTAGTTAAACACTGTCTTACATTTGTTAACCAGTCAGGAGTAACTGTTACTTCACTAACATTTGACGGCGCCCCTGTTAATTTGACCATGGCATCACGTCTAGGAGCCAATTTTAGTGATCCCAAACAGCTGAAAATATACTTCAATCACCCTATAACTAGCAACAAAGTTTATATATTTTTAGATCCTTGTTACATGATAAAATTAGTCCGAAATACTTTTGGTTCTCAGAACTATTTGACAGATATGTCTGGCAACCAGATTGGAATTTTTTAGTGAAACTGGTTGATATACAAAGTTCTCATTACACTTAGCTACAAAAATAAGGCCCAGAAACCTCCAGTGGGCAAGGGAGAAAATGAAGGTGAAAATTGCGACTCAAGCGCTGAGTAAGAGTGTAGCAGATGCGCTGTTATACTTGGGGGAAGACAACGTCTATTTTTATACAGATGTTTAACGATCTATTCGACATTTTCAATTCCCGGAACAGATTTGCAAAATACTTGTACAGGAGGACTTTATCCCCCTGTACTGCCCACACTTTTTTCCAGAATTTTTTTATTTAATATTACGTTTGCTGCCTCACAATATAAATTGTCTTGTTTTCTTGATTAGGTTGAATCAAACATTTTAAACAAACACTTTTTCCCCAGAATTTCTTAACAGCTATCAAAGTATCGTAATCGCGAAACATTTCGAAAATTAGATCTCATGTTTTCTGGATGTTATACGATATGGACATCACGAAAAATCATTTCATTCATTTCGTTTGGCCTGTCCTCTATTCCTTGGCTCGTTTATAACTTCACACAAGGTTGCTACTATAGCAAGGACGAAAAAGATTTGTACTTTTTGAAAATCGGTCCAGTGGCAATGAATTTAACGAAAAAAAAAAAAACGAAAAATCAAACAAAAATCGCTTAATTTTCGTTCTGACGTTTAACTTGAGGAAGATAATCCTATATAAACTGAATACTCTGCACTGACTCAACCTGCTTGATGCCATTTTTTTATTGTCAACTCTGTCGGCCACCAGCTGTTTATTTCTTGTAAATTGGGTCTTCTAAATAATGTACGACAACTGTTTTGTAACTTAATTTTCCCTCCTGTAATACGTAATACTGCAACATACAGAATTATTGGTTTACAGTTTAATAGGTGGTAAGAGGATTAATAACGTTTATTTTTGTTTTTAGATAGCCTAGGTTTCTCTTATATTCTAAACTTTGTTCTTATATGACTGCTACTATTTTGGTTATAATTATTATTTATCGTAACAAAGCTAATTATTCTATACAATATGCCTATATAATATGTGAACCCAATTTGTTTTCATAGCAAGATATAAAAATTATATTAAAACTTAGAAACTGCTCGATATATATACATTTTAGCTGATACTTAGTGTATTTTTATGGATGAAGATATGAAAAAGAGCTATGTGATTATATTAAAACTTATTTGGGGTCTAGATAATCATACCATGTTCCCTGATTTGTTAAATTTTGCAATATATATATAGCTGTAATTGAAGATCTTCCTAGAATATAGCCCTGCTGACTGATGCTAAACAATTTATTTTTAGCCATAAAAACACTTATTTATATACAGACAGAATTGTTTTGAGAAGCAAATTTAGAATACTAAGGGGCGTATAATGATGAATAGACCACCCTGTTTTAGTAACGGTTTTATTTCTGACATTTTCAAATGTTCAGAAAAAAATCAAAATTTTAGAGAATTATTAATAATGTAACAAAGTATCTTCAATTTCATTTACAATTAGCTTCACAATGTTTGTTGGTATTTCATCAGCACTAGGACTGTACTTATTTTTCAGTTTGTTTGAATTTATCACAAGATCATCAGGTTCATTTAATTGAAGGCTAAGCATTTCAAAGTACATATTTCCAACTTTACTCTAAGTCTTCTTTATTTTTACTGGCTTTACTTCAAAACAAAACTTTTCAAACATCCACATTGTCTACAAATTTCAACCAAATCACACAATAACATTGCCACTTTCTCTCTTCTACATGGTGGCATGATTACAATTTCGATCTGACATGTGAGCTCTGAGTTTTTTAAATTATACTATTTTCAATATCATTACCATTAATTAATATAAATGAGTTACATTATACCCTTCCTCATTCGATGAGCTTAAACCAACTACGAGCCCCTAACCACTTCAGTTGGCCCAACTATTGAAATCTTAGTTTTTTCTTATCAAACACAAAAAATGAAAATGTAGCAAAATATTAACAAAATATTAACAATGAATATTTCGATAATATATAGAAAACACGAACTTTATCACTCCCTAATCAAATTTGCAGCATAAAAATAACACATGTTGCAATTACAGCATATCAACCTATTTTCATTTCAAAGCAAAATAAGTCTATAACGCATAGGTGGCTGTGAAAAATAAAAGCCATGACAATTGTTTTTATTAATCACAGCTGTCAGAATATGTTTAAAATAGTTTTGGGTTATTAAGGTTTTCAAAATGGGTAGACGAAAGGTTATTAGTGAGAAAATTCGGTTACTGATAATTAATTTTTTTAATTCTGGGAAATCAAACTCAGAAATTGCAACTTTGTTGTGTGAGAAATATTGTTAAGAGATATAACGTAACTGGTTCAGTTAATATTAAGCCACAATATGTGAAAAAAAGTAATATCACAAATGCCGACCGAAGAGCATTAAGAAGAATCGAGAAAGTCAGGAGTGCCATTTATTTACAATTAAGTGCTCTGTGGAGTGACGCTGTTGGAAGGAGAATTTCGAGGTCCACAACTCATAGAGAGGCCCACAAACTGGGATTTAGCACATGCAAGGTAAGTTTTCTTATAAAAAAAGTGAAGTAAAAACCCTAAAGTTGCACAACTTGTTTATAGGCCAAAGAAAAGCCACTATTAACTCCACTGCAAAAGAAAAAACGGCTTAGATGGGCTAAAGAACATAGACAATGGACACCTCAACAATGGTGTGCAATGGAGTGATGAGGCCCGATTCGAAGTTTGTGTTGGTGACAGTCGCATTACAGTTATTCAATAAATGACTCCATAATTTCAAGGCTTACTCAGGAAACATTTTTGTATAATCGTCAGAACTTACTGTGACCCGTCAATATATTTAACGTGAGATGTGATATATATTGACTGTGTAGCCTGGACGTCAGTAATTATTGATGTATATTATGCAGAAATGCACTGATCGTTCGGACCACAATAAATACTGATCGTGTGACATTCGTTTTACCGTTTCCGAGATCCCAAAGGCGAGGTTCTAATTTGAAACACAAGTAACATAGCAAAATTAGGTTTACATCTTACAGAGATTTCAACTACTTGTGACTTCTCATCTAATAGATAGTTATTCATCTTGCGGAGGACCATGAGCGAATAATTTAATTTTTGTAAAAAAGGCTGCCACCCCTCTTTATTTGACAAACTGCTGAAATAATGACGAAAAAATGGAAGTGGTCGGTTATTGGGATGCTATGATCATTCGTTCATTCCAGTAGTCGGACACAATATTACTGGCCATAATCCACATTATTTGTTAAAACTTTGTTTAATTCCAAGAGAAAAAAATAAAATTTGAAGAGAAAAAGATAGATTGGACGACTAAGTACGCCATTTTAACTAGTATGACGATCGTGTCTTCGTGTCAGCGGCCACTCCAATTTGACCTCAAAATAGTAAAATGATATGATTAATTTAGGTCGTAAATTTTGAATGTCTTCTGAACGTGCAACAAGAACAGTATTTATATATTGTTGATTTTACTTGCCTTTAAAGTGTATGTCACTCACTACACAATACACGGTGTAAACGTGTCGACATCAGCATTCGCAAAACATACACCACAGACCACAAAACATATACACTGAAAGAACCCAGTGCAATTCAACCGGCAACACGAATGACAGTTGTCGCCATGTTTTTGCGGTGATAGAACAACTATGACACAGAATCAACGCTTGCCTACTCAGAATAATTCCAGGGATGATATATGCCGCCATGTTCACTTATTGTCATCTTTATTTTTATTTGGTTGTTTTGAATGGCTTTCCTAATAACAAAAATCAATTTTGCATTAGGAAAAACAATTCATATATTTGTGAGATTGGGTTCGTTCAAGAGTGATTAAAACAATATAATCGGAAAAATAACTTTATTCTGGTAGGTAACGTAATCTGGTGCATTTCCAATATAGTGGAATGAAAAATCAGAAACTCTCATGGGAGGTTTCTTAATAATAATTCCAATATACGATCATAAGGAAACTACCAAAAACCCGTGATCCCGCACTCAACAAAAAATCAATAACAAAAATATTGTGAAATCTTGGTACTGTTGCGTCTTGTAGAACTTCAGATTACACTGTTTTTTCACTTGAAACTTATAGAGGATAGTGTGATAGATTATTTTAAAACAAAAAATGTGTGGTTGAAGCGCGCTTTTCATGGAACATTTCTCACAAAACTGTATTTTTAGCAATTATTTCCGCCATCCTTTCCACTGCCATCTGCCATATGACGTTGAAGTCTGTGCATAAGTCATAGTATATGCCTGCGGGGTTGCCGGAGTGGGCTCGGGATTTAGGAAAAAATATGAAAAGTGGTAAATTTATACACATCTATTAATTAATTAGAGACAAAAGCGAAAAACTGAAACAAACAACAGTAGTAAAATAAAATTCTTAATAATCATAAAACAACATTAGTAAACAAAAAACAACAAACATTAAAATAAAAAGCTAAGTGATAACAAAAATAAAACAGTAGTAGAACAAAAAAACAACTTCATGTGACCGGATCCACAAAATTCAGTGTGTGGCGGATGTAGGGGGAAACCTCTCCTAGGTTCTCCAGGCAATTGTAGCCGGTTCAACCGTCCGTCCAGATTTCTGTTCCCGGCTTGACAGAGTTCATGATTTCACTCTCTAGAGTACCCGCAGTCCTAATGGGAACATAAATAATGTGCCCACGTTTCGTGGAGACATCGAAAAGGCCCAGGACCCACTGCTCCCTTCGAGGAAGTCGGCCTACGTTGTACTTTCGTTTCACTATAAAAGATACGTCGATTTGGACGATACATCCATCTCCTCTCATTAATTACTTCAAAGCACCCATTCATTGCGAGCTTTCTTGCAAGGCTCCTGATTCCTTGCAAATGCAAATAATGACTTGCAAAACGGAACACTGATGGTAACCTACTGCAACCCTTTAATAGGGATGCAATAGAAAAACAACTTTGGTGTTGTAGAAGCGGGTAGACAAGCTAGTATAATATCGATTGATTAAATCCCAGATCCAAATGGGTTGGTCGTCCTTTCTTAATTAGTGAATATTTAGTACAGCCAGGCGTTTTAAACAGTATGTATTTTGTACACATAGGTACGTATGAGAAGTGATCAGTCATCATCTTACAGTTCCTTCTTCAAAGCTGCATATCTAGGATCAAGGTACAGGCTTGCCATCGTAGTGGCGGGGAGCCACCAGCACTGAAGTGATTAACAATATAAGAATAAGAAATGGTGGCAAGCCTGTACCTTGATCCTATATAGTAATTATTATACGTATATAAATTTTCCACTTTTCATATGTTTTCCTAAATGTGGAGCCCAATCTGGCAACACCCCAGGCAAGCGCCTCTCATATACTATAATCAAATTCAAGCGGATAACCAAATGGAAATGGTATTTACCATTTTGGGTTGGTATTTACCAATTCGTTCAAGCGAGTGTAGTTATCAGTTTGGTTATAAGATCCGTGACGTCACGAATCAGCTGTTATATGTCATAGTTATCACCGCAAAATTGTGGTATTTACCCAACTCAAGAGTAGTTTTATATTTCTGGTTATTATTTGAAATGTGACAAGTTAGAATTTTGCCGGCTATTGGATATTGTTATTGTACTTCAGCTTCATTTTTGAGAAAAATGATACAGGCTGACTTCAGTTTTATCATAAAGTGGAGCACCTTATTAGTTATACTCATTACTGTTGTTGGGGACACTTTAAATGTAGTTCCTAAGCGTAACAAAGTATCCTGTGTAGCCATATACCACAAGAATATTAAAATATGGCCTTATAAACTCACTAGATGATATTCACCTGTATATGGTTTTGCTAATTTCTTTTTTCATCATTTCTGCTGAATTAATAAATGTTTTCTTTGACATGCGGAAAAATTTAGAGAATTGAAAGTTATCATAGCTACAAAGCCATGGTTCCATCATTAAAAAAAAATCTGAAAAAAACATTTCTCCCATGAATATTATGAAAGGTTTCTTATTTAAACTTTCAATATACAGTTGTAGACGAAAAAGCACCGATTATTAAGTGATAATAAAAATAATCATAGATTATATACGCGCTTTTCTAAAATAAACAACTTGCAACAAAACCGCGGTTAAAACCAACGCGTTCAAGTGATTCGTGTAACTGACGTCATCAACCCGTCTGTCATCTTGAACCATATTATAACCGCGGCACATAACACAGAAATTTTGGTTATTCGCTTGGATTTGATTTATGAAATATTCATAGACGTCAACGTCATATGGCAGATGGCAGTGGAATTAATGGTGGAAATAATTGCTGGAAATACAGTGTTTTGGAAAAACATTTTCATGAAATGATCGTACTTCATTCACACTTTTTTGTTTTATAAGAATCTACCAGACTACCCTCTATAAGTTTCCAGAGAAAAAACAGTGAAATCCAAAGTTCTACCAGACGCAACAGTATCTAGAAGATTAGCGAATTTCTTACCTGATAGTAGTAGTATTAGTTTATTGGTATTTTACACAAAGTGTGTTTATGCAAGTCAAGAATTTTATAAATATCTGTAGCAGTAGCTGCTTATTATTTTAGAGGAGTACATAAAAAGGGTACAGAAATTAGTATAACAACAGTTACAATAACACGTTGAAACAACACTTTAATATTTTAAGTGTTTTTCTGGTCCGAGAAAACAACATGGCCACGCAGGACAACTGTTGAAATGTATTTTACTAGACTCTAGAAGACTATCCGTAGCGAAAATTTTGCCGAAATCATTGCACAAAACTTAACAAAATACAAATGAAAATCGCCGCATTGAGCTTTGACGTTCTAAATGACTCCGTTGGTACCCCGGGATGATGGATGACCTTGTCATTCTTGCCACCTGGATTGCGGAATTGCCAGCTGCTCATCGGACGATTTTGTTACCTCTGCTATTTTGCTAGGATTTTATAAAAAAAGAAGTTTTGAATAAAATATTGGGAAATACCAAAACGCTAAAGGTGATTCTGATAAATAATCTCATTATTCGTGCAAGAACAAACCAAACAGTAAAACTGGTGGTGTGTATGTTTTATGTAAATTTGTATTTTTACTAATTGTGAAATTTTTAATTATTTATATCTTGCTTCCACTATTTGCACATACACATAAAACCATTATTTATATTGTAGATTTCCACGTGCATGAATAGTGTGTCTAGCATAGGACTGATATTTAAATTACAGTAATAATAAAAATAAAAATAATTCATTTATCAAAAAACTTAACTTTTTAAAGCTGAATATAGTAAAAGAACTAAACAAAGATGTTTTTGTACAAATTTATTATCGATACCTACAAACATATAATTTTATAATACCTCACAATTTTTTTTTGTTTTTTTTTTATACTCCAACTACCACGAAGGCCTAAGTCCTAAGTACCCATTGGATACCGTGGGGCTATAGGGGGATACATGGGAAAGGGGGGGTCGCTACACGGACTCTGGCGAGGGAACACGTGTGCATGCAACATGCACACATTCTGGCTCCGCCTACGAGAACCGCCGGGTGGTACCTCCGCGTTCGACAGTCAGAGACCATCTACCACCTACGGACAATCACAACATCCATAGCCAAGAGAAAAATTTCTCCTAGGACGGGACTCGAACCTGCACAGCGCACGGCGACTGATCAGGAGACCGAAGAGTCTACTACTGCGGCCACCGCTGCTGCCTGAATAATATAATAATTGTCAGACATGCTTTTTGTAATCTACAATTTATCAATCAATAAAGTTATGAGAGTATAAGTTATAATTATTACCATGTAATATTATACCTATTAGAAATACTAGCAAGTCGATATACATAGACATTATCTAAGATTGAGTCCCACAAAATTTTATATTTATACTAGGTGTACCTAACATACGAGTATAATATCATAACAGTGCGAGTTTCATTAGAATGTGACATTACAATATAGATCCTTCTAATAACAAGTCAATATACATAAGATATAATATTAAGTCAAAGCTTTTTCCTGAGCTGTTTCAAGCACAGACATAGCTCCTTAATATGAGATTTATATTTCAGGTCACCATATCTTTGTCTAATTTAACTTGAGCCTAAGTTTATTTTTCACTAGCACTAGAGCTCAGCTGTTGATCAGAATTCAAACTTTATAATATATATATATATATATATATATATATATTACATATTGTGAACAAGGTGTAAAAATAATACTGCTCTTTGAATTCAGTGAGCTTGACCGATTGACCCCAGTCAGCGGATGTCAATAAATCTTTCTGCGTAGCTTATCTCCTACAATTTTCCAGTTTCTGATTGTATCATGTACAAGACAGTGTGTTGCTACTTTAAAAAGCTATATCGAATTCACAATTCTCTATAACTCTTGATATGGCATATTGCTTTTATACAAATATATAAGTCAGGAAAAGTGCTGCTAGCTGAATTCCTAGGTGTAACAATATCCCTTCACAGTGCTGGTTATACTGCAAATGTACCTTGCCAGAATTCATTCAAACTTGATAATCGTATAGTTCTTATTGTGGTAAGTACTTATAGGAATGAACAACCTATAGAAATTATCTCTTCTGTGTGGAGTATCAGTTAGCTGCATGCTGACCTCATGATTGTTTAGGACAAGACTTTAGGATCGTATAGTCAGCAGGGTCCGGAACAGATTCATGTTTTTCATATTTCTTCATATTATTTTTCAAGTTTCATAAAATTTCATATTTTTAGAAAAATCTTCATATTTTGCATTTTTTTCCCAATAAAGATCAACTGAGGGAATTTTAAGTTGCTCCGGCCGATTTTTTGGCTGTGTTAGCAACATTTTTTTCAGGAAGTGGTCATCATTGTAAACCTTGTTTATATAGGGTGACTACACAGTTTAAAATTACATATTTCAGTGTTGTATTTTTACTCCCATGTAACAGAAAAATCAAGTTTAGTAACCAAAAATGAGAAAAATTTTAATTTAGGAATTATTTTTGGTTGCTATCAAATAGGTACTTATTACATGGGAAAATATGACTGATTTTAGTAGAATGGTGACAAAATGTCTAAATTTCAAGAAGAATGGTTGACAAAGACAGCAATAACTATTTGATTTCTCATTGGGCCATAAAGCACAGTGAAAATGAACTTTTTTGCAATGTTTGTCTTAAAGTGGTTCACATTTCCAGAGGATTTTTTAGCATACAGCAACATATAGATGGCGAAAAACATAAAAAAATTGTTTTGCTAAGCTTTCTTCGCAAAACATACAAGTGTCTCAAGATTCGGAGAAAGCAGGTAGTTCTTTGCATACTCTAACAAACAGTAAAGATGCAGCAGTTACAGCCGAGCTAATGTGGGCCCTTAAAGTTGTAGCATCAAACTTTTCGGCAGATTCAGTATCTGGGATAGCTAGTTTGTTTAAGAAAATGTTTCCAGCTGAAGGTGCTGTACCAGATCAATTTTCCTTAAGTCCGAAAAAAATAAGTTATCTTATTACAGATGCAAATGCTTGAAGAAGCCAGAAATTTTTATTATTCACTTCAATATGATGAGACGACCAATAATGCTGGAAAGAAAGAGTTGCAAATAAGAATTTGGTTTTGGTCAAAAAAAGCAGGCCAAATAGTATCATTTCATTTAGAAAGCTTTTATATGGGCCATGCAACGGCAGAAGATCTTAAAAGTGCAATTTTAAAAGCAATAGATAATGCCAACTTGCCATTAGCAAAACTTATCTCCATCACTAGCGATGGTCCAAACGTTAATAAAAAGACATTACGCCTTCTCAATGAGTATATTTTGAGTATTCGAGGTAAGGCGCTAATGGATATGGGGTCATGTACCATCCACACTGTTCATAATAGTTTTTAGAAGGGTCTCAAGGAGTTAGGAGAAGATTGCTGTAATTGAATTATAGCTACATATCATTTTTTTGATGGATGGCCTTCAAGGTGCGAGGACTATAATGCGATACAACGAAAAAAGAGTGTTCCAGAACACAAATTCTTAAAGCATGTTAGTAGCAGATGGCTAACTTTACGTCCTGCTATTGAAAGGATTTTGGAACAATGTGAGGCTATTAATGAGTACTTTCTTAAGTTTAAGCAAAAAACTTTAAAATGTGAAATGCTCTTTTTGCTGTCGGTATAAGCTTATTTACAAAATATATTACTATGTTCCAGAAAGAGGAACCATTAATTCATAAAGTATATTCCGAATTGAAAGACTTTGTTATTTCGATATCCATCAAAATTTGCAAGCAAGACGTAATTAAAGCTTTTAAATCGATGCCTTCAAATATTAATCCTTTTGAAAAAAATAATTTAATGTCATCACAGAATTTGATTTTTGAAAAATATTTACAAAAAGAGTTATTAGCAGTTCCAGAAAATGATAAAATATTATTGTGGCATAATGCGCAGAAACATTATTTGACCGCCGGATCCTACTTAATTACAGCTGATAACCTGTTAAATAAAAATCTTAAATATTTAAGATGTCTTAATCCTAGCAGTAGAAAATATGACTCAACGGTTAAAGATTTAACTAATCTTTTAAACAGCCTTCCGCTAGATCTAAAGTTGGATTGTGTAGTTGACGAATGGAAATTGCTACAGTTAGAGGAAGAGCCTCAAGAAGGAAATGTTAGAGTAGAAGAATATTGGAACTACTATTTTGAAAAAACGAATCATGCAGGCGAAATAAAATATCCTTCAGTTCAAACTTTGTTTAAGGCAGCGTTAAGTATTAACCATGGAAGCGCCGAAGTTGAAAGAGGGTTCTCTTTGTCTAATCAAGTAATGTGTGAGCTAAGAACAAATATGAAAGAAAAAATGCTAAATTCATGGCTCATTATTTGCGATGCATTAAAAATTTATCACAATAAGCCACAACTTGTGCCCATTAGCAAAAATTTAATCGCAATGGCACGAGTTGCTTATAAAAATTATAATATGAGTTTAGAAGAAGAAAGAAAAAGAAGAAAACAAAAAGAAAATGATGAAAATGCTTCAAAGAAGTTATTGCAAGAAGAAAGATTAAAACGAGATGATGCAAATAAAAGTAAAGATGAGGTGAAACAATTAGAAATCGAACTAAAAAAGAAAAAAAATGATGGGAAGCAAGTGTAACGGGAACTGAGACCAACTAATAGTGATGTTATTTCTTTGAAGACTCCAAAACAAGCACTTTCAGTGACATCAAATCGATCTGCAACTCTACTTGTGTTTGCAAGGTCCCATGATGTAATCAAAACACTTTTTTCTTTCGGTATTTCTGGCCATCCACCATGGTAAGACTTTGAGGTCTCAAGTAAACCTAAAATGCATGTATAATTTAAACAATATTGCAGACTGTATATGAATTGATAAATTCTCAGTCATGAGCAACAACTAGTATTGATACCGAATATTACTTCTATAGATAATTAGTATAGCATATTTATTTATATATAAAATTAACTTACTACATCGCTTATCAACATGGGACATACGAAACAATCCATAATGAATTGCTGTCATAAACACCATTAATTAGAAACTAGGTATTTGGCTTTGGCGTTATATATTTAAAAAAATCCTAAACATATAGTGACTAAACATCATCAAAAAGAAGCTGTTATTTCGTGTTAGGATAGTTTGACATTTGACACTACTGACATTCATCTGATCTGATCATCAAAATCACTTCACTTGACTTATTCTGATAACAATCACTTTAAATCACAACGAAAGAATATCCATATTATTGACGCGAGTACTGATACTTTAGTTATTTTACGTTATATTTATCTTCGAAATATCTCTTAGGGCCAATTTCACCAACATTAATATTATGGACCAATGGGAAAATACCTTATCGAAATGCAATTTGACAGAAGCTGTCAAAGGTCTCTGAATATTAGTGATTTCCATTGAAATATTGAACAAAATCGTGAATATTCGACTGTATTATAAACAAGACCACTTTTTGATTCCAACATGATGCTTTTGTACAGAAAAAACAGGAAAACTTTCGTGTATTTTGATATATGTTATAGGTTTACATTTAACAATCCGTTATCCCCCTCAGCGAATGGGAATGCGGCAAATAATAGGTGGATTTTCTAGCTGTTAAATTTGGCAGCAGATTTGGACGTTTGTTAATGCATGGCACTCTTGAATTTACCAACTTCAATATACTGAAATTATCAATACATACCTGTTGAATAGTGTGGATTTGTCTGTATTTTGCAAGAAAATAGAATATAAAATACATTCCATCCAATTCCTCATCTTCCTTTGCGTCATAATAGTAATCATTTATTAATTTATGGGTTTATGAATTTCTTCGAAGCAATAAAAACATTATGTCCTCTCCATCCTAAAACACAGATAATATATATTTTGTCGATATTTTAGCATTTTAGAGAGTTGGGCACGGAATTATTTGTAAGTACCGTGCGTTTGGCGCGTATAAGTCAGAAACTGTACCGGGTTAAATGTGCCTACAAAGTAGAGCAACCCGTGCCAAAAAAATTGTACTAATCAAATGATAGTCAATGCCTCTATGCTATAATCAGCGGTGAAATTCTAAAATGAAAGTGGAATTAAAAATCATGAGAATTTTATTTACTTACTTGAATCGTATTTTTTAAGTTCTTCCTCCATTTTTCGCATTTTCCGTTTCAAACGGCATATGGCTTCGAGTTTCCGCTTATTAGCTCCTCTGTTTTTTGGCATTTCCGAACACTGGACACACAAATGTACACGTAGCACTTGGCTCACTCAGCGCAAGAAGTACGGAAGGCGGGAGCTGGGTCGAGCGGGCGGTGAATCATCTTTAAACTTGCGCCACACAGCAGTAAGAGGTACTACTACAGGGTGATCTAGGAGGACGTGTCCAACAGAAGTATAATAGACAAACATCCATTACTAGTTTTTTTGATTTTTGGACTTAAAAACCATTATCTGTGAAACATTTTTTGTCTATGTCGATAGTAATTGCATTATGCATCAGGGAGATGTATGGATTGACACGTCTTACATATTATACCCAATTTCCATCAAACTCGTATTGTGAAATTTTTGATGCAAGTTCTTCAAGGAATCCAGCAAATATCTTTTTTGTTTTTTAATTTTTTTGCGAGTGATGCACTCTTTTTTTCCTGCCGCACAACGACTATTATTGTCATCTTCATAAAACTTGTGTATGATTTCTTCAACTCTCTTTTTTTTTTCGCATAGCCTCATATTTTGTATGATTAACTCCCATCTTTTTATATGTAATGGCTGTGTTTCCAAGTCTCCATATTTTATATTTATGTGTCAGTGGACTTGACAAAATCGTTTTTAAGCAGGTTTTTGTTTTGGGTGTCTGAATCTCTTTATCTAAAATTTGCCTTTGAATAATATCGCCAAATAACGCTTTTTTTTATCAATTCTGCTTTTTGATTAGGGTCGTTGGCCATTTCTACAATTTTACTTTCTGGTGTCAGTGCTTGCTTCTTTTGTATCATTCTATGTTTCAGTCTTCTGTTTCTTTGTTGTTCGCTGGCAAGTTTCTTCTTTAAATTTTCAATGAGTAAGTCCTTCCTCCTCAACATACTATTTCTTTTTCTCCGTTGAACTATACTCCTCCTTCTAGCTTCAGCTTCTCTTTCATTATTTAATAAACGAGCCTCAGGAATAATTTCATCTTCCGATGATGGCGGCGTATTTTGGTCCACGTATTTATCTGTATTGTCACGAATCTTTTGTTTTTTTTCTATAATCAGATGAATAGGCTACCTAATTTTTTCTTGCCTTTCTGTGCTCACGGAGAGTCATGTCTTTTACACACTTCCGTTGTCCTTTTTCCTTTTTCTTTAGATATTTTAGTCGTTCCTTTTCTTTGTACTCCGCCAGCAAAACAGGATCATTTTTAATTTTTTCCAATCGCCTCTTTGCCTGTTCAGACTTTTTTTTGCAATTTCCTCTTTAGACAATGTTTTTTTCTTTATAGGCGCCATATTCTACAACAAATACATTGGTATTATGATTAAAACTATGCATCACACAGTATGATCATCAGTCCCTAGATGTGGCATCAGGCCCTAGTCACTATTACGACTAGGGCCTGACGGTCTAGGGACTGACGAAACGAAGCAAAATCAAATGAAAGCTATTATTTTCAATAAATCACTATAAAATCAATAGGCGGTCAAAATAACAAAGCAGACCTAGCTCATACATTCAATAAGTAATGAGATCAATGAGTAATTATATATGTTTAAAACGACTTACCTAGGGCCTGAGAGTTTGACTGGCACAGCACGTGTTTCCGCAGCAAAGTCGGTTACCACACTAATAGCAAAATTGCTGCCGCGGCTTGGCTCGTGTTTGCAACCAACTACACACCGATGCTACCGTATTGAGTGAGTTATGAATAAGTCATATGTTTGGATGCCGCGTATTTTTGAATTTCGTAAATGACTAGGGCCTGATATTTTTTATCGCTTACACTTTTTGACTTGAAATAATGCGATCAAACAAAATTATTTTATACATTAAATCGTAATGACAATGTAAGCAATGTAATAGTAAACAAATTTAAATAGAGTTTCATCAAATTATTATTTAATACAATAAGATTACAGTGACGTGAATACTAAATTTGGGAGATCTTACATGGCTAGGGCCTGATATTTGGAGTAAAAAATGTCAATTTATTGAAATAAAGAATATTATGACATTTATCAAAATTGGTGACCGAACTAAATAGACTATAAAATATCGCTTAGTAGTTTCAGATATAGGATATATATTTTTTAATATTGTGAAAATTCATGCTAACACCAAGTTAACCAAATTTCAGATAACCACTCATATACGCTGTCAAGGACGATGTTTATCTCAACCGCTGTTATCGGAAACAAGTTTTTCTACCTGGGCCGTCGACAGTGATTCATGCACAGATGATTAGGATCGGTTATCTTTTTTGTTACTACCTAAACATGGAGGGTTAAATAAAACTAGCCTCCGTGTTATTCACCAAATAATTTCATGGATCATATAATATTCTTTACGATGTAATCAGTGACGGCTCGTGTTACGATCCAGTCTTAATCACATGTATTTTTATAGATCAACATAAGCTTGGTTGCATTATGGAGTATTATGATTTTTAGCATATTTTATGACCCTTGATAGTATTGCAAGGTTTTTGGACTACTGCAAAAAAGGAAGGGGGGTGGATGTAATCTCCTATCATGACATCCGGCTATTACCTGTTTTATGTTTTTTTCCGTAGCCTTATCATTTATTTCTATCAATTGCTTTCATAAACCTCGGCTAAAACATGGGGTTTTTTCTTTCATCAGGTTCAGACTCCGAGTCCACCACCACGAGCTCGGATATAAGCAATGATTCTGATTCAGATATTTGTAATGACGACAGCCAAACCGAGCGGACCACCGAAGCAAAAAGTGAATTATCCACTATTTTGGGGGAAAATCCAAACAATAAAAGTTCGTTTGGACCAGAATTAGCACCAGATTTAGCGAACAGATGG
This sequence comes from Acanthoscelides obtectus, assembly GCA_963669975.1. Lineage (NCBI taxonomy): Eukaryota > Metazoa > Arthropoda > Insecta > Coleoptera > Chrysomelidae > Acanthoscelides > Acanthoscelides obtectus. Next base: position 60,713,168 of record CAVLJG010000010.1, on the reverse strand, counting down.
TCTAGCTACATCGTGCAAGGCTTAGATAAAGAAACGATCACTAAGACCTTTGATTCCGTCCTTTTTCCTAGTAACTGCTCACTTCTAGAAGCCCCTAAGAATAACCCAGAAGTGGAAGCTATGATTCCTCCAACAGACGTTAAGAGGGATAAATTCCTTATGTCATTACAAAACCAATTGGGAAAATCAATAACTGCCCTTGGTAACGTGATGACTAACATGCTTCAAAACGTTGAGTCCAACACAGATCCAGATCCCAATCTAGTCGGATTAGTCGATGCAGGAAAAATGTTGTGCTCCATTCATCACTTAATGAGCACACATCGAAAATATATGGTGCACCGACATTTCAATAAGAAAATGCAATTAGTGGCCATGGGTCAAAGCAGAGATTCAATGCTATTTGGTGACGATTTTGCAGAAACATGCAAATCTGCTAAAAACCTGGAGTCATTAGCAAAGGAACTGAAGTCTACAACGGCAACCAGCTCAAAAAACTTGAAGGGGCATGCCTCGAGGAACCGGTGGCGGCCAACAGACAACAAGAAGAGGCCCAGTTACAGCTACAACAAACCAACATTCAAGACAAACACTTGGAACAAAAAAGATCGCTACAAAAAGGGAAAACGCATCAAGAAACAACACGAATGGAAGGGGCGCCGTTAGAGGTAAAGAATTATATTAATTTTGCAGGAAGATTACGTTTTTTTATAAAGAATGGGAGGAAATAACCAACAACAGTCTCATCCTGAGCTGGATCAAGGGGTATAAAATTCCGTTTAATGAATTGCCTCACCAACATGTTCCTCCAAAAACACGAAGTATCCCCAAGAATATGGAAAAACTGTATTCGGACTGCATAAATAATCTTTTATCGAATGGTGCTGTAAAGCTTGTCGAAAAATGCAAGGGACAATTTTTATCGTCCTATTTCTTGAGAGAGAAATCAAACGGCAGTTACAGATTTATTTTAAATCTCAAAAACCTAAATACATATTCATCTCCACCACATTTTAAATTAGAGGACACTAGAACAGTAAAAAATTTAATAAGCGAGAATTGTTTTCTAGCCTCTATTGACTTGAAGGATGCCTATTTTTCGGTTCCAATCTCTCAGAAATATAAAAAGTTTTTAAGATTCGAATTTGAACAGAAGATTTTTGAATTTCAATGTCTTCCTTTTGGACTATCTACAGCGCCTTATGTCTTTACAAAAATTTTAAGACCAGTAACCCAGTATCTGAGGGAAAGAGGGCACACCTCTATTTTTTACTTAGATGATGCTTTGCTAAAAGTGAAAATGAAGATTGCTCAAAAAACATTAGTGAAACATGCGTTGTGCTAGAAAAGTTAGGTTTTGTCATAAACAGAGAAAAGAGTTTTTTGAAACCAACTCAAGAATTAACATATTTGGGGTTCGTGTTTAACACAAATGCAATGACATGCACCCTACGAAAGAAAAAGTCTATAAAATCAAAAAGATGACGAAGACAATTTTGTCTCAAAAGGAAATAAAAATTAGAATCTGGTGCAGATTTATTGGTGATTTAATATCAATTTGTCCTGGACACATTATGGCTGGCTCTATACCAAACAATTTGAGAGAGCAAAATACCTTGCCTTGAGAAATCATAACGGAAATTTTGAGAAACTCATGCACATCCCCCACCATCTTGAAAACGATCTTATTTGGTGGCTAGAAAATATAGAAACTTGTTATTTCAACTTAAAAGTTCCCAGTTATAAATTGACTTTGTTCACAGATGCTTCTTCCACAGGCTGGGGAGCAGTATGTAATAAAAAACAAGCAAGAGGGTTCTGGGATAAAGAGGAAGTTGTCAAGCACATTAATTACTTAGAACTTAAAGCAGCGTTTCTTGGTCTCAAAACGTTTGCCAGACATTTAACGCGATGTAGAATACTCTTAAGAATTGATAATATAACTGCCGTTTCTTACATCAATAGAATGGGTGGAGTCAAATATAAAAATTTAAACAAAATATCCAGGGAAATATGGAGATGGTGTGAAAAACGAAAAATACTCCTGTTTGCATCTCATATAAATTCCAAAGGTAATTTCTTAGCAGACTCGGCTTCTAGATCTAAATCTATCGAAACAGAATACTCTTTACATCCCGAAGCTTATATAACTATAACAAAACGTCTAGGAGTACCAGAAGTTGATCTTTTTGCCAGTTATCTAAATACTAAATGCAAAAACTTCGTATCTTGGTACCCAGATCCAGCAAGCTTCATGGTAGATGCTTTTACCTTGTCATGGGAAAGTATCAGGGCCTATATATTTCCACCCTTTTCTCTTATCCCAAAAGTTCTTCAAAAAATTAAATCCGAGGAAGCAGAATGCATAATGGTTTTCCCGATTTGGACGTCACAAGCTTGGTTTCCAAGCTTGGAAAATATGATCATATCCGAAACAATTATCTTCCATCCACAATACAACTTGCTCCTATCCCCTTTCAGGAAACCACGCCTCCTATGGAAGAACCTTACCCTGGGTGCAGCAATTTTATCTGGCAAATCTACTCCAGGAAAAACATATCGGAGACTTCAATAGAAATTATTGTTGGATCCTTTAGCCAAAACACACTAAAACAGTACAATAGCACATTTTTAAAATGGTGGTCATTTTGTACCGGCAATACTAATATAATATTTCAGGCAAACGCACATAACATTCTCAATTTTTTAACCCAGGAGTTTGAAAAGGGAGCAACATTCACAACAATTAATACACATAAATTTGCTCTAAATTTGCTATCTGAAGCTGGAAAATCTGTAGAGGTGGAGCGATTTATAAAAGGAGTTTTCAAGGCAAGGCCATCTTTCCAAGGTATGAAGAGATCTGGGATCTTTATCCGGTATTGGAAATGCTTGAGAAATTACATCCTTTAGAATCTCTGGACCTAACAAACCTGTCAGTTAAGCTAGTCTTATTACTTGCCCTTGGAACAGCTCAAAGGGTCCAAACACTAGCAAAAATAAAGTTGAGCAACATACTTTCCTCAGAAGACGGACTTAAAATCATGATTACCGATATATTGAAAACGTCAGCACCCAAGACGCCACAACCGGTATTGATATTTCCCTTTTTTAAGGAGAAACCAGAACTTTGCATAGCGACTACAATTCTTCATTATATAAAACGAACAAAACTATCCCGAAAGAGTGAAAACTCTCTTATATTAACTGTAAAGAAACCCCAACATCCTGCGACGACACAGACAATAAGTCGTTGGATAAAATATGGATTGGGAAAAATTGGAGTAGACATAAATAAATTTAAAGGTCATAGTACTCGCCACGCATCTTCCTCGGCCGCTTTCAAAACTGGATTGAATATTGAAATTATAAGGAAATCAGCTGGTTGGACTGAAAAGTCAAGCTCTTTTGCTAGGTTCTACAATAGACCGGTATCTGCCAAAGAAACACCATTTGCGTGTTACATAGAAACATTAACAAAATCGTAATGCGTAATGTGCTTTAATCCACGAATTAGAATTAAGTATCTATTTTCCTATTTACAGTTTTAGCAATTTCATTCTGTTTATATACCATATACCTTAATTCGTAATTAAATTAGAATAAGTTATACTATTTTCTGTCAAAATTGCTCGAATAAATTCTAGTAGCAAATTGTGCTTGGTTATGTTTCAATATCTCCGATCGCCTTCCAATATCTTTGAACATCTACAGGGTGATCTAGGAGGACGTGTCCAACAGAAGTATAATTGAGGATTAAACGACTTACCTGTAAAGAAGTTCAATCCCAATTATACGAGGTTGGACACGTCCTCCTAGATCACGCCCTCCCTTTTTAAGAATGTCTTGCCTTGAGACTACCCCAACCCAGAAGGCGATCCTGAACTTGTATCTACGCCGAAGTATAATGACGAGGCTTACGGAAGGCGGGAGCTGGGTCGAGCGGGCGGTGAATCATCTTTAAACTTGCGCCACACAGCAGTAAGAGGTACTACTACAGGGTGATCTAGGAGGACGTGTCCAACCTCGTATAATTGGGATTGAACTTCCTTGCAGGTAAGTCGTTTAATCCTCAATTTTTCTTTTTTGACTGGCGGAGATATCTATCTGACACTCGCAGGGTTGCCAAGTCTAACGACGATCAAGTCCCGTGGTGGAGGGTGCGAAATGAATCTTTTACATTTGCTGGTTTTGAATTTTGTTCGTATCATGATTATAAGCATCTTTGGTAGATTGTTCGATCCTGAATGGGAAAGATCTCCTATTTATGAAAATATTTTTGGTATCATTTAACTGTTGCAATCAGTGCACAAACACTGTGACATATAATACCCGCTGCCCTATCAATACAAATTTAACATACGGTCGCCTAGCCGTGGGGATGCAGTGGTCGGGATGAATATCACGGCAGCAACTGATGATTTGGGCATGTCTGGTAACAACGTATGAAGTGAAACTCGCTAACTTCACAAATTTGAAGATTTTGTACAATTTATTTGAAAATGATGAAATATATGTCTGATTTGGTAGGGTTATGTCGCAGCCAAATGGCAGTCACTCTTTCTCACACAGTCCGGATCGAAAGATGACGATACTCGTGAAATGTATTGATACTTCTAAATATAGGATCGTATCGAACATCCCTACTGTCAAGATGTATAGCCCAAGGTACCGACGGAGCTATATTGCGGCGCCAAGGAAATAATTTTAAATTTTCATTTGCATTTTTTTAAGTGTTGTGCAATGATTTTGGGAAAAATGTCACGAATAATCTTATAAAGCATAGTAGAGTATATTACAACAGTTGGCGGAACTTACTCCACTGGAACCAGGAGGGTGAAACGGGATATTAATGCACAATCTGGCAACCCTGTCGCACCCTCACAAAATGACCGCGGATAACCACACAAGTCACCGTGTTGTCATTGAATAGCATGGAATTAAACCTTCAGAGTATAATATGTTTTGTGACTGGTACCAAGAGTTGACAGATCCCAAACATGTGTCACTCCTTGAAATGCAATAATCAGCTGTATTCAAATAATGTCTAATATAAATATAACCTAGAATATGTACTCGTGAAAAAGAAAAATATGGCAAATTTGTAGTTTTTTTGCATGTTTTAGGTTTGATGGTAGCTTTAAGACGTACATATATTTGGGAATTTATTAATCGCTGTGGATATAGTGTGGATGTTTACGAACGAAAAATATTCAACTTTATGGATGTATGGATATCAAAAAACCTGAATGGTTTTGTGGGAATATCAATCTAAGGTGCCATAATGGTTCTGATGAACGGCAAGTAAATGAATGAATGTTTGGAAACGAGCATTATCTTTTGGTAGAGCCTGTCATGAAGTAGGTGCTTAATAGCTATCTGCAAGAGGTTTATAGGAAAAAAAACCAGTATCACATATCTATTGAAGGAAATAATATAAACATGAATAAAAAAATCAATAATAGTAATTAAAACATGAATTTAATTAAAAAATCAAACATTTCTTAAAATTTTGACTTAATTATATGTAATTTCTTAATATTCAATAAGCTGGTGATGTTTCAATGACAAGTTGTCATCTCATACTTTGACAGTATTTTGTTTTCAACATTTCATAGCTATTGGTTGCTAAAATTTGTTGATTGGATGTTGAAGCTCATTCGCTGTATCTGACGGTCTGTTACCCATAGGTGGAGAATAACGGACTGTTGTTGGTGAAATTGGGCCTAAGTGAGTTAACAGATCGAGAGTATTTAGAAATAATACAAAATAGCGATTCTGAGGGCGATTTCGATGGCGACGCCGAGGAATGGGAAAATATCCGATCAAGAAGATCAAAACAGTTGTTGAACAAACTAATACAGGGCGATGATCCTAGTACAAGTACTAGGCGGCTTGCAGCCCAGTTACCAAGTTCCCAAAGTCTTGCGTGGAGAATTTTAAGTCGGGAAGTTTTACATCCTTACCATCGGCAAAATGTGCAATGTCTGCAACCCGGCGACGAAGTGCAACAATGTGTTAAAATTTTAAACGTTCCATTCGCATTTGTATATTCAGATTTTGTTACTTACGTTATCTTTTTGTTATCTACATATGTGTGTTTGTATGCTTGAATATCATTTTTGTATGAAAATATCTTTGTAAATACAAATTTTTTTTTAAATTATCGCCATTTCACTAAAGAATATAATCAAATATACAAAGACGTATAGTCATTCTTAACCGGAAGTGGATAGATCAGCGTGTCATAAAATGTTGATTGGTAACGGGGAGCGGATAAATCAGCAAGCGGCGTTTTCCCCGTAAGGGCAGACATATTTTGTAACAAGATCCTCCGTTGCGAAAGGGTTAGGTGATGGAACCTTGTACGACCTACGCCAGAAAATTTAATGAATACACGTGGAAAATGAGGAATTTGCAGGAATACAGTGCCAAATAGAGTCATTAGCGCATGATGATGTCTTGGAAAAACAAATCGACGAGCGTGAGCTCGTAGAAAGCTATTTTGATCGCTATTTAGGTGTAGCAAAATTATTGATAAACGACAAATCAGAAGTCAAATCTGACAAAGTCCTCGTCATCGACCGCGAGCAGTGCGCATTTGCTTATACATGATAATGAATCTATAACTGATATACAGAAGTTTCGTTACTTGAAGGCTGCATTACAGGGTGATGCTGCAAATTCAATTCAATGTATAGATTTCACGGCAGCGAACTACAAAAACGCGTATGATGCTGTAATAGAGCGATATGACAACTATATATATATGTATATATATATAACCTTTTTTTGCAAAAATGGTGTATTCTACTTTTTAAAAAGTGTATCTATATGATGTAATGTAACGGGAACTCCTAAATACATATGAAATCTATTCTTTTTCAGTGTTATCGAGTTCAAAAGTTTATATGTACCTCAAAATTTCGTAAATTTATATAAATCAAAAACCGTTTTGTACTTCCTTAGCCTATAAAACAACACAAACTAAATATTAAATTGAAATGAAATAAGAAAAGAACATTTGCGCATTGGGTAAAAAATGTGATTTTGGTCATTATTCTTGAAGCTTTAGGCAACAATTTTTGCAACATTTACATTTACTTTAGACAATTTGCTTTTTTACACATGAAACACACATACTATGTCTTTCTTCTTAATCTTGAAGGACATATGTAGCAACATATCCTAGTCTTCAGTGTTTGATTTGAATACTGAGGTATATATCAACAGTCCTAAAAAATCTCTGATTACAGTTTCATCAACATCAGATAGTCCGATTTTCTTGCAATTCTTATAAATCAGACGAAGTTTTTCATTAGTTCTTTTTAATATCATGTTGTACATTTCCGCAGAGAAAAGCGCATCAAAATAGTATAAGCCACTATTTGACTTTTGCACATGAGAGCGTACTGATGGAAGAATAACGATGTTATGAGCAGGTGTGCGAACGTTTCTGGTAAGTTCTTTCTCACTCCACTTGAATATATTACGGCCATACAACTACCCAGCTTCTTCTGTATCAGTCTCTTCCTCCTCCTCCTCCTCCTCCTCCTCATCCTCCTCCTCCATAGTCGTTTTTTCGTTTTTCTGATCGATTTCCTGCTCGCTATCGGTTAAATAATCGCTGATAATTGGCTCTGCATCCTCTGATTCATCATTACTAAAGTCACTATTCGCCTCATTGTACTTTTGTCTACATATTTCTTCAAAATCGGAATCCGTTGGTTTCACCGTACTACTGTTGGACCAGCGAAAGATTGCAAGCCGAAAGAATGCGGACAAAAAATTGCGAAGTTGTCAGATGTTCTACATAAAATGCGGTCCATACATATTAACATATTTAAGATATAGAATTGTTCCGCTGAATTTGGCAATGTAGCTGGAAAACCCAGGCCGCAGGTAAACATCCGGTCGCTGATTGGTCCAAAACTCTTATCTTATCTGAAACTAGAATAACGTGCCGATGGCACGGTCATTTATAAACCTACTCCCATAGGCGTAGGCAGTTGGCAAATACTTTGAAAATATAATTTACTGTTTAGTGGTGATAATGGAATTCAAGCATGGGAAAGTTATTCACAGCCAGGCAAGGGAAATAATAGCAAACGTGATACGTGCTTGCGATGCAGAAGCGGCTAACAATACTTTCGTTTATCCACTGGTAGCTAGAAATGCAAGGGCGGCATATTATACGGGTGTTAGTGAACGAACTATAAGTAAAATTAGAAAAGAAGATAAAGACAGGCAAAATGCAACCTCCACACAGCCTTTAGCTTCTCCCGGAAAAAAGAGATCACGCCCTTCTGTGATCCAAAAAATTGATGGAGTCGATTTTTCCATTATTCGGAGAATGATAGAAAAATTTTACTGTGATTTTAAAGTGGTACCTACTTGTAGTAAACTTCTAATCAAACTGAAGGAAGAAATGGAATTTCCATTTGGTAAAGAATCGTTGAGGCTGCTTTTAAAAGCAAAAGGATTTTACTGGCGTAAATGCCACAACAAAAGGAAATTACTAATGGAAAGACCCAGTATTTTACATTGGCGATACAAGTATCTTAGGTCTATTAAAAAGTTCCGGGAAGAAGGAAGGCATATTATTTATTTGGACGAAACTTGGGTTGATAATGACCTCACTTTCAAGAAATGCTGGCAAAGCGAAGAAATTATGGGTGTCCTGAGCAATATAAGTTCTACAGGTAATAAAGTTTCTTTCACCTCGATTTTGCTTATTATACATTTTTCTCAATTTTGGAATATTCTTAATAAGTGCTCATTTAATTTGTCTAATTGAATACATAATCCCTTGCAAGTATTTTTTTCTCAAAAATATGTTTTTTATACATAGTGATTCAAAAAGGTGTTGGCAAACTTAAAATAACACTAAAATGAGGCTATTTATTCATTTCCAGGACGACTTATAATTGTTCATGCGGGTTCGCAAGATGGTTTTGTTCCTGGAGCCTGTCTCATTTTCAAGGCTGGCTGTGCCACTGGTGATTATCACGGTCAAATGAACCAAGAAAATTTCACGAAGTGGCTTACTGAAAAACTATTTCCTAACATTCCTCCTAATAGTATTATAATAATGGATAATGCACCTTACCATTCAGCTTTGGAAGACAAGCCTCCAACTAGATCTTCTCTAAAAAGAGACATCATCACGTGGTTGAGCAAAAAAGGTATAGAGCATGATCCTAATGCTAAAAAAATGGAGCTTTATGAAATAGCTTGTCTACATAGGCCACCATCTGATGAGAAAAATTATAAGATAGATAATTTAATAAGAAGTTTCGGACACACCCCACTTCGAACGCCACCCTATATGTGTCAGTTTAATCCCATAGAGATGATTTGGGCACAAGTAAAATTTTTCATTAGAAGCCATAATACAAGCGGCGAATTTACTATAAAAAAACTAGATGAAATTTCTAATAAGGCCATCGCTTCAGTAAGTGCCAGTGACTGGCAAAAGGTTATTGGACATGTTATAAAAATTGAAGATGAATATTGGGAAAAAGACAGTCTCATTCAAGAAATACAGGAAGAAATAATAATCAACATAGGAGGTGAAAGTGATAGCAATGACAGTTCCTCAGACAGTGATCATGACTCTAATCAGGATTGAAACTATACTAGATTGGCTACCTTTTAGAATTTTTAGATATTCATTTATTATACTATTGGTTTGTGGCTTTTAGTATCTCAGTAGAAAGTCTAATTCTATGTGTTGTTTATGGGTTATTTCATCAAGAAATTACTTTTTGTTTTCCTATATTTTTCTATTCAGTCAGATATTTTTGACTTGTTGTATTCTATTTTAGAAGAATGCATAATTTGTTTTGCTGTTCAATCATAATGCGTACATAGGAATATTACTTGTTGCCTAAAAAATATATTTATTTTGTTCTCAATATTCAGTGTTTGTGTATATTTATTTCTTATAATGTATGTTTGGTATCACGTCATTATGAATCGCAAAAAAATATTAATACTACCAGTTGTAATAAAATATAAATTCAATTAATAATTCAAGTCTCTCCGATCTCCGCCTATGACTCCATATAAAATCGTCTAATGGTAAGGTTTTTTCATCGCATTTCCCCCTTTCGTCCCTAGCAATCTTTGGCTGGTCGATCAATACGTGACATCGCCAATCAAAAAGTTGCACTAATGGTGACACGGAGTCTACCGGACTCCCTATAAATATTTTGTGAATGAACATTTGTAGAGCGCTCCTCTTTTCACAGATTAAAACATACAAACGTCAGGAAGGTACACCGAGCAGCATGATGCAATGCAAAAATAATTGTAGAGGGAGTAGTCGTATGCCGTAGATCCGGCGGAGTCTCCCAGACTCAGTGTCATCAGTTAAGGGTCAAGTTACTAACTCATAAACACATGCAGTTGGTTTTCCAGATAATTCCGTTAGCTACAGGAGCACCTTGCGAAATTGGACGCATTATCGACACTATCCAAGCATTTGAAGTCTCTCGGGCAGTTTGGTGAAGTAGATTCGTGGGTCACGCTGACAATCTACATCATATCTACAATGTTAGATAAGCAAATTTACTAGAAACAATAGAATGGAAATGTAGTAGTGTAGTAATGATGAAATGGTCAGAGGTCGTCCAAATGCGACCATGAGTAAATGGCGTCAACTGTTACACACACTGTCTGGTTTGCGATGGCAATCACTTTGTGCAGAATTGCTCTTTGTTCAATAAATTAAGTGTGTCAGATCGATATGATAAGCTAAAGGACAAAAAAGCATGTGTGAACTGTCCCAGATCAGGGCATTTTAGTACACAATGTAGATAGGTACATTGGTTGCAAGCGTTGCAAAGCTAGTCAGGGGCTTGCAGTTTTAGACTCTGAGAGTCAATCCAACTATATCGCGAAGGAATTTTGTAAGAAGTTGGGTATCGCTACTACAAATGTCCGGTTTACGGTATCTGGGCTCAATGAAAATGCTTTAATAGCCAAGGCACGGTGTGCTTTAGAGATAAAATCAACAATTAATGCTTTTAATAGGTGTTTGACTTTTTACGTGTTGCCTACAATAACAAATGATATCCCGATTGCTGAAGTTGATCACAATTTGTTGAATACTCTGAAAGATCTGCGTTTGGCAGATCCATCATTTTATGTATCTGACAAAATAGACATGTTGATTGGCATAGAAATTTTCTATGAACCACTTTGCATAGGTCAAGTCAAGTTGGGCGCAGGCATGCCTTTACTTCAAATAACCGTCTTAGGATGGGTAGTGTCTGGACCATTAAGTTTACATCCTGGCCAAGATACGGACAAATCAATCTGCAACCTCTCTGTTAGTAATAGGACCATTCAAAATCAGTTAGCCTCATTTTGGCAGATTGAAGAGGTGCCAATGGAAATACCCAAATCTGTCGATGAGAGGTTATGTGAAACACATTTTGTAAGCAGTACAATACGCGATACGGATGGGCGTTTTATAGTCTCCATTCCATTCAAAGATAGTATAATGAGGCTTGGCGATTCTAAGGTTATAGCTGAAAAGCGGTTCCACAAACTGGAACAACGGTTAAGACTGATTCCCATCTAAGCAGCATCGAACGGCGCGACGCAGAGCAGAGCGGTGTAGCGAAATGTATTATTGTCTACTTGTAATTAAATGAAACCGTTTTCACCCAAGCAGAGCGGCTCTGCGCAGAGTCGAGCAGCGCGGCGCAGCAAAATTTTAATTCTTCGTGGATCACTGAATTCACAGCATTGTAGCTACACATGCGCGGCTCTGCTTGTTAACGGACAGCTGGGAGTAGAAAGTTTCGCACGCAAGCAGCAACTTGAATTTTGCCAAAAAGAGATAATAGTTTTAATTATGGACGAAGAAAAAATCGAAAAACTTATCCTTCTTGTGGGTGAATACAGTGGGTTTTATGATATGGCTAATAAACACTACAGTAATCGAAATAGCAGGGAAATAGAGAATAAAATTAGTGAAAAAGGTAAGTACTGATTAATTATTGCTTTTTTATCCATTTAAATAAAATATGAACGAATAGTTACTTATTATATTCTCTTTAACAAGTAATTGAATACAAACAGTATCCAGTTCACTGGAGCATCTTCCTCCAATGTTAGTTATACCTGTAAAATCTGGATCTTCATTTTCTGTTTTTTCTTGCTCTAGTACGGTTAAAAAGTCATTGTCATTTCTAACTTATGCAAACATAGACTAGATAAAATTATTTTATTGGCACTTTTTGGGTGAATATTGAATTTATTCAAGAATATTCTAAACTTTCGACAAAGAATTCCAAAAGCATTGTCGGAGACTCTACGAGCTCTTGAGAGACGACAATTGAAAATCCTTCTATCTTGTGACAATCCACGTCCTGAATAAGGTCTCATTAAATAAGTTTTACAAGGGAATGCTTCGTTTCCCACTATTACATGTGGTAAAGATTCGCCATTTTCGGTAATGGACCGATCCTTGGGCATTCCAAACGTTCAATTTTTAAGACTTCTCCCCATATTTGAATCATTAAATATCCCACGCCAAGTTGAACGAGTGTATAGCCACGTACTTCAGCCAACTTCGACAAATACTTCGACGAAGCAACTTTGCGAGTAGTGTAGCGGAGGCTTATAATAATACACAAAGCCAGAGAGAAGACGTGCGAATATTATGATTACGAAATTGGTACAAATCTTCCGCGTTCCATTTCACAGCCAAACACACTATTGTCAGCGAAGATACTTCAAGCATCCCGTGCTACAAGTGTAAAATCAAACGTGCAGCCAGAAATGCTGAATCAATACCGAAAAAAATATATATGTTGATGATAACAAACGTAGCCGTTTAGAAAAGCAGGTCAAAGATCCAGTAAAACCCATAAATGAAAATAGTCCACTACTAGAATTTTTTGGTTGACCGGGAGCTGTGGGCAAAAATGGGGGGGTCATGTGATACAGCAGGAAACCTACTCGGAACGATAATGCTAAATGAAAAAATAACTTCTAGCTCTATGCCGTCACTTGAGAGCGGTACATGTAAGTACAGGGAAAAATTGAATTTTCTGTCCAGAAGGGGTCGGAAAAGACTAAATGTTTTTTTACGGCTTTCTTTAGTATCACAGATGCCAACAAAATAATCACGATGCAGTTAGTGCCGTACGGAAATAATGGTGCCGGAAGCCATAAAAGATTTTTAATTTTCAGGAAATTTTCTATGCGGAAAAATTAATTAATTAACGTACGGCATTGCTACAGTTACCTTTCTGTAATTTTTTACATTTAATATTTACCAACGCCGTACATATCTGCTGGTACAGAGGTGAGAAAACTTGGATCGCAACCCCCTACCCTTATATAGTATAATGGTGGTGAATTGATACAAGTTCAAATTAAATAATTTTAATAGTATTTGGTAAATTAACGACAATTTTTATAATGCCGTACATTTTTCGTGGAATATATGGCTACACGGGGAAAATAGTCTTCCCCCAAAAATTGTAATTTTATGGTGAAATGATTTTGTACGGCATTAACATACTTCATTAAAACTTGAAATAATCATCAAGAAAAAATATATGCCGGATAAAAAGAATAGTTCCACGTACATTAAAACAATAATTTTCACCTATGGAAATTATTCGTATTATAAAGATGATTTATTTTTACACGGCATCTGTCCGCTTTGCTTTCTACATTTGTATAAATTAGTTATAATATAATGCCGTACACATTCGCCGGTTCGAGGGTAATAAATGTAGCCAAACATTCATAATATTTTTTAAAATTTAAAAATAATAAAATTATACACATTTTATACAATAATAAACAGTAAAGATTATGGAAAATTTACAAATATTTAAATAAGTGCAGCTATACGGCATGTGTCCAAATATACCACCAGATGAAATATATAAAATTTGAAACTCTCAAAACTGCCCTCGTATACCTGCATTCCTTATACTATTGACAATAGCGGTAGCAAATGGTGCTCATTCTGGACCGGAGGCGCAGAATACTATGAACCATAATATCTGAGGAGTGACCATCCAAAAGTCGATAAATCCATAAGATCTTGTTTTGAGAAATCAGTGAAAAACCAGCATTGAGAAAAATATTAAAGCTGTCTCAGATATTTATTTATTCTGTATTTTATTGGACTCTTTTGATTATTTTCTGACATTATAATAACAATATCATTGAAAAGTTATTGTTTATATTTATATTTCAAATTTGTTTATATTTATATTTCAAATTTGTATTTATCGACTTTTGTTCAACAGGAATTGGATTTATTGAGTTTTGCCCAAAATATTCTACTAATTATAATTTAGTTTTCAGTTAAACATTATTTAAGGGGTTTAAGTTAAATAAAAACTGTTTTCGACATTAAAACACGTTTATAGAATGGTAAATACAAAAATAAGAAAAAAATTATAAATATGAAGTCCGATGTCTTCTTCTAAGCAATCGCACACCTCTTCTTGCTCACTCTTCTTCCAGTACTGTTTCGTTCTGAGATAATAGTATATCCTTATACCAACTCAGGTCTTCATCAAGTTTCCATCCCTCTCCAAATTCCTGTAGTAGCAAATTTCTTAAAGATTTTTTTTCTTCAATGGAACGGCCAAGTTCAATAGAATCCAATTTTAGCTGTGATTCCTTCTTTCCCTTTTTTAGTAAATATTTTGGCACCTCAGAAGTACATTCGTATCTAAAATTTTGGAAGCATGTCACAGAAATAGTACTTGAAGAATTTTTACGCAGAACTATAATTTTCATATCAGAAATAGTCAACTTTCTTTAAACAATTTCCCAATTTTTTCACATCATACAGTAGCCAATCTGTTCCAAGGATTTCTAGAGATCCAAACTCAGAATATAGTTGTTCATATCCTTCCTTCTTCTTAATAGTAGGATGTTTCCTCAGTTCTTTCTCTACCCTTCCAAATACTCTGTCTGCTGGCAAAAAACTATGCCCTCTCGCAGGAAATGTCAGGCGAATTTATATCAATTCTGTGGGCGAATGATGTCTTAGCCAATAGTATAACGTGTGCACCACATGGGAATTTTTATTTTGACCTCCGCAGCCATCGCAAAAAAAGCCTAAGAACTCTTATATGATTTAAATTTAGACTATTCAGGTGTGCAAAAAGAGCAGATAAAACTTCTGTTGAGCCCCTGCCAGCCAAGTCTTCAGTCCAGATATAAAACGTTGGACTTTTAGATTGTAAATCAACATAGCTGAGAACATAGAAACTTATTTGTTGAGCGTAAAAGGCGTTGTTGATAGGGGTTCGTGGCAAGGGTTGAACTTACTGCATATAAGAATAAGGACTCTGGTACGTTTTATCTCATCAATTCATAGAAAGTGTTGGCCCGTTTTTTGTGAACGCGTAGTTCTATCATTAAATCGCTTTTTTTCTTGACATCCTTCTCTATTTTGATTTTGTGCTTTAGTCTATTACAAAGTGCACAAGAGTCTGATGCTGGCGAAGAAAAGCCAATATTAAATTTGGTTCTAAAAATAAGTCCATCATGGTATGACTGCAAGGATCTCCTGGCTCAATACACTGTGAATTATACAGGGTGACTTCGAAGTTGAGTCATTTATTTTAACAGTGAGTAGATCTGATCAAAAGAAATGTTTTTTTCCTTTACCATTTTTCTGGTAAAATTAAAGTAACAAAGTTATAGCCCTTTGGAAGTTTGAGTACCGCCCTGTCTCAATAATAATATCATGTACTCGTGTTTGGCAACAACGGATATAATCCGCCTTACCGGTTCATCGCATCGGAAACAAAAAAGCGAAAGAATTTGGAACGACGTTTTTGCAATTAAGTGTTTTATTCAGTTCAGTTATACATACAGTCAGTATCTGTCGGTTAGCGTGTGAATAGTTTCTGTTGCGTGGCTCAAACGAAATAAAAAATGGCACATGTTTATGCGGATCGGTTTCCCAATCGAGTGCAACCAACCCCTCGTGCCTTTGTTAATGTAGTACAACGGGCTCGTGAATCAGGTGACTTAAGATCTCACAGGGGACCTCACGATCAAATACAGGTCCGCACTGAAATACTTGTCGGGAGGATACTTTATAAAACAAGGTATTTTTTTTTTTAATTTTTTTTTATTTTTACACACATATTCTGGTTTATCTTCCTTCTACAATCATTATCTGAAAATTAATGACTCAACTTCAAAGTCACCCTGTATATCTTATGCAACTTATTTATGCTAAGATGCGCTGGCAGGTAAATCCTTTTGGATTTTGCACGATTATAATGACTTTCGCGACCTTTTAGGTTACTAATAAATTCTATAATTTTGTCTTTTTTATTCTGTGATTCTATCGCCCCCTCTGCGATGTTTTACAACTTTTCTGTTATTAATTTTCTTGCAGAGGCAGATTTAAGTAGTACATGGTACTAAAGTTACGATTTTTTGGGACTGCCTTCAAACTACGTTTCCTCTCAACCGGTTCAAGGGTAATTTTATAGCTTATTTTAATATCCTGTTCCGATTTATCCGTTGTTGCATATAGGTGTTTTCTAATTTGTTTTATATCATTCAACTTCACTTTGATGCATCCAAAATTTTTGCCATTGTGATTGCACGGCCTATTAACGTTCTTTAAACCAGGGTCTTTATCTTTGTACCTGGAAAGAGAACAAAATATTATTTTCATTACAAATTTACCTCAAACTGCATATTTTCAGGTTGGTCTAAAAAATTTAACAATTCATCATTTTCTTACCATCTTTGTTTTTCTACGTGACTTTTAGATATCTTAGTTTTTTTGACTCTTGATCCTCTATTTCCCGCTTTTTCAGTAATATCAACCTCTAAATGACTCATATACGCTGCACAGTAGAACATCAAGTAAGGAAACGGCAGTGAACTGACAGAATGATGCAGTGTAATATCTAATTATTATTAACGACTTATGGTGACATCTCTTAATGGCAAACCAAATTTCAGAACTTCAAAAAGCAGTTTTTTATAATCGGGACAATCGGATTTGCTTTAGCGGTAAAATGGAAATATCGACTTTTGCTCAATCTGGATTTGGATTTACTGGATTTTGCATGGTCAATGGATTTAAGGTTATGAAACTTTGTTAAGTTTTGGTGTTTTCAAACGATGGGGAACTTTTTTCCAAAGAGATATCAAGGGTTAACTAAAAATTATTGAAAATGGATTTATCGACTTTTGCACAGTCACTCCTCATCTGTCTATCCCTACTCTCAGTAGCGTCCATTGTAGCATCTGCGTTTTCTTTTCAGTTATAGTTACATATGAGCGTCGTTTAGAGCAACATGTCGGACCACGAGGAAGCTGCCGTTTGTGATGAAAACGTGGAAGAAAGTGCGGAGAAAGTTTGTTTTATATGTAACTTACCGGGTGACCCCATCGACAATAAACTAAAGTATTTAACAAGTGATATTTTAAGTAATTGCTTAACACTCCGCTACTCGCGCCTCACTTTTTTACTAGTCTAATCGCCTGGGGTATTTTGGACCCCAAATCTTTCATTTCGGAATTTTTGCCTTGCTCTCACAAACACAGTATTTAAAACAAATAAAACAATACTTTTTTTGAAACTTTATCGAACAGAAGAAGAGAAAATATAATAAAACAGCGTTTTCTAACATAATAAACAAATCCAAATTATAGTTTTCAATTATAATAAAGACTAAAGCTAAAAAAAAAATATAATAATGAGAACTCATCATTCAGAACTAATTTCTTGGTCATCTTCCTTTGTGGAACATGATTTGCAAATAACATAATAATGATCCTTGCATACCAAACCTTTGCATTTGAAACAAGCTGTTCTGGTTTTTCGGTCAGCTTTCCGATCACATAAGCAGCAACGTCCTTTTACAGATGATCCCGCTTTCATTTGTATATTAGCCTTCACTACTGGGAATTCTCCGATGTTCAAAAGTGAGCACACTTTAGTTTTAATATGACGTGGCACGTTTCTGTTGTAAATTCGTCTTTTCATTTGTCGTGCAATTAATTCCTTTGACAAAGTCAACAAAAAGTCTCGTCTTACGGTCGGTTCAAAGTTCTTATTCGCGACATATAAATTCAATGCATTAATCCCAGCCATATTCATCAGGTGAAAAAAAATTACTAATGTCCAACGCTTAGAATTCCTGCTTACGTTATATGCTGAACACATCTTATCAACAATGTCCACTCCAAATTTGGTACTCCATAATGATCGCGGGCTTTCCCGTAGAATTATCTGTCTCTTCATCATGATGCGTACTTGAGAGTGCCAAAACATTTTTGTATTTGCGTGGGACGTACGAAACCAGAGACAGATTCTTTTGGAATCCAAACATACTGCTTCCTTCAGGGCAATTTCTAGTGTTCACAAATTCAGGTAGAAGCTCCCTTTTGTTCGACTTAACTGTAACTATAATGGTTAATTTGTCTTCTCTGAGTAATTCGATGGCCAATGGCATACTTACGAGCCACCTATCCATAGAGATATTTCTATTTGTACCTTTTATGGGTTCAACCATTCTTTTTACAACGTCAAACGCTGCATTACTAACTTTGTAAGGACCCTCTGGTTGCAATCCAGCATATATTTCCATATTTATGGTATTCATGGTTTTTGGGTCTACCAACGCCAATATTTTGATCCCATATTTGGCAGGTTTTGATGGCAGATATTGTCTGAACGAACATCCTCCCCTAAATGCAATCAACTGCTCATCTAATGTGAGAAACACACTTGGAGTAAACGGTGTTTTGCAGTTTTGAACAAATTCTTAAAAAACCTGCCTTATTGGAGCGAGTTTATCTAACTCACGCCTGGTAGTCTTGTCATGGATATTATCAAACCTGACATTGTGAGGTATATAAAATCAGTTCCAGTTCCGTCCGTGTTCCATAGATTCAATATATTCTGTTTACCAGATTTTAGTACTCCCGCCAAGTATAGGATACCCAAAAAACTTCTCAGCTCACAGGTCTCTGTGTTTTTTGTATCCCTGTGGCGTGTATACTTTGTTTTAATATTATCTTTTTTTTATATCGATACAGCCGCGCAGGCAGAAGCCTAAATGCCGGAACACCGCAGCTGCTATGATGATCCCAAAGAAATTTTGTTAGTAGGATTTTTGAACTGCCTTAGGTTAGTAGAACTGGGAAAAGCTTCCTCTTGTAGATTGTTCCACAATCTAGATACCCTCGGGACAAAGGAGCGGTCGTATCGGCCAGTTCTGGATGTACGAAGTTTGACACGGTTAGGATGGGATGCCGAAGTCAGGCGGGTCTGTCTGGCAGGCACATCGCGCGGCGGCATCATGGAAGAGAGCTCTGAGGAGCAAAGCCCGTTGGTGTAGCGATAGAAAAGAGCTAGATCGCCGACGGCCCGCCGGTGCGAAAGAGTCCCGAGACTGTCTATTAGAGAAGAGTCATCGATCAGTCGGACCGCCCTCCTCTGGACATCATCGAGCATGGACAATGTACTCGGGGCGGCAGCACCCCAAATGTGTGAACAATACTCGAGGCTAGGCCTTATCTGGGCCTTGTATAGAGTGAGAAGGTCATGCGGAGAAAAGTACTTCTTAGCCCTAAACAAATAGCCTAGCTTTTTCCCAGCAGCTGCAGCTATTGACGAGATGTGTTCCTCGGTGATCTGGACTCCGACCAGCCGAAATGAATGGCTCTTTGGTAAAACTCGGCCGTCCATGGAAACTGTATGAGCGCGAGGACGCTTTTTGTTCGTCAAAGTACAGTACTGTGTTTTGGAAGCATTGAACTGTACAAGAGTGTTGCATCCCCAAGCAGTGATAGCCTCCAGGTCTCTTGTCAAAGAAGAAGTCGTCGCTAGTCTTCTTTTTTCCAGCTCAGCGGCAGAGATCGGCTTGTCACTCTGAATTCCTGCATGTAGAGTGCTGTCATCAGCGAAGCTGTGGATTGGGTTGATCGTGCAGGGAAGGAGGTCGTTGAGATGTAAGAGAAACAGTGTTGGAGACAAGACCGATCCCTGGGGAACACCCGCGTTGACGTTGTGGGATGAAGAGGAGAATCCAACAATTACGACGGATATCTTGTGGCCAGAGATAAAGTCAGCCACCTATCTGCAAAGCTTTTCTGGGAGGCCGTAGGATGGAAGTTTGCTTAAGAGGGCAGCGTGCCACAGCTGATCGAACGCTTTCGTGATGTCAAGAGCAACGACATGAGCCTCACCATGAGACTGGATGAGTTTACTCCATAGTTGCGTGACGTAAGCTAGGAGGTCCCCTGTGGATCGTTGGTGCCGGAAACCGTACTGCCTGTCGCTAATCAAGCTGTGACGTTCGAGGTAGTCCAGAAGCTCGCGATTTATGCACCTCTCCATCACTTTACTTATAACAGAAAGCAGAGCTATAGGCCTGTAGTTGTAAGGGCCGGTCTTAGATCCTTTTTTTGGGATGGGCTGTACATGAGCAAATTTCCAGTTTTCTGGGAAGGTGCCGGATTCATAAGATATCTGGAAGAGATGCGAAAGAACTGGAGCAACCTCCACTGCACATCTCTTCAGTACAATGGCAGGAATCAACTCCGGACCAGAAGCTTTGTTGATGTCGAGCGACAAGAGCACTCGTCTTACAGTCTTATGCCTGAATGCTACCTCCCGCTTAGTGTGGGGAACCTTTTGAATTGACGGCACTTGGGCGTTGGTGGGGACGTCCATGGTGGAGTTGGCAGCAAAGATCTTGGCTAGGACTTCCGCCTTGGCCTTCGAGTCGAATACAATAGTTCCATCCTGACATGTAAGTGGTGGAAGGCTACTGTGTGAGAAGTTCTTTTCAATCTGCTTGGTCAGCGTCCAAAAGACCGACTGCCATTGCGCTGCGACATTACCCTGTGCCTAACTTTTATATCATGCTGGTTTTTGGCATTGCAAACCGCTTCGTTATATTTGTTTCTGGACTCGACGTCGGCTTGTCTGTTCTCTATAGTGGGGTTTTGTAAGTAGGTTCTGTGTGCCTTGATCTTCTGCTGGCGAGCAGTGTCACACGATTTGTTGAACCAGCCGTTGGACCCTGGTTTAGGACCTTTCACTGTGTGAGGGATGTATTCCTCCATTCCGACGTGGATAATTTCGGTTATCGAAGAACGATCGAGTCAACGCATCCGCGTCAGTGAAACAGACATCTCTCCAAGGAAAGCTAGAGAAGAAGTCTCTGAGCCCCTCCCAGTGGGCATGTCCGTAATGCCAAGTTTTGCGGCCTGTACGAGTTTCTGCTGCCACAGCGGCTTCTGACCGAAACCTAACCTCCACAACACCGTGATCTGAGTTACCCAGGGGGGACAGGACAGCAGTGCTGTAAGGGACAGGATGCGTGGTCAGAAAGAGATCCAGCAGGCTCCTGGCGTGTGACGAGACGCGGGGGAAAAAAGTAGGGCTCGTCACCAGCTGGGTCAGCCCTTGAGTAAGAGCGAACGCTTCGACCTGCATCGGTCTTATTTGAGCCCAACCAAAGCACATTATGGGCATTGAAATCACCGAGAAGAACTACCTCTGAAGCGGGGTGATTGATGTTCAGGAAGTCGATCTGGACGGCGAGGTATTCGAGTAGGTCATCCCAGTTATGGTTCGAGGGAGAGCGATAAAGGCAGCAAATAAATTTGGGTGATGTTTTGGAGTTGAGGCGAAGCCACAGAATATCCTTCTGTTCTGATTCCAAAGAAAGATCCCTGGAGCAGGAAAGACTGATGCGGACAAAATCCACAACTCCCCCGTTCTTTCTCAGATTGGAGTGCACCTCATAGTTTGGGAAGTTGAGATGGTTAATCGGTGCAGTCTCTGAGATTTTTGTCTCCGCCAAGAAAAGCACGGCGGGACGATTGGATTGCAGGTAGTGATGAACAGCATCAATGTTGCTGTTGATTCCGCAGATGTTCGAAAAACAAATTTTATCTTCGATGTTGTTCCCTCGAGCCCACCCTCCACCCGGACATTCCGAGAGTGGATTGAGTTTACGTCCGGAGTTCTTAGTGCTCGAGGGATCCATCATCATTAATTTCTTT
This sequence comes from Acanthoscelides obtectus, assembly GCA_963669975.1. NCBI lineage: Eukaryota > Metazoa > Arthropoda > Insecta > Coleoptera > Chrysomelidae > Acanthoscelides > Acanthoscelides obtectus. The sequence continues at coordinate 60,691,121 of CAVLJG010000010.1, read as the reverse complement.
GTTTTGGAAGATAACCGACTGCATAGCTTAGGTGTGGAAACATGCGGACATTTATAAGACACCCTGGGAAAAGCTAGCGGGTGGTACCGCCTCGGTCGACTGGTCCTTGTCTACCACCTTCTTTTTACGTGTTAGTGATATTAAATAGACCTAAAGTGGCCCGTTGGCGGACTTGTACCGCCACCCGGCAATCGGTACTGAGGTATTCCTTAACGCGTGCACAATCACTTAGACGGGAAGAAGTTGTATACTGGATACAATAACTTCCGGAACAAGCATTTGCCACGGCCCTCGCTCAGTAGCGCTTAATCGATGTAGATGTTTGTACATACGACGATTGTATCAATTATATTGTCATCGATAAATATTGAAAAACATTCTAGTATGGTTCTAGCATTTTTCGCAATTCCAATAGGTCCTGGTACTTTGAGAACTAAATTATGTCTGCTAGTCCTGCTAGTGGGACCAGGAAATTTATTCCACTTTGTCTGTTTGTCCTTTCCAACAAATTGTGGTACCGTTCCATAATTCTCCTCAGATTCCTCTTCGTTTACTTCTATCGGTTCTCTGTTTTCTTCCATCGGTTCTTCGTTCTCCTCCATTGGTGTCCATATTCGATTGTATTGTACTTCTTGCTGAACATCTTCATCTAGGCATGGGTAACACTGTGCTGAGCGGCACATTTGTGTCGACACCTTCCGCGGTATCATGTGTGTTGAAACAACTTGTCGTGACACAATGACACCCTGACACTTTAGAAAATGGCGGAAAGTTAAGTTCCAAGTTTCGTGAGCGCCGCTGCGCGTCCCGCCGTCGAGTTGGATTGGATACTGGATTGCACGGTGACACATGGTTAACACTGTGCGATTTTACTATTCCGACCGAGTCATTCCAAGGTTAGTTGTTAGTAGATTCGTAGATTGTAGATTGACAGGTTGCCTCGTAACGTAACTGCTTGAGAGGAGTGGCACAAGAGAGACTTTGTTTCCGTGATGGTTCAGGTTTATGAGTTTTAACTCTTTATTTTTGTACATTTTGTGGTGTTTTGTTGGACTATTATTTAAAAAAAAACAGTTTATAATTTTGTGTAGTTATTAGTTGTGATTATTTGAACAAACTTGAGAATAAAAACTTGCCAAAAGACATTATATCTGCCAGAGTTTTTGTGCTACATTTGGAAAAGTGGGTTTGTAGATATTTTGGAGTTAAACATTTGATTTATTTAAGGATTAATTTGTTATAGGTCCTAAATACGCCAGGCGGAACCGTTTGTAGAGTGGCTACCTGCAAAAGTAATTCTAAAAAATCAAAAGAAAAGGGGGAAAATCTTATGTTCTTTAGATTTCCCAAAGATTCCAAGATCCAAAAAGAATAGGTTAGAAAATGTGCAAAAAAGGATAAATGGAATCCTGATGTGGACACAAGGCTTTGTAGTAGACATTTCCAGCCAAATGATTATGAGGATAAAATGCAGGCTAGATTGCTAAATCTACAACCAAGGAAAGATATTAAGTGCTAACAATCATTTATAAATGGTAGGTACATAAACATTCATTTTCTCTTTTAAATTATTGGTGTTTTTTTAGCTTTTTATGCAGGTGGAGTTTTTGTAATTTTGAAAGTTTCTTATACTTTTTTATAAGCAAATATATGTAGGTAGATGAGTGATAGCATATAAGAATCCACACTCGGCTTCTGTCTTATTCTCTCCCTATTCTTATTGCATAAATAATAAGGTTAGTGAATAATATTGAATTGAATTTTAAGTAATAATTATCTTTTTTTATAGCTATTCCTTGGCTATTTTTACTATTGTCTTCTGAAAAACCAGTTGGTGAATGAACTCTGAGGGTGCTTAAGAAAGAGAGGGAAGAGCATGTTGAAAAGCTTGAAAATATGGACTTAATGGTGAAAATCTTCTTCAACTCGAGCAAGTTAAACAATAAGGAAATATTTTTGATTCATTGTTGTCATTATCATTTAAACCACATATTGAATATGTCATAATTATATCTACAAAAAATTGTATTTCATAAAGATGTTTTCTAAATAATTTTCCAATCTTAAAAAGATTCAGGACATTATAGTTTTCTTTTTTATATAGCTTTAATGTATGCTTCAATCATATGGAATCCATCTCAAATTGGTTTCATTAATAAGATAGAGTCTGTTAATCATATGATTTTAAGATATGCCTCCTATAAGATTGGTTGTGGTATGAATTTTAATGACCATGATTATACCCAACAACATAACTTTTCATATATTGAACTTACAATCTGGTAGAGATAGAGATGCTTTATTTTTGTATATAAATTAGTTAAAAATATGATTGACTGCTCAGAGCTACGTGAATTGCTTGATTTTTATGTGCTTTCTAGGACACTAAGGGACAATATGTATTATTTTAATTCACCTGTTTTAAGACCTGGCAATATGTGTCCAATAACGTATATACTATTTAAAATATGTAATTTTAATTATAATTTACTAAATTTATTTAATGATTCTTTCTACACATTAAAAAAGAACTAGGATTATGTTTCAGTATAGATAATATTTATATTTTTGAACTGTGACGCAAATGTCCTGTATTTTTTCCTTTAACGGGTTGATTTGTTTATAGCTATTGTTGCTATTTTATAATGTAGTTAGTGTTCTATGCCTGTTTTTCTTTACATTGTTTATGTAACGCTTTTTGGGGTTCACCTTATTGAAATATATCAAATAAATAAAATAGAAGATTTATTTTTCAGACTGTTGGTGTATTTATCATACAATAAAATCATTAATTGTAATGACATTTAAATAATTTTTTTTGCCATGCTTCTATTTACGTGACGGCCTGGTTTGAAAGACTCACGCTGATTGGTCAGAAGTTACAAAGCAACCTTGTATCTCTAGTAATCTTGAAGTTGTTCGACATATAAAATAATTCAGAAATATAACATGAACTATAAAATATATGTTTATTACAGAACAAAAGAACACAAATAATAAACTCTGACAAAATAAACTATCAGAACTTGATACATTAAAAAACAAAAGAACAAAAATAATAAACTCTGACAAAACAAAACTTATCAAAATAAACTCTCAGAACTTAATACATTACAGAACAAAAATAATAAACTCTAACAAAACAAAAATCATCAAAATAAACTCTTAAGGTGCCCACAAATTAGCAACCATGTGCGTCATACATGTATGTGAACCACGTTTGCGCGATGATATTCGCTAGTGTGTGGGCAAATTGTTACATACATGTACGTCGCAGAAGTTTTCTGTTTGTAGTTGAATTCATCAACGTGCACGCATTAACGTGCATACATGCTTGCCAGTGTGTAGGTAAATTTCACGCTTGCTTATTATAACTTCTTGGTTCAGTGTCTCGTATCTGATATTTTTATTTATGTCGTAATACTTCCAAAATGTCCGTTTTAAGAAGTTTTACAAAAGATTTTATGACAGAATTCATTGAACTTTATAAAAGTTTTCCTTGTTTGTGGAGAACAAAATGTAAAGATTACATGAACAGGAGTAAAAAAGATGCCGTTTATAACGTGTTACTGAAAAAACTGCAAGAGATTGAACCTAATGCGACAAAGAATACCGTTAAAGCTAAAATAAATAGTATTCGACGAAGTTTTCGAAGAGAAATGAAAAAAATCGAAGAATCAAAACAATATGGATGATCGGGGAAGTGAACGGAAAAGTGACCAAGAAAATGAGGATGAAGGGGAGGTAAGTAAAAGTCAAATAATCAGTCTTTTAGTTTATTATTCTTTAAAAAATATTTCTAAATACAATAATTTTTAATCAATGCACCATTCTTTGTTGCCATTCTAAGGCACCTTCATTATTGAAGTAATTCATAAACAGCTCCCTTATCTTTTTTGCCTCATTAGTCGGCCTACGGTTATGGCCCCGTTGTAAATCATTAACATGAGTTGATTGTATGCCCAATTCAATAGTCCCATCATCAATATTTTCTTTGTACAAATTATTTTCTGGCGAATATACGGTAGCATATCTTCGTCTTAAAAAATTGTGCAATATACAGGTTGCCATAACTATTTTGTCTATTGCTTCTAAATTAACAGAAATCTTTGTGTGAAAAATTCTAAATCGATTAGACAAAATTCCAAAAGCATTTTCCACCTTACATCTTGCTCGCGATAATCGATAGTTAAAATTTTTTTTTTCGTTATTTAGGTCTTGTCGACTGAATGGTTTTAAGAAATCTGAGCGAAGTGTAAACGCTTCATCCGCAATAAAAACAAAAGGCAACGATGTATTACTATTTCGTGGTTTTGTTGGTGGCGGTAAACGTAATTGGCCATTTTTAAGTTTTTTGTAGAAACTGCTGTATTCAATAACTCCTCCATCAGATATCAGATCTGCGACCATTTATTCCAAAATCACACATAATAAATTCCAAATTGGCATTTACTACTGCCATTAATACTAAGCTATGAGTCCCCTTATAGTTGTAAAAATATGAACCACTTCCAGCAGGCGGAATAATATTCACGTGTTTTCCATCAACTGCTCCTACGCAATTAACAAAATTACATCTTTTTTCAAAGTCGCTTGCAATTTGTAGCCATTCATCCTCTGTCGACGGAAACTGAAAAAAAATAACGCATTATTATTATGATTACAGGAAACCCAAGATGTAGATGAGGAGCAAGATGTTGATTCAATAATTCAAACTCCATCTCCAAGACCAATATCGCATTCATCTACAACTTCTCGCACAACAATACATGATAGAGACTCTACACCTGCATCATCAACTGCCAGTAAAAGGTTATGTAAAAAACGAAATGAGAAAATTGGTCAGCAAGAGGACGACGTATTAACTATGATTGGAGATAGTCTACGTACTAGGCCAACGAATAACGATGATCCATGTTATATTTTTGGAAAAAATGTTGTCGCAAAATTAAGGACGTTATCAAAAGAAACTAGACTATATACAGAAAAACTTATAAACGATTTATTGTTTGAAGCTGAAATGGGCAATATTGATAAATACACCAGGATTGTTACATCGCCATCTGATGTCTCAATTAATCACATTTATTCCCAGTTAGCTACCACCGAGGCTACCACAAATCACAGCAACACCGGTGTTAATCCACCCAATCAATACCGTACCGTTCAAATATTTATCAATCACATAACAATACAAGTTCAGCACAAGTTTTATCTCAGCCCCATTCAGAAAATAGCATTACATCATTTTTTGGAAATTATCAACCAAATATTGAGGACTAATCAGTCATGTACAAGGTTCTTTATGTATTGACAATGTGTTCATACTTATAACTATATAGTAGGCAGGAAAATACTTTTAGTTAGATTTTTTTTATTTTTCAAGGAATATACTGTTGATTTTGTAAAACATACCTTTAAAATTTACTAAGACAGGGAAATACTTTAAGTGTGATTTATTTTGTTTTTTTTACAGAATATATTATTTAATTTTGTAAAACATACATTTAAAATAAATTTATTTTCTTACCTTCATATAGTCATTCCTTAAAACTTATAAATATGGCACTGCAGGTCTCTGGAATTATTTTGCCTAATGATTCAGGGGAAATTATTGTTGAAAACTTTAAATCTTCATAATTCCTCCCAGTTGCTAGATAGCGAAGTGTGGCAGTTAATCGTTCCTGAGGTGATATAGCAGGTCTCAGTATTGTGTCCTGCTTCTCAATTAGTGGCGTTACTAACTTAAGCAGCATCACGTAGCTGTCTTCATCCATTCTCAGATAGTTTCTCCAATCATCAGGTTCTAAGCGTAATTCTTCCAGTAAATTTGTATGTGTAAGATCTTGTCGCTTTAAAAGCCATTCCTTCACCCACTTAGTACGTGCTTGATGCTGTTTTTTACTTTTGTTTCTCTTTTTTTTTACCAGGCATGCATACGCCACTGATAAAAACATGAACTCGTCTTCATCACTCATCGTTTACAATGAAACTACTTGTTTGACACCCAAGCACCCTCGTCTAGGGACAACAGTGCACTGGCGTATATATATGACATACATGTATAACATTCGTGTATGACACACATATACGCCAGTCTGTGGCGGGCTTTAGAACTTGATACATTACAGATCAAAAGAACAACAATAATAAACTCTAACAAAACAAAACTTATCAAAATAAACTCTTAGAACTTGATACATTACAGAACAAAAGAACAAAAATAATAAACTCTGACAAAACAAAACTTATCAAAATAAAGTCTCCAAACTTGATACATAATATCCATATGTACCTACGATGTAGGTACTTTTATCTTTAGTAAAAAAACAGAATAATCAATCAGACATATAAAAGAACTAATCATTATTATTTGAATTGTAACTTAAAAAAACTACTTGTGATATTTTATCCGTTTTTAATCTTTCGCGATTTTCATTCACGATCTGTCCAGCTTTCGAAAATATTCTCTCGCACGGGACAGATGTAGCCATAATGCAAAGTCGCGTTTTCATAATTTGGTATAACTTGGGGTATATGTGTTTCCTTTGACTCCACCAGACAAGAGGGTCTTGATGTACCCCTAAGCTATCCTTTCTAGGTAAAATGGGTTCGTCTAAATACTTATCGACTTCGATAATAGCCGATGCTCTTGGATTGTCAGGTTTTAAGTGTTGTCGAACTTCTACATCAAAATCCTTCCATAAACCCTCAAGTAGATTTTCTTCTTTGGTTGCAGTATCCTGGCCATGTTGGGCATGTTGTTCATCATCAACATTCTCTTCTCTTCCATTTTCTGGCATTTCGTCTAATAAGGTGGTGTTAGCTACCTTGATATATAACGTTTCTACTGCTCGTTTATATTTTCTCTCATCTATAAACCCAGATTTTTTAAATCTAGGATCCAAGAGAGTCGCTTGCGCGATTAAACTCTTCTCTTCTAGATCCTGAAAGCGGTTTTTTTAATTCTAATTTAAGTTTTTTTAATCATATTTTCAATTTGAGGCATAATCGTATCTAAATTTATAGAATTTAAATGTTTGGTGATTTGTTTGTAATAAAATATGATGGGAGAGGCACTAACATGTTTTTCTGAGCTGATGGCCATTGTTACCAAATAAAAAATGTCTAGTACTTTAATCGCCTGCTCTGCAATAAGCCATTCTTCATTGTCCAGTTGATCAATTTCAGACTCATCCTGTTCATTCCTGCGAGAAGTATTTAAAATAGACAAAGTCGATATAATCGCATTTTTCATTTGTAAAACTCTATTTATCATGTCATATGTAGAGTTCCAACGTGTTGCTACATCATTTATTAATTTTAGAGGGGGTATGTCCATACGTTCTGCAGAAGCTTTGAGTTGAGAATATGCATGGCTACTCCTTTTAAAATAGCTGGATATATTTTTAATCTTATCTACAACTTCCTTAATTTCATTTAAACCTGACCGTGTTACCAAGTTTAGAGAATGAGCAAAACATCCCCAAAATCGCCAGCCACCGATGCGTATAGTTGCTTTTATATTTGCTGCATTATCTGATATAATGGCAGCTACTTTGTTTGTTAATTGCCAGTCATCTATAAGTTCTCTAAGCTTACTGGATATATTTTCAGCAGTGTGTCGCTCTCTATAATATATACATCCTAACAAATCTGAAGACAGCAAAATATTATTCTCCGTTTCCGCAATATAATGGGCGGTAACACTATAAAAACTGTCATTCGTTCGTGATGTCCAACCATCAGTTGTTAGACATACTGCAAAAGCTCTATCTAAACGACGTTTGACCAGGTCAATTGTTTCATTATAAATAGCTGGAATCATTGATTTTGAAACTGTTTTTCTTGTAGGAAGCTTGTAATTAGGATTTAATAAATAGAGTAGGTGCTTAAATTCTTTGTCCTCGACAATGCTGAAAGGATGATATTCTTTTGTGATCATGCATATCAGCTGTCTATCAATTTCTTTTTGTTTGCTAATTATTGTCAAAGGTTTGTGAAAATAACTAGTGATGGTTGGATTTTTACTTGCGCGTGAAAAAGTTGATGCTTGAGGTTGTTTTGTCCCTGATATAGAGGAAGTTGAAGGGGCTTCTCTCGGCTGAGGCAACTGTTGGGAAACTGCGGAGCTACCTCCTTCAACTGGATGTTCATCTGCTACCATGTGTCTAATCATTGGCTGTGTAGGATGTTTGAGCTTGATATGTCGGATAAGCGTAGATGTTGATTTATTTTTAACAGATAATAATTGTCCACAATATAAACATTTTACCTTGTTCCCAGTTTCCTCCGAAAAGTGAGTCCAAACTTGGCTTTTTTTTGAACTCATGTTAACCAAATACTGCGTGGCGTGGTAGGTAAGTCTAAAATAAAGAAAGTATGATTAAAACAATAATAATAATATGAAGTATTATAAAAATATTTATTCTACGATACAATACAAATTTCTTCTTGAAATCTATAATTATTATAAAAATTCAAGTAGCAAAATACAAATAATACCTACCTACTAGCTATATGCGAGGCATAAAAAACTATAAATTAATAACGAAACGAGTCTTCTCTTTGAATATTGAGCTCCGGCCGCTTGACTGATTGCCTTTGAATTTGAATAATCCCTCTATTCCTCGCCGTTTGTCACCGTTTGTGATTCCTAGAATACCAAAACGTGCCATACCCGTGTTTTAATAAATGTCAAAGTCGGCACATCGCACTGGATCGGTGTTGCCACAGTAAGCGCATTTTTTGTTTCGGCACCGTACCCACGTACCGTACATACTGTGTCATAACACAATAGTGTTGACACACTGTTTTGATACAGTAAGCACTGTGTGCGTCATTGTATCAACACGCGAAAATTTGCAGTGTTACCCATGGTTATCTTCATCTCCAGCTTCTTGCTCGGTGACAGGTTGGTGGGAGGCGTATTCCAATACATCTTTTTCATCATCGCTTTCTTCAGAGTCTGATGAATTATTTTCTTCTTCTTCTTAGATTTCCTTTAACCATTTAAGCCATTGTTGTGGGTCACGGCTGGCCATTTTTGACGAATTCTAAATATAGAAACTACGTTTAACGAAATTTGTTGAAGTAAATACCTTTGTCTACTTACCAAACAACAATTTGAAAAAAAGTCAAGTATAATTTATCCAAACAAATTTAGTCGCCTGGGGTCCAAAATACCCCGGAAATTATTTGTGATTACGCAGCTTCGTAAATATAGCACGCAAGCACGTACAAGATGGCACATATCAGAAAGCAGACTGCCACGAAAGATTAGCAGAAGCTATTCCAACCTTGACTCCCACACCACAAAACGGTGAGCAAATCAGTGCAACTCGGGGTCCAAAATACCCCACGCGAGTAGCGGAGTGTTAAAAGCGATAGAGATTAGAAAAAATCAATCACAGCGTCGAAGATCTCTGGATGTCTCGCTAATTGAGTTGCCTCGAAATTGTCATGAAAAAGGGTACCACCAAGAATGTTACAGGCAATTGACTAACTTATCTGGGAAAGAAAATTGGAGGATATGCACAAGGGCCACCATTTTGTGCAATCATCAAGTGGCTTCGCGATGTAATGCTTTCATGTTTCCCTCATCCTGAACGTAAACAACAATTAGCAACATCCTCACATACTACTCTCCTGATGATGATGGCAAAGTCCATTGAAAGCTAGAGAGAATTAAAAAAAGTATAAAGAGTCCTCTTTGCTTAAATTTTGTCGAAGTACCCAACAAAAGGCGGAAGCTTTAATTATTTATATATTTATATATATATATATATATATATAACAGGGTTATCCAAATTAAGTGTCCACCATTAGTAACTTTGTTATTAGTGAAAATACAAAGTTGTTTGAATTAGCAAACTAGTAGCATTTTTAACGCTGGTAAAAATGAGAAATAAAAAAAAACAATTGAGAGTCGTTATTTTGATTTTTTTCAGTAAAATAACATTTTTTTAAATGGAAACCCCTGTATATTATATTTTTTTCTGTTAAAGCATCAAATTTTAAACAAAAAAGCTTACAATAACTTTTCTCCTAGGTTACAAATTGTTGAAGTTATGGCCTCCAATCTGAAACAATTAAATTGTATCGACAAACTTTATTTTCAACATTAACTTATAATCTTACAAAATACAATAACAATTTTTTTTAAAGAAGATGCTCGAAAACACCACCTTGTTCTTCAATACATTTTTGGGTACGTTTTTCAACTGCTCGAACTGTCTTAAGTATGGTCCTACCATCTATCTGGGTTATCTTTTCCCTAACTGCAGTCTTTAACGCGTCAAGGTTATCGTACCTTCGCTTGTAAATTTGGTTCTTTAAGTAACCCCACAAGAAGTAATCAAGTGGGTTTAGATCTGGTGATCTGGGAGGCCACTGTATTGGGCCATTTGTTCCTATCCACTGATCATTAAAAGTAGTACTTAGAAAATGATAAGTACCTCTGGAGTTGTGGGCAGGTGCGCCATCTTGCTGAAAATGCAGATGATGTCTACTTATAAGATCCAATTCGTCTAAGAAATTAGTCAGAATTTCTGACATAAATTCCACATATCTTTCACCAGTTAGGGTTCCCTTATAAAAGAACGGGCCAACAATTTTTGAACCAATTATACCGCACCAAACGTTGAAACTGAAACGGACTTGTGGGCCTCTTGGATGTACTAACAAAACATTTTCTCTTGACCAATAATGGTGGTTTTTTCTATTAAACATTCCAGAATTTGAAAAATTTGATTCATCTGTCCATAAAAGGTAACGAAGGTTATTTACATTTTGGCGACAGAAGCTAAGATACCAATGGCAAAAAACAAGTCTTCTCTCTGGATCCCCTGCCAAAAGCGTTTGAACTGGTCGGTACTTATACGGAATAAATTTGTATTTTTTTAAAATCCTTTGAACAGTACCATAACTGAAATTAGAGTCCTTGAGAATATCTGCTATTGAATTCTCACGATAAGCTTCAAAATATCCAATAACTGCAATTTCCGTGGCCTCGCTTATTATGAATTCTTTTTTTGCCCTTGTTTTAGCAAAAACATTTTCGTTGCCCCTAAATTTTCGATAAAGTCTCAGAAAATATCGTTCATACGGTTGAATGCGAGCGGGATATAATTGCTCTCAAGGAGAATTTTCTGCACACTAAATAGCATTCTAACATATCACACTTTTCTTCATGGGAGAACATTTTTCTTTAAATTAATGACACAATAAAGCTTATAAACAAGTATTTACACTAATGTTTGACATTATTTGATTTTATCATTGTTTTCCAAAGCCTTCTAGTTGCGAGTATGTCCAGTTTAACAATTTGTCGCTTATCTTAATGCTGTCAAATCGCGAACGCCATGTTGTTTTCATAGCCGTCTTAATATTATAATACTGCAAATAATTAAAAATATTTATCGTTATTTTGACTTTATTTTTGACTTTAGCGGAAAAGTCATTATGAACTTTTTTGTTTAAAATTTGATGCTTTAACAGAAAAAAATATAATATACAGGGGTTTCCATTTAAAAAAAATGTTATTTTACTGAAAAAAATCAAAATAACGACTCTCAATTGTTTTTTTATTTCTCATTTTTACCAGCGTTAAAAATGCTACTAGTTTGCTAATTCAAACAACTTTGTATTTTCACTAATAACAAAGTTACTAATGGTGGACACTTAATTTGGATAACCCTGTATATATATATATATATATATATATCAATACCTCGTACGAAGCACAACAGCACCATTGTTTTTCGTTTTTAGAGACTGCATTTCGACGTGTAATACTTTTAATTGATGATATTTTTAACATGTAACGAAGGTATTTGTCGCTTTTCAACAAGCCCAATGTACCCGTTCTTTTGTTTTTATACTGATTAGAAGTTCGATCTTCCCTACGTTCGTTTTGAAACAGCTTGTGGCTGCAACCTCACCGACGAGTAAGTTGTCTGACAATTTAAATCTGTCCTGTTTTCTTTGATAACATCACAATTGTGTTTTCAGAATCCTGATGAAGGCTCCATAGAGAATGCCGAAAGCTTGATTTTATCGTCAAAAGAGTCAACTTAAGCCTAAAAAATTTGAAAATTTCGCATTCAACAATTAATTGTATTTTATGCCCAACTGGTCGTTGGCTTTGGCAAAGGCTACTGCTCATATATATATATATATATATATATATTCGAAGTTGAGTCATTTATTTTAACAGTGAGTAGATCTGATCAAAAGAAATGTTTTTTTCCTTTACCATTTTTCTGGTAAAATTAAAGTAACAAAGGTATAGCCCTTTGGAAGTTTGAGTATCGCCCTGTCTCAATAATAATATTATGTGCTCGTGTTTGGTAACAACGGATATAATCCGCCTTATCGGTTCATCGCATCGGAAACAAAAAAGCGAAAGAATTTGGAACGATGTTTTTACAATTATTTTATTCAGTTGTGTTGTATACAGTCAGTGTCAGTCGGTAACGCGTGAGTGAATAGTGGTGTCTGTTGCGTGGCTCAAACGAAATAAAAAATGGCACATGTTTATGCGGATCGGTTTCCCAATTGAGTGCAACCAACCCCTTGTGCCTTTGTTAATGTAGTACAACGGGCTCGTGAATCACGTGACTTAAGACCTCACTGGGTACGGCATGCCGGTGCTCCAAGACCTCACGATCAAATACAGGTCCGCACTGAAATACTTGTCGGGAGGATACTTAATTTTTTTTTTATTTTTACACACATATTTTGGTTTATCTTCCTTCTACAATCATTATCTGAAAATTGATGACTCAACTTCAAAGTCACCCTGTATATGTATATACAGGGTGGCGCATCGAAAACGAAACACATGCATTTACTGGCAGCTCAGTTTTTTTTTGAAAAACGCCCAGGCCCGTCGATTTTGTTTTCGAGGGGGACACAAGTTTGGCAAAAAATCACGTTAGCACGGTGCAGCCCCTAAGCGGGGGTGACATCACCCCCAAAATCTTAAATGGAAAGGGGGGTCGAGTGACACCTTATTTTAAAGGTCTTAGAAATTCCCTTTATAATGATATAAAATTAATGTACTTCAGTTCAGTAGTTTTGAAGATTTGTTGATTTAAAGCTTAAATAAAACTAATGAATTAAGATGGCGGCGGCAGGCAAGTCGGGTGATCTACTCGCTCCACAAAAAGTGTGCAAACGCTGCAAATCTAATGCTCAAAGTGGTGTAAAATGTATCAATTGTGACTCAGTGACACATTCTGGTTGTGTTAAGTACTTAAAGAATGCAACAGTTATCGATGGTGATAAAATAATATGCTGCAATGATGCCCGAGTTATTCGTTCCAGTTCCGAAAGTGATTCTCATTTTTTCGATGCTATTGAACAGCAGTCTACTGACAATAAGGTAGATATTCGTATTTTTAATTATGTCGTGAAACAAAAGGATGTGTTAATCAAAGAGCTGTATGATAAAATTGACCTCCTACAAGAACACATTAAATTGTTGGAAAATTCCTATAAACAGAAAGATGCAAAAAGTGTAGCAACAAAAAGTAGTTATTCCAATATCTGCGAGGATCCTCCAAAAAACAAAAACAAGTCCGCTGATGATTCACATAATTCCTCGACTCGTAACTCCAGTAATACACAGGGTACTACCGTGCAGACGGTTGCTACGGCCATAATGGAGGAACAAACGAAACTAAAGTTGAATAAGATAATCAACCTTACCAAGGATAACAATGAATCGCTTAACACCAATATTGGCCCTCAACAACTAGCATTATCCGCTAATCGACCTGATGACGGTGCGAGTGATTGGAAACAAGTAGAACATAGGCGAAGAAGGCGTAATGTTATCGTTGGCAGTAGAACTGATACAGAAGTAAAGGGTGTTCCAAAGATAGCTCAACCGCATGTATATCGTATAAGTACTGACACAACTGTGGATTCTCTCACATCACTGTTAAAGAGTCACTTTCCTGAGATTAAGTGTGAAGCTATAACGCCAAGACATACAGATATGTATTCTTCATTTAAAGTGCATATATATGAACATAATTTCAAAAGAGCCATGGTTGCTAACTTATGGCCCACAGGTGCGTGTGTGAGTCGTTTTTTATTCTTCAAAAAGAAGTTGGAGAATCCAGCAAACTAAGATCTGTCCATAGATCTACTTCTAATATGGAGTTGGATCAAACTCGATCTGCGACTTCTGCCAGTAACTTTGGTGCAAATAGTCTTAAGCTGTTTCATGTGAATGTACAATCTGTTAGAAACAAGGTCCAAGAACTCGAAGCTTATCTTAACGACTCGGGTATATCCATTGTCTGTCTAACTCAGCACCATTTAACAAGTGATGAAATAGAAGCTGTAAGAATATCGGGATACAAAGTTGTTTCAAGTTTTGCACGAAAAACATCAGAAAAAGGAGGTAGTCGCATATTAGCTAAGCGTGACATACACGCTGAAGCTATCAGTACACTTAACGAATTGTCTATTGAAAGGCAGTGTGAAGTGTCCTGCAGTTACTTTGTTGAATACAATCTCTACGTTATTTCAATTTATAGATCCCCCACCATTATAGTTTCTGAAAAAGAGGATCACTCTGTATTCTTAAAGATGTTAGAAGGCGCCTTAAGCAAGCTGTCAAATAAAAACATAATTATTGCAGGAGACTTCAATATAAGATTTGAAAGTAATGACAAACATTGCTCAGCTACCCTAGATGTACTAACTACTTATGGTTTTGAACAGATGATAAAGGAAAGCACGCGAAATAACCATTGTATTGATAACATTTTTATAAATTTCAACATTGATTCAAGTGTAGCATCTATCGATTCAAATTTCTGTTCTGATCATCTGGGCCAAAAATTGATATTCTATCCTCCTGTTGTGACATCTCGCAAGTCAACCAAAACGGTGTGTAGACCTATCACAGAGTATGTTAAGTTAGTTTTCTTTAACCTTGTAGACAATTTGACGTGGGATTTCATTCAGGACTGTTCTTTGGACTGTTCACAAAAATTTGAAATATTCATTGATAACTTGCAAACTTGTATATATAAAGCATTCCCAGAAAAGGTACTGCCTAGTAGATGTGATTTGACAAACAATGCAAACTGGTTTAACCCTTAGAGGCATGCTGATATAATAATTGTACCACCATTTCACCTGCTTTTATGTTGTCATTGCCGGTGAACGGTGTGCTACGTATAAATCACTTATTTATTTATGTAAAATAGTGTCCAAAGTTTATATTATTCACTATTTGTTGTATACTGGGATATAACACAGTATTGTTTTTAATTGGTAAGTACCTAATTACGTTAATTATTGATATTTTGTTACTTATGAGGTGGTAGGTTAATTGTACCTTTGTGCTACAAGGATAGTTAGTCGTGGTAAATTAGTAATGGTTGTTTGCACAATTATGCATTCGTTGAATTTTTTCTTTCGGGGGAAATTCTGAATTCTGAATATAATTTCAGTGACAATGGACGAATTGCCATTCAAGCTGAAAGGTTGGTCATACAAAGAATTTCTTGAAGAAATCGAACAAGTTGACATACTTTCTGATCAAGAGTCGACTCTGGCAGAGGATTATGAAGAACCGGAGCTTCTACAGCAAACTTTGCAAGATGGAATCTTACTTTCAGAGGATTCTGATGAACCGAACGACGATGCTGAAGATCTCGTGGAAGATGACATACCACTTTACATTTTGCGTCAACAAATCATCAGAGACCGGCCGGGAGTACAAGAATTTCGTCCACCAGTTTGGAAAAAAAATGGTTGGGTCAATGTTGATCCCGAATTCACTCACAGAAGGGGTCCAACAGATGTAGTTAAAAGCATTGAAAGTCCAACGCCATATAAATATTTTAATTGTCTTATTACCGATGAAATTATCAATTACATTGTCTTCGAGACTAATTTATATGCAACGCAAGAAGGCAAGCGGTTTGCTCCAACGAACGTTTGCGAAATTAAGGTCTTTCTGGAAATCAACATTTTGATGGGCATAAAACCTTTGCCCAGCTATAGAGACTATTGGAGTTCTAGCCCAGACCTACATGATGAATATATTAGCAAATTAATGTCAGTAAACCGCTTTGGATGGCTACTCAGCCATATACATCTAAATAACAATAGTCTTATGCCTGGTAGAAATGAGCTAAACTATGATAAGCTATATAAGGTTCGCCCTTTTTTGAATAGACTTTCTGAAAATTTTGAAAGATGTTTTGAACCGCAAGAAAAGCTAGCCATAGTTGAGTCTATGATTAGATTTAAAGGTAGGAGTTCTATCAAGCAATATTTACCAAAAAAGCCTATAAAAAGGGGCTACAAAGTCTGGAGTCTCGCCGATCAGTCCGGCTATTTGTACAGGTTTCAGATTTATACCGGAAAGGAGATAAAACTGAAATAAATTTAGGAGAAAGAGTGGTCAAAGACTTAATGAGGGGCTTAGAACATAAAAATCATCGTCTATTTATAGACAATTATTTCTGTTCCTACAAACTACTTTTACATTTAAAAAACGAATTAATCTGGACATGTGGTACAGTACTTTTCAATAGGAAAAATATTCCAGTGATGAAAGCGGATAAGGAACTGAAACGTGGGGACACCGACTGGAAAATAAGTGACACTGGTTTGTCAATTTTCAAGTGGAAAGACAAAAGAAGTGTACATTTGTTATCAAACTATCACGATCCTCAAATTTTCTCAACCGTGAGGAGGAAATCACGAAATGGGCAAATCGAAGATGTAAATTGTCCCCGTATTTTATTGGACTACAATATGAATATGGGATTTGTGGATAAATTGGATCAACTTAAATCTAACTTTGGACTAGATCGAAGAAGTCATAAATGGTGGCATCGTATATTCTTCCATTTCATTGATATTTGTGTAGTCAACTCATATATACTTTATAAATTAAATGGGCAACAGATATCTCACAAAAATTTTAGAAGGGCCGTAGTCGATGGACTAGTTGCTGAGAAACTGGTAGGCCTTAAAACGACTAGGGATAGTTCACCGCTATGTATTAAAAAACATAAGCCAACCGTATCCTCGGAAATTAGATTGGAGAGTTCAGCCCATCACCCAGAAAGAAGCACCAGAAGGCGTTGTGCAGTATGTAGCACTAAGCAGATGGTCCTGTTCAGTGTGCAAGGTACCTTTGTGTTTGTCAAAGTCCAGAACATGCTTCCAACAATATCATCAAAAGGTAAGAACTTACATTAAGATGATAAATATTTTTCACTTAAAGTGAAAATAACTTTCAGGCGTAGAGCTACAAAATTTGAGGCACAGTGGTACATCATTTATACCACCCCCCCTCCACTTTACCGAGCCTGGGATTAAGTTTAAAAAATCGTTTTGAGTCATATTTTGTAATACTTTTTCAAATAAAAGAGTTGAATTAAGAAAAACTCGAGTTTATTTTTTATGTGCAGCATAGGTAAATAATAATAGTATTTGGTTGTGCCTCTAAGGGTTAATAGCGACCTCAGAAATCTGTTTACATGAGAAAAAGACTAAACAGCTTTCGGAAAAAATATAAACAAAAAATAAATGCAACGAAAAAAAATTAAAATGAACAAATCATTAAAAGGTCTAACAACCCAATGAAGACTATGTGGGAAATTGTTAGGAAAAACAAAAATACAAGCACTGGTATGAATACGTCAAAAGAACCAAATGAATTCAACGACTTTTTCTGCACCATTGCGAATAAACTGTTAGAAAACTTTAAAAAAGTATCATTTAATGACGTCAGAGATGTTATCAATTCTCTTAAAAGAAAGAACTCTAAAGATATTTATGACATGAGCACACTTTTGATAAAAATGATAAAAAATCAAATCATAATGCATCTAACCAAATTAATAAATATTTGCATTGAGTGTGGCATATTTCCGGACTGCTTAAAACGTGCAGTTGTGATACCGGTTTTCAAAAATGGCGATACTGAGGATATCGCAAGCTATCGCCCAATATCATTACTTCCTATTCTCAGCAAAATTTATGAAAAATGCTTGGTGAGACAAATGGTCTTACATTTTGAAACTAATAACATGTTCTATTTGAACCAGTTTGGATTTCGATATAAAAAAAAACACGACCTTCGCAGTTTTGGAGTTGGTCGACAACATAATTGACGTTTTTGAAGAAAAAGAATTCTTGCAGACCATATTCTGTGATTTGAGCAAGGCATTTGACTATGTATCACATACCACCTTAATCAGAAAGCTCAGTATGTATAACTTCGGAACAGCTTCTTGCAGCCTAATCAATTCGTATTTAACAAATAGAAAACAGTTAGTAAAAATCGGAATTAAAACGTCAGATGAAAAGCATATTCAACACGGTGCACCCCAGGGCTCAGTTCTTGGGCTGATTTTATTTCTAATATATACAGGGTGACTTCGAAGTTGAGTCATTTATTTTAACAGTGAGTAGATCTGATCAAAAGAAATGTTTTTTTCCTTTACCATTTTTCTGGTAAAATTAAAGTAACAAAGTTATAGCCCTTTGGAAGTTTGAGTACCGCCCTGCCTATTATATGCTCGTGTTTGGCGACAACGGATATAATCCGCCTGACCGGTTCATCGCATCGGAAACAAAAAAGTGAAAGAATTTGAAACGTTTATCACGATGTTTTTCGTCAGTCGATAACGCGTAAGTGAATAGTAGTGTGTTGCGTGGTTCAAACGAAATCAAAAATGGCACATGTTTACGAAAATGCTGAACTTGTGGACATGATTCTTATTTACGGGGGGGGCAGTCTTTACAAAATGCTCCCGGATGCATCACGGATTTATGCGAATCGGTTTCCCAATCGAGTGCAACCAACCCCTCGTGCCTTTGTTAATGTAGTACAAAGGGCTCGTGAATCAGGTGACTTAAGACCTCACAGGTGAGGGCATGCTGCTCCAAGACCGCACGATCAAATACAGGTCCGCACTGAAATACTTGTCGGGAGGATACTTTATAAAACAAGGTAACATTTTTTTTTAATTTTTTTTTTAATTTTTACACACATATTTTGGTTTATCTTCCTTCTACAATCATTATCTGAAAATTAATGACTCAACTTCAAAGTCACCCTGTATATCAATGATCTGCCGAGTCACAAAGATGGAAATTATATACTATTTGCTGATGATACTGCCATCTCTGTTAGATCAAATAACATTTCTGAGCTTCTTGAGAAAGGTGTGATCGCACAGTCGACTGCCAAAAACTGGTTTGATGCAAATAAGCTGACCCTGAATGAAAACAAGACAGTTAATATGATATTTTCATTGAAAGATCCAGAAACACAACATACAGAACATACAAAATTTCTAGGTATACACGTAGATAAGAAATTGAAATGGGACATACACAGTAATGAAACAGCAAAAAAGCTAAGAAAAAACATTTATCTACTTAGAAGCTTATCGTATGAGTTGAACAGTGATACGTTGAAGTCAGTTTACTTTACTCTATGCCACTCTTTGATATCATATGGAATCTTAGTTTGGGGTCAGGGTGCGGACTGGCATCGAATGTTCTCTTCACAGAGGCGGGCAATTAGGATATTGTATTCACTGAATTATACTGACGATTGCAAATAAGCATTCAAAGAATTGAGGATACTCACATTGCCTTCGATATATGTTTCTGAAGCACTGATGTATGCTAAACAGTATTTAAACTGCTGTTCGCATACCTCACATACTGACTATGATATAAAAAGTGCGGGGAACCTAAATATTCCTTTTGTAAGATTAACGAAAAGTCAGAAAAGTTTAAAAATTACTGCACCCAAATACTACAATAAATTACCGCTGCAAATCAGATCCTTAAATTGCCTTTAAATGGACAATAAGAAATTTCCTTGCTGAAAATGCATTTTATTCATACCATGAGTTCTTGGACTTTAAATTTTGATATGTGCTGTATCTGTTATTGCTTTTTAAATTATTTGCATTATTTCACTGTACCTTTTTATATATTATTATATATACACATTTGTCATCTGGTGGATAAAAAGATATTATCTATGTATACCAGAAACATTTTGTTATGAACTGACGTGTGTAAGTACAGTATGTACACTAACACCAATAAAGTATTGTATTGTATTGTATTGTATTGTAATACATCATCATTAGTGGAGATCAATGCATTTGGCAGCAAAGTAATTTAAAAATGAAGAATAAACTGACCCGTTATGCAAGTAAATGTTGAAAATGGCCACCATGACTCTCCATGCAATAATAAAGATTTTGGTCAAAACGTTGCCGCACATTTTGCAATATTTGAGGAGTAATTTGAAGGCACTCATTCACAATTCTTTGTCGCAGGTCTTCTAATGATGTTGGCTGAGTAGCATAGATTTTGCCTTTTAAATGACCCCACATGAAGAAATCCAAAGGTGACAAATCTGGCGATCTTGGGAGCCATTCAATGGCACCTCTTCTACCAATCCATCGATCTGGAAACGTCTGATCTAAATATTGTCGAACACGTAGTGCGTAATGTGGTGGGGCACCATCCTGTTGGAACTTCAACCTATTCGCAATGTACCGCCGATCATTCTGATTTTCAATTATGGCGGTTAATGCAGGATCTATGGCGTCTTCCAGTAATTCCAAATACATTTCACCGGTCAAATTTCCAGGTAAGAAAAAAGGACCAACTAAATGATCGCCAAAAAATACCAGCCCAAACATTTAATTTTTGTGGCTGCTGTGTATGATCCTCATGATAAATTCTGGGATTAGAGTCGGGCCAATATCGGCAGTTATGACGTTATAAATAAAGACGATTTAATATTATTATTATTATTATTTACTACGTCATTTGAGAAAAAGGAACATTCGTCGGAAAATCAAATGTTGAATAGAAAATGTTCATCTTTTATAATTCGTTCACTCATATTTTCACAAAATTTTAATCGCCGATCAAAATCGTCTTCATTAAGTTCTTGTACCGGGTGAATTTTATAGGGATGAAAACAACCATGGGCCATTAGAATCCGTTGGACAGTACATCGACCAACACCACACACAGTCTCCAATTTGCGGGTACTTAACGTAGGATCTACATAAACTTGCCCTAAAACCCCCACTTCTATTGCTTCGTTCCTTATGGGATTTTCAATGTTGCGTTTTTTATTGGCGACTGACCCAGTTTCCCGAAATTTAGCTACACGTTCTAGAACATATTTTCGATGCACGTTACTGCTATCATGTCGCTCATTAAATATTTCTGCTGTTCCATTGAGCGCACTGATTATTTCCGAAAAATATTTCGATAATTTCAACTCTTTCTGCTGTGGAATATACCATGGTTAATTTATGTAATAAAGCATTACAAGTTCTTTTAGCAACAAAGTTTGGTCAAATTAGTCGCAAACTATGTACTAAATCCCTATTTACAATAAGTACGAGATATTTCCTTATCTCTCTTCAAGAAATAACTTTTTTGCCACCAAATGCCAGTAAATGCGTCTGTTTCATTTTTGATGCACCACCCTGTATATATATATATATATCCTTGAATTTCTTTGGGTAGCAGGCAAAGTATTGCAAAAGTACACTCTTATAACTTAAACTCGAGCTTTCGAAGATCTGTGTCTTCATCGTCTGCAACTGGAAACAATTATTGACAATAGCAACAATTAACAATTAGGAGGAAAAATAGTTACTCACTATGTCGGCAAGATTGTTGCTGCAATCGTTTATAAACAACAGTGAAGGTTCGATTAGGACGGAATTATTTTATTATTAAATGGTAAATCATTTTGAAAATAGGAAAATAATATTTTTTTGTTATATACTCGTACATTTCTCCGCATGATTATTTTGTCTTTGTAGATCCTCTTTGCTTGAAGTACCACAGCAAGTGGCTATAACCGGCCGCGTGGTTGTGGCTAGACGTCGTCTTGAAAATTTGAGGTCTTCTAGCCATTTTATACTTATGTAACTGCTTATCAAGTGAGTATAAAGAATATAGCCTAAGCAATTTTAAAAAAAGGTTAAAGATGAGTTTAAAGCAGTCGGATGGCTAAAATTTTACTTTATGCATATCCACAGGTAATTGATTGTTTCCTTTCTCTGATAAGTGTTATATTCTAAGTTTTTTCTTTTTTTGGTGGTCAATGTTGTGAGGTCGGGTTGAAAAACAGCATAAGCTGACACTCCACCTTTTCGTCACTGTTCCTTTTAAACCAATTATTTTGTAATCGTGTGACGAATAAAGGCCATTTATTATTATTATTATTATTATTATTATTATTATACTACAGTGTGTAGGTTGGCTCTTGTTGTGGACATCGTGTGTGACTTTTTCCCTCTCCATCATTGTTTCCTCATCCGGATGTGTCAGCATGTGTATCTACTTTTGTAGTTACATATGTGCAATCATTTCGGGCCTGGTGGAGCCAACTAGCAGAAATACGTATCGCTCGGGTTACCTATCCTATTTTCTGCTCGAATCCACTTTTTGCGGATTTTGCCCATTATTTTCCTATTTTTGTTATATACCTTTCTCCGCATGCTAATTTTCTTTATATATATATATTAAAATTATGTACAATTTCTCTTTCAGGATTTTAGATTTATGACGGCGCTCAAGCTCCACCCACATACCACAGGCCTTTGAAAAAAAGAATGAAACAAAATGAGAATGATATAAGAATTGGCATCCAAACATCTTAGATAAAAACAAGACGAATATGTAAACTGGGCCTTATCTTGTCCTGCAGCTGGTTCGTTTACACCGCAATTCGGTAAAAATAAATGAACCAACAAATATAACAACTCCCACAAATCCTCCCTAGTTCCACATCATCACCACAGAACGATTTTTCAATAGTCTGCAGTTGCGTTCAGCATCAACACAAACAACACACGAGCTACACTTAATGAGCATTCAGAACAAATCAAAATCTATTCCCAACAGTGAGATTCAGAATCACTAGCTGAAAATCTGCAATATCGGCTCCAGAGTTGCAGAATATGGCTAATAGGATTGATATTCTGAAAAATGAAATGTGGAATTTCAAGTATTAATTCAGCATTAATACTAAAAATTATGTATATTATTATCACATTTAGATATATAATACTTGCACTGTGCAACTAAAAAAATATCTAGATAGACATATTTTGAATACAAATGAACCTAAATGGTTTAGGATCATACTTATCTGACAGGAACATTTATTCCCTAATTCGAATATAAATTGCTTAACATGTTTTGTAACTATATAATTAGGGTCTTGTCAGATGAGAATGTTTCATGATCAGTTAGTTTATCAATATTCCTATCTATGTTTTAGGTCTACGCATTATGTCTCACAGTCTTCCACTACATTATCTGCTACTCATATTCAAGAACACTCGTTTAAGGGAAAAGATCAATGCTTGCAAATTTGCCAAAAAGTATTCGTGTACAAAGAAAAAAGTTGTAGTAAGTAACTTCAAAAAATTGGTGTAGCAGTCAATGTCACATTAATAACTCTGTATTATACAAGTCAGTGAAGCTTTTCAGTTTCCTTTAAAAGTCGTTAAAACATTATTATATAACTAAACTGATAAGCTTTTAGTGTTCTACTCTTCAAATGTTTTGTTGAGACCCTGGTTTTATATCACCCTGAGTGGAATATTTTAAATATGATGTAATTATTGTTTGTAATATTATGTTGATTGGGTGTTGGGAAGTGTTATTATTGATAAATAAGTTATTTGTTGGTTATCATTCTTTTCACACCTAAGCATGTTATTATTAGTGTATTTCCAATTAATATTAAATAATGTGTGCATTTGTATTTTTATAAGGAACCGCTGAGATTGTTAAAGTGATGTGTCTTATGATATAGCCAGAATTGTTTAGGTTAGAAAGGTGACTAAGCATTGACGACCGACTCAAGGTGAAAAAAGAAGGAAGGGCGGGAAGTCTTGAATAGGCAGTCATACCGGGTATAGCGAATAAAGCTGCTCAACGGGAAAAACCGGTGTTTATTCCACACGCCCGTATTAGGTCAGAAGTGGGATCAACAGGACTGTATTTCAGCTATTTAAAAAGTTACAGTGACTTCTGTGAACTAAAATGAGTGAGATCGGGGAAGGCGATAACGAATCGCGTCAAAATCAAATCTATGATTTAATCGAAAAACATATACAAAGACAAATTACGGCTGCGATAAAAAGAAAATTCGATGCTAATCCTAGTACATCGATTTTACCAGATTTAGGAAACTTAAACTTCAATCAGAACAATGCTGCTAGCACGGAAGCACGAGAAAAGTTAAAAGTGATATAATTCCACCATTTCACCCAGATGATCAGCATCACACTGTGGTAACATGACTTAATAAAATCGATCAACTATCCCTGATCCATGGATGGACTGCTAATGAAAAATCTGCATATATGCAAATGAAGTTAAAGGATGCAGCATGTGAGTGGTTTTTTTGTTTAGATGACTACGATAGAACTTAGACAGAATGGAAGACAGCGTTATCCCAAGCGTTTCCCAGATGTGTTGACTTTGCAACTTTATTAGAAGAACTAGTCGCCCGAAAAAAGATTATTATCATGCAAAAATAAATTTGACGCAGCAATGTCGCCTAGACAATGAAGCCACAATATTCTGCATAATTCGAGGGCTACCCCAGGAATTGCAGCGAAACGCCCGCGCATTTCAATGCACCACTCCAGACCAGCTGTGCGCAGGATTTGTCGCCCCTATAGATAACTACCAGAGCATTAACAAGGACGCGATACAGCATCAAGTTGGAAAAAGACCTAAAATTTAATGCTTCGTTTGTGGGAAGTTGGGCCATTATGCCAAGGATTGTTGGAACCGGGATACACCATCGACTTCGAAGCACAGAGGACCAGGACCTTCGCGATGCTCAGTTTGCCGCCTGACCAACCATGCCACAAAAGATTGCTTCAAACGGCAAGCGGGATCAACCCAAAGACAAGACATCAAACGGTGAAATGTTTGCGAAAAACGGGGCACTATGGAGAAGATTGCTGGCACAAGAAGAAGGACGTAGAAGTTAACACTTTAGGGCAAGTACACAATGATTTATACAAGTTCAAGGCCATTATAAATAATATCCCGTTTAGAGGGTATTTAGATACGGACGTTCAATAAATGTTGCAAATATGAAAGTTCTAGTGATAGTACCGAGAGGTATAGTTAGAACTGATATTTCAATTGATGAGATACAAATGTTTACAGAAATCATAATAGTCAATACACTCATGAATGATATTGATGTAATTATAGGACAGCCTATACTGAGTCAACCCGACATAATGTTAGAAATTAAACCTAATAAGATTACCATATCAAACTATCAAAAATAACAGTGCCCTACATGTCGAATAATTAAGCAGCTTAGACATTTATCTCATAAAACATGGCGATGTTGGTTAATTCTTGCGACTATTAGATCTAAACTAGGCATGTTTTGCGCAATCAACAGCCGAGCCAGGCGAAATAATTAATACTAAATTCTCTATAACCTTAAATTCAAAACAAACTGTATATTATAAACCGTATAGGTTATCAGAAAACGAAAAAACAATAATGCGTAGATTATAGAAAACTAAATGCTATTACTGTAAAAGATCGCTACCCATTACCAAATATCGAAGATCTCATAAATAAATTGGGCGGAAACAAATATTTTTGTAGTCTCGATATGGAGCGAGGTTATTATCAACTACCGCTGACAAAGGACTCAATTGATAAAACCGCGTTTATAACTTCGGAAGGGCAACATGAGTGTCTTCGCTTACCATATGGTTTATGCAATGCTGCCGCAGCCTTTCAAAGATTGGTAAATAATATTATGGAACTGTTACGTTATTCGGAAATATTAATTTATCTTGACGAAATCGAAATCCATATCGCAAGGCATGGAAAAACTAAATACTATTCTAAACATATGCCACAAAAACAATTTGAAATTAAACTTCGAAAAATGTTATTCTTTCAAAACGAAAATTGATATTCTAGGCTACGAAATTAGTGAAAATGGAATAAAACCCGGTTCAAAAAAGGTAAAAGCTATTCAGGACTTTAAGATCCCTTCAAATGTTCATGAAATAAGACAATTTTTAGATCTCAGTTCGTATTTTAGAAAATTTATCAAAAAATCATGCGGAAATAGTTGCATCATTAACAAAATTGCTGAGAAAAGATGTGAATTGGGAATGGGGTAAAAGTCAATATGAGGCGGTTTCAAATGTTCAAAGTCAATCTTAATGAATAAACCTGTTTTAGCAATTTACAATCCAGAATACCAAAAAAAACTACACACTGATGCTAGCTCAAAAGGTATTGCAGGTATCCTTCTACAAGAATCAAATGACGGTTTAAAACCAATAGCTTATTATAGTACCATTCATATGAATTGTAAACCTTAGCAGTAGTCCAGTTCATATGACGATTTAGACTCTATCTTCATGGTACCCATTTTAAAATTGTCACAGATTGTAGTGCAGTACGAAGTACATTTGTAAAGAAGGAATTAGTAGCTAGAATAGCCCGTTGGTGGCTAGCTATACAAGATTATGAGAGAATATTTTAAAAATCAATATTGACGATTGGGCATTAGTACAGATGCAAGATGAACAAGTTCGAATAATTCGTTAAAAATTAAAAACAGGCTAAGCCGATGAAGAAATAAAAGTCACATATTGTCTTAACCCAGATACCCCTACCGTCCGTTATAACAATCACCTAATATTTCGCTTCAAATTTGAAACTCTGTCACTCCGCGTTAGATGGCGTTGGGTTATCCGCTGTTAGAAACACGTGTTTAAGCGAGATTTATTGTTCTAACCTCTTAAAGGGAGAGTTCTGTATGCGAGAAAGTGTTTGGAATAACAGGTGCTTAGTTTGTTGTGAACAATGGATAATTATAGGTGAGTATACTGATAAACTATTCATATTATTTTTCCAACTTGTGAATAAGTAATTTTAGAAAACATCAATCTTTATAATTGTAAATAAATAAGTTAAAAATTTGCATCTCACCGGCAAAAATATAACCTCAAATACCGATGTTCGTTTTAACGGACAGTAGGAAAATCCGGTATTCTTCGATTTTGTTTTCTTATATTTGCAGTTATTGGAACTATTGGAAGCGGGCCTTGAAACTTCATGAACTCATGGCAGAAATTGAAAACATTGATGACGATGAGTTGATTCTTGATACTATTGCCGTTCTAAAGCCAGTTAACGCAAATGAATATGGAAGTCAGCTGATCGAAGTTGAGGTTGTATTTGAAAACAACAACTACAGTTGAGAGTGATTTTGATAGCGACGATGACCTACCTTTGTCTACCTTTCTTACGAAAAAACGACCAAAATTATCAAAACCAAATTACTCTTGGAAAAAAGGTGGCATCAAGATTTTCCAGAATGGGTAAACGCAACTGGTCCAAAAAATTCTTTATCTCCTTTAGAACTATTTTTTCAGTTTATAGATGACGAAATTATTGACTTGGTTGTGAAATATTCCAATATATATGCTATTCAGCATAATCGCCGAGGTGATATACATTCCAGTGAAATAAAATGTTTCATTGGTGTATTACTGCTCTCTGGATACAACTCATTTCCTCGACGGTCAATGTATTGGGAATATAACAGTGACGCAGGAAATAAGTTAGTCTATTCGGCGCTTTCTCGAGATCGCTTTAGCTTTATAATGCAGAATTTGCACCTGGATGATAACAACAATCTTGAAAATACCGATAAGTTTTCGAAACTGAGGCCCTTGTTTTAGCGTGGACGAGTCGATGGTACCCTATTACGGCGGTCATGGATCAAAACAGTTCATCCGAGGAAAGCCCATTCGTTGGGGTTATAAGGTATGGATGGGAACAACTAAAAAGGGGTACATTGAATGGTTTGAGCCGTATCAAGGGTCCACAACTATTATTTCTGAAAAATATAGTCCTCTTGGCTTAGGGGCTAGTGTTGTACTTCAGTTTGCTGATATTATTCAGTCTCAATGTGAAAAAGCTCCTTTCCATATCTTTTGTGACAATTTTTTTACATCATTACCTCTGTTGGCTGAGCTGACCTCCAGGGGGCTCAAATCCACAGGAACTCTGCGAGAAAACAGACTATCAGATTGCCCTCTTGAAAAATCCAGTATGTTCAAGAATAAATCCCGTGGTAGTTTTGATTATCTTTTGGAGGAGAACCAAAATAATATTGTATGTAAATGGAATGACAATAGTGTAGTTACAATCGCCTCAAATGTAACATCTCCTTTTCCGACACAACAAGTCAAACGCTTCTCTCAGAAAGAAAAGAAAATGATACATGTTGAGCAGCCATGTTTGATCAAACAATACAATGAAAACATGGGCAGTGTTGATAGGGCTGACCAAAATATAAGCCTTTACCGCGTAGGAATCAGGGGAAAGAAGTGGTATTTTTGCTTGTTTTCACAAGCTCTGAATATGGCAGAACAAAGCGCATGGCAACTTCATAAACATTCTGGCGGAAAAATGGACCATTTGCAGTTTAGGAGGTGTATTGCTGCGGGATTATTAGAAACTTATAAGAAAGAAACAAAACGGGGGCCATCTAAACCAGGCAAATACCTGCATTATGAGTCCAGATATGATCGGATGGATCATCTTTTGAATTATCAGGAAAAGCAAACCAGCTGCGCATTTTGCCACAAACAAGCAGCATTCAGATCCCAGAAGTGTGATGTTGCACTTCATCCAAAAATGTGTTTTTTAAGTTACCATACTAAAAACTAATCTATTATTATTGGTTTAAAAAATTTTTTTCGTTTCTAAATAAAGTTTTATAAGTTCATAAGAATATTGTGTTTTAGTACCTTATATTGCTACCGTACGTTTAAACCGACGGCTTATACAGAAAAAACTAAAAGCGGAACTAAAAAATTTTACTAGGAAAATATGTTTATATTAACCCAATTAATAGGTTTACAAAAGTATATAAGAAAAAACAAGCATTAAGAGTTTCAGGGGTATTTGGGTTAAACACGATGCGGTTTACAGAAAAATATTAAATGGGGAATTAAGGCTTGTAATTCTGAAAATGCGCAAGTTTAATATAATGAGAAAATTCCATGACGGAACAGGTCATATCGGTTTGAAACGATGTGAAGCTTTGGTAAAAATTAAATTCTGGTTACCAAAAATGACGCGCTTTATAAACATATATGTTTATGTCTGTATTGATTGTGCATATAAAAAAGTCAGTACGGTAGAAAAGAAGGTTTACTTCATCTGAAACGTAAACTAAAGGAACCCCTCTCACATGGCATATTGATCATTTAGAACTTTTCTGTAAAAAAATAAAAATTATGCTTACAGTTTTATGATTGTCGATTCATTTTATAAATAATTATTTGCTAGACCAACTAAGACAACAAACTCAAAAGAAGTAATTTATTGTTTAAAAGATTTATTTAGTATGTTTGACACCACAAAGAATCATTGCAGATCTTGGCAAGGCGTTTAAATCTGTATTGATTGTGCATATAAAAAAGTCAGTACGGTAGAAAAGAAGGTTTACTTCATCTGAAACGTAAACTAAAGGAACCCCTCTCACATGGCATATTGATCATTTAGAACTTTTCTGTAAAAAAATAAAAATTATGCTTACAGTTTTATGATTGTCGATTCATTTTATAAATAATTATTTGCTAGACCAACTAAGACAACAAACTCAAAAGAAGTAATTTATTGTTTAAAAGATTTATTTAGTATGTTTGGACACCACAAAGAATCATTGCAGATGTTGGCAAGGCGTTTAAATCTAAAACCTTTAAACAGTTTTGCGATCAAAGAAAAATTAAATTGGTTTTGAATGCTGTAGCTTCACCATGCTCCAACGGTCAGGTGGAACGCTATAACCGTACTCTTTTAGACGGTACATATACAAGTATACAAGATGAAAACGAATGGTTTGAGAAACTGACAGAAGTTGTCTGGGGAATGAATAACACTATTAGTGAAACCACAGGGTACACTCCACATACATTAACGTTTGGCTTCGATAGAGACCAATAGCTATGAAATGTTGAAAAAAAGATACTGTCAAAGTATGAGATGAAAACTTGTCATTGAAACCTTACCAGCTTATTGAATATTAAGACATTACATATAATTCAGTCAAAATTTTAAGAAATGTTTGATTTTTGAATTAAATTCATGCTTTAATTACTATTGTTGATTTTTTATTCATGTTTATATTATTTTCTTCAATTGATATGTGATACTGGGTGTTTTTTCCTATAAACCTCTTGCAGATAGCCATTAAGCACCTACTTGATGACAGAGTCTACCACAAGATATTGCTCGTTTCCAAACATTCACTCATTTACTTGCCGTTCATCAGAACCATTATGGCACCTTAGATTGATATTCCCACAAAACCATTCAGGTTTTTTGATATCCATACATCCATAAAGTTGAATATTTTTCGCTGTTCAGGAACTGAACAAATATCCAAACTATAGTCACAGCGATTAAGTAATTCTCAAATATATGCCTTAAAGCTACCAGCAAACCTATAAAACCTGCAAAAAAAACTACAAATTTGTCATATTTTTCTTTTTTCACGAGTCCACATTCTAGGTTATATTTATATTAGACATTATTTGAATACAGCTGATTATTGCATTTCAAGGAGTGTCACAACACGGTGACTTGTGTGGTTGTCAGCGGCCATTTTAGGAGGGTGCGACAGGGTTGCCAGATTGTGCATTAATATCCCGTTTCACCCTCCTGGTCCCAGTGGAGTAAGTTCCGCCAACTGTTGAAATATACTTTACTATGCTTTATAAGACTATTCGTGACATTATTTTTCCCAAAATCATTGCACAACACTTGAAAAAATGCAAATGAAAATTTAAAATTATTTCCATGACGCCGCAAAATAGCTCCGTCGGTACCTTGGGTTATACATCTTGACAGTAGGGATGTTCGATCAGATCATATATTTAGAAGTATCAATACATTTCACTAGTATCGTCATCTTTCGATCCGCACTGTGTCAGAAAGAGTGACTGCCATTTGGCTGCGACATTACCCTGTCAAGTCAGACATATCTTTCATCATTTTCAAAGAAATTTTACAAAATCTTCAAATTTCTGAAGTTAGCGAGTTTCACTTCATACGTTCTTACCAGACATGCCCAAATCATCAGTTGTTGCCGTGATATTCATCCCGACCACTGCATCCCCACGGCTAGGCGATCTGTATGTTAAATTTGTATTGATAGGGCAGCGGGTTATGCTGTAAGTATAAATCATATGTCACAGTGTTTGTGCACTGATTGCAACGGTTAGATGATACCAAAAATATTTTCATAAATAGGAGAACTTTCCCATTCCGGATCGAACACTCTACCAAAGATGCTTATAATCATGATACCTAGTAAATCTTCACGAAAAAAATGCAAAACCAGCAAATGTAAAAGATTCATTTCGCACCCTCCACCACGGGACGTGATCGTCGTTAGACTTGGCAACCCTCGAGTGACAGATAGATATCCCCGCGAGTCAACGACCGCCAGTCAAAAACACAAACAATAAACATTACTACTTTTGATGATTTTTGGACTTAAAAGAAATTATTTGTGAAACATTTTTCATAATTTTTTGTCTACGTCCATAGTAATTGCATTATACATCAGGGAGATGTAGGGATTGACACGTCTTACACATATTATCTATGTTTTAGGATGGAGAGGACATAATGTTTTTATTGCTTTGAAGAAATTCATTATCCCATAAATTAATAAACGATTACTATTATGACGTAAAGGAAGACGAGGAATTGGATGGAGTGTATTTTATATTCTATTTTCTTGCAAAATACAGACAAATCCACACCATTCAACAGGTATGTAATGATAACTTTCAGTATATTGAAGTTGGTAAATTCTATAGTGCCATGCATTAACAAACGTCCAAATATGTCCAAATTTAACAGCTAGAAAATCAACCTATTATTTGCCGCATTCCCATTCGCTGAGGGGGATAACGGATTGTTAAATGTAAACCTATAACATATATCAAAATACATGAAAGTTGACCTGTTTTTTCTGTACAAAAGCATCTTGTTGGAATCAAAAAGTGGTCTTGTTTATAATATAGTCGAATTTTCACGATTTTATTCAATATTTCAATAGAAATCACTAATATTCAGAGACCTTTGACAGCTTCTGTCAAATTGCATTTCGATAAGGTATTTTCCCATTGGTCCATAATATTAATGTTGGTGAAATCGGCCCATAGTTCCTCAAAAAACAGAGAACAAGTTTTTCAGAAAAAGCAAAACAAAAAATGGACTTACAAAGTAAAAGAATGAAAAAAACATTAGACATGAAACGAAAAGAAAGTACCAAATACAATATCGAAGATTTAGTTCTATGGCGTGGAGCTAAAAAAGACACCAAAGATGTTACCCGTAAAACGGGTGTAAAATATAGAGGGTCTTACAAAATATCGAAGGTTCTAGAAAACGATCGATATGAAATCATTGCCGTAAAGGGAATGAAAGGTTATCCACGGTATTCTGTAGTTGTTGCTGCAGACGCAAGAAAATACAAATCCGGTGCTATAGAATCCGACACATCTTCAGATTCTGAAGTAGATAGCACGGATGAATTAATTGATACATTGGAGTCATAAAAATGGAATACCATTAACATAACATTCTTATTATTAATGGAACACCAAAGATAGTTAACTCAATATAATTCTTCAAAATATTCGCAATGATTTCCACTTTAAAAAAAAGTGTGTTTTATGGGTAATGGGTCATCCCACCTGCAAAATGATAAATAATGCACTAATGTACTTTTACAAAGGGATCTGTATGTGTTTCAGTAATAAAAACAAATCCCCTGACCCTGGTTCGCGAGGACGCGCAGAAAACAGGATGGAGAGTAATTATTGTTTGTAATATTATGTTGATTGGGTGTCGGCAACTATTGTTATTATTGATAAATAAGTTATTTGTTGGTTATCATTCTTTTCACACCTAAGTATGTTATTATTAGTGTATTTCCAATTAATATTAAACAATGTGTGCATTTGTATTTTTATAAGGAACTGCTGAGCTTGTTAAATGTCTTATGATATAGCCAGAATTGTTTACCTTAGAAAGGTGACTAAAGGGGCGTTGACATTATGCTTATTGACTGGTACCAGTTGGTCCGTGCCAGTCGACAAGTACAATGTAAACACTGGCTAGCGTCAGTCTCGTGCTTATTTTATTAGCGCTAGCAAAGTTAAAATCATTTGTACTTTTGTGTACCAGTTAAAGAAATAAAAATGGCGCCTATGCACAAATGGAGTGAAAATGAAACGTTAAAATTTGTGAGTTTATATAAAGAATGAGAAATACTGTGGAATGTTCACGATACAAATTATAAAAACAGAGAAAAGCGAAACAAAGCATTTGAATACATACAGCAGGAAATGAACATGAAAAACTTGACCCTGGATATGATAAAGAAGAAAATAAAAGCAATCAGAGATACCTATCACTTGGAGAAAAATAAAATAACAAAGTATAAGAAATCTGGGGCATTACCAGATGACTTATACACGCCAAGACTTGTTTCTAGTAGTCTGGTATGGATTTCAGCAAAATTATTTGGGTAATGACCAATTACATACTTTTCAAAACAAATACTCATTTGATTTTATATTCTTTATAGTAAATTAATATACCTAATAATACTTTCTTACAGGATAAATCATAAATGACCTCAGTTGGATCTTCGGAAGATGTGGTGAACTTGAGGGACTTTCGTCCCTTAACACGTTGACTGCCGCAATGTTAAAAAAATTGTGTCTTCTCTGGCCGCAATACTTTTTTCAGCTTAAATGACTAATAAGCTATAGTTTAGTAGTTCTTACTTAATGATGTTGATAATTTTGACCTAGAACATGTAGATATTGATGAGGATCCACGGTGGGTGCACGCGGCCCTTAAGTATGATTTTACACCCAGGAGCCACGTGGCTCCTAAGTGGGATCTCAGCGGACCTACGTCACGGTGATAGAGCGCAAGCGCCAGCGGCTATTGCGAGATATCGTATAACCACGTGCCGCTTGTTAGTATATTGTTAGAGTCAGTAACAAGCGGAGCGTGCGAATAAAAAGTCTACGATGAGTTATGAAAAAGAACAAGAAAGGCTCATGAAGATATGGCAGGTAGGTGTCACTTGAGACTTTTGGACACGGTTATACCAAAATATCTAACTTTTTCAGGAGCTGTTGTCCGATGAGGAGGAAGATCCATTTCCTGATTTGTCGGATGAGTATGTACCAAGTCATGACGAGTCATCAAGTGAGGACTCTGATGATGACTGTAGTGATCGAAAACGCCGTCGTTTACTTTTCAATGAATCCCAAACACCAACATCTGATAGTAATGCGGAAGTCGCCAGTACTTCAGCCATTGATCTCGAAATGGAAACAATTGAAGAAGTTATTCGTAGTTATGCTGCAGATTCCAGTGAAGTTGGTCCATCAAATAACAGTACCACAGATCTTGCTTGGTACCAGGTATCTGGCTCACATTTGAAAGATTTTCATTTTACAATATCTGATCCGGGAATCATACCACAAATATACGAATCATATTCCAATAAAAATCCAATAAACTTCTACGAGTTATTTCTGAACGATGACATTTTGGATATGATGGTCATAGAAACCAATAGGTATGCTGCTCAATGCAAGGCACGAGAATCAGCTCCTAAGGCTAGGATCCATCAGTGGCGCGATGTAGAAAAAGCAGAAATGAAAAGATTTATTGGTATAATATTTTGGATGGGATTGTGCCAATTTCCATCCATTGAGTCATATTGGTCGAAAGAGGTGATGTTTGATAATAAAATAAAAAATGTAATGTCAAGAAACCGGTTCCAGTTGTTGCTAAGAGTCTGGCATTTCCACGATAATGAGGTAATTTCAGAAAACAGGCTTCAAAAGATAGTTCCCCTGATAGAAAAGCTACTTGAAAGTTTCCAAGCCCCGATCGTTCCAAAAGAATCGCTTTGTATTGATGAAACACTGGTACCATTTAGAGGTCGTCTACGATTTAGGCAGTACATAAAAAACAAGCGTCATAAGTTTGGTATAAAACTGTACAAGCTTTGCTTGGAAAAAGGATACACATACAATATCCAAGTATATGTCGGCCAAGATAAAACCGAAGGGCAAGCATCGTCACAGAATGTTGTACTTACACTCGCTAAGAATCTCTTGTACGAAGGTCGTACGATTTATACCGATAACTACTACACAAGTGTATCGTTGGCTCATGAACTGCTTGAGAAGAAAACACATTTAGTTGGCACTTTGAGGGCAAATCGAAAACTTAATCCTAAAGAAGTTACAGAAAAAAAACTGAAAAAAGGAGAGACTATTGCTGCCGAATCCACTTCAGGCGTAGTTGTTCAAAAGTGGATGGATAAGAGAGATGTCCTCACTCTCAGTACTAAACATACCTCTGAAATGATAAAAGTCAAAAGTGGTGACAAGGAAACGGAAAAGCCTGCATCAGTGATCGATTATAACAAGCATAAAGCATTTATTGATTTATCAGACCAAATGAAAGCTTATAATACATGTCTGAGGAGAGGCATAAAATGGTACAGGAAGCTGGCCATTGAACTGTTGACGGGTACTGCCTTGGTAAATGCATACATTTTACACCAACAAGTAACAAATCAAAAAATGAGCGTTACAAAATTCAAAGAGGTTGTAACAACAGAATTTCTGAATGTGGGAAGCCTGTCAAAACCAAACGAAAATATCGAAAACATGCCATATATTCAACATATTCTTGAGGATGTTGGAAGGGCAGGCCGAGGAAGGTGCAGTTTATGCTATGAAACACTAGCACGCCAACTTGGGCGCATTCATGCACAAGCTAAGACGCAAAAAACCAAATTGAAATGTTCACAATGTATGAAACACTACTGTTTGTCATGTTTTTTTGAGGTGCATCGCTGTACAAAATAAATAATGTTTATTAATGTTTTTATAAAGTTTGAATATTACTTTTTTGTATTTATATTTTTTACAGTTTTTTTTGGACTACAATAATTATAAATATAATAATTAGCTAATAAATATTGTTTAATTTCAATGACATAGGTAACAGCCACGTGTACCCATACAGCACACTAAGTTCACAGGCCAAATGCAAATTCTACATATAACAGCCACATATTCGCGTCCCCATATGAAACTAACGCGGTTGAAGTCCAGCTGTGGGTACACGCGGCTGTTAAATATTTTTCTGCTTGAGTCCCCACAGTGTAGTCTCGCGGCCAGATCTGTCGATTTCCTGAGATCCCACTTTGGATACTCACGGCAGTCAACGTGTTAAGCGTTGACGACCGACTCGAGGTAAAAAAAGGAAGGGCGGGCAGTCTTGAATCGGCAGTCGTACGGGGTATAGCGAATGAAGCTGCTCAACGGGAAAAACCGGTGTTTTATTCCACACGCCCGTAGTAATTATTAAAACATGAAGGTCTGAAAAATCCAATAAAGTATTTGTATTGTCCACAATCTTCAACTAGTAAACCTGTTATAGGAAAAGGAAGCTCAGGTATTTTGGAGATTGCTCAACTGAACGAATAACAAGCTCAAAAAGAGCTAAAAAAGTCTGAGAGATAGCGAAGAAAATAATAATTTTGCAGTATGCTAAAAGGAGGTTGAAGGCGCGAATTTATAATTTGAATTCTCTAGTATTATATTTGCAAGACAAATATGGTGTAACAGAAAGTGCTGCGTATTATAACGGTAATCAAAAAAAATTATAATATTATTAGTTTAAGGAAACTGAATTTTATTTTCAGGCATCACTGCCTGACTCACTTGCAGCATATCTATTCACCAGAATGCTAAAAGGCAGTTCAACAAGAAAGTTTTCGCCACAGCTCAGATCATTTGCAATAACACATAGTTTAGAGCATACAATTATGTCCGCAACACTTTTATAATAATAAATAAAAGTTTGTCACACGTAAATACTATCACCAAGTGGTTTAGATCTGTTGATGGAGGTCCAGGGTTCACCGATGAATCTTTGAATGCAATTTAAATGGAGGTAGCTGAGAATGACAAGAATGGAAAAAAAACTTTTTGTATCTGACTTATGGATAAAATGGCAATAATGAGGCAGGTGCAGTGGACAGGGAAGAAGTTCAAAGGCTATGTAGATATTGGCACAAATTTGGATTCAGTTGAGGTGCCTGAGGCAAAGGACGCTATAGTGTTTATGGCAGTTGCAGTAAACGGACACTGGAAAATTCCTGTTGAATATTTTCTCATTGATGGACTTGATTGGAATGAGAAAGCCAATATAGGCCTAAAACTGTTCGAATTTCATCAAACATTAATATGGCGACAACTTTGGGTGCTGATTTCACCAATACCTCAAATTTAAAATCATATTTATGTCACCCAATTAATAATAAAGAAACTCACATTTTTTTTGAGATTTCTCATATGTTGAAACTAGTTAGAAATTGTCTGGATAGTCCACAAACTCTAACAGACAGACATGGGAAGCAAATTCTGTGGAGCTATTTCAAAGATTTAGTTGATTTTGAATCAGAAGAAGGTCTTACAGCAGGAACTAAAATCAGAAAAAGGCATATTGAATGGTTCCGTGAGAAAATGAAAGTAAAATTGGTACCCCAGACATTCATTAAAAGCACAGCTGATGCTTTCTGTTATGAGATGATATACATTTACAAAAAATTGAAAATGTTGAATCCACAACAGTTTTTACAGAAATATTCATATTCATATGGAACCTGACGAATTTCAAGAATTAAATCCAGCTAGCTTTTATGCAAGACGTTACAGAACGCTTGACTTACCTGTAGATGATGTCTCAAGTTCCAGAAATCAAAATATACCGGTGGTGGTTATTCCTTCAGATGTTGATTACCAAACAGATAATGAAGATAAAAAATGCTTTTTGTAAAATGGAAAAACCATATACTATGTTATCAAATTATAATATTATTGAGCCACTTTCCAAGGTAGAACGCTGGTGTGCTGGTGTCAAAGGAAAACATGATGTACCTCAACCAAAAACTTTTTTCCATGGGCATCTTTTTGACCAATCCGTCAATAACTACAGAATCAGCATACGAGGAAAGAAAATGTGGTGGCCCCTTTTCACTCACATGCTAAACGCAGCACTCGTCAACTCTTGGACGCTATAAAAGTCATGCGATAATAAAAAACTGGATCTTCTGGGATTTTACCTAAGATATTTACCGAAAACTCTCAAAGAAACATCCCACTTCCCTAAAAAAATAGACAAACAACTCCCATGCCGAGTGTGCCACCAAAGAGTACGTCGTAAGTGGATAAAATGTCAGGTCACTCTGTGTTTGGAACGTGATTGTTTTATACAATTCCATAGTTGTTAGTTATAGCACAAGTTTCCATAATTTGTTACTAGCAGTGATAAATAGAATATTTTCATTTTTATGTAGTTGTTTATATCTAATCGGCTCACTATACTCGCATGAGTATACCTAATTTTTTCTAAAAATACGATTTTTTTTTGTCAAAAATAATTAAATTAGCATTCTAATAGAACCTCAAGTGGGGAATATAAAATAGACCGCTTTTCTGAAAAAAAAATCGTGGGATCAAATGGGTTAATTTATCCTTGTGTTTATATTAAATGGGTAAGATTGTTACAGTGCCTATGATGTTCATGTATTTTCAGTGCTGATTCAACATCCATGTAAGAAATAAAATTATCAAATTCAACCTAAAGTGTAAGCAAAAAGATCCATTGTATGATTGCTTTAACATGGTTTATTTCAATCAAGCATGCTCATATAGAGTCAAACTTAGGTTTCAATCAATTTTAATGAGAACTACAATGCTGAACTCGATTTAATAAAAATGTCTTCACTGATGACGATTTTTTGTCATCATTTGTCATCGATAGACCAGAACCACGCACTTCAGATCAAGCTCCCAAAGATATTGATCAATCCAACGACAACCCCCGACCTTCAACATCCACTGCTCAATCCAATGATAACCAACACAACCTTCAACATCCACTGCTCAGTCCGACGACGAGCCCCAGCCTTCAACTACTATTGCTGACCAATGACTCCTCAAGTTCCGAAGATTTTGATAATTTTTCCATGCACGATTCAAGTGATGATGAATGGCCTTCTAATGACAGTGATGATTGTAGGGACGAAAGTAGATGGTCTATGGGGATTGAATCTCAGTAGTTCTAAAATCGGCCACCAGAGGCGCTGGCGTCGCGCGCCATTGATAGGTTGTTGGACGGAATCTGTATGCGAAATTCATGAGTTGGGGATTCCGCCGCTAGATGGCGCTGTCAAACCAAACGGAATCTGTGTGTCATTGGACACCTGTCATGCGTCATTGGGCACCTCACGCATAGATGGCGTTAAAACGTCATCTGTTATACGTCATTGGACACCTGTCATTGATGGGTTGGGCATCTCGCGCATAGATGGCGCCGATGTCGCACCTGTCTGGTGTTGGCGTGGATTACGGGGGGCATTTAGAACGTGTATACAGGGGTGCATCGAAAAATAGCGGATCGATGGACCGACGGTATATCGTTAAATCGTATATAGCAAGGCGTGACCTAAATAGCGTGGTGGGCTCCTCTGGTCGGTCGGTCGGTCAGAATGTCTCATAACCTGTATACGATGTACTGTTATTATTATACAGGATGATACCGTTCAAAATGAAAATAGTATAATGGATATTTTATTGAAACATATAGTATATATAACAATAAGGTTGATTGGTGTGTGTGTGTGTGTGTGTGTATGAAATTTTCAGTTGCCTACAGTGTCGTCTGAATCAATATCGCTGTGTTCTGGTCGTGCAGGTAGATTGAATGATTGTTTTAAGTGATTCTTGTAATTATCAGGGAGTACTTTAGATGTTGATACTAATCGACTCAAATCATTCTTCGACAACTGATTTGGTTCATGACAGACAAGAATCAAATTATGTATTTCACGGTTCAGTTCTGGTTGTTTTTTAATTTTTTCCCTAAAAGCCTCGTAATGAGCCTCCTCGCTGGTTATTTTTGGTTTTACCATTTTTTACCTCTTTTTGAACAAAACAATTGCTTGCGACTGGTTTGAATGATTGATACTGTAGCACTGCTAGTGCTGATACACAGACTTTATGTAGTAGAATGATGGTGGGGGTGGGGAGTCGAAGGAACCGAATGTTTTTCTTTTGTTTGGCAACAGGCTGAACACGAAATAAACATAGCTTTCAGAAAAATGTATTTTTCAATGATATACAGATACAAGTTTAGATAACAGAGTTTTTAGTTGATGTAACAAATCCTCGCTGGGGCATGGTACTCCAAATAGAGTCCAATGAAATGGTCCGGTCGCAACAACTTTTCTTGTAAATTCATTAAATTTATAGTAAGTTGCGTGACGGAAAAAGTAAATATGACCATCAATCCATCGAAATGCGAGAGAAATATCTTCAGGTAACCCAGGAAATATGTCTCTTATCCGTCCTCTGTTCAACACATCAGTAAAATCGTTAGAAAATTCTATATATGACATATTATTATAAAAGGTATAGGACCGTCCTGCGTTTGATTGAAAAATAGCATTGATTCGAGCCCTATCGGGTATATCAATTGAAAAATTATCAAGAAATTTAATGGTAGGGAATGATGCTGAGAAATATTTGTTTGGAGACACAATGGTAATCAAGTCACCGTTTGTTGATTGGAAAATATGTTGTAAAGTGTATTGACGTAATTCTGTAGGAACATAATCGACAAGAAGTTCAGGCTGAGATGGGATAATCATTTCGTTTAAGTCTAGTTTCCATATAAACATATCATGTGCAATATATAATCGGTAATTTGAAAACTCTGGAGCAATGGCTAAAAACATAAAATCTGGAATAATATCACACAAATTTTTGAGGATCGGCTGCTTACGAGTTGTAGATCTTATAGTTGTTGTTGTTGTTTTTGGTATTGCTGATGCGGTGGTAGACTTTGGGATTGAATCATATTTGTTTTTTCTTCCATATAGATATTGTACTGCATTTATATCATCAACATCTAGACCACGAATCTCATGCTGATAGAAGGCAAACATAATAGCATTCGGAAAAGCACTATGTGCTATGCCGAGGGCATGTCCAATTTCATGAACCAACACCATAAGAAAACTAGTTTGATTTTTGGGTATATTAGGATTATTTCCAAAATACCAGCGTTCATTTATATCTAAATGGATTTCTCTACAGGTGCCGCTAGAGTCAGGAAAGTATGCATGTCCTAAAACGCCGCCAGCATCATCTAATGTCAATGGACATTCATCATTACCCATACAGTTTGCTCTAAAATAATGAGTCTTGCTAACCATGGTTATAGTAATATCAGGAGGATATAGAGTGGGATTGGTAACCATTGTAAATGTTAAGTTTGAAACATTTTGCCACATCTGAAAAGCCATTTCTGCATCTTTTTGGGCCGCAGGTGTGTTTCGAGGGAAATACCATTTCAGGTCATGTTTCCGAAATGGAAAACTTGCTCTAAATTCAGCATCACTGTATTGACAACGCGGACGATTCATAAATTCAATTGTTGCATTATTCAGCAATCCATCCACTGGTAAATTATACTTTTCTTGCAGGTTAGTTAGCAAAGTAGAGAGATCTGTTGTATTATCAATGATATGTTCATATTGAGTTAGGTATACAATAGCGTCTTTTTCGGAGAAATCGTTGCAAAGCACGTATGTGAAAGTTGAAATAAAAAATAATACGTCTACCCACATCAACATCTTGATAGAGAATGATGTCAAAAATCTCAGATAGCAAATATAAATTCGTTTACCCCCCAATCAAAATCTTGACTGAAAAAAAAAAATTAGGCAGCAAATATACAATAATCATACACGAATTTCTATATTTCTAAAATTCTACTCTCATGTGCAACTTGTAATTGGAATTTCCGCCGGACAAACGATACATTCATGTATTACTAAGAAATTATATAAAAAATACTGCAACCGCAATGAATGTTGTTTTCTCGATAAAAATGGTACTGAGAATATGATGCATATAATATGCATATTTACGATACAATTATCTCATGCACTTGTGTGTCATCTCAACCACTTATTTATATTGAGCGAGCGCATGCAATAGGCATCATTGTTTCACACTCAACGCACAACGCTGCAAGCTGCAACAACGACCGCAGTACAATAGTGCTTCGAGAGAGACGAGAGAGCGGGAATTTTAAAAAAAGTAAGTGCTATTTTATTTAATATTTTTCTTTTTTATGTCTCTAAGTGCAACTGTTTTTTTTTTCGTTTTTTCGTGTTATGCTTCAAAATAGTTAGACGACTCATTTTTTTTTTATAGATGGATTTATCAAAAATTAATGCTGCGTCTTCGATTGTAGACCGCAAACCTATCAGAAAATTAAAGGACCTACCAGTTGGGACACCATTTGCAATCCAAGCAGCTAAAGTGGTCAAGTCGAAATTTGGGGAAGCCGTGCTACTAGATTTAGGACTGGAAGTGCTATTTCTACCACAGCGGGTGACGGAAACGTACCAGCCGGTCATCGACGAATTTTTTCACGGAAAATACTCGATCATCTTCCAAGGGGAAGTGGACGTAGGGAAAAGCCGACCTCTAGCATCATTCAAAATAGTGGAAAATTAACAAAGCAGAGAACAGGAGGACAGGGTGAGCATTTTTATATATTTTTGAGTAATGTGTTTGCTTGAAAAAAAAAATGTCGTCTTTTCAAATGTCTTCAAATAAGGTTAAAAAGATCATCAAACAAACAGACGGTGTTCTACTATCAATTGTTAGTCTACGGAAAATTTTATTTGATAATTTTACAATCAGAGACGCGGAAGTGTGGCTGAAACGAATAGAAAAACAAATTAGATTATGTAAACGGGTAATTCGTAGTAGAAGGCAAAATAAATTATCTGTAGGGACCTGTAGAAAAGTAGAAACAAATTTGGGCATTTTAAACATTTTAGAAAGTTGTTTTTAACTAGACATATTGGGGCAGGACTTCACTTAACATTGGGTCAGAGGGTTAGATGGGAAAATGTAGAATCGAGGTTTCAAAGTAGAATAAAAACCGGTTCCATAGCTAATTTGCGTCATAAGGACTTGAATCAATTTTTAGCAGATTGTGTAGTTGTTTTTAAAAGGAAAATTAGGAATATTTTGAACACCCATTGTGCGCTCAAAGTAAATACAACATTTTGCGGGGAGTTTATTAGGAAATCGGGGGATAATGAAATTTTTTTAATTAAATATATTAATACTAAAAATCATATTATTGATACATCAACTCAAATAGACGAGTGGTTTAAGATATATGTTAAAGATAAACTTTTAAACGAATTATCGGAATTTGCTGAAAAAGATTCGGGATTTGCGTTAAATAAAATTATTTCCTTAGTTGTTAATATCAGTAAATATCAATTGGGAAACGGTTCATCTTATATTAGACTACCAGAACCGATTATAAGGAAAAAAGCTTGTATAAACATTAAAAATATAGATCAAAATTGCTTTTACTGGGCCATTGTAAGCGCTCTTCGGACTCCTAGCAATAAACGACATGCAGAACTAACCTCCTCATATCCACACTTTACTGACGTTTTACAAACAGAAAATTTAGATAGTCCTATGCTGCTAACAAAAATTTCAAAATTTGAAAAGATGAATAATATTTCAGTCAATGTTTACGCTTTAGAATTGATTGAAACAGAAAAAAAATCATTTTACATAGTAGTACCAGCAAGATTAACGGAAAATAAACGGGATACGCATGTTAATTTACTTTTGGCTCAAAATAAATATTATCCGCGTTTAAATGATTATGATGCTCCTCCACCAGCGCCAGCAAATGAAGATAATGATTCAATCGATGAAATTAAATATCACTATTGTTGGATTAAAAATCTTTCGCGTCTTATTAGTAGCCAGTTAAATAAACATCGTGAGAAAAAATTTATTTGCGATAGATGTCTGAACTATTTCCATCAGCAAAATAAATTAGTTGAACATGAAAAACTGTGTTCTAAATTTAATAAATATAAAATTAACCTTCCTAAAGAGAGCTGCGTTGAATTTAAAAACTTTACATACCAGCAAAATACTCCTTTTGTCGTTTATGCAGATTTTGAATGTCAATTAGAAAATCATAAAGAAAGTAGCGTCGTAAATTTAACTAAAACCATAAAATATCAAAAACACGTTCCGTATAGTGCTGGTTTCTATGTAAAATGCAGCTATGATGATAGCCTTTCTTATTTCGAGAGCTATCGAGGTGCAGATTGTATGGATTGGTTTGCAAATCGTATGGCTGGTGTTGCGCAATTTGTAAACTCAAAAATAAAAACAAGCGTACCTGTGATTGAAAAATTAGACACATGTAAGGCAACATCATGTCATATTTGCGGTAAGAGATTTTCAAAAACAAAAAAAGACATAATCGTTAGAGATCACA
This sequence comes from Acanthoscelides obtectus, assembly GCA_963669975.1. Taxonomy (NCBI): domain Eukaryota; kingdom Metazoa; phylum Arthropoda; class Insecta; order Coleoptera; family Chrysomelidae; genus Acanthoscelides; species Acanthoscelides obtectus. The sequence continues at coordinate 60,646,517 of CAVLJG010000010.1, read as the reverse complement.
ACCATTTCAGTGGAGAGTTCAGAGGTTACGCACACCAAGCATGCAATCTGAACTTTAGAAAATTGTTTGTTGTGCCGGTTATATTCCATAATTTAAGTGGGTACGATAGTCACTTTATGATTTCGAATTTATGTAAAAAAGGTCGCTTAAGTCTACTTCCCATCAACAAAGATAAATACATCTCCTTTACGCTGCACTCAGATGAAAATTTCATTAAATTGCGGTTTATAGACTCTTTTCGATTTATGGGGGCTTCTCTTGATGAATTAGCTTCAATTTTAGCAGAATCAGAAAAGAAAATTTTACAAAGGGAATTTCAAAATTTAGATGAAGACAAATTCAAATTATTAACACAGAAAGGAGTTTTCTGTTACGATTACATTGATTCTTTGAAAAAATTAAATGAAACGACTTTGCCCCCAATTGAAAATTTTTACAATAAATTAAACGATGAAAGTGTAAGTGACGAGAAGTATGCTCATGCGCAATCTGTTTGGCAACAGTTTAACATTAAAACATTAGGAGAGTATTCTGATATATATTTAAAAACAGATATTCTGCTTCTTGCCGACGTTTTTGATCCTGCGTGGTACTATACAATGCCCGGATATACGTGGGACTGTATGCTCAAATACACTGGGTGTAAGTTAGAACTACTAAAGGATCTAGATATGGTGATGTTTTACGAAAATGCGATAAGAGGTGGAATTTCGGTGTGTAGCAACCGATTTTCGGAGGCCAACAATAAATATATGCCCAAATATGATCCTGAAAAACCGTCCAAGTACCTTATGTACCTGGATGTGAATAACTTATATGGGGATGCTATGCAGCAACCCTTACCCTACGGAGGGTTCAAATGGGTAGATGATGTAACATCGTTTGATGTGATGTCAATACCCGAGGACTCTGACGTAGAGTACGTGCTACAAGTCGATCTATCGTACCCACAAGAACTGCACGATAAACACAAAGATTTTCCGTTTGCGGCAGAACGTAGCGTACCTCCCAGCGACGGCGGGGTAAAATTGCCGAAATTAATGACAACACTTACGGATAAAAAAAAGTACACGGTTCACTATAAAAATTTAAAACAAATGCTAGCTAATGGGTTAAAGTTAACGAAAATCCATAAAATTTTACAATTTAAACAAGCAGCCTGGCTGAAACCCTACATCGAGTTGAATACTCGATGTAGAGCTGCAGCCCGGAATGATTTCGAAAAAAATCTTTTTAAATTAATGAATAATGCAGTATTCGGTAAGACCATGGAAAATATACGTAAGCACCGCGTATGTAAAATCGTTAAATCTTGGGGTGGTCGCTATGGGGCAGCAAACTTGATTTCGAGTTTTCGGTTCCACAGTCGCACAATTTTAGAGGAAAATCTGGTGGTTATCGAATTGAACAAGGCTGAAAAAACGTTTAACAAACCTCTGTATGTAGGGCAGGCAATTCTAGACCTATCGAAACTAGTCATGTATGATTTTCATTACACCTATATGCTAACAAAAATGGGTGCAGAAAGGTGTAAGCTCATGTACATGGACACAGACAGTTTTATCTACGAATTGCAATGTGAGGATGCATATGAGGAGATCATTAAAGCTGATTCCAGTAAATTTGATACTTCGGATTATCCTGAAAATAACATATATAAAATACTGCGTAAGAACAAAAAGGTGCCGGGTCTAATGGAAGATGAAAATAACGGTAAAATTATGACACATTTTGTTGGACTTCGAAGCAAAATGTATAGTTACAAGGTGCAGGGTGGGAAGGTGGTTAAAAAATCTAAAGGGGTTAAGTACAATGTTGTTAAAAATAAAATTGCATTTGAGGATTATGTTGAATGTTTGAAAGAATTTAAGGAAAAAACAGCTACACAACGCTGTATCAGGTCGTATGCACACAACGTATATTCTGTTGAACAGTCAAAAATTAGTTTAAGTCCGTATGACGACAAACGTTATTTAATTCCGAACAGTTTTGACACACTTCCGTGGGGGCATTACAGTATCTTATAATAGCGTTTTTTTTTTGTTATAGATGAATGCCCCAACATTATCAGAGTTAGCTGTTAGAAAAATTTGCGAATCAATAACATCATCCGCAGTAGAATTCATGGAGCAGTCTCCACTACCATGGAAATTAACTACGGAAATTGTGAAACAATTTCCTTTATATAAATGGCACGCTATGATTAAAGAAGCCAAAAATGATCTTGATTCTTCATATACAGGAATTAACTTTATTAGATGTCACAAAGAAATAGATCCAAATTTAATTCACACTATATTAGGAAAATCAGATTGGGGTTATGTTTTTGAAGATTATTCTAGTTACTGTCTATGGACAAGTGGATATTGGCTGGACCAATATTACCTACACGTATGTAAAAATTGTTTATCTAAATTTAAAGAAATACATAAAACTTTAAATAAACGTTTATTTGCCTGCTATGACCATTCTCACGAGGTTCACGATGCACATGACATTATTTTGAACGTATACCAAAAAAAGTATAATTGGTGTCACAGCTGCTTTAAAAGCATAGTGTTTGAACTAAAAGACCAGGAATCTTGCAGAGATGCCTTACATGATAGGTCTAGAAATAACATCCGAATCCGATTTGATGAATCTGATGTAGACAGCGATATTGAGTTTTAAAAAAAACATCACAGCAAACAAATTACAAAAAAAATATATAAAAAGCGTTCATTCGTCCTCCCGCCCCCCAGTTTCTCTCTATCTATTGTACTAACATTTATATATATATTTTTTTTCAAACATGTATGTAGTACTAACATTTATATATATATATATATATTTTTTTTTCAAACATGTATGTAATTAGATTTAATAAATGAATATTTATAAAAAAATGTTTTATTGATTTCGTTAGATTTTTCTAGTAAGAAGAGTTCACAACAAGATGTCCTGATAGCTTGAGTCGTCAGAGGTGTGCAACATCAGAAGCAATGTTAGTGCGTGGTTGGGGTTCAAAACTTAGCGTGTTCAAAAACAAAAAAAAACACGCACACACATAATACTAACATTACTTCTGATGTTGTGTGTGTACCTCTGGCGCGGTTCTTCGGGCTATCAAGACATCTTTTTGGTATTTTTGAACAAAGTGTGCACGTCACGTGCGTCACGTATCACGTCACGTGTCACGTCACGTGCGTCACGTGTCACGTCACGTCACGTGTCACGTTACGTGACGTATATCATAATGAAACGACAGATATGCATTTTTACAAAAACTTTATTAAAATCGTTCAAGATCATTAGCGATCCTATGTCTATAGAAAAATATATGTTGTCCTAACGCTATATGTTGTAAAGTACAGCCTACTAGCTTAAATGTATACAATTTTTGAATAGCATCTGAAAACGTATAATTTTGATCATTAAAACTAGCTCGAACAATCTTAAGCGCATTATAATAATAGCTTGGAAATTCAACAGTTTCTAGCATAGACATATACGGTACTAAAAGTTCATTATTTGCTTCTAAAAGAGCGTTCACGTCCATTTCTGAGAGGTAGAAACTAATGTTGTGCTTGGTTATTTCGAGAATTTTCGTACTATCATAGATTAGTCGTCGAATTCTGCAATAGTCACCGCACTCGATTTCGACAGGATCATACTTGTCAGGAAGGTCCTTCTCCTCCTGCTCCTCCGTCTCCTTCACCGTTACCACATTGAGCTGGGTGATTAATTGTTCCCACTCATAGGAACTGAAAGATAGTTTCAACCGTGATGAGTTCCACACAATTACAGCAGGAGTAAATGATCTCGCTGGGCTTAGACCGCATCCAATTTGGTATGATCCATTTGGAAACTGCGTGTACAGCAGATAATGGTCCTCGTTCTTGGCCGCTTCTTCGTACCTTTCCAGAATAGCATCCAGCTCACGGTCGTAGTTTACAGATGATTCGTGTGAGCTGCTGGTGGTGGTGGTGGTGAGGTCAAACTCGCTGCAACTTGAACCACTAGCACTGGTATCCATTTTTTTTACTAGCTGCCTGACTGACTGACTGCAACCGACTGAGAACTCACTTTTAGCAGAAACCCCCACCCCATACACCTCTAGACGATCGCATCATTGTCAATCCAACTATTATGTTTTGCATCAAGGCCAAGCCATTTGACGTACATTTTTTTACCTTTACGACGTAAAACTTTTTCAACTAAATAAACATCTGGATTGGCTGTTTTCTGTAATTCTTCGTCATAAAAGGCTCCTTTGATCGGTGCACCTTGCATATCTTCGAGCATGTACGTTGCAGGGTTGGTAATATTAATTTTAGTAACTTTAAATAATTCCGTTGTCCAACTTGGAACGTATCCCTTGTCGAATAACATTTTGGTTTTGCTGATGCGTACAATGTCACCAACTTTAAACTTACGCGGGCCCGCGATTTTTAAATGAGTATATTTTCGATTTAAGATACATTTTTCGTTGGATTTATTAATTTGTGATGGTTTACATCCGATGGTTTGATGACGTGTTTCATTGTATTCATTGGTAATGCTTTGTAATATATCAATCCATTTATACGATTCCATTAAGCTAAAGTATTTGTAAAGTTTATTTTTCAACGTCCTTATGGCTCTTTCAGCAATGGCCGCTTTCTTGATGCTATAGGTACTATAATGATTAATATCATGTTTCTTCATTAAAGTTTGAAATTTACTATTGTAAAATTCTTTACCTTGATCAGATTGTAGATTTTTCGGTGTACGTTCCGTATGTGCGAGGATATCCGAAAACGCACGAGTTATCTCCTCAACCGTCTTTGTCTTTAACGGTCTAGTCCACATAAACTTGGAAAAAGAATCGATTACGACGAGAATTAATTTGAAATTTTTATTTTGATGAGCATAAGGTCGCATTTCAGCCAAGTCCGTCTGCCATAAATCGTCTAAGCCTTTAATGATGGTACGTCGTCTTAGATAATTTTTTCGAGCAGGCTTGTGCAGCTCGTTAACTAGTTGTAGCTTCTCCTTGGCGTACGTCATCATGTTTTAACGCTTTAAATTGTTGTTCCATCGGCTTTATACGCTTAGCAAGATCAAATGTTTTCAATGATATATATGATGTGCGTCCTTGCAAAAGTTGTAATTCAGAGGATAAATCAATGATATTTTTCCGTATTGGAGTCAAATCGGTATGAGACTTAATTGTAGCCAACTCCTGTTCTATTCTTGTTGTTATATTTGCAATAGAGTCATCTACATATTTTTTTGTTGCCATATGTTTACCAGAAGTAGGCGGATTTCTCGAAATAAACTCTGTTATTTGATCTGTTTTTGCTGTTATTTTTTTAAAATCAATCACTGAAGTATCTACGTATTTTTTAGTTGCCGCATCTGAATTATCTGTGGGATCTTTTATATTACACAACTTTACGTTCTTGAAGTCAACATTTCCATCAGAAGTATGGGGTAGTGTTAACTTTGGCGGTGTACGCATATACGGAAGTGTCTTTTGTTTATCAAAGCGACGTCCGAATTTATCAAGACTCATCGTGTAAATGAAAGACCAAGGAACTAGATTACTGTATTATATTAGCTTCTTTCAGCTCGTTGAGGATGGCTACTATTTCATTATCATGCGACGTATTGCCAGCTTCCTGAGATGCCATAAGGAGTTGAAGTCGATCGATTAATTCATTGAGATCATCCCAGTACACGTATTCGATTGGTTCCTCGTTGTATGTCAAGTAATCACCGATACCTTTTCCTGTTGGCGGTTTTGATGTTGATGATGTTGTTGTTGTTGTTGTTGTTGTTGAGGGAGTGGATCTTGTTAATGATCGACTAAGTGGACTACGTATTTTTGTAGATGTTGATCGTGTGACAATTGTACCTTTATTTTTCTGCACATCTTTAAAGAGAGGCTTAATAATGTGATTATATTTAAATCCTGTCGAACCTTTTAGGCGTCCAAACGAATCTAAATGAACACCGGTACTTTGCAATAGATTTTTATAGGGTTGTAAATCTGCATCTTCATAGTTTGGCTCATTATAGAATAAAAGTTGATACAGCCCAGGTGTGCCACGAAGCCATGTACCTGCTAAGTTTGTCCCCTCAGGTAATATCTGTATTTGGCCAGTCGCTCTATCAAATTTAATTCTGCGTTTACCTAACATCCAACCAATGTTGTCGGTATATTTAGGTCCATAATTTTTATCAATTTTATCGTTTTGTGTCCAAAAATCTTGTAAATAATTATGGCTTATTGGGGGATATTGATCTAAGTATTCCTCTATTGCTTCTTGTGAAATATCAGCAGGACGCATTTCTTCAGGTAGTGGTGGTGTTTCAGGTCTCGGCGGTATATTACCTTGTTCATCAGTTGAAGCCACGTCTTCTAAATTGAGATAGTTTGGGTTCTGTGTGAATACATCATCATCATCATTATCATCATCATCATCATGTTTCAATTTTTCCTCTTTTTTAATAATAAATGAAGGATGCTGCTGAGTCTTAGCTATTTGCTTAAGAGGTTCAGATATTGGTTTGAAAAGTTTTCTAATAGATTCATCTTCTGCAGTTCTACCTAACTTTAAAGTAAGATACTTTTTACGTATAGCTCGAGCAAGTTCTGCGATCTTTCTTTTATGACTAGCAACGGCAACTTGGTCCTTTGACATCATGTTACTGAATGATGGCGTACATGATAAGCCTACAATTTTATGTACTTATCAAATCCTACTCTGTATCGACCATAATTAAGAGGAAAGTCTTTAACAATAACTAACGTACCGTACTTTTCTGCCCAACATTCCGAACACATCTTTTTGAATTCATCAAAAGTAACATCTGGAGATACATGCTCATCAAATATATGTTTTAGATTAATTTCATCCTGCTTAAATAGTACTATAATGTTACAGTTGTCTCGTATGAGCTGTTTTGGAATTTTAGAGTATGTTTGGCAGAGATATGCAGCATCGATATCTTTATGACGACACATGGAGTACTACTCTCGAATTTTCTGCTGACCGTCACACGACACGTCGGCAAATATGAATATAGAGCTATTTTTAGCCTTACTTGGACTTATAATTTCCTCGTTATCCTTAAATGGGAAATAGCCAACACCCTTAGCAGCGGAAATCACTTCTTGAAGCAGTTGATACTTTGGTTGATACAACGATTTTGAATAAACGTAAACATTTTTAAACTTAGCACCGTTTGGATGGAAAAGCAGCGCCAGCATTACGTTCGTTTTTCCACATCCGCTTGGTCCGCAGATGATAGAGCGAAACGAATTCGGTAACAATTTACCATGTTTACTATGTTGAGTTTTTGCTGTAAAATCCAAGTTATCAATGGGTAATGACTGCTCTTGTTGAACAACCTTCATCGTGTGGCGTTCGAATAAGGAATGTGTAAAAGTATATATGTAGATATTGCTAACGCATCATCAACAGTTCTCATGTTAACGTACAAGGGTGAATGTGTTGTAAACTCTCTGATAAATAATCTTCCGATAGAACTCCACGTACCTTCGTATCAGTTCCTGGGACGTAAGTGTGCGACAGATTAGGATATTTTTTTTTTCATTCTCACACATGTATATGTATATTTTCAGCGGGGACTAAATTAAAGAAGAGGTTAGCACGAGGAGATCCTGGAAAGAACCCATTGGATCGTGCTGCAAGAGATCACGATATTGCATACGCCTTATACAAAAATTTGAAAGACAGACACAAAGCTGATTGGATTCTTGAGAACCGAGCCTGGGAACATGTAAAAGCACCTGACGCTTCACTAGGAGAAAAGACTGCAGCTTGGCTAACAACCACCGCAATGAAAGTTAAGCGAAAATTGGGTATGGGGCAGAAGAAATCATCTTTTCGACGAAGTGTTCTCACGAAAATCACAAAGTCCTTGAAGAAAAATGCTCCCACCACCACGACATTAAAAAAGTCTGCATTGGTTGCTCTTAAAGCGGCAAGATTAGCGGTGAAGAGTGCAGGTGGAAAACATAAAGTTCGACTACCGAGAATAATTCCGATCGAAGGAAAATCTGGGGGATTCCTACCCTTGATCCCTCTTTTCGCCGGATTAAGTGCCTTGGGGGCGCTCGCAGGGGGAGCTGCAGGTGTGGCCAAAACGGTCGTTGATGCCAAGAATGCACAAAAGAAATTGGAGGAAGACCATCGCCATAACAAAGCTATGGAGTCTTTGGGCAAAGGATTGTATTTGAGAAAAAATGCTAAAGGTGGTTATGGGTTGTACCTCAAAAAAAAAGTCAAAAAAACTAAACATCAAGCTACCCAAGAAAGCGCTTTATGATTATGAAATAAAGCAATATGCGAAGCTCTTGAACATACCTCATTTCCGAGGTGTCTTCATGCGTGACACTTTACCACGAGACGGTCCACGTAAAAGAGAATGCGCCGTCGTGAACTTAGATATTTCACAAAACAACGGAACTCATTGGGTAGCTTATAAAAAGATAAACAACAACGTTGAGTATTTCGATTCATTTGGTAACCTGAAGCCTCCACAGGAACTTGTTCGATATCTGAAAAACGCTAAAATTTTCTACAACAACGATCCTTACCAAACTTATAATCAAGTTAATTGCGGACAATTGTGTTTGAAATTTCTATACAATAACAATAACAACAACAACGATGGATAATAAAACATTATCGGAATTTACATTAGAAGAGTTTGAGAAGAATATTCCGCCGCTGGAATATTTAATAAGCAATGTGAGGCTTGCAGAATTGTTGAGTATATGGCACAAACTGCCTGCAGAATACACATCCAATTTTGATCTTCAAATACGACTTCCATGCTATGTTCACTACAACAGACCTGATTGGGCAACACATTGGGATGGACCGGCTACTGCTCAAGCAAATTGTTATTTCTGTAAATTATCCATTCGAAAATAAACAAAAAAAACTTGAATAAATGCTTAGTACACAGCTATATTTTTTCATTCATCATGTCGCAGTTGTTGAGAGTCAATAGCACTACTCATATATTTTCATTTCGTCCTTCAACACCGATAGTGTTGGATCCGAAAAAAGATTATGAATTGGCGCTTAGGTCTTTTACTTCATACAATTCCATACCGCATATTGAAAAAGGAGATAAATTTTATTATATCGACCGGATAGGTGGTGGTGGTCAATTAAAAGTCATCGAGTTTCCGACAGGCTGTTATGAAATTACCGACATAGAAACATTTATACGAACGCAAATGAATCTTGAAAATGAAGTTGCTCCTCCGGATGATTATTTTTCTCTAAAACCTAACAATAATACACTGCAATCTGAAATCTTTAGCAAGTATTATAAAATAGTTTTTACAGAACCGAATAATCTTGGACATCTATTGGGATTCTCGAAAAAAGTTCTTAATCCTGGTAAAAAGCATTCTTCTGATTTACCTGTAAACATAATAAAAGTATCAACCATACACTTTGATGCTAACATTACGTCGGGAGCCTTTGACGGAGACACGCCTGCACACACGATCTACGAATTTGCTGTGACAGCCGATCCTGGATACGCTATAGTCGAAACACCTGTAAATTTACTATATCTACCTGTTATACCGAAACAAGAAATAACCAACATCACAGTGTTGGCTTTAGATCAAGACGGTCGTCCTGTAAACTTTCAAGGTGAAACTAGTACTCTTGTGTTGGAGTTGAGAGCGAAGCGCTCATGGGATTAGTGATTATAAGACATAGTGGTGCTTCCAAGGCAACTTCAGTATTACCCCAAGCACCTAAGCGACGACATCTACTACTAACTACATCAAATATCCTGTTTCTACGCTCACTTGGATATCATGTCAACAACAACAAGAATCATGTACAAAAAGAGAAAAACTGAGGAGGCAGCAGCATCACATACTTCTCCGATGTTTGATCTATATCGATCTCCAGCATTCGATGAATCTATTCGCAAGGCTGAGTATAGATCTTATACGCCGTTAATCAAGTCATTTAATTGTAATGATGTTGTGGAATTTAGCATCAATCAAGTAGATTCGTTCTTTGCAATGAACGCTTCCCTTCTATCTATCAAAGGGAAAGTTGAAATAACTGGAGGAGCAGGAGATGTATCTTTAGCTCCAAACTTTGGTGCCTTCCTATTTGACTCTTGCACTTACAGTGAATCCGCTAGAGAAGTTGAAACAGTACGTGATCCTGGTATTGTAAGTACTGTCCGAGCTTACGTATGTTACAGTGAGGAAGACTCAAATCATATGGCTATAGCTGGATGGAACTATCCTTCAACACCTATAATGGCGTCAACACATAACAAGTCTTTTAGCTTGCTAATGCCGCTTAAACATATTTTCAACATTTTCAATGATTATCCTATGATTACGTGTGGCAGACAAACTCTCAGATTTGTGAGAGCTAGAAACGATAACGATTGTATCATTATCAAGGAAAAAACTGGAACGACGACGACGGCGACGACAGCGAAAATAACTATTGAAAGCATGGAACTGAAAATCAAACATATTTACCCGAGTGATGATGTGAAAGAACAACTTTTGAAAGCTATTCAAACTGATAAGCCGATACTTATACCATTTAGAAAATGGGATCTGAACGAACTGCCTGCAATTACCGCAGATGCGAGAAGAGAAATATGGTCAGTTAAAACTAGCACCGCAATCGAAAGACCACGTTTCATTATAGTATGTTTCCAAACTGGTAAACGTGACGTCGCAACCTCAGACCCGACTCTGTTTGATCACGTGAATGCTGCTAGTATTCGAGTATCTTTAAATGGTGAATACTATCCCAACGAACGTATGCAATTGGACTTTGCAAACAATCACTTTACTGAAGCTCATTTCAACTATAGCGACTTTCAAACCAGCTATACAACTTCTTCTTCTTTGAAGAGATGTCTTTTAGATTATACCGCTTTTAAAAATCGCCCTTTGTTTGTTATTGACTGTTCCAAACAAGAGGAAACCATGAAATCATCAACTGTTGATGTTAGATTGGATATCGAAGCCGATACTGGCTTTCCAACCAACACCAAGGCCTACTGCATCATTATACATGACTGCTTAATCGAGTACTTCCCCCTCACCGAAGTTATTAAAACCATCTCGTAAGCAACGAAGGACTCTCAGTTCCGCATCAGACATCATACCTAAAGAACTATGTATCGAAATTGGTTTCAAGAAAAGTCATTACATCTTTACACCTCCGCAACCTTTTTCTACATTAAATACTAAAGACAAGAAAACCGTCGCTTACTTGGAGAAGAATTTCCATGGGCTTAAATATTCTTCCGGCGACGTTAAATATTCCAAGTTAAATGAAATAATTAAAAATAAGGTGATATATGCGGCTGACTATGTCTACGTTCGTGGAGAACAGAAAGCAAACTTTTTACTCAAGAAATGTCACATTTTTGGTGTTTTTCCCAACATTATTGATGTTTGCAAGTATGATGGTACACCGTGTGCTACTGGAAACTTTGTTGCTGATTCCAATCCAGGTCACACCAACGGACAATTTTCCTGTACCCAGAGAAATGTTGAACGTCTACGCCACTGGTTTTCAAATATCATATTACCTATGTAGTTTTTTTCTATTTTCAATAAAATATTAAACGTATTATTGTAGTTCTATTGACAATACCTCTGGTTTGCGAAACAATTGTCAGAATGTCTTGTTTCAAGTTGTTCAAGCGCGGGTATTCAAAACATGGCACACACACACACACACCAATCAACCTTATTGTTATATATATACTATATGTTTCAATAAAATATCCATTATACTATTTTCATTTTGAACGGTATCATCCTGTATAATAATAACAGTACATCGTATACAGGTTATGAGACATTCTGACCGACCGACCGACCAGAGGAGCCCACCACGCTATTTAGGTCACGCCTTGCTATATACGATTTAACGATATACTGTCGGTCCATCGATCCGCTATTTTTCGATGCACCCCTGTATACAGGTTCTAAATGCCCCCCGTAATCCACGCCAACACCAGACAGGTGCGACATCGGCGCCATCTATGCGCGAGATGCCCAACCCATCAATGACAGGTGTCCAATGACACATAAATTCCGTTTGGTTTGTACAGCGCCAAACAAATCGGCGCCATCTATGCGCGAGATGCCCAACCCATCAATGACAGGTGTCCAATGACGTATAACAGATGACGTTTTAACGCCATCTATGCGTGAGATGCCCAATGACGCATGACAGGTGTCCAATGACACACAGATTCCGTTTGGTTTGACAGCGCCATCTAGCGGCGGAATCCCCAACTCATGAATTTCGCATACAGATTCCGTCCAACAACCTATCAATGGCGCGCGACGCCAGCGCCTCTGGTGGCCGATTTTAGAACTACTGAGATTCAATCCCCATAGACCATCTACTGACGAAGTCCCTTTAAGTCAATATGTCAAATATTCAAAGTCAAACCCTAACAACAAACAAAAACAAGTAAAGTTAAAAGGTAAAATGCAAGCCCAAAATCATCAAACCAAAGGAGGCTGTAACGTGGTTGATCAAGAAACTTGCACTTGTTGCAAGGAAAGATATGAGCTTAGTAAGACAGACTGGTTAAAATGTGTTATATGCTCATTATGGGCTCACGAAACATGTGGTATTAAAGGCATTCGACATTTTTATTGTAACAGCTGTTCTTAACTTAACTTAAGTTTCTTAGTTAAAAAAGTTGATTTATAGGCAACTTATATCTTATATCATAAATATTTATTTTTAGTTTTAAGTTGTTTCTTTAATATTAAAGTTAGTTTCTCGTTTCTTAATTCAATAAAGTTGTTTTTGAAGCACTTTCTATCTTTAAGGTTAATGTTCTTTCTTTATTTAATATTGTCCTTTTCAAAACTACCCTTGTCCATTTCAATGCGTCGATGCGATGAAAAGGACAAATTGAAATTTTTTTAAAATTTTAAATTACTCAAACTAAAGGCTTTCCTTTCTTTTCTTTAACATGTTATATTTCAAATATGATCATAAAACTTCTCCACCGTGCAGTTTTTGAGTTAATTTATTAACTACAAGGTATTCATTTAAGCCGTTCTTTAAAAGTGTCCTTTTCAAGCCGGATCTCCCCTACTCGGGTACCAAAATGGAAGAGATTAGCATATTACATTGTACGCCGTTACTAACGCCTTCGTGTCGGCAAATGCGGTATGCAGATCTCGCATTAGCAGTGATGTGCGAGGTGTTATGCTCATCTCTTCCATGTTGGTACTAGTACCAGATGTTCACTATTTATTGCATATTATAAATATATTGTTTATTTAAATAAAAGTCAATCGTCAGGCTCAATAGCACGTAGCATCAGCTACGAGCTGGCTTTATCTAGTCTGTTATACGGCAAATATTGAAATGTCACATTAAGTTTATTTTACGATACTTCATAACGCAATTGAGGTTAAATCTAAACAGCAAGTGACATTTTATTTGTGCTAAATGCGATCATGATAATTATTATTTTTAACTAAAAAGATTACCGCCTCCAATGATCGTGAAACAAAATATGTAACACGCTATTTCGAAATGGCGCGGCGGAAATCTTGGATTCAATTTTTTAATGAAGTACTGTATTCTATAAGGCGACGACTTTTATATATTTGACATATTGGCAAGATTTTGCTTGAGTATGTTATCCACCATTTTGTGACAGTCGCCATCCTGATCTGAAACTGTTTTCGTATTACTGTATTGTACAAGTGCTTCCATTTGATATCCATATTGGGGTGATTGAACAAATATTTTTTTTGATTTTTCAAAGGCGCTGAATCAATCTTCAAAAAGTTTGTCTGGGATCACCTCTGAAGCATGGCCTACGAGTATTGTATAAAAAGAAATGATCAAAATCGATTAATAATTTCATCTCTTTTATTGAAGTCTATTAAAAATGTCACTTACTGGTCCGATGTTTATCTCGAACGACCGATGTCAAAACTGCTACTGATTGACTTGGGACAACAAATTATCTGAATACGTCCTTTCTTAGTCCATACACACCGCCACGTTGCTTCGACTGGCAGAACGAGATAGTGGATAAAATTCGTGTAAAAACCTATTTGCAGAGATTTCCGCGCTTCAAAATTGACGCTTCATCTCTAAATACTTTTCAATGAAATTTTTAGTGTACTAAAAACAAGACTCCACAGTATAGAGCCACTTTTTCGTTTTTTCCTCTGGGTTATTTTTTAAAAAATCGAGAAGTCGAACAACGTTCGGGCAGCAGCGGTGGCCGCAGTAGTAGACTCTTCGGTCTCCTGATCAGTCGCCGTGCGCTGTGCGGGTTCGAGTCCCGTCCCAGGAGAAATTTTTCTCTTGGCTATGGATGTTGCGATTGTCCGTAGGTGGTAGACGGTTTCTGACTGTCGAACGCGGAGGTACCACCCGGCGGATCTCGTAGGCGGAGCCAGAATGTGTGCATGTTGCATGCACACGTCTTCCCTCGCCAGAGTCCGTGTGGCGTTCCCCCTTTCCCCTGTATCCCCCTATAGCCCCACGGTACCCAATGGGTGTTTAGGCCTTAGGGCTTCGTGGTAGTTGGAATATAAAAAAAAACAATTATTTGTACTTCCACCCTTTTTTTAGCACCCTGGGCAATTGTCTTCTGAACATACTGTATACATTTTATTCAAAAATATAGAAAAATGGAGCGTCAGTACCGAAGCAGCTAAACCCTTGTAAATGGCTTGAAATTCACTGCGTGGGAGCCGCCTTAAGAGGATAGACGACTGCCAAGTCAGCCGCGGCAGCCATTTAACTGAAATTGTTTTTCATAAATAATCGGAAGGTATATTCTTTTGAATAATGTATCGAATGTAACATATTATTGAGGAGTATAGTTTTAATACCAATTTCAAAGAGAAACTACCGGATGGCCCACCCTTTAGTTGTTTTGTAGCGAAAACGATACAGTTTGGCACACATAGATAGAGATTATGCTCGGTAAGTTTTGCAAACTTTTTACGATCATTTAGATTTCTGCTGGAAGATACTTATCCTCTAAGATATTTACATACTTTAATGCTGCTTAAAATTACTTATGGGAAGAAAGAGATTTAGACCAACGTACAACGATGTGAAAACAAATTTCTCACCTACAGAACAATTTTTTCAGTTTTTTTACAACAACGTCATCGATATGTTTGTGAAATATAGCAATTTGTATGCTTCAGAAAAGAACGTCTTGAATATTGTTGTGACAATTCCAAGCTATCTCAACAAGATCGATTTTCGAAAGTTCGGCGACTTTTTGAAGTAATAAATAGACATTTTCAAAAGTTCTGCCTTGTACGAGCTACACACTCAGTTGATAAGTCCATGATTCATTACTTCGGGAGGCACAACTGTAAGCAGTTCATCAAAGGAAGCCAATCCGTTGTGGGTTCAAAATATGGATGGGTACAATATAATCTTCAGACTGCGGTGGCTATTGTGGGTGGTTGGAACCCTATCAGGGATCAAACAGTCAAATTTTCAACATGTACAAATCGTTTGGTTTATGACCATCCGTTGTACTGCATTACAGTACCGTATTGCGCCAAATGGTATCTCTCCCACGTCACATTTTTTTTTTTTTCGATAATTTATTTACTACTGTACCACTTTTGGAGGAACGTTTGCGGCATAACTTCAGAATTAGAGGTACGGGTACAGTGCGGGAAAACAATGTCGAAATGCACAGTCCAGCCAAAAACTGACATGAAAAAAACTACGAGAGGTACATATGACTACAGGTTAACGAAGAATAAAGTACTGATCGTCAACTGGAATGACAATAATATCGTGAATGTGGCCACGAACAATTTACAAGTACACCCTGTTCATCATGTGTTAAGATTTCAGAAACGAAAAGGGATTGCAGTTGATCAACCTCAGTGCATGAGACGGAATCTTAGTTATTATCGTACGAGTATCCGAGGAAAAAATGGTATTCCGGTCTAATCTTTCATATTTTGGATTTGCCTGTTCAAAATTCCTGGCATTCACATAGGCTGCAAGGAGGGTCAATGGAACAACTGACATTCTGGAGAGAGATTGCCATGACCCTATTGGAGACTAACAGGGTGTCAAGAAAACGTGGAAGACCATCGTATCTGGAAAATGCAGAATCCCGCTTCATGAACGCTAATGAGCATTATTTAGTGCGGCAGGATAAGCCAACTCGTTGACGCGTGTGTCACAAGCCGGTGCAGAAAAGTGCTGCAAATGGACTGTTTTGTTCCTTATCATACTAAGAATTAAGAAAAAGAAGTTTAAAATTAACTTATTTTTGCTTATATCTGCCTAACTTTCGATGAAACTAACAGCCAAAAATGAATTTTTTCGTGTACATTCTCAAATAAAATGATTAAATGTCACATCAGGGACTCTCTTAACTTCACTAAACAGCCTTAAAACGAAATTCTTAAAAAATAATAATTCAGGCATAAATGAGTTAAGGCCATAGGTCCCTTTAAAGGTGGTTTCCCACGGCCCGTGTTTTTGCAGGCCAGGCCAAGCCAGCTCGCGTCATCGCACCGTGGGAGGACGGCCGCCTGAGGTGGCGCGTGGAGGTGGGACGAATCCGTGGCGAGTCGGTAACTTCAAAGGCGCGAATCGGCGCGGCGCGTTCATGCCTGTGCAGACCTGTGCTTTCTGTTGGGGTGTTAATATGGAGTAGACAGGTGAGGACTGGTTCCTTTCATTTTCAAAACGACATAACTTATCGATTAAGAAGCCACAGTCCGTGGAGTATGCTCGCCGAAAGTGCATGGACCCATTTATAATGAGTCATTATTTTGATTTATTGAATACAACTCTAACAAACTTAGATTTGCATGACAAACCACATCAAATTTGGAACTTGGACGAAACAGGATTTTGTCTGGATCCATCAAAAACTAAAGTTGTGGGGAAAAAGGAGCATCATCTTCAAGAACTACAGGGGGTGTGGTAGAGATAATATTAGTGTTTTAATGGCAGCAAATGCTGCCGGATATAAAGCGCCTCCATTGATAGTTTATAAGGGCAAAAACATCTGGGATGAATGGATGGCACCAGAAAACGAAAGCTTCCCGGGCACAAC
Organism: Acanthoscelides obtectus; assembly: GCA_963669975.1. Taxonomy (NCBI): domain Eukaryota; kingdom Metazoa; phylum Arthropoda; class Insecta; order Coleoptera; family Chrysomelidae; genus Acanthoscelides; species Acanthoscelides obtectus. The sequence goes on along the minus strand of CAVLJG010000010.1, from coordinate 60,629,402 downwards.
ATATGCAGCCACATCGAATGGTTGGATGGAGGCAGACATATTTGTACGTTATTTTGGAAAAGCATCTTAGAGCAACTTGGCGATAAAAGACCAGTTTTAGTCATATACGATGGACACGTATCCCATGTTGACGAACGTGTGATAAAATTGGCAATAGACAATAACGTAACAATACTGAAGTTACCGCCGCATTCGAGCCATCTGTTACAACCATTAGATTTAACTGTATTTCGCTCTGTAAAGTCAAGATGGGACGTTATGTTAGCACAATGGCAAAGACAGAACCAGGGATATAAAATTGCGAAGAAACAGTTCAGTAAATTGGTTGGAAAAATTTGGACAGAAACAAGTCCGGAAATCATTTCCAATGGTTCTAAGAAGGGTGGAATCTTGCCATTTAATTCTCAAGTCATTCCTGAAGAAAGCTATGGATCCTATGGCACTAAAAAGATGGAAAGATGCATGAAGGAGGTGAACAGCAAACTGGGCCAAGCGCGTCTACTGTGCCAAGCACGTCTGCTGTACCAAGCACGTCTACTGTACAAAGCACGTCTACTGTACCAAGCACGTCTACTGTAGAGTCAGAAACAAATATGCTGGCAAGTGAATGTGCAGAACTGCTTTAAATACTGGACAATCTTTTGAAGAGCTGTTACTTTCTACTGTAAAACAGCACGTTAATACAGGTGTGAAACGCCGAAGAAAAGTAGCTAGTGGAGCAGAAATTATTACATCTTCAGAAGCTATGAAACGCTTGAACGAAAACAGCAATAAACCAACAGTTTAATCAAAAAAGGGTAGAACTTTCATAGAATCGGAGAGCCCATCGGACGAAGAAATAGTTTACAATGAGAGCGGTGATGATATAGAAGAAGAATTTAGAGAAGAAGGGTCACTTGCAAAATCTGTTGAAAAAATCGATAAAGATATATCCAGTATATCTGCCAAGGATTGGATTCTTGTAGTTTTTGAAACCAAAAAATCTCGACGTTATTACGTGGGAGAAGTAACATCGATTGACGACAGTCAAGACGTAGAAGTTAAATTTACCAGAAGAGTCCCTACTTTAAATCCTTCTGTTCCGAATATTTTTATCTGGGCAGATCTTGCAAGATATTGCAGTCGTTCCCAGAAACGACATCGTGATGTTACTTCCAACTCCAACTGTTGCGGAAAGAGGTCTTTATCGTTTTGGAGTTTCTTTTGCACATTACAATGTTTTCTAAATGATATATTTTTATAAGAAGAGTTTAATAAAAAGTTCACATAGCCTTAAGTATTTTTTTCTAAAAGAGTTTGATAGCAGCAAAATATATAAAAAAGTAGGCAGTTTTACACTCTTGCCCCAGACGGAAAAACATTTACTCTATATGGCTGCACACAACTGTATACAAACTTGCCCCATTATTGGGAGTAAGTGCGTAGTATGGGCATTGTTTTAAAAAAATAATTATAATACATTCTGGAAATATAATTTTATGATTTCTCAGCCGTCAAAATAGCAAAATAGTACCTTAACCCAGATGTGCCCAATGGCCTATATGTAGTACATCTGAAACTTGTCGATTCTTGTTGAAGGGAGTCTGTAAAAATCGATTTATTCGTTCGTTTTGGTCAGTATAGCGTTGTTCGGCTTAAGGTGCAGCAGCGTGTCGTAGTTCTCTGACAGATTGCTAGATTAGTTCGGGTCTAATTTCGGTATTTCGAGAAGATGGCTGAGTATGGCGTCAGGTTTGCAATGTAAGCTGTATTTTGATTATTTACATTGGACTGAATTTCATACAATGGAGGAAATTTTTACATATAAAGAAGCCAGAAAGTAAATATGTTTGAGGCAATAAATATTATTGCCTATCTTTTTCACAAATTTGGGATAAATATAACCGTCCTATATAAAGTACATTGGGCAAATGCGGTACTGCCACTTTTTTATACTACCCTGTCCTTAGTGGCTACGCATCTATGAAATAACATTATTTCGCTGCATATTTTGGTACTACAGGTTTTTTTTTGTTACAGAGGGTTTTCATTACATGAAGCCCTAGCTATGATAGAAGACGACGAAGTGGAGGCTGATACTATCACACTTTTTCCACCTAACAATGCTTCAGAAAATCTTACCGATGAAGATTCGGGCGAAGAAGACAATGTCGATATAAATAATTTACCAGCGTCTCAAATGCAGAGTGAAGTGGAAGTGTCTTCTAGATACCAAATAAATGATGGATGTGATATGGACTCAGAAGACGATATACCCCTAAGTCAATTGGCAGACGCAATCAAAGTAACACGTAAGCAGTCAAAGAAGAAAAAACACTATAACTATGTGAAAGAAGATTTACAAACAATAACTAGTGGTAGTAGGAACTTTTTGATCATGACCAATCTGAATGTTCTGCCTTCTCTCTCTTTAGTTTGTTTTTTGATGACGAGCTTTTTGAAAAGATTACAGACGAAACAAATCGGTATGCGTCACAAAAAAATCAAATGATGCGAGTAAGTGTTAGCGAAATGAAATGTTTTGTAGGGGTGCTTCTTTTGAGTGGTATTGTTCCTCTTCCACGACGCAGAATGTTCTGGGAACGTTCTAAAGATTGTCACAATGAGATTGTGGCTGAAGCGATATCGAGAAATAAATTTGAATTTATTTTGTCCCATATACATTTTCAGGACAATAGTTTCTTAGATAAATCTGATAAGTTTGCTAAGGTCAGACCACTTTTTAGTCACCTAAATCAGAAGTTTCTGAAACATGCACACTATGAAGAAGACCACAGTGTCGACAAGGCCATGATACCCTACACAGGAAGACATGGCTGCAAACAGTATATCCACGGTAAGCCCATACGTTATGGCTTCAAATTCTGGGTTGGGACTACCAGACAAGGATATATAAATTGGTTTGAGCCTTACCAAGGAGCGTCTACAAATATTAGCAAGACCTACAAAGATCTTGGGGTCGGAACAGCTGTTGTGCTGGAGTATGCGGACGTTCTTAGGTCAAAGTGGCCGAAACCGAGGTTTCATTTATTTTTTGACAATTTTTTTTCTTCTGTTGTGCTGGTAGAAAAACTAAATGAAAAGCAATTATTTGGAACTGGGACTATACGAGAAAATCGTGTTCCTGGTAGCACGTTATGTGACAGCAAAAATATGAAAAAACAAGAACGTGGCCAATATGATTATATGAAAATTGAAGACTGTAATATAGGTTTTGTCAAATGGAACGATAATAACATAGTCACGTTTTGTTCCAATGCAGTTGGTGTCAATCCTCTGCATTATGTGAAAAGATATTCACAAAAGGACAAAAAGTTCATTCAGGTAGAGCAGCCACATGTAGTCCATTTATATAATAGGAGCATGGGAGGGGTTGATCGTTCTGATCAAAACATAAGCCTCTATCGTACCGCTATAAGAGGAAAAAAGTGGTACTTCCTTCTCATAACTCACTGCATAGATATGGCAGTGCAGAATGCTTGGCAAATGCATAAAACATATGGCGGGACAATGGACCATTTAACTTTCAGAAAAGCTATTGCAAACATTATGTTAGTTCAAAACAAGAAAGGGTGTGTGTATCAAACAGAACATGCATCTCAATTCCAAAATTTGGAGTTGCGATATGACCGCCTGGACCACTGGGTAGTACCACAAGAAAAGCAAACAAGATGTGCAGCTTGTCATCAAAAAACAACAACTTGCTGTGAAAAATGTGATAAAGGGTTGCATGTCAAGTGTTTTTTCATGTATCATACTAAACCAAAATAATGTCAATGTAGCATAGCAAGTGTCCAATGTCCTATATATAGAACGCCTTCAAAAACAACTTTTTTGAATAAAAATGCAGTTTCCGAAGCCTGAGTTGTGTTTCTGTTCCCTATTAATGTCACTTAAATGCTAAACTATGAACAAATTGGAGTCACGACAACTTTGGGCATATCTGGGTTAATCATATTACTCAGATTGTGGAAACCTAAAACGTAAATCTGCTTTTAGAAACATATGATTCATGCGAACTTTCACAATTTTACTACACACTTACCCCACCTTACCTTATAGCTAATTCAGTCGACGTAAATAACCCTTATATTAACCCATACATCTTGAAAATAAAGCAGTTCATTCGTAAACTAAATGCCAAGAACCACAAAAGCCCATGTCGAAATTAGGATTAATGAGAGGGTTGATAGATTGGCCAAGGAAAGCATTACTTCTGGAGAAATCTTGGACCACCTTCTCCCCATATATTCATTTGCAAAAAAAAAAACAAACGAGAACTGATTGGGAAACAATATGGGAGAAATATAAAAACTCAAGAATAAATAGATATACAACCCGAAATCCCTAGATCCACCTGGTTGAGTAATTACAAATACAACAGAAAAACCTTAACGACACTGATAAGGATCAGCTTTGGACACGCATGTTACCCAGAGCATCTAAATCGGATTGGCGTACTGGACACTGACTTATGCACAAGATGTAATGAAATTGGAAATCTCGACCACTTATTCTTCGGTTAGAACAATAGGAATCAATCTCTGCGACTAATGAACAGAGTAACGGACTTCAATGTACCGACTCCTTTTAACCTCATACATCTATTATGCTTAAATAGAAAGGAGATCTACGACAGCCTGGCTGAATTTATCCATTCAATCAATGTAAACCTATAATCACCTCACATACCCTTGTTGCCTCCCTATTTGTTATATTCCTCCTCTTACCGTGGTCTACCTGTGCACGTATAAGAAGTCCGACCCCTGAAGTAGACTTCCAGTTTGGGAAAAACATGAATCCAAAATCAAACCGATGATCCATCATTCATACAATGCCTAGTGACTGGCTGCATGAACACCTAGTTCTAATGTCAAAAAAAAAAATGATCGAAACAGCGCAAAAATTAAAGCGTAGTGGTCTCAATGTTAGCTCAGAATGGATTGGTTCACTTCTATTGGCGGGATTGCCAGAAAGATTCACTCCAATGATAATGGCGAGTAAACACAGTGGAATAGATATAACGGCGGACGCCATTAAAGCCAAATTAATGGATATGCAGAAGGACAGTGGCGCGGTGGAGAAAACAGGCAGCGCTTTTGTCAGCAAAGGCAGTAGTGGCAGCAGTAAGTTTCGCAAAAATCACAAAGAGGATAGCAGTGGTAGCAGCACAGCCGGCAGAGCTGGGAAGAAGGTCGGTAAAGAAGTCGTCTGTTACGAGTGTAAATTACCTGGCCACTCCAGAAATAAGTGTCCTACTTTACGCAAGAAATTTGGAAATTTCGCAGACAAAAGGTGAAGAAAATAGAGCAGCGTTTACTGCGATTTTCTTAACCGGGAATTTTAATATATCGGAGTGGTACATTGATTCGGGTGCAAGTGCGCGTTTAACATCAGGGAACGATTGGTTGAATGACATCACCGAAGATATTGAGTTCCATGAAATTTTAGTGGCAAACGGCGAAAAATTGAGTGTTCTGTGTGCTGAAAAAATATGAAGTTGGAATAGAAAAGGTTTACTATCTCCCAAAGCTTCCCACCAATTTACTGTCGGTAAGCCAGTTAATCAAGAATAAAAATAAAGTATTTTTTGATGATGATGATGGTTGTCATATTACTAACAGATTTGGTACGTGTGTTGCAAGAGGTGAATTAATTGACTCCGTATACAGACTAGTTTTTATAAAAACATTTACACCACAGAAAACTCTTGCATCGTATACAGTGACGACCTTCGAATTATGGCATAGGCGATTTGGCCATGTCAAAGATAGAGACTTGCTTGTTATGAAAAATGGAGCGGTGGAAGGACTAGATTTCAAGGGCAGTTCACAGGTCGATGAACTCTGTGAGGTGTGTTGTCAGGGTAAACAGTCAAGACTGCCGTTTAAAAATAAAGGTAACAGGGCGACAGAACTACTCGAGATTGTGCATGGTGATTTATGCGGTCCTATGAAGTTATGTCAATAGGAGGATCCAGATATTTCTTGGCTCTTGATGACGACTTAAGCAAAATGGTGTTTGTTAATTTTTTAAAAAACAAAGGTGAAACACTGGAGGAGTTTAAAGAGTATAAGTCGTTTGTTGAAAATCAGAAAGGTATCAAAAACAAGTGCTTTAGAACAGATAATGGAGGCGAATTCTGTAGTTCTAGCTTTGAAAAGTTTTTAGAGACAAATGGGATCGTTCATCAAAAGACCACCTGTTACGCCAATGGTCATTTGGCGCGCGCGCTAATGTGTACACCATCACCAGCCACAACCACTGCGCAAGCGCTGCCTGGCAGTTTTGAATCTCAGCCAATAGGGACGGAGACGCGCAGACTTCGAAACGCCGAGGAAGAGACAACAAGTGTCGACACAGAACGCATCACAAAACGTTCAAGAAAAATTTGTATTGTCAATCATTTTTCTAATCAAATACAGTCCACTCTGTAAACTTCAATAAACTTCCTACAAGACTGGAACGGATGTGTCCTTGCCGTATATAACATTTGGTCCTACGAGCCCGATTGAAGTCAGAAAATCGCCTTGGCCGGCCTGAAGCACAGCGACCACGGGACCCACAACAAGCCGCCATCATTGGGAATCATCATCGAAGATCGTCACACTCACACAAAAGGTTGTGCGTTCCATATTTCACATTCCTGTCGTTTTTCCTTGAGCTCACACATTGTCGCTTAAGCATTATCGTATTTCACATTGTTTAGTTATTCCTCGAGCACTAAAATGTTCGCATTTGTCGCTAACGCTAGATTGTTTCGTTACGGCTTGGTTACCTACCTGAATTTACTCTCATTCTCGTTCTCGCTCACTCACGCAAAATGCCTAATGATAATTCTAAAAAACGTGCATCCATAAAGGGTACTCTTACTCGATTTCATTATTATTTCCATGCCGTCAGTCAAGAATCTAATCCAGATATCACAGAACTCGAATGTAGAGTAGCTTCTGTCGAATTGCTGTTAGACAATTTTAACAAAATTCAAGAAAAAATCGAAGATTCAGATGAAAATTTTGAATCAGTTCATTCAGTAGCGCGTGCTGAATTTGAAAATGCCTTTTACGAAATTATGTCAAAAATCAAGCAATTTTTGAAGATCATCGCCCATCGCTAGGAAACAATGCAGCTTTACATTCCCCTCCACAATTTGTACAGCCAGATTTGCAGGCTATCAGACTTCCGGCCTTGAATATCCCACATATTGATGGATCATACGATCAGTGGCTATTCTTCCGAGATACCTTTCGCTCTTTAATCCATAACAATGATGCCCTAAGCCCCATACAAAAGTTTCATTATCTGAGATTGTCACGAAAAGGTAGCGCTGCAGACACAATTAAGTCTCTCGAAATTTCAAATCAAAATTATAATGTAGCTTGTAACTTACTTGAGGAACACTTCGAAAATAAGCAACTTTTAAACTATCATCCTTGCTGTATGCAATCTACAGTTCAGACATCCCTACGACTCCACAAATGCAGCTGCATGTCTGTGCCGATGTCACAGCATATGCGGCAGATAGTACGAGACCCCGCATGGTTAGGGAATATCTGCGGACAACGACTACCAACCTAGAGGAGTGGTGCATCAAGTAGAAGATCCGGCCTCAACCCTGAGAAGAGCGAAGTGGTACTGTTCCGAAGAAATCGAAGATTACCCGAAACCAAAATAAAGATAACGACCACCAGAATGGAGAGAGGCTGGAGAAGAAACGAATATGTTAAGGTCGATTGGAAAGACTCCAGCACGTACCTTGCAGTCAAGATGGACCAAAAACTCACAAGGAAGAACCACGGAAGGGCCAGGTGCAGAAAGTGAAGATGGCACGCTCAAGATTAAGACCTTTAATAGGCAGAAGAAGCAAATTATCCTTAAAGAATAAGACCATCATGATTCAGATGGTGCTGCTTCAAATTATGACATAAGCAGCAATAGCTTGGGGCTACGTTGACAAAACGTGGATGCTGGACGCACCGTGGTACGTATCTAACACAGTGCTATAAGACGAACTCCGACAGGTACCGGTCGTAATCCAGATGAGAGAGAGGGCCCGAAAGTACTTTGAAAAGAACGGACGACAATGGAACCAGCTGATTAAGGATGCCCTGGATTACGACCCAAGAACAAAAAGGCGACATAAAAAATCGAAAATCCAGCTGCAACAAGAAGATAATTGGCCCTAGCAGCTGATGAGGCCAAAGAAAAAGGGAGAAGACCGACAATATTTGTACGCTCAAGAGGGGAAAAAACAGCCCGTGTACAAGGGTGGACAAAAAGAAGCCTGTCGATTAAGGTGGCCAGAGTCAAGCACGAATTCGAGGCTAACCTCAGGAGACGAAGACAAACTGCAAACTGACTGGCTGACGACTGACTGACTCCAGTCGACGTGGAAAGAGCGAAGGCTCAACAACCTTAATGCGTGGAGTGTGTGTGTGTGTGTGTGTGTGTGTGTGTGTGTGTGTGTGTGTGTGTGTGTGTGTGTGTGTGTGTGTGTGTGCGTGTGTGCGTGTGTGTGTGTGTGTGTGCGTGTGCGTGTAAGTGTGTGTGTGCGTGTGTACTGTTCTCAGAGGGCCGACTACCAATTCAACAATTCAATCACGCGGTGAGAGAAGATCCTCCCTTCCTTACGAGGACGTTGTGCTAGGAGCTGTCGAAGAAGACCCGAGTACTTCAGTTCGTGCAATAGGATTAAGAACAGGTTTGCCCACAAGTACAACACTTTCTGCCCCGGGATTATGAGCCCCGAGTTGCTTTTTTGTCACATAATGTTAGAAAGACAGAAAACTTTATGGTAGGATTTTTTAAAAATCATTTACAAAATTTATTGGAGGACGTGTCAATCAGTATTTACAGGGACATGTGATTGCAGCATGATAACGACTCGGCACGCTCAGCTAGAGAGTATCTCGATGAAAGCTTTCCATGCAGATCGATAGGGCGGTCTGGTACAGTACCGTGGCCAGCCCGGTCACCTATTTTAATCCTTTAGATTTTTTCAACTGGGGAACTGTACAAGAAAACGTGTATTTCAAGCCGATTGGGAATGTAGCTGAGCTACGGCAAAGACTGATGGAATCAGTTGAATTTGTTACTAACCATATAACCCGATCTTTTTTAAGAAGGTATCGAGCGTGTATTGCGGCTGAAGGAAAACAGTTTGAGCATTTGCTGTAAATGTAAGTCATCATCAGCAGTCCTTAGACGCCCACTATTGTGCAACCAGTTAACCTGAAGTGTCCTTGTCCGTTTTAATGGTTGCTGTTTAATTAAAGCATTTTGAACAATTGTCATCAATTTAATTAATAGATACTGACATCCAAATAATAGAATGCATATTTAAAGATTTGAAACAGTTCTAATTAAGAAAGTCAATACAGTTTGTAGATGACCTTGGACTATCTGAAAACAAACTTTCTGCCTCTCTCACCCTTAGTAACATACGCCTCGGGAAACTAAAATGATTCTAATATTTATTTAACTCATTCAAGTAAAAACTGGTTAACAACTAGGTTTTTCTTTAAATAAAAACTGCACCAACTTAGAAGATTACTTGTCAAACTCTCGTGTCAGTTAAAGCTGGGCAAAGTTCTAATTTGGAATACGTGGTTGGAAAAAAGTGTCAATTTCCTCTGTACTAGAAAATTTGGCAGTAAAGTTGAGACACCAGTTTAAAGATGTACTATTCGTCATTGTAAAAATAAAATCCCGAAAAAGTTAATATTTGTATTAACAGGAGTTAACAGACTGCCGTAGGGTGCGAAATTTCTAGTTTTTTTTAAATACCTATAATTTTTAAAACACATACCTAAGATTTTTTTTAATATTTTTCTACCTATTATGACTTTGCGTATCACCCGGTTTCGGCTTGACATTGACTTCTGCGTCACCCTGTATATTATAACAACTTTGTTTTTTTTAATGAAATCAGTTAGTAAAATATGTTACAACTGCAAAAAAAACGACATACAAAAAAAAGGTGAAAATCGAAAATTCCGAGTGTCCCTAATTGTATCTATTCATACATGACATTTGAGGGCACATTTCTACAGTGGTCATTATACAGTGTGTCCCAATTCCGACCTACATATCAAAGTTGTGATTTTTCAAATGGAATGCCTCAAATTTTATTACAAGCTTGGATAAACCAATTCAAGATAAGAAAATTGATGTGACATACTGTGGGGTTTTGGTAATTAGCTACTGAGATATAAGGTGTTTTGTCTAGAAAAACACCCCAATTCTGCAACCCCTCAGTCCGCCATTTTGACATTTGGAGTGCCGAATTTTGAATAAAAAAGAACCTACACACATCAGCTTTTTTATCTTATTTGTTACTTTTTCGAATTTCAATTTTTGCTCATACAGGGTGGTCAAAAACGCAAATTGTAGTTTTTCTCAAAAATTTCAAATGCATCATCCTGTATATTTGTGCAAGTTTGGATTCAGTTTTTTATAAGCTTTGTTTTGATACTAGACACGTAAGGGTTTTTACGGCTATTTTTTTGGTCATTAGCACGTCTTCTATGGAACGGCTTAATTCCCTAAAGTATCGCATCATCCTTGGAAACAAATAAATTGTTGATTAGTTACAAACTGTCAAAATTAGCTTTGTGAGCGTTATAATAAAAACGTGTTTGAAAATGTATTTTTCTAAAGAAGAAATGGTGAACGTGGCATTCGTTTCTTAATGTTATATCAATCTTCCTATTTTAAATTGGTTTACCCAAATATGCAATAAGATTTGAGGCATTCGATTTAAAAAATCACAACTTTGATATGTAGGTCAAAATTGGGACACCCTGTATAATTGCCAATATTTCAGTAATATGCCCTCAAATGTCATGTATAACATGCCATAAATAGATGTACTCAAAATGTATTTGTTTATGAGGTATATTCCGTCCACACATGGATGTGCCACCCTGTATATTACTTTAAACTGATCTACTTTTTTCAATATTTTCTCCTGTTCTTCATTTTTTCAAATAAACTTACTGTAATTTGCATTTTATAAATTTAGGCCGACTCTGCGACAATGCTTGTATAAAAGTTCGTAAACTTGCTGGTTCTCAGAACTGAGAATTGATTCTAAATTTAGAGGCAACGGAAGGTGATTTGCTAAAATTTGATGCAATTCAGAATTTTCTTTGTTAGAACTTGTACATTCTAATTGTAAACGGAACGAATTTATATGAAGCTCTGTTTTGCGCAGACTTTTTGTATTTCCGAGCGGCGTCTGTACATCTAACAAAATCTGCTTGTCTAAAGCCTAGTACTCACTAGTAGACATGTCTCGCGATTTTGGTCTCAGAGACGTGTCCAGAGTTACGTAGAGATTTTATTTCTTACATTTCTCTCTGCAATAAAGTATATCAAATGTAAACCTTAGTGATAGAAGCTAGCCGAGATTTATTCAAATAGCTGAGAGAAAATGATCAATACAAAATGTTGTAAATGTAAACAACGCTGAGACAAGTCTCAACTAGTTTCTGATAGATCTCGCAGGAGTCGGCCGGCCGTCTACTTTTTATCAGTCTCTCGGGATACTTTGTGCTGTTTATTTTACGTTGTAAGAGTGTTTGCAATAGGCAAAATGTCCGATAATAAGAAAGAATGGACACGTGCAGAAGTGACCGATTTAATTGCTTGCTATGAACAACACCCTTGTTTGTGGAATGTACTTTCCAATGAATATAAAAATAAAATAATAAAATCCGATGCCTTTAAAAAATTAAGTGAAAAATTCGGGACCAGTGTGGAAGAAATTACTAGAAAAACCATAACCTCCGGAACCAATTTAATACGGAATTAAAGAAAATTAATTCTAAAAAATGAGGACAAGGAAGTGATGACAATTATGAAACAAAACGGCCTTATTTCAAAAATTTATTGTTTATAAAAACTAGTTTACAGACACGACAAACAACTGGGTTACTTACAGATTTTTCTCCTTTTTTACATACATTTGTACTGGCAAGGAACTTCTCCGTCTGGTGAATTAAAATAACGACTTGGCGACTTCAATGCACACAGGCATACATGGAACTCATATAAAAACGATGGAAGTATGATTAAGAATACAATAGATTCCGCAAATATGATACTTTTGAATGATGGAAACAGCACTAGAGTAGATTCTGCATCGGGACGCTTTTCTACTATTGACCTTTCTATATGCTCACCCAACTTAGCAACACAACTACAATGGAATATTGCTGATGACCTATATGGCAGTGACCATTTTCCCATAATAATAAAGGACCCAAACAAAGAAATCGCCAGCTCTGCACCTAATCCAAAATGGAATCTAAAAAAAGCCGACTGGAACTCCTTTTCCAGTTACATCGACGACAATATTGATAGAATAGAAATCTCCAACGACATCAATCAAACTGTAGAATCTTTCACGAAAATTATTAAAGAAGCTGCAAATAATAATAATAATAATAATAATAATAATTTTTATTGGAATGTTTATACATAAAAATATAAAAACGACAACATTCCAAAAGGAAAGAGGATTGGCAGGGCCATTTTTCACCTCCCCCTAAAAAGTTAACTTAATGAGCGTTTTTTAACATCAACAGAATTCACAACATATATTATGCACAACACAGTATATAATACGAGATAGTCTGAGTGTTAATGGAGGGTAGTGTAGCAAGCGCCATAAATTTAATTTGTGGATTCAAATCTTTGCAGCTGTAGTAGCACTTTTTCCATCTCATTTCTGAAGTTTTGGATGGAAGGTGCTTCAAAAAGTTCTAAATGATCGTTTAGTAGATATGGTGCCGTGTAAGTAAAAGATTTTTTGAATTTAGATGTTGTATGAACTGGAATATTGAAGTATTCATTGTTGCGTAAGGAAACTTTACGGAGTGAACATCTCTTCTCTAAAGCAATAAACAGATATCTGGGTAATTTATATTTTAAAACTTTATATAGTAGAGTTCCATACTGAAGTAATACACGATACTTGAATTTTAAAAGATTTTCTCTCACATAATATCCAGTAATATGTTCTTGTATATGTATATCTTTGAAACAGAATCTCATGCAGCAGTTTTGTAATACTTGAATTTTGTGCTTCATTTCTTCCGTCAGAAAATTATAATATACTGTAGCGCCATAGTCTAGGTGAGTGAGGATTAGTGCATTGGTAAGCCTTAATTTTATATCGCTGGTTAAAACATGTTTGTATCTCCAAAGTGACTTGTATTTACAATAGCATACTCGAAGCTTATTAATGACATGGTTCTCAAAACTTAAATTTGTGTCCAACAAAATGCCTAAATTCTTAGTCTCCTCTACAATTTCAACAGATGTGTCACCTAAAACAATGGCTGCACTCATCAACCCTTTAAATTTTGAAATATTTAACCTAGAACCAATGCAGCAAGCTTTAGTTTTTGTGGGATTCAGTTTCAAACAATAATTTTTGGAATAGTTTGCAATCATTTCTAGATTTACATTTAACTCTTTAATCAATAAATTAACTTCATTTGGCTTGCAAGCTTTATACATTTGTACATCATCAGCATATAGATGTATATTCCAATCATGTGATATAAAATTTAATAAATCAGATGTATAGAATGTAAATAGTAATGGACCTAATATACTTCCTTGCGGAACACCAGATACTACATTTTGTAAAGTGGAAATTTTGTTAAATATCTTTGTGCATTGGGATCTGCCAGTCAGGTAGTTGTTGAGCCACAGTAAGGCATTACTAGACAAACCATAATATTGTAGCTTTTTACATAATACTTCATGGTTGACCATGTCAAATGCCTTACTGTAATCCAACATCACCAATACGGTCACCATACCAGCATCCATGAACTTGACTATATCGCTAGTTACTTTTATAAGCGCTGTGGATGTGTTGTGTAGTTTTCTGAATCCCGGCTGTGTATCGGGAAGGACTTCTTTTACTTCTAGATGGTCACGAAGTTGGTCAGCTACCACTTTCTCTGCAAGCTTGGACATCACAGGTAAGGTGCTTACTGGTCTCAAATCCTTCATCTGTGTAGCGTTATTGACTTTTGCTAGTGGCGTTACAACTGATTTCTTCCATAATGTTGGTACTTCTCCTATGTTCAGGGATTGATTTATGATATTCGTTATTTCACTTTTGCAAAAGGAAAATACATTTTTCAGCATGCTTGTGGTAATACCATCTATACCAGCAGCATTTGATTTCAGTTCTCTTAGTTTCTTTTCAATATCATCGGATGTAACTAGATGGAACGAACTTTTAGTTACCACTGACTTTTTCTGCCCAGATAAAGTGTTAAGAAATAACTCATCAATAGTTGGCAACGAGTTCACAAAGTGATTGTTGATGGCTTCTGCGTCTTCAATGCCCTGAGATATCTGATTAGTGGATTTTTGATGAATATTCCATTTAGCGAAGTCTTTCCATAGTTGCTTGGGATTATTCCTGTTCTTATTTAGTTGATATTTTATATAAGCTGTTTTTTCATTCCTTAAAACCACACCTGAGTAAGTTCTAAGATCGTTATAAAACAATCGATCTGTTTCAGATCTAGTCCTTTTAAATTTATTGTAAGCTTTTCGTTTTAAATTTATTATACATTTTATTGTATAGGTGACGTACGGCCTGTAGAACTTATGAGGTGTAATTCTTTTCATTGGAGCATGTATGTCATACAGAAAGGTAATGTTCTCAGTAAGATGGAGGACTTTATCATCAAGACTTTCTAGATTATTTATATCATGCCAGTTCACAGCAGTTGCATCCTCAGCAAATTCGTCATAATTAAAGTGGGAAAAGTCACGACAATAAAATGTTGTCGGAGTGTATTCTGGAATTTCAATCTTCGATTCACAGAAGCATAACCTGTGATCAGTTATATCTCCCAAGCTTATAGTGCCACTCTTGCGCACATGCAGTGTATTTGATACAAAAATTACATCAATCATTGTAGCTGAATTCTTGGTAATTCTTGTGGGTTCATTAATAACCTAAACGAGATTGAATAATGCCATGGTTTGAAAAATTTTTGTACTGGGATTGGACGACTTATCGGTGAGGTCAATATTCACATCGCCCATCAGTATAACTTCATCATGGGTAATGAATATAGAAGCAAGGTTATTCTCAAGGCTAGAAAGTAGACTTAATGCAATAGATGGCGGTCTATAGATAACACCTATCGCAATGGTCTTATTATTTAGTTTTAGCGATAACCACATTTGTTCAATGCCATTTGAAGAAATGTTACAATCTACGACTTTAAATTTTATGTTGGTCTGGATGTAAAAACATACTCCACCTCCTCTTTCTTCTCTATCATTTCTAATCAGCTGGTAATTTGACAGAGTAATTAAATCAGAAGGAAAATCTTGTGTAAGCCAAGTCTCTGTTAGTGCTATAATATGAAGGCTCTGCTATAGTATCACGTCTGAAAACATATCAAAGCTAGGAATAAGTGATCGGATATTGACATGTGCTACGTTTAGCGTGCTACAATTTATGTTGCTGCTTGCTGTTTCAAGTTTCTTCCTCATTACTGTGCAATTTACTTTGTCAAAAGCAGAATGGTCAATCTTTAAATTCAACTTAAATTTATTATTAAGTTCCAAGCAATTTGGGCAAGATATATTTGATTTCGTGCATATATCTGCTTTATGTCCTCTCTCACCGCATTTTAAACAGAACAACTCTCCGGTACATTTATTAGCAGTGTGGTTGAAGCCGCTGCAATTCTAGCATCTTAACAAATTAATGTGTTCATATACTGAGCATATTGTTAAATTAATACATAATATTCCGTTTTCCATGATGCTATGAAAGGTTTTGGGGTCACATTCTATAATGGCAAAATATCGTGTTTTCATTTGCTTTGTTTTAGCTACATTTATATATGCATCCCTGTCAATAAACATGTTCTCTTGTTTTATAATGTTAACAAGTTCTGTATTTTCAAAGATCTGTTCTATACCTACTATCTTAATCTTAGGTTTTTGTTGACTACTTAAGATGTTCACACTGTACGAGCTGCTCAGTTGTTTATCGATTACCTCATTTATTTTCTGAACACCACCTTCATCTGCACACGAAATTTTTAATGTTCCATTTTCGGATTGTTTTACTCCTGTAAGTTTCACATTCAACTCAGCAGGTTTTAAAACTTTCAGAATATCTTTTTTTGTCTGCATGACTTGTTGTACTTCTTTTGGTTTTATAATAATGCTGTTAGAACTTGTATTTCCCTTTTTCACGACTGAACTATATGACGGTTTCAAGGCTCTGTTGATACAAATATCTTGATCAGTGATTTCTTCTATCTTACCATTGGTTCTGCAACTGATTGTTGCAATTTTTTCATACAGTAAGGAAATTGTTTCGTATAGCTCCTTTATTATTATGTCTTTTGCCAGAATTATTTCATCTTTGGATAGGATGATTTGTTCTTTTGCTTTTATGATGTCATTTAATAATACCTCCTCCCTATTACTGTTATGTTGTATTGCTTTTCCTTCTTTTTCCTTTTCTTCCTCTCCTTCTGAATGATTTTGATTTTTATTTTTCTTTCTTATACCTTGACTCATTTCAAATGCGGTACTGTTTTTTCTTCTATAATGTTTTTTTTCTTGCCTTCAGCCCAGTTATATCCTAAGGCTTTGTTCTTAGCGCCCTTCGGATACTAACTCGTGCAACTTTTACAATTTCTAACACAAATGTCACAGAATATATGGGTCAAAATGGTTAAAAACCACTCTGCGGCTCCAGAGTATACCACCAATAGTTCCACGGACCCGATTCTTTCCGATATTGAAATGAACGCTACTGCTTTAAATTATCTTCATGTCCTGTGTGAGATATTCAGGTATTTATAGCGATCTAAATGACTGATGTGATCTATACTATATATGACAAATTATATATGATTGGGAAGACTAAAATGCTCCAAAGCAAGCATCCAGTGCCCTGGTGGAATGAAAAATGCGATAATGCCATACCCGAAAGTAAACAAGCATTAAGTAAGATGAGAAAACACAAAACAGCTGAAAACCTGTCCGAGTTCAAGCATAAGCGCGCAAGAGCACGACTGATAATAACAATGGAACAAAAATCATCAAGGAAAAAATTTGTAAGCAGTATAAATAATTCAACCAACGTGTCCACAGTTTAGAAAAAAATTAAAAGTATGTCTGGACTTAAAGCACACACAAAAATCGTCCTAATAAAAGAAGGATCCAAAACTTATACAAATAGCAAGGATATTGCAGATATTCTATCGAATACGTACTTTTAAAACTCAAGTGATGAGAACTTCACTGCGAATTTCCTCAATCCAAAAACTCGCACTAAAACAGAAATTTTCGCAAATACAAATACCTCAAGCCCAATTAATATGCCAATCACCGAACAAGAAATGGAAGAAGCACTGCTCAAATTAAAAGACACCTCCCCAGGCCCAGATGATATTCCAACAGTTTTTCTGAAAAATCTATCTCGTTCAGCCAAGAGCATCCTCTTGAATGTTTACAATATTATATGGAACGGGCAAGTATTTCCAGATATATGGAGGCAGGCCATAATCATACCAATCCAAAAGCCAAATAAATCCCCGCAGAAACAAGAATCCTATCGACCTATTTCCTTAACGCGTTAAATGTGTAAATTACTCGAAAAAATTATGAATCAAAGACTATTGTGGAGCTTGGAACACAAAAACCTGCTAGCATGCGAGCAGGCGGAATTCAGATCAAACAGATCAACACTAGACAATATAGTAGACCTTAAATCATATATACACGAAGCATTTGCAGAGCATTAGCATTGTGCGGCCTATATTTCGATATAAACCGGGTATTTGACACTGCATGGAAATGTAACATAGCTTCTAAACTAAATAACTGGGGATATGATGGAAACATCCTTACATTTGTCCAAAACTTCCTGAAAAACAGAAACTTCCAAGTACAAGCAAACGACACACTATCTGAAAAGAAAGTACAAATAAATGGATTACCCCAAGGATCTGTCATCAGCCCAACCCTGTTTCTCATAGCCATTAATGACATAATAGAAAGCATAGAAAAACCAATACAAACGCGCCTGTACGCTGATGATATGATCATTTATGTCAAAGGCAAGAACGTGGCAACCGGTACATCCCTACTTCAATCGACTCTAAATCAACTGGTACATTGGTCTGATAGAAGTGGATTCACATTCACACCCGATAAAACGTAATGCATAATATTCTCTAAAAAACCGAACCTCATAAAACCAGCACTACACTTAGCTAACGTTGCTCTGAGCACCTATGATGAAATTAAATTCCTTGGAATTATATTTGATCAGAGCCTCTCGTGGAGAAACCATATCTGCTATTTAATACAGTCCCGTCAAAAAGGAATGAATATCCTACGATACCTAGCCAACAGACATTGGGGTGCTGATGGGAAAACGCTTCTAAGCATCTATCGATCCTTGGTGAAATCCAGAGTAGATTATGGATGTGTAGCTTACAATTCCGCGAAACCGTCTATACTGAAATCACTAGACATACTTCATAATACTGCACTTCGTATGATCTTAGGAGCTTTCAGAACTACATCCATTAACAGTCTACACTGCGAATCTGGAGAAGCCCCTTTGCACATACGAAAAGAAATTTTAAGCCTGCAGTATGCTACCAAACTTGCATCCAATCCATCAATTCCAGGACACAAAAACATAACCTCAGATAGAACAAATCATATGAATGTATCGCATGGTCTACCATTTTACCACAGGGTACATCTATATCTACATCAGCTACATATAGCCAGACTGCCTCCGATACTAGCCGCTGCTACCTCAACTGCCCCCCCTTGGACCATCCATGCGCCCAACATTAACACCATATTGACAAAATTTAGCAAACAAAACATTCCGACTGAAGTGATCATCCAAAATTTCCTATCAGTTCGAAACCAATACAACTACAGCGAAATATATACAGATGCCTCCACATCAGATACATATGTAGGAGCAGCTATAATTACTCCAACATCAATTATACAACGAAAGGTGCCCCAAGCAGCTACAGTGCTATCAGGAGAACTGTACGCCATACTTGAGGCCATCCGATACGTTAAACAAAGTCCAACCGACGACTGGCCCATTATATCAGATTCACTAAATGCGCTCAGACTGATCGATATGATATATTGCAAAAATCCGTTAGCTAACAAAATCAAGAACGAAATGCATATTAGTCCGACACAGAAGAGCATCATATTCCTGTGGGTGCCATCACATATAGGGATTACTGGTAACGAAGTAGCAGATCTCAAAGCAAAGGAAGTCACTAACTCCATATACCTGTCCACAGAAAAGGTGCTAGCCAATGATGTTACGGTGCACCTGAAAGCGAAAATATCTATGAACTGGAACTACGAATGGAGAAGAAAATCACCTAAATTATGTGAAGTGAAACCAAGCTTTGGACCATGGCAAACCCTCTCCAGCAATAGACGAACACAAACATTCATCACACGACTCCGATTGGGACATACACGAGAGACCCATGGATATCTTCTGGCCCAAGAACAGGAACCTATGTGTGAAATATGTGACGTGCAGTTAACCGTAAAACACATTCTAGTGGAGTGTCCAGTACTCGAAGTATATAGATTTAGATATAATTTAAGCAACTCCCTAACAGAAATCTTAGGTGCAAACTGCAGCATTGTCAATCTAAAAAATTTTCTGACCGCAACTGGATTTATGTACAAATTATGATCAGTTCCACCGCTAATGACCATCAGGTTGAAGCGGACATATAAAATAATAAAAAGAAATTTTCTTCTGCCTGTATATTTTCGGAAGTTTTAACACTCCCATCAACATCAGCTTCTACAATGTGTTGAGTAGCGGTAGATTTTTCAAATGTGCTAGGAGAAAATCTATTTGTTCTTCATATTTCCATAGCCTATTGTCCATACTTGCTGCTTGTCCTGTTCTTTTTCTCTTATTTAATGCTTGTCTATGGTCATTTATAAGTTTCTTCCATATGCACTTGGCTTCTGAAATCTGAAATAAATTTTTTTACAGATGTCTAGCTTCAGGAGCTTCAGATCAATGGCTTATAGTTACAGGATGGGAGAGAATACAGTTACAGAAATTGTAGAAGAAGTGTGTGATGCATTGTGGAAACCCCTTCAACCCCAGGTTCTTCAAGAGCCTACAACTAGTGACTGGAAAAATATTGCGAATAATTTTAAGCAGTACCGCCTGTTTGATCACTGCGTCGGCGCAATCGATGGAAAGCAATTCATTATAAAAGCACTGCCTCAATCAGGGAATTTTTTTTAATTACAAAAAGGCATTTCCAACTGCTTTACTGGCAGTTGCTGATTCAAACCGAAAATTGGTTTACATAGATGTTGGTTCTATGGCAAGATTTAGTGACAGTGTAATTTTGAATGACAGTATTTTCGGACAAACATTGAAAAATGGAGAGTTGGGGTTGCCACCTGATGGTCCCCAATATCCAGGTGGAGTGGAGATACCTTACGTTTTCATATGGGATGAGGCGTTCCCATTGTTGATCATAACGGCATCACGGAGAATATTTAACTATCGGCGGTGCAGTGCACGCAGACTCGTGGAAAACGCTTTTCGCATATTAGCGGCTCGGTTTAGAATATTCCGAAGACCCTTCGAGTGCCGCCTTGAATTGGTACATAAAATGGTTAAAGCAGCACGTGTATTACACAATTATTAAATCAACTGATCTTTTACACCTTGAGTGATGAGAACGTTGAGGATCTGGATCATAGCCAACTGATGCCATTGGCTCATTCTGGAAGCATATACTCCAATGACAGTTTCTTTGTGATGAAAGAATTCTGTAGATATTTTAATAAGTGCGTCGAATTAATTCGCGACATGGACATTATATATATAATAATTTGTTTTGTATTTAAATAAGGTTTTTCTAAGGTTAGATCAAGCTTTTTTTACCGTAAAAGTAAAATTTAGTTCACAGTCTAAAATCCTTTAACTCCTTTGGAAACATCTACTTATAGTAGGGGAGCCCACTGTGCTAAATGGGTTGTGGGGACTTATTGTATTTCGTAGATTAGATGGTAGAAAGAAAAAGGTCATGCGACATACCTTTTCAGCGGTGGGGGACCGTCTACAGGATTTCAAAAATGTAAAAAAATAGTCACATGGAGATACTCGGGCACGTCAGATATTCATAATGTATATGCCCCCACAGTAGTTCACGTCACGTAGCTGGACACTTTCCCCCCACTAGATAGAAAGCTGGATATTTTTTTTCTATTAACTTATTCACTCAACTATAATATTACCGAATTTCAGCTCTTGTGGTATATATATATATATACAGGGTGACTTCGAAGTTGAGTCATTTATTTTAACAGTGTGTAGATCTGATCAAAAGAAATGTTTTTTTCCTTTACCATTTGTCTGGTAAAATTAAAGTAACAAAGTTATAGCCCTTTGGAAGTTTGAGTACCGCCCTGTCTCAATAATATCATGTGTTCGTGTTTGGCAACAACGGTTCATCGCATCGGAAACAAAAAAGCGAAAGAATTTGGAACGATGTTTTTACGATTACAATTCAGTTCAGTTATACATACAGTCAGTTTCAGTCGCGTGTGAATAGTGAAATAAAAAATGGCACATGTTTATGCGGATCGGTTTCCCAATCGAGTGCAACCAACCCCTCGTGCCTTTGTTAATGTAGTACAACGGGCTCGTGAATCAGGTGACTCAAGACCTCACAGGGGACCTCACGATCAAATACAGGTCCGCACTGAAATACTTGTCGGGAGGATACTTTATAAAACAAGGTAAAATTTTTTTTTAATTTTTTTTTTATTTTTACACACATATTTTGGTTTATCTTCCTTCTACAATCATTATCTGAAAATTAATGACTCAACTTCAAAGTCACCCTGTATATACTTTTCTCATTAAACACAGCGCGCCCATGTAGTTATTATACTGGCTGATATGAATAACACTTGAGTTTAAACTCCCGAGTACGTACTCATTAGCATAAGCATCAAGTGCTAGTTTGTTCTCCGTTTTGTATGAATAAAAATATTTCACCGAGAGGAGTATCTGCTCCTAGCACATAAAGTAGATACTCTTCCATACAAGTCTGCACCTGCACAACAATAAAAAAGTGTGGCGTTCGGCATATCCGTGTACTAGTATAAATTCAAGTATACAGTCGATCAGCGCAATGAGTGAAAGCGAAGAAGAAACTGATAAAACCGGCGAATCCCAATTGGGATTTGTAAATATGCTACGTGATTTTCCCATACTTTTATCCAAGTTACAAACGCCAACTGTCCGACAGTCAAAAATCAAAGCACTAGAACTGATCAAAAAACAGTGGAAGCTGAATTTCGGAATACAAATAACGACAAGTCAAATGTACAAAAAAAGTAATAATATGAAATCCAGACTCGAGAAAAAGACTGACATAAACAGAACTGGAAATAAAAAATTGTGCTGCAGGATTGGGAAACGATTTTGTTGGAACTCATGGAAAGTAAATCCAGTACTTGCAAAAATTCCATTTAAATTAGTTGGTATTTTAACTTTACTTACATTTTCATATTATTAGTAAACCTATCTAAAGTTTGCTATTAGTTGTTATTTTGTGCATTTGACATTTTTGTAGCTTAGAGACAAAAAAAGGTTACAATACTGTCTGCGAAACATTATCACTTGTTCATTTTTTATAGTAGATACTGAATGAATATTTACTTAACACTTTGACTGCCGAGTTGAAGTAGTTTTTCCACCTTGGCCATGGTGTTATTTCTTAAATTCCGTCATGATATACACCTAGAAGTTAACTGTATGCATTTTTCAATATGACGTATTTATTTTAGCAATTTCAGGAGTGTACCTCTAACGATACACGCGGCCTGTCCGAATTTTTTTACCACAGGCCGTGTGTATCCCTAGTGATACACCGAAATAATGTATAGATTTTTTGTTTCAGGTAGACGTTTTGCGACAAAAAGTGGAAAAAGACTAATACAAAATTAAAGTGGACTTTATTACTTAGTGATAGTGTTAACTGTGAGTGACTGTAAAGACAATGGCTAGACAATATCTTTCAGACGAAGAATTAGAACGATATGTAGTGAACGTAAGTGACGAAGAGTCTTTGGATTCAAAGGATGACCCTGATTATAATGCCTCGGCAACTGATTCCAGCGACAGTGATAGTGAAAATACGACAGCCAAGACATAATGTCACTGCTCCAGGAGTTTCTGCAAGCCCTCCGAATAGTTCCCCAAAGCCAGGAACATCTGGAACTTCACCAAACAGATCACCAGCTAGAGGAACTGCAACTGCAGTTGATAGTTTTGAAGATATTGGGTGGAATGCATAAAACGTAGTAGATGCTATTGCTTCACTAAAAAGTATCTACTTTGTAGCATCCTCTTTTACATAGAAGTATGTGCTTTATCTGAGAAGAATATACTATACTGTATGGCACAACAGAAGTACCTACTACTAACCTGAAGTATGTACTGCTAAGCGCTTAAGAGGCGGCGCGCGTCGCGCCGCGGCTGTGTGCTCGTGTAAATCACATCAATCGTGTTAGAACTCGTTTTTCATCTGCCTGTACATTCACAATACATTTTTACTACGTACATTATTAGCATTTCGTCTACAAGTAAAAATGAGTGACTCATCAGATTCCGATGCGACAAAAGAGTTAGGTCAGGATCGAAATGAACAATTGTTATTTGTTAATATTCTTGAGGATTATCAAATTTTGTTTGATAAAAGAATGACAAAAAAATTCAAGAATGAAAAAGAAGATGCACTGAAGAAATTAACTGCTGCTTTCAATGAACTAACAGGAAAAAAACTGGATGCAAAACAGATTTTGGAAAAATTTAATAACATGAAAACCAAAGTTAAAAAAAATGTTGACGTGAAACAAACTGGTAACAAAAAAATCGTACTGACTGAGTGGCAACGAAAATTCTATGATTTATGGGACGTCGAAGATAATCCAGTCTTACACAGGGTACCAGGTGCGTGTCAGGCCGGTGTAGTAGATGAGGATGGGGTTTCACTACAAAAAAAGTTCCTTAGTTCCAATTCTGGTTCCGGACAATTTACAGCCGGAACACTTAAAAATCCTAAAGCGAAAGAGGAGTCACTGATTCAGCTACAGAAGAATTGCTTACGAAAACAAATTGAAGCAGCCGAAGCTCAGATTTCTTGTGCTCGAGCTCAACAGTCTTCGGCGGCAGCTGAAGAACGGGCCGCGATTGCAATAGTGAAGTTTTCCGAAGTTGGTGAGCAGTTAGTTAACCATATGATTGAGCGTGACATGTTACAGTGACAAAATAAGTTTGTATTTATAAATGTTATAATATATATAGTTATAATAATAAATGTTAACAGTTATAATTTCATTTTGTTACAAGGTTTTACTAAATAAATATGTTATTAAGTTGTATCTTTTGAATATATTAATTACTATTTGAAAATAAAACCAAATACCACACAACATAATTTACTTTTAACATTTGTTTGTTATTAGACGACCCTGTGCATAATGACATTATATTAGTTGACATCACGAAATATAACCTCCGCAACGTCGTTTCTACGTTATGTGCCTCGATTTCGAATTTGTGGTTGATTACCCTCAGGTATCAGTTCAATCGCATCTTGTACTTCCATCTGAACTGGATCAAAATCATGGTATGGATTTTGCAAATATTTAGATATGTTATGAAGTACAAATGCAATCACAATATGTTTTGGAATGTTTTCAATTTTTATGCGAAATGTATACTGGAGCATTGGAAAACGCCGTTTCAACTGACCAAAGCAGCGTTCTATGACACAACGTTCCTTCGCATGGATTAAATTATAATTTTCTTGAATAGGTGGAGCCTGGCCAAGTCGCATCGACACTGGTAAAGATTTCTTTGGCGTTACAAGTAGCTTGTACATTTATTGAACATATCCCTTTTCTATTCACATATTCATCACCATAGATTTGTGGCTTTGTTATTTTAACGTGAGTGCAATCAATAGCACCTATGATACTGGGCATTCGCTTGGTATTTGCCCTCTCATTGATAGCAACTCCAAGTAAATCGTTAGTATTAGGAAATGTTATCCAGTTATTTCTCTTCGAATAAATTGCTTCAGATACAGTAATCAAGGTTCTGGATACAGTACTTTGGTTTACATCTAAATCAACAGCAACTCCTTGCTGAAATCCAGGATCTCCTGAAAAATTTATATTTATATTTTTTAAATTTTAGAATTACTTTCCTATATTAACCTAAATTTCTCAAAAATATCTCCATTTTCCGAGTAGGTGACAAGGCTCCACCTCTTGTTTCTACAGGATCCTCATTATCATCAAGAAAATGGTTTGCAAGCCACTCTAGATTTTCTCTGTTAAACCTCAAACAAAAAATTATGAAAGTAACTTGATTTTATATTATTAATGATTACATAACCATAAAACTGCACGATTTATGATACTTACCTAAATAATTTACGATAAATATCATCGTTGTATATCCTTGCTTGTTTGTAAACTTTTCTACGACGCACATTCATGAATGCTGCCATTTTCCAAAAAAAAATACTGAATTTGCGGTAGCCAAAGTTGCTCATACACTAACTCCACTTAAACTGGAGCAAATACTACTAAACCACTAAGCGTAGTATATTCTTCTGTGTATCTCGTACATAGTAGCATATACTATGGAGGAAAGTAAATGCTTTGTTAGTGTAGTTAAAACTTCAAAAATGTAGTACATACTTGAAGCATTAGCATCTACTACGTTTTATGCATTCCACCCATTATTTGGAGCGACCCGGCCGGAAAACAGCAGCACTACAATTTCAGTGCTGATTGTGGTATGGATCCAACGATCTCAGGAATATTGGCATTAGCTGAAACAATCGATTATTTTTCGTTATTTTTTAACCACGGAATAATAAATATCATGGTAAATCAAACTAACTTGTTTGACACACAGTATCTTGAACGTGCAAATGATGTCCCAAGTTCTTTACGTCTGCATGACTGGATGTCAACTGATGCAAGCGAAATTAAACAGTTTGTGGGTTTGCTTGGATGGATGGGCGTTGTGAAAGTCCCCGAACTTCCCGATTATTGGACTCAAAATCTCGTTTTGAGCTTTTACTGAGGTTTTGGCATTTTGCTAATAACGACGAAGCAACACCAGGAGATCGTACGCATAAAATAAATTAAATTTTTAATGAGTTTATAAAAAATTTCAAAAATGCTTACACTCCAGGTGAAGCCATATGCATTGATGAGACGATGATAACCCTTTGGAGGACGGCTAAGCGTCCGTCCATATACTCCGTCGAAAAGATACAGTTATGGAATATAATTGTATAAACTATGCACTGAAAATGGCTACACTTGGAATGCCAGCATTTACATGGGTGAAGATCAAACGACTGATAAGACGAGGTTAGCTTCATACAATGTCGTTATGAATCTTATTTAGGATCTTCTCAATCAGGGAAGAACATTGTATGTGGATAATTTTTATACTAGTCTGCATTTAGCTTATACATTACTTGAGTTACAAACACACATCTATATATTGAAAACAGTATTGGTCATCAATTAAAGCAAGTAGTATAATACTGAATGTCCCTTGTAGTTGTAAAATTCTGAACCTGAATGGAAAGGACTTCTCAATATAATATGCTTTCCGTCCAAAGCACCAGCACAATTTGGAAAATTCCACCGTGCTGAAAATAACTTTTTTCCATTCTTCTTTTTCAAAGGTTGGCACCTGAAAATAATAATTTAAATTACTAATTAGGTACTAAAATTGATTTTATGTATAATTTTCAACTAAACTGGTTTTTTATTTTTTTTCTAGGTGATTGAATCACAATCGAAAGTTGATGATAGTATAGAAAGTATACATTCTGCAACTATTGAAGAGGTACTGTCGCCTCCTTCGAATGACTCATTTGTGGCCAGTAAACCAATCCCTCAAAAATTAACATCGAGCAGCACAGCTCCAAAGAATATTGCAAAAAGGGCAAGTAGCACCGAGAGGGTTTTACAAGGGCTACAAGAAATTGCACAACAATCAGATGACAAACCTAGTAGAGCAGAGGAAAATCATTTTGATTGTTTTGGCAGGTCGGTGGCTTGTTCGCTGAAGAAGATGCCAGAAACAGTTGTTTTGGAATCAATGGCGTACATACATTCGTATCTTATACGTCAACGGTTAACATCGAATGTCCAAGAAATCCAATGACCTTTCTCCTCTGTCTCATCAACTAATTATGAATATGCTGCAACCCCAAGCTCAAACCGTTCATACAACGATAATAATTCTCACGATACAAATTTACATTCAAACCCTGAGCAAGAACACTACGACATACTTTCACAGACAATTAATACTTCTCTTTATGATAATGTTTAAAGAAAGTCTTTAATGCCAAATTTAGGGCCAATGTCACCAACAACAGCCCGTTATTCTCCACCTATAGGGTAACAGACCGTCAAATACAACGAATGTACTTCAAGTTCCAATCAACAAATTTTAGCAACCAATAGCTATGAAATGTTGAAAACAAAATACTGTCAAAGTATGAGATGACATCTTGTCATTGAAACATCATCAGCTTATTGAATATTAAGAAATTACATATAATTCAGTCAAAATTTAAAGAAATGTTTGATTTTTGAATAAAGTTCATGATTTAATTACTATTGTTGATTTTTTATTCATGTCTATATTATTTTATTCAATTTATATGCGATTTTACTGATTCAAGATCATCTACTGGGTGTTTTTTCCTATAAACCTCTTGCAGATAGCCATGAAGCACCTACTTGATGACTGGGTCTACCAAAAAGTTCATAGATATTGCTCGTTTCCAAAGATTCATTCATTTACTTGCCGTTCATCAGAATCATTATGGCACCTTAGATTGATATTCCCACAAAACCATTCTTTTTTTTTAATATCCTTACATCCATAAAGTTGGATATTTTTCATTGTTCAGTAACTTAACAAACATCCACACTATATTCACAGCGTAGAATATATGTCGTAGAGCTACTAGCAAACCGAAAACCTGCAGAAAAACTAGAAATTTGCAATATTTTTCTTTTTTCACTGAGTACATATTCTGGGTTATATTTATATTAGACGTTATTTGAATCACAAAACATATACACTGATTTGAATAACAGCTGATTATCTCCTGATATTTTAAAACTAACCATATCGACAAGTGACACATAATTCTGTGGGATCCGTCAACACTTCGTCCCAGTGCCCAGTAGAGCAAACTCTGCCAACTGTCGAAATAAACTTTATTAATTCCAAGTCTTATTTTTGTTTTACTATGCCTGCTTAGATATTCAAATACGGCCAGGAATTATTAGCGCCTGGCTATTTTAGGCCTTCAGTAACTCCTTATTTTAGATCTCTCCTTGTTTTGTTTTTTCCACGCATTCATGGTAGAAAGAAAAATATTTTATCGAATATCGATACCGTATACCATGCAGCAGGCCCATCACTACTTTGACAGATTGCAGAATGATGTCAAGGTGACAATCGTTATGTGTTTTTGCTTTTGTCTGAAATAGGCAAGTAGGCTTTGTGTATTCATTTTTATTTTTATAGCGTTTCCAGAATTTCATATTTCGAAACGATGTCAAGGGCCGACAGGGAAAAGTCTTTCTCTATCGTCGCCATCCCTATATTGTATCCCCCAGTCACCAGTCAAAAACCTTAACCACCAATATTTTATCACTATTTATAATTCTTTTTAGCTCTTATTTTTCAGTAATTACTAATAATTGTAGGTCTATGTCTACAGTAATTGCATTATGCACCTCGGAGATGTAGGGATTAACATTTTTACACATATCGGTGTTTTAGGATGGGGACGACCATACTGTTCTGATTGCTTTGAAGAAATTCATTAACCCTTGAATTTATAACAAATGATTACTATTATGATGTAAAGAGAGATGAGGAATTGGTTGGAATACATTTTATATTCTATTTTCTTACAAATCCGCACAATTCAACAGGTATGTGTAGCTATAATGATCACATAATATACACACAGTATATTGAACTTAACAAATTTCGAGATTGCCATGAATTAACAAACGACCAAACCTGCTGCCAAATTTAACAGCTAGAAAATCGACTTATTATTTCTCCCATTCCCATTCGCTGAGGTGATAACGGATTGTTAAATGTAAACCTATAACATATATCAAAATACATGAAAGTTGTCGTGTTTTTTCTGTACAAAAGCATCATGTTGGAATCAAAAAGTGGTCTTGTTTATAATACAGTCGAATTTTCACGATTTTATTCAACATTTTGATAGAAATCACTGATATTCTGAGACATTTGACAGCTTCCGTCAAATTGCATTTCGATAAGGTATTTTCCTATTGGTCCATAATAATAATATTGGTGAAATCGGCCCTTAGCCTATTAAAATGTTTTAACTGTTGCCTATGTTCTACTGTATAATAAATATTATGTATTTTGCTTACCTACCTAATAGATTTTTTTAACGAATCAGAAATGGCTTCACAAACTTCAGGGATAAACTTTGATATTGTGCTTTTTGGGACACGATATAAATATTGCAATGAAGTGAAAGAATCTCCTGTTGCAAGATATCTTAATGTTACTTCCATTTTTAATTTTGGTGTTAATGCACCTCTCATGTGGTTATCCATTTTTAAAATACGTGGCGTCACACAATCCAGGAGAGTATCAAAATTTTGTTTTCTCATTCGAAGATTATTTTTGTAGCTCTTCTACTAACAGTTCTCCTAGAAGTTTTGCAGACGCACCCAAAGTATCTCGACGACTGATCCATGGTTTAACCCACATACGACCTTTTCGTTTGGTAGCGTTTTTTTTTCTGTATTTCTTTTATTTTCTTTTTCACTAAAAGCTTAGCGACTATTTTGCAGGCTGCGCGAGGTTCAGCCGACATATTGCGCACTATATTATGAAAATGAAACTGGCTTGCCAAATATTTCTGTTTTTGTACCACAGTGTAAACCTTTACTGGCATGCAAATAAACTGGCACGGCGACTGGCGCCACTAAAACCATGCATGTGTAAACTCACCCGAGGCCTCTCGAAGAATATGAAACAAACGTTAGTGGAGACCGGGGCTAGTTGTCATAGGGGCAAGGTGTCACAATGCCGATTTCTTCGTTGTTTATGAAAGCGAAGCGTTGCGCCATCTACCGTCAGTAGATAGTAGTTGTCAACAATCCCCCAGAAAATATTTTCAACTTCGGCCGACAGTTTCAACACTCGCTAGTTTGAGAGCATGATGAAACTTTCAATGCAAATAACATTGAGAAAATTACAAAAAAGGATATAAGAAAAATAAATAAATGATGTTATTATATGTATAATGTTTCAACACTTGCTAGCTTGAGACCTTTAACATAAATAACATCGAGAAAATTACAAAAAAAGAAAAGAAAAATAAGGAAATGAAAGAAAGGAAAGAGAAAAAAAGAAACAGGAAAGAACGAAAAAGTGAACTTTTTTGTTTCGCCCAAGCCTGTTGTGTGGGCTCATCAGGAAAGCACAACAAGCTTTACTTTCGACAAAAAAAAAGGAATTCTTAAAAATAATGTTTTTAATTATTTGTTAGTACCGTATAAATTATTTAGTAAAAATTTTTGTAAGAAAAAATTTATAATTAATTAGTAAATGATACAGACCACGTTAGATGAAACGGAGTGATGTAGAGAATGTCAAAAAATTTATAATATTTACCATGAGTAACGGAGCGTATCACTGCTAACAATGCGGGTGCTATGCTTTCGACGAGAAAAACGAAACTAAAGACCACGCTAGAACATTCTCTCTCTATATTCCAGCATCAAAGGCCACCAGGCAGCTGCATGTGAATATACCTATGTTTAGGTATATGCACACAACACTATGTACCGCGAACAATGATGAGCGGAAGAAAAGGAGAGAGAAAATTGAAAACCTCTGGCGAGGTTAGGGGTATTTTTTCAACTCAAACCCCTGTGTCACAATTAATTATTCAAAATACTCGTGATTTTTCAAATTAGAATACAGAATTACAGTATTTACGAGTCAAGTTGTGTTATTTTTTGTTATCTTATGCATATTTTTTTCCTGTTTCTTTTTTTTTCCTTTCTTTCCTTTTCTTAGTTTTTTTCTTTTTTTGTAATTTTCTCGATGTTATTTATGTTAAAGGTTTTATCGTGCTCTCAAACTAGCGAGTGTTGAAACATTATACATATAATAACATCATTTATTTATTTTTCTTATATCCTTTTTTTGTAATTTTCTCAATGTTATTGGCATTGAAACTTCCTTTATGCTCTCAAACTAACGAGTGTTGAAACAATATGCATAAGATAACAAAAAATAACACCACTTGACTCGTAAATACTGTAATCTGTCAATATTTATTTTCGAAACCAGCGCCAATTTATTAATCTTTTTCAGATGGTCAGAACATACCGAAGAAAGACCGATCGAGTTACTGCACCCATGGATGTTTTCTTGAGAGCAGCAGAAGCTGTAAAAAATAAAAATGATCTATTATCCATCAGGCAAGCTGCAAAAGAGTTTGGTATACATTTATACATTATCGAAGCTTAGCAAGAAGAAAAAAATACCAATGAAAATGTCCAAATGGGATACAAAAAATCTCGAATTGTGTTCTGTGATATTGAAGAAATGGAACTAGAAAAATATCTGAAAAAAACTTCTGATGTTTATTTCGATTTAACACCCAACTGGCACATGACTATGCAAAAGCATTAAATAAACAAACGCCACATACTTGGAATGATAACTCAATGGCAGGCCCTGATTGGTTTACGGGTTTTTCAAAACGGCACCCCACTTTGTCACTGCGGACTCCACAATCGACGAGCCTTTCCAGGGCTACAAGTTTTAATACGACAAATGTGGCATTATTTTTCGATAATTTGGCAAATTTGTATGATAGATACAAGTTTAAGCCCTGTGACATATACAACATGGAGGAGACCGGGATCGTGACTGTACAAAGACCGGATCGCATAGTTGCCAGGCGAGGGTTGCGACAGATTGGAAGCTTAACATCTGCGGAGAGAAGCACTCTCACGACTTTAGCCATAGCTGTGTCTGCAACTGGTAATAGTGTACTGCAACTTTTCGTATTCCCCCGAGTTCATTTCAAGGAACATTTTCTCCAAATGGTCCCGCCTGGATGGCTTAACGAGAATCCTTTTTTATCATTTTTAAAGCATTTTGTGCCTACTGTGAAATGTAATATGGAAAAACCTGTCTTACTTCTTCTAGACAACCATGATTCTCATCTTTCTATAGCTGCATTGAATTATGCTAAAGAAAATGGAATTATAATGCTTTCATTTCCGCCGCACTGTAGCCACAAATTGCAACCACTCGATCGCAGTGTATTTGGCCCGTTAAAGAAGTTTATAAATTCTGCTTGCACAGCATGGATGAAGTCAAACCCCAGCAAAACTATAACTATCTACGATTGTGGCAACATCGCTCCCTATGGCATTAACTCCAAATAATATAATGTTCGGATTCAAAGTTGCTGGTATCTACCCTTTCAACAAGTAAATATTTACGGAACAAGACTTCCTTCCTAGTTACGTCACGGATAAAGAGAATCCAAAGAAATGAAAACGAACAAAGAATAGGTGCAACAAATGAGCAGCAAGAGCTAGAAGTCACAGACAGTCGTGAGAGAATCATTGAGGACAGTCAAAAAGGAGACAATCAAATTAAAGAAACCGAAAATCCAAATGAAAACCTTGCAGGTATAATATTATATAAATATAAGAGTCTTTATATCGAACTAATATCTACCTTTCTGTTACTTTTAGGTCCCTCAGGATTACAGCAGATTCCAAAGAAAATGAAAACGACGCCACCAGAAAACTTTAAGGCAGTGCTTTCTCCAGAAATATGTAGTTCGTCCTTTACCAAAAGCTTCGAGAAGGACCAACCGCACTCAACGTAAAAAACGCAAATCTGCAATATTGACAGATACTCTAGTGAAGGATGAACTCGAGCAGGAAAAAAACTCTAGGCAAAACAACCAACGAGCAAAACAAGCTAAAAGCATCAAAAGGAATTTATCCCAGAAGAAAAAGAAAACTAAGGCTAAGAGAGAGGAAACATCATCAGACTGTATGTGCCTTGTTTGCGGAGAGCTCTATAGTGCATCTATTGAAAGCTGGTTTAGATGTACAGCGTGCAAGCAATGGTCACATACACAGTGTACTGATAGAAATCCATTTTATGTGTGCCACAATTGTAACTCTGATGACGAAATGTAGCTTCATCGATGTTTGTAGCATCTCGTTTTAATAAAAGAGTTTTGTTTCTTGGTTATTTTGTTTTTATAATACTGTGACATGTTGCCCCAATCATTGTGACAACTTGCCCGGAGGCGGGGCATATTGTCACAAAAATCTTAATGAGGGTTTAAAAGCCTTATCTCTTTAATTTCTGGAATTCAAAACTCAAAGCAAACATGAATATACACCTTAAGTACCAACTGTCTGTTTATAGCAATTGTAGGCTGAAATTACTCTAAAGGTGTTTGTGTTCCAGGGCCTAAACTAAAAATTGTGACAACTAGCCCCGGTCTCCCCTACTAACAGTTACGTGTTGAATGCCAAGGAGGACGCACGTTTGCTTGGCTAAACACGACGCGTGGGTTTACCGAGCTCGCTCTCGAAAAGTATACAGTTTCCCTCATTGTTAATTTTCTATCGTGGACAATTAACATTGAGATCATTATATATACTAAGTGACATATAAATCCGTTTTAGTTAAAGTTTCTTCCGTTAAAGACAAACATTATACTTACCTGGGAGTGGCTAAAAGTACTGTTGATGAAGAGGAAGACGTCAAGGTCATGTTTTATAAGGCTGTAGATTATACTGCTAACGTATAATTTTTAAAGCAGTCGAGACTGATA
Source organism: Acanthoscelides obtectus (assembly GCA_963669975.1). Taxonomy (NCBI): domain Eukaryota; kingdom Metazoa; phylum Arthropoda; class Insecta; order Coleoptera; family Chrysomelidae; genus Acanthoscelides; species Acanthoscelides obtectus. Next base: position 60,595,335 of record CAVLJG010000010.1, on the reverse strand, counting down.
TATCTTACGAACCTTATGACAATATCTTGCAAATCATTCCTAATCCTAAAATGGTCATGAAAGGTGAACGAGCATTCTTCGAGTTTGACGAACCATTGAACGTTTTTGAAAAATAAAACTTATGTACGTTTGCCTAATAGTTTTTAAGATGTTGAATTATTTTTGTTACTTTATGGTTGTGCAAATAATTCGAAGTATATACTGTACGGTAATGAAGTTTATAACTTACAGTTATGTTATTTTATATTGCGTTATGACCTCGGAAGTTCATTTTTTAGTTTATTTTTGAGCCTACTGGATCTACTTTATGAAGGCATAAAGTGATGTGAGTATGATACCACTTTGTTACTGTGGTTACCACTGCGTTTCCATTTTGTCCCCAGTTTTGAACAGCATTAAGAATAATGTTTGCGTTTCTTGTAACTAAAAATTGGCTTGATTCCATATGTACCTGTTTTTCACCAAAAGTCCAAGCTTATCTCACTATTTTGGTTTAGTATACGCTTTTTGATGTTGTTATTTTATATAAGTTTATGTCTATAAGTACGACATTAGTAACGTAGTTGTCTTAACTATAACAAATATTTCTTTGAACTGATCAGTTCTGTGATATTACTTAATAGGCCCCTACACACGGACGTGGATGTATGAAGACATGTACGTACATACATGAACGCGCAACCAAAACCGTCAATGTGTATGCAAAATTGCATTGCGTGTTTGAACGTGCAAACAGTGGAACGACGCGCTGATGAATTCTGTAATCGCTAGAAATTTTGTATGCGCGTTCAGGTTGAAGCTGCGTGTGGAGGCAAAAACTTATATGTATTTGCATGTTTTATCAGTAGCGTAGTAAATTTGTTGTATGAAGGGAGTCAAAGTCTAAAGGTGCCCACAAATTAGCAACCATGTGCGTCATACACTTTTTTCATACATGTGTGACATACATGTATGTCAATAGATTTTGAGCCCAGACCTGCATACAAGATTGTTAAGCAAGTTAGTTTGAAAGTGCATAATGAGCAGTGAAGACGAGTACATTCTATTGGCAGCGGCGTACGCTGCTTTAATTAAAAAGAAAACAAATAGATTAGTTAAAAAGCCACCTATCCGGAAGAAATGGGTAAAGGAATGGCTTTTAAAACGCCCACAATATACGCATATTAGTCTGCTAGAGGAACTACGTTTAGAACCTGACGATTGGCGAAATTACCTGAGGATGGATGAAGAAAGCTACTCAACGCTACTAACTTTAGTGTCTCCATTAATTGTAAAACAGGACACGATTTTGAGGTCTTCAATTTCGCCACATGAGCGATTAACAGCCACTCTTCGCTATTTAGCCACAGGAAGAAAATACGAAGATTTAAAGTTTTCAACTTTAATTTCTCCTCAGTCGTTAGGTAAAATAATACCGGAGACCTGTCGAGCAATATTTGAGGTATTGAAAAATGAGTATATGAAGATAAGAAAAATATATGCATGTTTTTAGTATATTACATTTATTATTATGAGTATAATATACAATGTTTACTTTAACATAAAAAAATATAGTCACCAAAGCTTTAATAATAAGAAAACACGAAAACCTAAAACAAAAATCATGACAAAACCTAGAACCTGAACTAATGAATTCAAACTGATGTGATAAAAACTGAAACAACAATGAAGTAATACTCGTTTTTTCTAATACAAAACTAATAACCCAGCTGTTGGCTTTCTTTTTTGTTGGCGATGAAGCGTTCACCCTTCGACAAAATCTTTTGAAGCCATTCAGTCGCAGAGATTTGAATAACGAAAAAAAATTCAATTATCGTCTATCGCGGGCTAGAAGTAAAGTTGAGAATGCGTTTGGAATATTGTCTAATCGATTTAGAATATTTCACACAGCAATTTCTGTTAATTTAGAAGCAATTGATAGCATTGTTATGGCAATCTGTGTTTTGCATAACTACTTAAGCAGAAGATGTGCGACTGTATATGAAAATACAAGTACCGGCAGTATTGAACTGGATGAACAACCAACTAATTTAATTCGTTTACAACAAATTCTCAACCAAAGAGTCAACATCGAGGCAAAACAAGTGAGAGAGTTGTACATGCATTATTTTAATAACGAGGGTGCAGTGGAATGGCAACAAAAGATGGTGCATTAATTCCATGTAATGTAGTAAATAGTATTTTTAACAAATAAATTTGTATTGCAGTAACTAAATTGTACTTTTCTTACCTCATCTTCATTATTAGCATCTTGTTCGCTTTCACCTTCCTGATTCTCAAACAAATTGCTGACCGATTCTCGAGGCATTTCTTGATCTTTGGTAAATAGCAATAAATCATAATACCATAAATGTGTGTTGTATATTTCATCTGATCCTCTGCCTGACCGTTTGGAATCTTCAATTTTCTTCATTTCTCTTCTAAAGCTACCGCGGATGCTATTTATTTTAGCCTTCACACACTGCTTTGTACTATTTGGCTCAATTTCTTGTAATTTTTTCAATAAAACTAAATAAGCTGCATCTTTCTTATTTCGATCCTTGTAATCATCACTTTTAGTTTTACATAAACAAGGATAATCTTTGTAAAGTTCAATAAAATCTGCCAAAAAGGCTTTTGAAAAGTGTCTCACATCAGACATTATCAAAAGCGACGACAAACTGTTAATAAACACGCGAGACACTGTACCCAAAATGCATGCGTGAAGAAGACACACACCGACAATCTTGTTTGCAAATTCATGTTTGCGCGTTGATGAATTCAGACTAGTCTGGAAAACTTGTACGACGCACATGCTTGCGGCTTTTGCACCACACACCGGCAACCATCAACGCGCAAACGTGGTTGACATACATGTATGACGCACATGGTTGCTAATTTGTGGGCACCTTACGACACGAGTAAATTAAGATGTCTGACTGCAGAACAATTTCCCATGCATTTGTGCAGGACTTTATTGGAATCTACAAAGAACTACCTTGCCTGTGGCAGACAAAATCAAAAGAATATTTGGATAGAAATAAAAAGAATGAAGCCTATAAGATATTGGTGAAAAAACTGCAAACTATTCAACCCGATGCAACAAAAAATACTGTGGTAACTAAAATTAATAGTTTTCGTGGTGGTTTTCGAAGGGAGTATAAAAAAGTTGTTAACTCGAAAAGAAGTGGTTCAGGTTCAGATGATATATACACACCTTCGTTATGGCACTACGACTTACTTCTGTTTCTTCGAGACCAGGACATACCAAGACAGTCCACTTCGAACGTTCCTGGTGATAATGATATGCACGACTCAGAGCTTTTTGAAACATATAACGAGGAAACTGGAAGCTTTGCTGAGACTGAGGAAGAAGTAAGTTAAAAAAATGCATATTTATCTATTCATTTTTATTTATTTGACTATTTTAAATTCGCTCAAGTACTAATGTATCATTCGTTCTTGCCAAGAAACAGCACCTTCTTGATTAAAGTACTGAGTAAATAATTGTCGCACTTGATTTGCTTCTCTGGTAAAGTTTCTACCATAGCCACCATGCAGACCAGCGAAAAGATTTGAATTTGTCCTACTTGTACAGTACCGTCCATTATTTTTTCTTGGTCAAAACACTCTGGGGGTGTATATGACTTGCCACACTTACGTCTTAAAAAATTATGAAGAACGCAGCAAGCCATTACCACTTTGTCTATTGATTCTAAGTGTAACCGAATAGCAGTTTGAAATACTTGAAATCTTGCAGACAATATTCCAAATGAATTCTCTATTTTGCTTCTTCCTCGAGATAACCGGTAATTGAAAATTTTTCTGTCATGATCCAGATCTCTCCGACTATAAGGTTTTAAAAAATCTGTACGTAATGCAAAAGCCTCATCACCAATGAACACGAACGGCAGTTCTCTTTGACTATTTTGTGGATTTGAGGGCTGTGGCAGCCGTAGACTTCCACTTTTAAGTTTTTTGTAAAACTGAGTGTATGCAATAACCCCTCCATCTGATATTCGTCCATTCACACCAAAATCACACATTATGAATTCACAATTTGCGTCACATATGGCCATCAGTAGTAAGCTAGTAGCCTTTGTAGTTATAATAATATGCTCCGCTATTTGGTGGCGGTATTATATTTACATGTTTGCCATCCACCGCCCCTATACAATTTGGAATGTTGCAACGGGCTTCAAAGACTCGAGCAATACTTCTCCATTCTGCTTCTGTTGTGGGAAACTGGAAATAAGGATATAAATAAAAATCACCCCTGTAAAATTTTAAGTTATTAACCAATTGCAACCAATTAAAAAAATATTTGTTGACTGCATGTAAAGTCTAATGTAACTCCGTTACTTTTAGTAAATTTTATGTGCTATTTTGTTTATCTGATAGTGGTCTACAATTAACAAAAAAGTGTGTATGTGTGTGTATTTAAGTTGTCGTAACTCTTTATATTTATGAGATTTTGGTCACAGCTATTTGGAATGAGTAGATTGGCATTTTGATAAAAAATAGGTTACAAAAAATTATCCATTTTTGGCTAAAAAAAAAGTAACGTAATATGGCCTGAAAATGTTCCGTATAGTAGACCTTTCATTAGTTGACATTTAAAAAAATGGCTGTAGTTGGTTGATAACGTAATATATTACACAGTATTAATTAAACTAAATATTTTTTTTTGTTAAAGCAAGAAGATAATCCTAGAGATCTTAATATTGACAGTACTGAGAACGAATCTGGAAATAGTGTCCATTCACCTACGACTCCTTCTGCAGTTCTTATTGATAACACCCAATCTTCGTCATTGCAAAGCCATTCGATTACTCCTTCATTAAATAAAAGAGCTAAGCTTAAGTTGAAAAAATCACAGAATCAAGCAAACAAAGCAGATGAAATATTAAATGTTGTCCACGCAAAACTCGCTAACCCTGAGGATGAGTTTTCCCTGATAGGAAAGAACGTTGCTGTAAAACTGCGAAGATTGCCCATAACAACAAGAATTTACACAGAAAATTAATTAATGACCTATTGTTCCAAGCAGAATTAGGGAAGGTTACTGAACATACGAGAATAATTTCAGAACCAGAAAAACTTATACAGGCGACACCACCAAACCGAACATTCCAGTTAAGTCGAGTATGGGAACAATCAGCACCCAATATTTGCTCCGGATTAGTCTCTGATGATTATAAGATTGCACAAAACACCGTATCAGCACCTAATACTAGAATAGAAAATTTGTCCACTACAGATTATTACTCCTCTTTAAATCCTACAGATTTTTCTTAATTATAATGTTTTTCATAAAATAATGGATGATATTTTAAGTTCCCTCTACTTGTGTTATATAATTAGATTACGTTACTTTGTAAAAAACTAGCTTTCTAAATAAAAATCAAACCTTACCTTCATGTATTTTTTGTGTAAAACTTGGTAGATTGCTTGACATGTTTCGGGAATTATTTTGCTTAAGGCTTGTGCAGATATTACTGTAGTAAATTTTAGTTCTTGGTAATTTCTTCCAGTTGCTAAATATACTAAGTGACACATAAATCCGAACACCCAGTTTAAATGGTTTTATTTTAATAAAATTTAGTATAAGTACTTAATGAAGCATAATAAGTAAATGATAAAAAATTTCAAAATGATTGCACTGCTTTAAAGCCCTTTGACCTTTAATAATGTGCGGATGCACCCTGATGTGCTACGCATTCTCCAACGCGCCTAGGCATGCTTCTGATCAGGTGGTCAATGTCCTCCTGTGGTATCTCATTCCAGGCAACCACCAACTCCTCTCGAAGTGCTTCTAGAGTCTGAGGAGGACGTTGCAAATTGAGCAATCTCCTACCCATCATATCCCACACGTGCTCAATTGGGGATAAGTCGGAAGATCTTGGTGGCCATGGTAACAATGTGACATCATTATGTTGAAAGAAGTCTATTGTGACTCTTGCAACATGTGGTCGGGCATTATCTTGTTCGAAAGTTGGATCTGCCAGGGTGTCAAGATAGGGTAAAAGATGGGGTTCTAGAACTTCGTGGATATAACGCTTCGCGTTCATGTTACCTCCGATGAAGATTAAAGGTGACCTGGAACCATAAGCTATAGCACCCCAAACCATAACTCCAACAGTGTGATGAACATGTATTTCAACAAAAAACTGTGGATTCCTCCTTTCACCACGGCGCCTTCTAACCCTGGCACGACCATCGTGATGCCTAAACAAAATCGAGACTCGTCACTAAAGACAATACTGTTCCATTCCTGATCCCAGAGTGACCGTTGTCTGCACCACTCAAGGCGATTACGTCGGTGTTCTCGAGTTAAAGGGAGGACCCAGTGTGGCCGGTATGAAAACAAGTCAAAACTTCTCAATCGTCGGTAAACACTTCGCATGCCAACAGGTCTTCCGTGTTCTGCAAACCATTCATTTGCAATGGACCTGGTAGTGGAGAAACGCTCCCTTAAGGCCAATAATCTTAGGCGGCGATCTTCACGGTCTGTTGTTCTACGGCGGCGTCCAGTGCCCCTTGCTCTTTGCGTACGGCCTTCTCGAAGCCATGCCTGACAACACCTAACCACAGTGTCTACACTTCTTTGCACTCTAACTGCAATTGCCCGAAAAGAAAGTCCAGCTTCCCGAAGTCCCACTATACGGCCCCTATCAAACTCACTAAGTTGATGAAATCGTACAGGTCTCCGTACTCTAGGCATCGTAACCGATCGTAAAGGATGTCAAGAACCAAAATCCGCCAACGTTGATTCTTTACTGCGGCTGAAATATTCATTTTTAGAGCGTTAGTGAATTAAAAAAAAGCAGTATAAAAACCGGAATGTCCAACTGATAAGGCTGAACATTTTTTCACTTGTTATTTACAGTAAGATAAATACATTCACCAACTTTTATTAAAATAAAACCATTTAAACTGGGTGTTCGGATTTATATGTCACTTAGTATACGTTAGCGTTGCACTTAGTCATTCGTGCGGAGATATTGCGGTTCTCATCATTGTATCTTGGCGTTTTATTAATGGAGTAACCATGTTCAAAAGTTCCACATAAGTTTCTTCGTCCATCCTAAGGTAATTGCGCCAGTCGTCAGGTTCTAATTTCAATTCTTCTAGAAGATTAATATGGGAAAAAATTTTCCGTTTTAAAAGCCAATTTCTAGACCAATGTCGACGCTTTTTCTTTTCTTTTTTCTTTAGTATATAGGCGCACGCCACTGCTGCTATACCCAAATATTCCTCCTCGCACAACATCGCTCACTTTGCAGGTCACTTGCCAGAACACTGATAGTTTTGTACTAACGTCTGTAAGCTAGCGATGTACACGTTTTTGGTTGCGCGTTCATGTATGTACGTACATGTCTTCATACATCCACGTCCGTGTGTAGGGTTCGACGACAACGGTTTTATAATTGCCAATTCTAAATCGGTTGTTTGTTTTTTCTCACGCCACAGAATGGACATGTATTTACAATATAGAATTAGGGGGCATATGTTTCAATATTGTCTCCGAAGTAAAGTACCTTGGTGTCATCCTTGACAGAAAGTTATGTTGGAAACAGTTTATCTCTTATATTATTACGAAATGCAATGTAAGCCTCAACTTCTTTCGTATGATCGCTAAAACTTGGTGGGGTGCCTACCAAAAAATTGCCATTTCATTTTATAGATCTTATATACGGTCAATAATTGATTATGTTTCCTTTTTGTATGGAACAGCCTCAAAAGCATTGCTCCGTAAATTAAATATAATCCAAAATAAATTTATTAGGATTTGTTTGGGAGCAATGTGCTCCTCTCCGATCGAAGCGCTGAGGGTTGAAGCTTTGAAACCACCTATCCATCTCCATAGGGAAATGCCCGCAAAAAAATTCCTTCTCAAACAAATATCACAGGATACACTACTACCTTCAAAAATATGCCAGCTGAACACTTTTGATCTCACTGATAAGTACTGGTAGAAGAAACATTCTCCTCCGTTGTGTGCAGCCTTCCAGCAACTAAATCTAGATTTAATAGCTCTCAAAAATCTCTACACCACAGACGATATTGATCTATTCCATTCTTTGAAACAAATAATTACATAACTATTCCCAGTTACGGTAACAACTCTCATATCGATACAACCATTCTCTTGTCCATATGCAATAGTCACCATGATTATAAACATATCTTCACGGATGCTTCTAAGTCTAGTTCTGGTTCAGGTTGTGCCTTCTATGTTGTTGATGATGATTTTTCTGCAAAGTTTAAACTACCAGATTTGTTCACCATATTATCTGCCGAAACTATGGCTATCATTCAAGCATTACAGTATATCCAATTTAATAACATCCAGAAAGCTGTAATATTTTCCGATTCATAATCTGTCATCGTAGCCTTAGGAAGTATTAATAACGGCAAGTCACCTATCAATATCTATGTTCTCCTTCTCAAACAAATGTTGCTCGATCTGAAATCCGCTAATGCAGACATCCATCTTTACTGGATCAAAGGACATATAGCGGTCTCTCGCTTAATGAAAAAGCAGATGAATTGGCTAGACTGAGCATCACAGATGGTATCGTACTTCAAGTCACTCCATCGGTAGATTACAACTGCTTTTTCAAAAATCATATGTTCGAATCCTGGTCCCGGGAATGGAAAAAATATTGCTCATCCCACCCGTTCAGATACACTTCCATCCAACCAGATATACCTCGATTATGTTGGCATGAGATTGCGAGGAAGTACATATCCTATCATATTACTCGTATGAAAATTGGACATGGCTCCTTCCCTTCGCACCTCGCTAGGTTGAAACTAATACCCTCGGAACTTTGTGAGCATTGCAGTGTCAAAGGAGACTTGGATCACATCTTTTTCGGTTGTATTAAGCATCTTACACACTGTGACAATCTTTACCTAAACTTACTCGTGCGCAGGTTTCCGGCTCCGTACAATACACAATCACTTCTCTGGCTACAAAAACCTGAAGTGACTTCCTGCTTTATGGAATTCATCAAAAATTCTGGTAACAACACATAGAGTCCCTAAAATAATTAAATTTATTCTCGTCTCCCTTTATCCGTCATCCAGACAGGGTTAATGGTTATAAATTATAGTGTTACCTATATAAGTTTTAGCGTTTTTCCTCTGTCCCTTCGATATATGTATTTTCATTCTTGTTACCGGGCGAGAAGAATGTGTGACCCTGTCAAATACCTCAAATTTCCTATTCTCCTGCCATACTAGATTAGTTTTCCTCGTGATGCTTTCTATACAATATATATATAACTTGTTTCTGGTTGATGTGCCATTGTTTAAAAAAAACGTTACTAAACAACTCTCGAATAACGAACTACAAAGACTAGTTTTGCTGAAACAACTGACAGTGTAAGAAATGAAAGAAGAAAAACTCAAGAGACGGCTAAACAGAGATGTTGATGAACAATCCAATTCAAGCAATAATGATATCATTCACGGTGAAGATGGACAAGCAGATTTCAAATTATAATACTTTTTAGAATCACTTACGAAATAAAACAATTGTGACATGTGACATTTTTCTAAGGTGTTAATAATAAAAATGATAAATACATTATTTCTACATTTAACTTACTTCAAGCAAGAGCAACAGTGATATTCGCTGACTCAGATCTCCTCCGTTGCCCGCTACTTCTAATATTATTATTGTCCACCTCCTCTTCTGCGGGATTCGCAAATGGGATATCTTCTAATGGGAGCTCCATAGGATCTAGCTCATCTTTTAAACATTTTGCTCCATTGTGTAATATATAAACAGCATATGACAAATTTTGGAACTTTTTATATGGATACCCGCACTTTATATTGTAGCATTGGAAATCGTTGTTTTAGTTGACCAAAACTATCTTTCAATTATTACACGTTCCTTTGTAAATAAATTATTATAAGCACGTTCTTGTAGTATATTCGGATTTCTAAAAGGTACCATTAGCCACGGTGCTATGCCATATCTCCTAAGGCCGGCCGCACATTGAACGCAGCACAGCCCAGCACAGCTTAGCGCAGGGCAGCCGAGACTTTTCTAACACGTGGCAGTAAAGGCAGCGCCGCATATTGTGCGCAGTCGAGACATAGTACCGGCAGAGGATTTTTGTTTTGCTCTATCAGCCTGCGGCTTCTGTGGACGAAACAGAGTTTTCCTATGTACTCTGTCTGTCTCGGCAGGTAATCAAGATTTATTTACCAGATATTTCAGTGAAAATGGAACAATTAATAGAATGTGTACGCGAGAATAAAGTTCTTTATGATACGGAGGATAAAGACTATATGAGAAGTAAATTAAAAAATGAAATATGGGACAAAATTGCAGTTGAATTAAACTATTCAAATGGTAAGTAACAGCTCAACCTTTTATTCGTATTTCACGTTTACAGTGTTAGGTTAGGGTAAACAAATAGTTTCACAATTAATATAATATACTAGATTATTTGTATACAAAGAGGACCAAAAATAAACAAAACATCAGAAAATAATTTTCTTAGTAATGTCCTCGTTGTACTAATTTTTGTTGCCATGGTATAGAACCGGCTGGTGAATTGTAGAAGTCTGTGAATTTTTCTCTAATTAAAAACGCTTCATTCGCGCCTCGTGTTCTATTGGGGGCTATTGGAAGCAACTGCGATTCAGGCAACATCTCTATCTCATCTTCTTCTTGGTTTACCGTGGATATTGTATGACTACGAAGAAAATTATGAAGAACGCAAGTTGCTTTCACAATGTCATCTACAGTATCCAATTTGCATTCAAAAGGCCGCCGATATACTCGAAATCTGGCTGAAAGTATACCGAATGCACATTCCACTGTTTGTCGAGCTCGAGACAACCTGGTAATATAGAGTCATTAAGAATATATTAATAAAACTACTACTTGAAATACACACAACCAAACTTATATGGAATCACCCAGTATTAAGATGAAATATTATTTTGATATCTTTTTTGTTAGAAGCAAATAAAAAGTGCATGTATTTACTCACAAAGACAACTTGTTTTGAGAAAACTGCTCTTTACTTTCCAGTGATTTTTTTCCAAATTAAAATTCGTTTTCCCCAAATAACATGGTAATTCCATAAAAAATTGGCTCTGTGTATATTTACCTATAGTTAAACACCTTATTCCTATAGTTATTATTAACTTGACGTTTTGGAAAAGGTCGCATTAAATTTTTGGTCAAGGGAAACGCTTCATCGCATACAAAAACATATGGTATATCGAATTCTTCACCAGGTAGAGACTTAGGTGGTGGTATTTCTAACGTGCCGTTGCTAAGCTTCATCCCTAAACCGCTGTTTGAAAATACATTTCCATCACTAAATCGGCCCATTGAACCTATGTCAATTGAGGTAAATTTATCATTTGCATCTACAGTAGCCATTAGGACGATAGAGCAGTACTGTTTATAATTGAAAAATGACGATCCACTTTTAGGCGGTTTTTTTATCGTTACATGTTTTCCGTCAATTGTCCCCAAACAGTTGTAGAATTGCCATATTCTCTCAAATTCTTCTGCGACTTTTCTCCACATATCTATTGTTGGATTTGGCATATATAATGGCTGCATGTTTTTCCATATTGCTTTACACACCTCAGTGACTATTTTAGAAACTGTTCTTTCTCCTATTCTGTAAGAAAATCCGATACTTCTGAATGTATCTCCTGTTGCCAGATACCTACAAAAATTAACAACTTTGCCACACTCAGTCAATCAATTAAAATTTTTATTGCCTCAACTATAAAGTTTTACAAATAATTTACAAAAATATGTACCTAAAAGACAGTTTAACAAAATAAAAACAAAAATTAGGAATAAAACATATCACGGTTATAAATCATTTATAATTCTATATATGTTTTTTAGGTCAAATTGTAAAAGAGTTGTGGCGAAAACTAAGAGACTGTCATCGTGATGCTTTGCGGCGACAAAAAAAGTCTAAAAGTGGGGACAAGGCTAAAAACATAAAGCTGTGGACATATCAAAAACAAATGGAATTTCTTATTCCATACATGGCAAATAGGAGTACAACTGGAAACATAGAAAGTAACCAACAAGATGAGGCTGGAAATCTTACTGACAATGACGACATTCTGTCGCCTTCTGTGGAAACTGCAGAAGGCGCAGAAAATGAAGGTGAGACAGGACAGGAGAGAGCAGAACATGTCCATCGGTCATCAAGAGATTTACCGCAGATTGCTGTACCCAGCAAATCGAAGATATCATATGGAAATAAAAAACGTATGGATAATTTAGTGCAGCAAACTTTAGAACAGCATGCCATTCGCAGAAGACAAAGAGAGGAAGAGCGGAAGCGAGAGGCAGACGAGAATCCAGACGGTTTGTATCAGTTCTTTCTTTCAATGTATCATGATACTCTGCAAATGCCAAAGGCATCACAGTTAAGAATAAAGGGAAAGCTATTTGAAGCAGTCCAAGTTGAAGAAGATCTATCCGTGTCCTTGGAATCTGAAGCGGCACAACGGAATGCCAGTAGTGTCGAAATAAACAGTCCTGCAACTAGTCGTTGCTCAGCATACGAGCATGAACTACCAGCAATAACGCATGAAATATCACAGCAATCCTTCCATCTGCAAAGAGCAACAGATCCACCATCGCAACAATCCTTCCATCAGCTATCAGCACCACCACGATCACAATATTCAGGCAGTATGTCTTTAAGAAATTATATTGAAACTTATGATAATGATAATACTACCTAATATTTAACCATTTAAGAAATTATATTACAATAAAATATGTGTATTTACTTAATAAAACATTTATATGTAAATACTATGGAACTTTCTTACCTTAAACACACCGCTAACTTTAGTTCACTTTCAATAGGCTGTTGTGCATTACATCCACGTCCTGTAATATCATTGATCACAAGATTATGAAGCTCGTCAAACTGATTTTTATTTAAACGAAAATACATTTTCATTTGGCCATCATTTAGTTCTTTCAGCAGGTTAAATTCCCCATGAGTATTCCTTTTCTTTAAATAATCATTCATCCATACAGACTTTTTACGTTTTTCAGATATACTGTATAATAATATCAGAGTGTCAATTTCTGAATCCGATTCTGATTCAGAATCTAAATATGGGTCGTTAACAGCAAACATCATTTACAACCGAAAACTGCACACATGGAAGCAAAATGACTCCGTTCAATATGCGGTGAGCAACACATGCAGAGTAGTGCTGCAACCTGTGAAAATTGTTCCTCGCAATATTTGAAATTTCTGAATTGCTCCAAATTCGTGAATCGTGAACAGATCCTGGCCATGAAGCATCTACGAGTACACTTGTAAACCACTCTGAATTGCATGTGGCTTGTACATTAATGCTGTGATATCCTTTGCAGTTAATATATTCATCGCTATGAATAGGTGGCTTTTTTTATTATTATGTGGGTACAGTCTATAACGCCCAATGCACATGGAAAAGAATATTTTGATTGCCATTTTTGTTTCGCCTCTATTATGTCGGCAGCAGTTTTTTATCCACAGTCCGCATTTTTCTATTATCTTCTCAGTAACTTCCGTCACTACTTTTGAGACAGAATTTTGATGAACACCAACATCTTTTCCTACTCCTGATTGGAAACTCGGATCACCAACGTATCTCAAAAATATTTTAATTTTATCAATGTTACACGTAGCAACACCCCTTCCTTCTCCAGATTCTGTACCCAAAAAGTGATTTGATATCCACTCTACGTTTTCTCTAGTAAATCGGTATAACACTTTAAAATCACGATCACATTTACGTCTTCTAGGTTTGTAATATTTTTTAAAACACAAATTAAGAATGAACACAGCCATAGCTGTACCATAGTCAAACTGAAGTCTGCTACATATCAGACTCCAAAATTATGGAGTACATTCTCCTTCCGAGGAGCATGAATACATGTAAGTTATTATTCATAGGAAAACTGAGAATGAACTAAAAACAAATTATACATAAGAGTATCTACTCAAGTGGAGCATCAGCTTCTTATTTTTATTCATATCAGATGGAGTGTTTGCCCCAAATTCTTGAGAACACACTAAATGCTCATTTTTATTCATAGGACCCACTGTCTCACAAGTTGTTGACAAACCGCACAGCAGTCGGTCTATTGTATCTAAGGTTTGCTCGTTGATGGTTGCCGGTGTGTGGTGCAAAAGCCACAAGCATGTGTTTCCGGACTAGTCGGAATTCATCAACGCGCAAACACGAATTTGCAAACTAGATTGTCGGTGTGTGTCTTCTTCACGCATGCATTTTGTGTACAGTGTCTCGCGTGTTTATTATCAGTTTGTCGTCGCTTTTGACAATGTCTGATGTAAAGGTGCCCACAAATTAGCAACCATGTGCGTCATTCATGTATGTGAACCACGTTTGCGCGTTGATATTCGCTAGTGTGTGGGCAAATTGTTACATACATATACGTCGCAGAAGTTTTCTGTTTGTAGTTGAATTCCTCAACGTGCACGCATCAACGTACATACATGCTTGCCAGTGTGTAGGTAAACTTCACGCTTGCTTATTATAACTTCTTGGTTCAGTGTCTCGTATCTGATAATTTTATTTATGTCGTAATACTTCCAAAATGTCCGATTTAAGAAGTTTTACAAAAGATTTTATGACAGAATTCATTGAACTTTATAAAAGTTTTCCTTGTTTGTGGAGAACAAAATGTAAAGATTACATGAACAGGAGTAAAAAAGATGCCGTTTATAACGTGTTACTGAAAAAACTGCAAGAGATTGAACCTAATGCGACAAAGAACACCGTTAAAGCTAAAATAAATAGTATTCGCGGAAGTTTTCGAAGAGAAATGAAAAAAATCGAAGAATCAAAACGATCAGGTGCAGGAACGGATGAAATCTACGTGACCCATTTGTGGTATTACGATTTACTTTTGTTTTGCAAAGATCAAGAAGTTCCTCGGGCATCAGTCAACAGTATGGATGATCGGGGAAGTGAACGGAAAAGTGACCAAGAAAATGAGGATGAAGGGGAGGTAAGTAAAAGTCAAATAATCAGTCTTTTAGTTTATTATACTTTAAAAAATATTTCTAAATACAATAATTTTTAATCAATGCACCATTCTTTGTTGCCATTCTAAGGCACCTTCATTATTGAAGTAATTCATAAACAGCTCCCTTATCTTTTTTGCCTCATTGGTCGGCCTACGGTTATGGCCCTGTTGTAAATCATTAACATGAGTTGATTGTATGCCCAATTCAATAGTCCCATCATCAATATTTTCTTTGTACAAATTATTTTCTGGCGAATATACGGTAGCATATCTTCGTCTTAAAAAATTGTGCAATATACAGGTTGCCATAACTATTTTGTCTATTGCTTCTAAATTAACAGAAATCTTTGTGTGAAAAATTCTAAATCGATTAGACAAAATTCCAAAAGCATTTTCCACCTTACATCTTGCTCGCGATAATCGATAGTTAAAAATTTTTTTTTCGTTATTTAGGTCTTGCCGACTGAATGGTTTTAAGAAATCTGAGCGAAGTGTAAACGCTTCATCCGCAATAAAAACAAAAGGCAACGATGTATTACTATTTCGTGGTTTTGTTGGTGGCGGTAAACATAATTGGCCATTTTTAAGTTTTTTGCAGAAACTGCTGTATTCAATAACTCCTCCATCAGATATGCGACCATTTATTTCAAAATCACACATAATAAATTCCAAATTGGCATTTACTACTGCCATTAATACTAAGCTATGAGTCCCCTTATAGTTGTAAAAATATGAACCACTTCCAGCAGGCGGAATAATATTCACGTGTTTTCCATCAACTGCTCCTACGCAATTAACAAAATTACATCTTTTTTCAAAGTCGCTTGCAATTTGTAGCCATTCATCCTCTGTCGACGGAAACTGAAAAAAAAATAACGCATTATTATTATGATTACAGGAAACCCAAGATGTAGATGAGGAGCAAGATGTTGATTCAATAATTCAAACTCCATCTCCAAGACCAATAT
The DNA here is from genome assembly GCA_963669975.1 of Acanthoscelides obtectus. Taxonomy (NCBI): domain Eukaryota; kingdom Metazoa; phylum Arthropoda; class Insecta; order Coleoptera; family Chrysomelidae; genus Acanthoscelides; species Acanthoscelides obtectus. The sequence goes on along the minus strand of CAVLJG010000010.1, from coordinate 60,579,318 downwards.
CGCATTCATCTACAACTTCTCGCACAACAATACATGATAGAGACTCTACACCTGCATCATCAACTGCCAGTAAAAGGTTATGTAAAAAACGAAATGAGAAAATTGGTCAGCAAGAGGACGACGTATTAACTATGATTGGAGATAGTCTACGTACTAGGCCAACGAATAACGATGATCCATGTTATATTTTTGGAAAAAATGTTGGCGCAAAATTAAAGACGTTATCAAAAGAAACTAGACTATATACAGAAAAACTTATAAACGATTTATTGTTTGAAGCTGAAATGGGCAATATTGATAAATACACCAGGATTGTTACATCGCCATCTGATGTCTCAATTAATCAAATTTATTCCCAGTTAGCTACCACCGAGGCTACCACAAATCACAGCAACACCGGTGTTAATCCACCCAATCAATACCGTACTTATGTGCAAATGCAACCAAGTTCAAATATTTATCAATCACATAACAATACAAGTTCAGCACAAGTTTTATCTCAGCCCCATTCAGAAAATAGCATTACATCATTTTTTGGAAATTATCAACCAAATATTGAGGACTAATCAGTCATGTACAAGGTTCTTTATGTATTGACAATGTGTTCATACTTATAACTATATAGTAGGCAGGAAAATACTTTTAGTTAGAAGACAGGGAAATACTTTAATTGTAATTTATTTTGTTTTTTTACAGAATATATTATTTAATTTTGTAAAACATACATTTAAAATAAATTTATTTTCTTACCTTCATATAGTCATTCCTTAAAACTTGAAATATGGCACTGCAGGCCTCTGGAATTATTTTGCCTAATGATTGAGGGGAAATTATTGTTGAAAACTTTAAATCTTCGTAATTCCTCCCAGTTCCTAGATAGCGAAGTGTGGCAGTTAATCGTTCATGAGGTGATATAGCAGGTTTCAGTATTGTGTCCTGCTTCTCAATTAGTGGCGTTACTAACTTAAGCAGCATCACGTAGCTGTCTTCATCCATTCTCAGATAGTTTCTCCAATCATCAGGTTCTAAGCGTAATTCTTCCAGTAAATTTGTATGTGTAAGATCTTGTCGCTTTAAAAGCCATTCCTTCACCCACTTAGTACGTGCTTGATGCTGTTTTTTACTTTTGTTTCTCTTTTTTTTACCAGGCATGCATACGCCACTGATAAAAACATGAACTCGTCTTCATCACTCATCGTTTACAATGAAACTACTTGTTTGACACCCAAGCACCCTCGTCTAGGGACAACAGTGCACTGGCGTATATATATGACATACATGTATAACATTCGTGTGTGACACACATATACGCCAGTCTGTGGCGGGTTTAAGACACTTTTCAACAGCCTTTCTGACGGATTTTATTGAACTTTACAAAGGTTATCCTTGTTTATGGAAAACTAAAAGTGATGATTACAAGGATCGAAATAAGAAAGATGCAGCTTATTTAGTTTTATTGAAAAAATTACAAGAAATTGAGCCAAATAGTACAAAACAGTGTATGAAAGCTAAAATAAATAGCATCCGCGGTAGCTTTAGAAGAGAAATGAAGAAAATAGAAGATTCCAAACGGTCAGGCAGAGGGTCAGATGAAATATACAACCCACATTTATGGTATTATGATTTATTGCTATTTACAAAAGATCAAGAAATGCCTCGAGAATCGGTCAGCAATTTGGTTGAGAATCAGGAAGGTGAAAGCGAACAAGATGCTAATAATGAAAATGAGGTAAGAAAAGTACAATTTAGTTATTGCAATATAAATTTATTTGTTAAAAATACTATTTACTACATTACATGGAATTAATGCACCATCCTTTGTTGCCATTCCACTGCGCCCTCATTATTAAAATAATGCATGTACAACTCTGACTTGTTTTGCCTCGTTGTTGACTCTTTGGTTGAGACTTTGTTGTAAGCGAATTAAATTAGTTGGTTGTTCATCCAGCTCAATAGTGCCGGTACTTGTATTTTCTGTGTACATATTATTATGTGGTGCATATACAGTCGCACATCTTCTGCTTAAGTAGTTAGGCAAAACACAGGTCGCCATAACAATGCTATCAATTGCGTCTAAATTAACAGAAATTGCTGTGTGAAAGATTCGAAATCGATTAGACAATATTCCAAACGCATTTTCAACTTTACTTCTAGCACGCGATAGACGATAATTGAAAAAAATTTTTTCGTTATTCAAATCTCTGCGACTGAATGGCTTCAAAAGATTTTGTCGAAGGGTGAATGCTTCATCGCCAACAAAAACGAAAGGCAACAGTTTCCCGCTATTGCTTAGTTTTTTTGGCACCGGTAATGATAATGCTCCACTCTTCATCTTCTTGTAGAAGTGGCTGTACTCTACAACTCCCCCGTCAAATATACGCCCATTTACACCAAAACCCCACATAATAAATTCACAGTTAGCATAGACTACAGCAAGTAGCACCAAACTATGTGTCCCTTTGTAGTTGAAATAATATGAGCCACTTCCTGCAGGCGGGATAATTTGCTTCAACACAGTTCACAAAATTGCATTTCCTTTCAAAGTCGTTTGCGATTTGTATCCATCCGTCTTCTGTTGACGGAAACTGTAAAAGAATAACACGGGGTATTTTAATTGTAGGAAACACAAGCAACTGAACATATAGACGACGTGGAATCAGTGATGAGTCCACCTACAACATGTACAGTTCTATTCATAAAAAAAGCGTACACGAATTAGAATGAGAGGAAACCTTAACCTTATTTGCGTAAAACCGGCTTGTCTAAATGATTGTTTATTGGAGGTTATCACACGTCGTAGATTGTCAAAAATGCAAAGCATTGACGTCGGTGTAATTCATTTCGAAAATGCGTGGTGGTAACGTTTGATAAACTTTGACAGAAGAAAATAAAAATGCCTCGTCAGTTGTCTGAAGTTGAAAAGGCTCAAATTGTATCAAGAATCGAAGAAGGATGGTCAATCCGTGCTATAGCGCAGTTGTATAATAGAAATAAAAAAACCATATTGAAAATTAAGCAACGCTGGGAACAGGAAGATTCCCTAAAGAGGAAAATTGGTTCAGGTCGTCCCGAACTTACCAACCCTGAACAGGATGCTGCTTTTTTGGGATATTTAAGAAATAATCCATTTGCAACTGTAAGGGATGCTGTTATTGATACAGCATTTCCTGCCTCCCAACCTACCGCCAGCAGGAGAGTAATAAAATCTGAACTAAAATGTCACCCTGCTGCGAAAAAAATGTTTCTTAACGAAGAACGGCGACAATCAAGGATTATTTTTGCTTTAAATTATATATACCGCAATCCTCAATTTTGGAATAGAGTCATTTTTACTGATGAAAAGACGTTCCAGTCGACTTATAACGGCCAAATTCGTGTTTACCGTCCAAACAATACCAGGTTTGAAGAGCGATATACTAACCCCCTCAATTCTAGACCTGGGCGTTTCTCTGTAAATGTATGGGGCTGGATAAGTGTTCATGGACCTGGTGTTTGCTGGCGAATAGAGGGAAGATTTAATGCCGGAAATTACATTTTACATTTTAGAAAACATATTGTTACCAAGTGCTGAGCAAATATATCCCAATAATACGTTCATATTTCAACAAGATAATTGTCCAGTTCATACGGCCAATGCTGTAACCCACTGGTTTCAAACCCATAATGTGGAAGTGCTGCCTTGGGTCGCTTATAGTCCCGATATCAATCCAATCGAAAATATTTGGGGTATAATCGTAAAAAAAATATATAATCGAAATTTTAGGCCACAAAATTCAGAAGATTTATGGGAAATAATACATGCGCGCTGGGAAGAGCTTGATCCAAATATTGTATCAAATATAATTCAGTCAATTCCGAATAGACTGGCTCAAGTAATAGAAAAACAGGGATATATGACCAAATATTAGATTTTATTTATTCTTGTTAATCGTTTTTTGTTTCTATTGTAATTTTTATAAAACTGTTAAGATATGAAATAAAGAAATACATTTTTGTTACTGTATTGAACTAATGCCCGACGCTCATGCTTTGCATTTTTAATAACCTTTAACATGCGATAAGCCGGTTTTACGCAAATAAGGTTAAGGTTTCCTCTCATTCTAATTCGTGTACGCTTTTTTTATGAATACAACTGTACGTCACGTTCATCTGCAACAAGTGACCGCAACCCACATGTTGATTGTCCATGTACATCGTCAGTTATCACTAAAAACTCAAAGAGAAAACGGAAAAGCAAAGCAGAAGACCAAGCCGACGAGGTATTAACACTGATAAGCGCAAGACTACATGATAGTATGGCTAATACTGACGATGGTTGTACCACTTTTGGGAAACATATTGCAGCGAAGCTACGAATATTACCAAACAAACAAAATTATATGTCGAGAAACTGATAAATAATTTATTGTTTGAGGCGGAAATGGGCAATGTTGATAGAAATGCCAAAATTGTTACGTTGGCCAATACATCGACAAATATAATTAGTACTGACGTGAATAATTACTACAATCTTGATTCACAGTCAAGTGATTATTTTCAACCGAACACTTGTCATACATTCCAACAGCAGCAAGTATATGAAACGTTACAAAGTTCTTCGGCTACTCTTCAATCGAACAGTACCGCTGCAACGTTCTTTGGCAATTATAGCCCAACTGAACAAAATAACTAATTAACGTGTTATTCCCTAATTGGGTTATTAGTTTTGTATTAGAAAAAACGGTTATTATTTCATTGTTGTTTCAGTTTTTATCACATCAGTTTAGTTTGAATTCATTAGTACAGGTTCTAGGTTTTGTCATGATTTTTGTTTTAGGTTTTTGTGTTTTCTTATTATTAAAGTTTTGCTGACTATATTTTTTATGTTAAAGTAAACATTGTATATTATACTCATAATAATAAATGCAATATACTAAAAACATGCATATATTTTTATTACCTTCATATACTCGATTTTCAATACCTCAAATATTGCTCGACAGGTCTCCGGTATTGTTTTACCTAACGACTGAGGAGAAATTAAAGTTGAAAACTTTAAATCTTCGTATTTTCTTCCTGTGGCTAAATAGCCAAGAGTGGCTGTTAATCGCTCATGTGGCGAAATTTAAGTCCTCAAAATCGCGTCATGTTTTACAATTAATGGAGACACTAAGGTTAGTAGCGTTACGTAGCTTTCTTCATCCATCCTCAGGTAATTTCGCCAATCGTCATGTTCTAGACATAGTTCTTCTAGCAGATTAATATGGGTATATTGTGGGCGTTTTGAAAGCCATTCCTTTACCCGTTTCTTCCGGATAGGTGGCTTTTCAACTAATCTATTTGTTTTCTTTTTAATTAAAGCAGCGTACGCAGCAGCCAATAGAATGTACTCGTCTTTACTGCTCATTATGCACTTTCAAACTAACTTGCTTAACAATCTTGTATGCAGGTCTGGGCTCAAAAGCTGTTGACATACATGTATGTCACATATGTATGAAAAAAGTGTATGACGCACATGGTTGCTAATTTTTGGGCACCTTAATACGGAAGGATCCCTTCTCCCCACTCTAACACCCCGGCATCAAATGTATACAGCAGAGCAGCTGCTAACTGGTCCGGCCCCCTCTCCTACTCAAATTTTTACTCCGAATTTGCCAGAGTGACGCCAAGCTATCCAGTGCGACCGTTGAATTTCTACCGATTGGAGCTGCGACAATGTCGAACGTACATCCCTTCTGTGTATTTTGCTCCAAAAAGAGCGGAAAATTAAATCCTTTTGATGTGGATAAATTAAAGAAGTTACAGATATTTTACAAATTCGAAAAGAAGCTGGTTTGGCTTTCTCTAACGTTGTTTTGCCGGAAAATACAGTTTTCAAATGTATCACAGCCAGTGCCACAACCGTTTTACAGCATTGCCGCCTAAACATAGAGGATACGATCCAGAAAAGCAGGCATCCTCATCTTCAAGTAGAGGATACGACCTGGAAAAGCAGGCATCCTCATCTTCAAGTACAGAGTAAGTAATTCTGTTTGTTAAAATAAGGTACTCGGGGGTAATAAGGCCCACCAGATATTAAGGCCCAACGCTGGTTTGCCCAAAGGAAAGTGCCTAAAATATTTATATCGCCATCTGTTAATAATATTTAGTATTACTGTTGCCGGAAATGTAATTTTGTTCTATGGTTATGAGCTTCCTGGCTTGTTCTATGGTGTCACGTTTCACTGTGCTGTATTTTATAAGAATTTCGACCGGTAATTAAGCAAATTAAATTGTTTTAATAATACGTAGATTTTTCATTATGTATGCATGATAATCTATGTATCTGATAGTTTCATTTTACGTAGCGTTTCTTTTTATGTTGGGTTTGTTTGTTGTTTAATAACCTCAAAATTAATTTTATTGTGCTACAGGTTATAAGGCCCGGGCCTTATTTTCTACAATGCATTGAAAAAGGCTTGGGCTTTATTTTCTGCCGCCATGAATTAGATTTATTTATTCTTTTACAGAAGATGGGTAAAAAAAGCAGAGGGATAAGGGCAAATTGGGATGAAGAGATGATGAGAGAGGCATTAAATTATATTAACGAGGGAAAATCTCAGCGCTGGGTGGAACAAAAATGCGGAATACCCAGACGAACACTTAGGAACCACATTAAATCACAAGGCGTGAAGAGAAAACTAGGTAGACAAACAATTTTGACCGATAATGAAGAGACTGACCTTGAGAATAAAATAATTCGGCTAGCCGATAAAGGGTTTTCGCTAACACCAAAAGCATTAAGAAGGTCTGTGTTCAGCTATGTTGAGCAAAAGAAAATTAAGCATTGTTTCAATCAGGAAACTTGTCTCGCTGGTAGGGAGTGTGTAAGGACTTTTCTGAAAAATCATCCGAGAATATCAAAACGTCGATCTCAATTCATGAATCCAGCAAGAGCCCAAAAATTAAATCGTTTTATCGCAGAAGATCATTTCAAAAAACTAGGAGATTTGTTGGAGCGCCCTCAGTTAAAAAATAAAGAAGCAAAAATTTATAATACGGACGAGAAGGGTGGCCGCTTGACTCTTCACCACCAACAAAACGTTCTGGCAGCCAAAGGAGCAAAACGAGTGCATGTAATGTCTCATGAACATGCCGAAAACGCAACTATCGTCGCTTGCGCTAATGCTCTCGGACATGCCATACCGCCTGTCATTCTTTTTAAGGGCAAGAGAATGAAGCCAACCTACTCAGATGGCTTACCGGCTGGCTCAAAGGTTATGATGTCGCCTAAAGGGAGCATGACGATAGAAACGTTTGATAAGTGGTTAGACCACTTCATTGAATACATGTCACCTCCGCCAGTAATTTTAATTTTTGATGGGGCCAAATGCCATTTGATATTAGCATTGCTGAGAAAGCAGAAGCTCATGAGATTCACTTATATTGTCTGCTGAGTAACACCACCCATGAGCTTCAGCCGATGGACAAAGCTATATTTCGAGCATTTGAAGCTTATTGGGACGATGAATTGTTAAAGTACTGGGATAAACATCCTACACGTGATTTAAACAGGGAAAGATTTTCTGAAGTTTTCACACCTACATGACAGAAAGCAATGTCCATTGGAAATATTACAAGCGGCTTTCGAGCTACGGGAATATGCCCTTATGATAAGGATGTTCTTCCCATTGAAGCATTGGCCCCAAGTCTTGCAACTGAGAAACCTTACCAGGAGACGACCGCCGCTGCCGATGATTCGGAATATGATTCAGATGACTATCTGCCTTTCGGTGAATTGCGTAAACAATTAATCCCTTTGAATAATTCCTTCGCGGAAGTGTTACCAACACCAGATCTAATCAAAAAAAAATCTGCTCCAAGACGTAAAGCTATAAATTACAAAGCAGTTGAAGTCAAGCGATCCGTATTTTTAAAGGAGGTGGAGTCTCAACTTGATCCCGTTCCAGTCTTACCGAATACCGCTAAATCGCCATCTGAATCTGTGTCTTCCATTGCATCAAAAACAAAAGAACATAACGAAGAATGGCACTGTGTGATTTGCTACGAAGACTATGTAGCAGATATGAGACGATGTGCTTATTGTGGTTTTTGGGTCCTTGAGGATTGTGCTGGTTTGACTGCGGACGATACTGAACATTTTTTGTGTCCAGACTGTATGCCTTAAGTATTAGATTTATACTTAATACCATATTTTATCTTTGATACTGTTTTTTTAGTGTGTTACATTTATTTTTTATTCTATCAGTATTTTGTTGAACTGTTATTTTTTTTATCTCTCATTCAAATCTCATTATATGTCGTTGCAGATATTAAGGCCCAAAGGGATATTTTTGATATTTATGTTTGGATATCATTATTTTAATATTTTCTTTTTATTTTTTGATTTTTTTTGTGTTTTGTTTATTCGTTTGACTTGTTTTTTGTTCATTTAAATATGGGCATTATTATATGCACTTGCAGGCTTTAAGGCCCAGAAGACAATTTTTTTAATGTTCGCGTCTCGACATATATAAGCATGATTATTTTGTGTTCAAACATTACCATTATGTTAGTTTATACCCTTTTCTATTTTTTATAATAATAAAAGTTTAAAAAAGTAAATTTCTCTCGTAGATATTAATTATAATTTCTTAGGTGGGCCTTATTACCCCCGGGTACCTTATAATAAACATGTTGTTCGGAAGGAACGGGGAGGAGGGGTTGGTTTTTACGTAAGAAATACCTTGAATGTAACTTTGATTGATTATGGAGCCGAAAATGAATACTTGGAACAAATCTGGGCTACAATAAAAATGAACTCTGTCGTTTTGGGTATTGGAATTTTTACAGACCTCCGCGAGTTACAGAAATCAGATATGCATCATTGTATAATTGCATTTCACATAGCTTGCGCTAGTTATGTATCCAACCGGATACGGTAACCATACGTCGGCACATGAACGGCGTTCACCTTTACCGGAAATGCAACATAGACATTTTTAGTTTACTTGGTTTATATTTTTGTTAATCAGTTCAGTTCATAACTCATCCTTGTAATAGTCGGTCGGTACTCAAATAAATATTTTTTAAAAAGTAAAATCCTGGCTTCGAGAATTTATCTGGCGCTGCGAACAGGATAACTGCACGACATCCCTGAGGATCATCGGCTCGTGTCAACGACTTGGCAGTTATCTACAAATACCACGGACCTGAGGAAACTGGAGACCGTACTGGAGATGAAAATCCTTCTGATTCGTCTGATCCTTATGTAAGTCCATTCCATTTTTCCTATGAGTTCCGAGTATCCACAGGATTCTTTACAAGCTGTTATTTCACTTAGTACTCGAAGAATTTCAAAAGAAAAGTCTAGATTTAAGCCATATTCTACCCCCTCTCTCGAAAATATTTCTACCGAACAATTAAGTACCTCTTCCTTAGAAACTATTACAGAAAACACAAACATGGTTCTCTCAAATTCGGATATCAATAATCTGTGTAATACCTTGCCAGAATATAAAGTGGGTGAAAATCTATCTACTTTTATCAACTCTGTAGATAATTTGGTAAATTTTTTTTCTCAACAAGGTGCGGATGCTATCCAAACCTACATCATAAATGCTAATATATTGTCCAAGGTAAAAGGCGAGGCTCGTGATTTTTTAAATCTTCACAATCAAACTCAGTGGGCTGAGATAAAGCTACTTTTATTGCAGAAATATGGTGATCATCGCACCGAGGAAATTTTATTAACCCAACTCACAACCACAGTCCAAAAACGATCCGAATCGTATCATGAATATCACCACCGAGTAACACTAGCATTAAACGATATTCTTCAGCATGTTTCACTTCATGAAAGTAATCCACAGGCAGTTGAGTTTAAAGCTTCATTCTTTAGAAATCAAGCACTTAGAACCTTCTGTACTGGTATAAATAATCCATATTGCGACCACCTATCTCATTACGATTTATCTTCGTTAGACGAAGCTCTTGAGAAATGTATTTCTTTAGATAATCATAAGCAACAACAGCAATATATGTCGTATCTGAAATCCTCTACCTACCCCAATGAGTATCAAAAGGCACCACCACGTCCCATTCAACGTAATGCCCAAGCTGTCACTCAACCGAGTAATCGAAATGCATTACCCAATTTTCAGTCTTCGATTCAACAGAATCCATCTAATGGTACCCAAAATTTTTTTCAACAGCCCCGTTTCCAATCGTTCACACCTAACAGAACATTTGGTGATATAAATTGGCCCATACCTCAACGTCAAAATCCTCCTACTAACAGAGAAGTATTCGGTCCTTCTCGTCCAAATAATGTACCGAATAATCAATACAAGCCCAGTCCTATGTCAGTAACGCAGACTACTAGTCGTAAACCAACTCCGATGTCCACCTCCACTCATAATAGTCGTACTTTTCATCATAATGTAGAGTGTGACCCAAATTCCGTCACATATTCTGACGAATGTTGTAATCACGAATATTATGACACATATAAAGACCAACAAGCCTATTCCGAAAATTTTCAAGTGCCTGCCATTCAGGAACCGCCCGATATCGAACCATCCAATTAAATAACTTTTCAAAACACACCAAGCTACCCTATTTCTACCTACCCCATTCCAATTTGAAAATTTTGATCGACTCCGGTGGATCAGATACGGTTATCACCCCAAGAGCTGCTAAAATGTATGACCCTGAACATGAATTCTATGAGCCCTTCACTCTTATCTCCATGAAAACTCCGAAAACGTATACTCGAAATTTATATTACCCTGTACTAAATGAAATAGGTATTCATACACCTCTTATAGTCAGAATTGCCGACTGGCATGATGATTTTGATATTCTTCTCGGAACTGGTGAACTTGATCAATTGGGTGCAAACATTGACTATGAATCTCACATATTTTCTGTCCGTAAACTAGGTATCGAAATTCCTTTTAAAATAATCTATCGTACAAATAATCGGTTATCTATTCCTGTATCCGTCAACAATGGTGAAGTAGTTGTCCCAGAAATCATCCATGAAGGTCATGTTATCTTACCAGAATCTATACATTATGCTAAAGATGGTTATATCGATATTCCTAAGCCAGAAAATTTGGAAATTGATTTTTCTCAACCTGTCTCTGCCACATACCTCTCAGAATTTGAGGAAGAACTTCCTAAGCAGTCTTCTAGTACCTCTTTCAATAGTAGTATGATTCGAACTCAACACTTGAACTCTGAAGAAAAAGAAAAAATTCTCCGTTTATGCCATCAATATAAAAACATTTTTCATACAGAAGATTCCGTTCTCACTTGTACAAGTACTGTCAAGCATATTATTCGTACTAAAGACGATAGGCCTATTTTTTCTCGATCTTATAGGTATCCAAGAGCTATGCTTCCCGAAATTTCTTCACAAATTGATAAACTCTTAGAAAACAACATCATACGTCCCTCAATCTCTCCATATTCGTCCCCAGTCTGGATTGTTCCCAAAAAAGCAGACGCATCCGGAAAGAAAAAGTTTCGCATGGTAATCGATTATCGGAAGCTCAATGACAATACAGTGGAAGAGAAATATCCAATTCCTAGGATAGATGAAATTCTGGATAATCTTGGCAGGTGTACCTATTTCACAACTCTTGACCTAGCCCAAGGTTTCCATCAGATACAGGTCCATCCAGATTCTGTGGACAAGACCGCTTTCACTGTCCCAAATGGACATTTTGAGTATTTGAAGATGACTATGGGGGTCCGGAATGCTCCTATGACCTTCCAAAGGATGATGGATGAAGTTCTCCGAGACCACCTCTATAAATCATGTTTTGTTTACATGGACGATGTCATCATATTTTCTAGGTCCCTTCAAGAACATCTCATACACATCAAACAAGTCTTTCAAAAATTCCGCGACACAAATCTAAAAATACAACTTGACAAGTCAGAGTTCCTGTGCAAAGAAGTTGCATTCCTTGGCCACATAGTGACCCCAGAGGGTATAAAGCCCAATCCTAGTAAGATCCATGCAGTTCAAAATTATCCCATTCCCAAATCACGAAAAGAAATTCAAAGCTTTCTTGGCTTAGTCGGCTACTACCGACGCTTCATTCACAATTTCTCCAAAATAGTCGCTCCTATGACACGTTGTACACGAAAAGGAGAAAAAATTGACATAACCAATCCGTTGTACATAGAAGCTTTCGAAAAGTGCAAATCCGCAATTAGCAACTCCCCCATACTCCAATACCCAGATTTTTCAAAACCGTTCACTCTTACCACAGATGCTTCAGGTGTTTCCATAGGTTCAGTTCTATCTCAAGATGGAAAACCCATTGCTTACTACTCTCGTACTCTTAATACTGCTGAAAGAAACTATTCGACCATTGAGCGATTTTAGATTCGTGCAAACATTTCCGCCCTTATCTGTATGGTGTTAAATTTACTGTCGAAACTGACCATAATCCCATCGTTTGGCTAGAGAAAATTGAAGAACCTCACTCTCGTTTAGTTCGTTGGAGACTCAAACTGGAAGATTATAATTTTGACGTAAAATATAGAAAAGGCAAGGAGAATGTTGTAGCTGATGCCCTATCCCGCATAGAAATTAATATGCATGAAACTGAATCCGTGATTGCTAATCCCCCTTCAGAGTCTTCGGACGATGAAATATTTGATCTTGACGAATTTGTGAATCAATCCTTTAATAAAGAAACTGGCCAATCTACCCAACATTCATCAGTTGAACATCCTGTTGCTACTGTCCCATTTTCTGAAGAGCCTATAAATTACTTCACTAACCAAATTATAATAAAAATTGGAGACAAACATTCTATCAGGTATTCATTGAAATTCAAGTCTAAACATCAACATTTGGTCACCCTTGTCCAAGCAAATTGGAAAGACGGCATAAAAACAGCACTTCACGGCATAATTGCCCCAAATCAACGTTATTATATTCTTACAGACAATACCGACATCCAAAAATATATCGCTGAGTATGTTCAAAATACCTACAATGACACCATCCAAATTTTCTTTTGTTCCAAGCGTGTTCAAGACATAGACGATCTTGAAGCTCAAGTTCAATGTGTTCAAAATTATCACAAAAATAATCATAATGGCATTGTCGAAACCATCAATCAGTTAAAACTTAAATATTACTGGCCAAATATGCGATGTACTGTATCAAATTTTATTAATCAGTGTGATATCTGTCTTCGCAATAAGTATGAAAGGCATCCATACAAACTTCCTTTGAAAGGTCCTCTTCTAGGTCAAAAACCATTCGATATTCTACACATAGATACATTTTCCTGTTATGAAGAATGTTTTCTGACTATTATTGATTCATTTTCTAAATACGCTCAAGTCTACCATATTTCAGATAAAACGACAGTCACAATATTGAGTAAATTACGTCACTATTTTTCGCACCACAACTATCCGAGGAAAATTGTATGTGACGAAGGCACAGAATTTTCTAATAATCTCTTCAAGGAATTCATGAGACTTCATAAAATTGAGCTACATTTCATCACAGTAAACAATCCAAATTCCAATAGCCCTATTGAAAGGTTTCACTCGACTTTCATAGAAAAACTCAGAGTAATGAAAGACGAACGTCCAAAGGAATATTTTCAAGATCTAGTAACTCACTGTGTCCTAATCTATAATCAATCGATACATTCCGCTACTGGTTACTCTCCATTTTCTATCCTTTATGGCCCCTATGCCGAAGAAATTCAATTTGACGACGACATGCCAGTATATGAAAAATATAATCAACGACATAAAGACGAACTCCGCCCTTTTATCGATTCCCTATATAGGAAAATTCACAATAAAGAGACTAGAATTTTGGACAAACGAAACGAAAAGCACTCTGATTCTACCCCAGCCCCTAAACCTGGAGATCCTATTTACATTCACAAAAACCCTCGAAACAAGCTTACTGCACCCTATGTGTCAGCTAAGGTCACTTCAGCCAAAGAGACCCAAATAGAGGCTGTAACATCTAAAAATAGACCCACAAATACTCATCCAAGAAACATAAAACGCTTACGCAAAGCCCCCTTGTTACAGGACCAGCCACCTGCTGAGCCACAGCCTGGCCCTTCAAGTGCGCCCGATCCCCAATAATGGATATTACCAGGAATTGGTTGGTCAAGCACAAATGTTGGATCACTATCACCGCCATATTTTAACCATTAACTTAACTTCTATAGACATCTCCTTGAAATCAGCCTTGTTACACCCCCTCCTGTTCAACAAAATTTCGACTTCTGCATACCAAAATGTAGTCACTCACTATACTCTTCTATATCAAGAAACTTTGGATAATTTTCATAAAATCGTTCGGTCACGTAGAAAACGTGGTCTAGTGAACATGTTGGGTACGGTGATAAAGTCCATCACTGGAAACCTCGATGAGAATGATCGCATATTTTTAGAAAAACATATTGATGCTCTTGAGAAGAAGCAATCCGAAATTATTACCGTCATTAATAACTCCACCACCTACGCCTTAGACACTATACAAAGATATAATAATTTTATTACAGCTTTCAATAAGAACTCTGTCAAGGTGGCACGGGAGATTGAATCCATAGAGAACAGTCTTGGAAAGTACTTTGCTCTTCATAGCGGAATTCTCAGCATCAGTAGCCTGAATCAATTTCTTCTCAAAATTTTAAGAACAATAAGCCTAGCAGCACTTCAGCAGTCAAATGTAGAACTTTTTACCCTGTCAGAAATAACTGATCTGGAAAATCATCTAAAATTTTTCTATAAGAAAACTTGTCTTTTGTCAGACGATCTGCATCCCTTTGAATTAATTGAAAATTCTTATAGCACAATAGTTATAACGGATACTCAACTCTTAATTATCCTAAAGATCCTTATCCTTGATGAACATCAGTTTCCCCTTTACCATATTTACCCCGTCCAAAACAAAGACGCAATCATTTTGATACCCCCGGCTACCCATTATGGAGACAATCATTGGTACCCTGACTGCAAGCACACGGAAAAGAAGATTATATGCCAATCAATGTCGTCTAGCAAATGCCAATTGCCAACATTGGAAAACTGTACAACAGCCATAACAGTTTTTCACCAACCGATCATCCACCGTACTGAGAACAATCTTATAGTACTGAGCACAAACAGGCAGATCCAAGTCTTTGAAAACTGTTCCGGAGAAGTGGAAAATGTCAACCAACCAGTAATAGTCCAGTCAACATGTGCAGTAAAAATTGACCAAAAATGGTATACTACAGCAAGTCAGAAGATCCAGATCCCAGATGTTGTTCCTGTAAAACTGAATCCCAAATTCCAAATACACCTGGACCAGATCGACAAAATTCAAGAAACACCCCGACTGTCTGTGATCCAGCCAACGCATCTAAGGCCCATCTTCATCTCATCCATATCTTGGACTGTTGCAACCCTGTACGTCATCCTGGCTGCAACCATTGTGTATTTCGTTTCAAGAAAACGAAAGAGACTACACACCCTGTTCTTCAAGCCAAGGCTTCCCTTGAAGGATCTTCAAGAACTTCAGGCCAACCAGCAGAAGTTCGAGGGCGAACTTCCATCCTAAGGAGGGAGGAGTTATGTATCCAACCGGATACGGTAACCATACGTCGGCACATGAACGGCGTTCACCTTTACCGGAAATGCAACATAGACATTTTTAGTTTACTTGGTTTATATTTTTGTTAATCAGTTCAGTTCATAACTCATCCTTGTAATAGTCGGTCGGTACTCAAATAAATATTTTTTAAAAAGTAAAATCCTGGCTTCGAGAATTTATCTCGCTTTTTACAGAGTTTATAAATATACCTACCGTAATTTGCATTATATTCAGTTATAACTATTTCTCGGTCCGTTTCACATCAATTTTGTACGTTTTGAAAACAAAAGTTTTTTAAAAACTTATTTCGGAGTCGTACTTCCGTAAGTGGCGCAGTCGCAGTAGGATCTACGTCGGGCGAGTTTCTATCGCAGATTACGGCGAGTACTCGGTTCGTTTTAACGTTTTACCTGACACGGACATCAAACCAGGACACTCCAAGAAGTTCCTGAAGAAGAAGAAGAAGCCGACCAGAATAGTTGGGACTCATCCAAGGCGGATCCATCAAGGAAACCACCACCTAGGGCCTAGCGATAAGGATAGATAAGAAAACAACCACACCCAAGGCAGGATCCATCGAGGAAACCACCAACGGGAGATCAAAGATAAGATTAGAGTTAAGGCAAATCACCACATCACAGATGAGGATCATCTTGTGGCTATCGTAAGACTCATTTCCTTTCGTATTTTTCCCTTAGTTCCCATTATTTTTCTTATATCTACGACAATCAATATTTGTTTGCTAGATACCATTTTGAGCAAATTGAGGGATCGTGCTGCAGATTTAATTGGTTCGCGATCAGAATTAAATTCATGGGTAGCAATAAAAGATTTTCTTACTGTAACTTTTTCCGATCAACGGAGTATTGATTGTCTCATTCAAGATTTAATATCAATAAGACCTTTGAGAAATGTAACACCTGTGCAATTTGGATTGAGAATCCAGGAAGCAAGGAGTTTGCTGTTTTCAAAATTGAATACTTTCATTGAAAATGCTATGGAAAAGTTGATCAAAATCAGACATTATGACGATTTTGCTTTGAAAACTTTTATTAGTGGCTTGCCATACCAAATGCAATTGGTTATCCGTTTGAAAAATCCCGATTCATTAGAACAAGCGTTGTCATTTTGCACAGAAGAAGAAAATTTCATTTACTTTAGTACTGGGCGTAACCAGAACCTCCAGAGTAACTTATACAAACCTCAACCTAGACTTAGTCCTCATTTTGTCGCTAATCAACCGAATACTAATCATACTGTTACAAATGGTCTATAAGTAAGATATATTCAAACTTCATTTGTTCAAAGCTCTCAAAATTACCCGAAACCAATGATGAATACTCTCCCTGGAAATTATTCTCATAGGCCTAATTTCAATAATAATTTTTCTCCTAGATCTCAGTTTTCTAATTACCCTTCCACTTCATATGCTCAAAATCAGACACAATTCCCGAGATTCAACAAGGCTAACGTATCTGTTCAACGTCCATATTAAAACTTCCAAAGGCCACCTTTCTCTACTAATAGACCTGCATATCCACAAATTACTGCAAGTAATAACAGTAATGTCACAACTAGGACAAGATATCCGATTCCTATGGATACGAGTCCAATCCATTCGAAACCGAATGCAAACCCATCCACCCAACACTTATTTGCTCACCAAATTGAAAATGAACAATCACCTATCAATGAAAACCAGTGCAATCCACCATATGAGCAATATGACTATCCTAATTATGATTTCTCTTATGATGTTCCAAATCAGCATTTCAACCCAATGCTTGACAATGACACATATTCACAAGAAGTTAACGACCCAACAATTGAACAACAAAATTTTTCCCATGTGCCTCCGAACATCAAACAGATATAATATATTTGAATAATATCCATACATATCTACCTTACATTTATATTCCCGAATTAACTGCTTATTTTTTGATCGATACCGGTAGTTCCAGAAGTCTTATAGACCCAAATTAGCGTATAAATTTTATTCAGATTATATTTCTGGCGAAAATTTCAATATTCAAACAGCTCATGGTATGACGTTCCATAACCAAGTAGCACATATTCCTGTATTCCAAATTTTCAATACTGACGATTTTCATAAATTCTACATTTTTGGCTATTCTGATAAATATGATGGCATAATTGGTGCTCACCTATTAGAACAGCTACAAACCAATATTGATTTAAAAAATAAAATGCTAATGGCCCATATCCCCATTATTTTCGAAAATAAATCAAATTGTCCGAATCCACCTAAAAAATTTCAGACTTACCAAATCACCATAACCCCTCGACAGAACAAGTTGTGAAAATTCCCGTGAAGTTGAATAGCGGAACAGGTGTTCTAGAGTATACAAATTTTGGTAACAAATTAGAGATGCCTCAAGCTTTGGTGAATATTTCGGACAATTTTGCTATCACTACGATTATTAATTCCAGTGAGGAAGCTGTACATTTAGAAATCAATAATCCTTTAGATATTGAACCTATATAAATTTTTGATGTGCATGAAACTGATGGAAACTTTGACAAAAATTATAATAGCATATTAAAGAATAATCTGCAAAGTTTACGTCTTGATCACTATAATGAAGAAGAAGCGGATGCTATACACAAGCTTTGTTTAGAATTTAGAGACATTTTTCACTGCGAAAATATCCCATTAAGCTTCACTAACAAAATTAAACACAAAGTTAGGTTGACCGATGATACCCCCATCTTTACAAAAAGTTATCGTTATCCAGAAATTCATAGAAATGAAGTTAAACATCAAATTTCGAAAATGCTACAGCAAGACATTACTCAAGCTTCAACATCACCCTTTCATCCCTATATGGATAGTACCAAAAAAGAAAGACGTTTCAGGCAAAAAGAAGTGGCGAATTGTAATAGATTATAGAAAACTTAATGAACGTACAGTCGACGATAAATACCCTCTTCCAAACATAATTGATATTTTGACAAACTCGGTCGAAGTCAATATTTTACGACACTTGATCTGGCTAGCGGATTCCATCAGATTGAAATGGAACCAGAAGATATTCCAAAAACAGCTTTTTCAACTGAAAATGGTCACTGGGAATTTAAAAGAATGCCTTTTGGTATGAAAAATTCTCCAAGTACTTTCCAACGCGTCATGGATAACATCCTGCGTTGTCTTCAAAATGAAATATGTCTCGTCTATCTAGACGACATTGTAGTTTTCAGTAGTTCTCTTCAAGAACATATTGTACGTTTAAGACAAGTATTTGCAAAGCTCAGAGAATCAAATTTTAAAATCCAAATGGACAAATCGGAATTTTTAAGGAAAGAGGTTCAATATTTAGGACATGTCATTACCCCAGAGGAAGTAAAACCAAACCCAGATAAAGTTTCGGCAGTAAAAGATTTTCCTATTCCTAACAATCAAAAAGAGATCAAATCATTCCTAGGTCTCGTAGGTTACTATCGCAGATTTATTAAGGACTTTGCAAAAATTACCCGTCCAATGACACTTTGTCTTAAAAAAGAAGCTAAAGTCGTCCACACACCCGAATTTATAAAATCTTTCGAACATTGTAAAGATCTCCTAGTAAATGCACCCATACTCTCATAGCCCGATTTTGAAAAATCTTTCATTGTCACTACCGATGCCTCGAATCAAGCTGAAGGTTGTGTGTTATCTCAAGGTATCATTCCTAATGATAAATCAGTCGCTTATGCTAGTCGCACTCTAAACGAGACTGAAACTCGATATACTACTACCGAAAAAGAACTTTTGGCTATTGTATATGCTTGCAAACAATTTAGGCCTTACATATTTGGACGTAAATTTTATATATATCCAGATCATCGCCCTCTAGTTTGGTTGATGAATGCTAAAGATGTTAATAGCAGACTTGTATGTTGGCGACTCAAATTAATGGGCTATCAATATGAAATCATATACAAAAAAGGAAAATGTAATACTAATGCCGATGCATTGTCACGTATTCATGTAAATGCAGTAGAATCAGCTAGTGTCATAAATAACCCAGGTGACATTGATCAGGATATTCAACATTATTTAAATCAGTTGTTTGCCAATAAACAATCTCTCCCAGATTTGGAAGAAGATACCTTAGCATTGTTAAATTCAGATCCCGGAAATCCTGTTACGGCTTCACAACCATTAGATTCTTCAAGAAAAATACACATTTTACAAGATGTTCAAGTAGCTCCACCGAATAACATACAAAATGAATCTCCTAAAGACAGCGAAACCGAGACAGCCCACACTTGTAACGCAGAAAATGATGGTATTCCTATACTAGATGAAATAATCAATAATAAGGTAACCCAAGTTATTGTTTCTAAAAATCCACACAATCAAACAGATGTCAAACAAGAAGCCTTTGATAATCATAAAATTCTTTATGTGAAAATTCCAAATTCTGCTTCAGCCATAAATCAGTTTCTTAGAGAATACACATCCAATGACAGAACATTTTATCTGTACTTCCATGAGGATTCACTTATGTTTAACAAAGTATTCATAGATAATTTCGATAGCAATGAATTAAAATTGGTTAAATGTACAAAATTAATCAATACTGTCAAAGAAAAAGATGAGCAACTTATGCTGATTAAATTTCAACATGAAGGCAAGAGTAATCATAGAGGAATCAATGAAACATTAGAAAAACTCAAACGAAATTATTATTGGCCCCGCATGAAGTCCGATATCACACATTTTAATAACGATTGTGTAATTTCCCAAAAAGCTAAATATTCTAGAAATCCCCCATATATTCCACTGGTATTGACAGAAAGCATAGGAAAACCCTTCCAATTATTACATGCTGATGTAGTTACATTCAATAGTCAACATTTTCTGACGATTATTGAAGCTTTTTCCAAATTAGGACAAGCAGTTCCAATCCAAGCAAAGACCTCTGTCGAAATTTGTAGAGCATTTTTACATTATTTTTCATATTATGGTCTACCTGAGCGTATTACTCTTGATAATGGTACAGAATTTAAAAATGAGACTATTAGGGAACTCTTGAAATGTCATAAAATCGATGTGCATTTTACTACACCTTTACATCACGAATCAAATTCACCAATAGAAAGATTCCATTCATCACTAATTGAGCATCTCAGAATACTTTTACAAAAATTTCCAAAAGAAGCGACCACTAACCTTATCAATTACGCTTTAATAGCATATAACCGTTCATTACATTCTGCTACAAAATTCACGCCATTTGAATTGACTTTTGGGCACACTATTTCCAGAGATCCTTCGGACCTTATCGAAACTACTTTTTACTCTGACTATGCTTCAAATCATAAAGATAAAATGAAACATCTATACCAGCGTATTTCAAACGATTTGCAGGAAAATAAAGCCAAAGTACTCGAAAAACGTAACATTCATGGTAGCTCACAATATTAGTTCAAAGTAGGGCAAGTAGTCTATAAAGCCAATCGTAGAAGAAATAAAAAAGACAACAAATTTAAAGGTCCATTTGAGTTAGTAGAAATCTTAGAACATAACAAAGCAAAAATCAAAAATAAGTCCACAAATAAAAAAGAAACAATACATATGGAGGAACTCAAATTCCACGACCTCAGCGACAATCCTGGCCTCCTTCCCTTAAAATTAGGAAACGCCCAGAATATTGCTGATTATTGGTCATTCATACAAATATTTGATATTTCCTATCTAGCTGAACAATTCTCAGAATTGCAAGTAATTTTTGGACAATTGAAAATGGATATTGAAAATTCCTATTTTACAGAAATAAAAAATCAGTGTAATCTAATATTATCATTAGAATCAAAGATTCATGATCAATTGTTACAGATAAATCCAGTTTATAATATAATATAAAAATTATAACAGGAAATTTAGATGAATCAGATGCGAAACGTTATGATCAAGCATTATTATCATTATCGAAAAATCAAGAGAGAATCAAAACTTTAGTCCAGGAACAAGTTACAATTATCAGTCAGGCTCTAGATGTTTTTGAGCAAACATCGAAAAATATTACAAAAAACCAATTAATTTTAGAATCACGTATCCTGCAATTTGAGAAATCTCTGATGGCTCTTCAGACAACAGATTTGCACTTAGAAAACTAACTTTTTATACAAATTGTAATTTCACAAATATTAACTTCATTTCGATATATCCACGATGTTTTAGAAAAATTAGAGGTTGCAATATCTTTTGCAAAACTTAATACATTCCATAATTCTATATTGAAACCTCAAGACCTTCTAGTAGAAATAAAGCTTATCTCAGAACATTTACATGATGTCAAACTACCATTTGAACAAGCACAGACTCCAAGAAATCCCCGCTAATCCAATTATTGATCTCCAATCAGTAAACATCTGGACCATATTACTTTATTCTCTAATTGCCTTCATCTGTGGCTACCTCACTGTTAAATCCTACTTTAAAAGAAAACAAGCCGAGAAGAAGAAAGAAAATAGAGAAACCGAAATTATTGTTTGAAGCTAAGAACGATAAAGATAGAAGATAAGTTATAGAAGATAAACGTTAAGGAGAAAGAAGATAGAAATTATCCAAGAAGAACGAAAACTTTCAAACTTCACCGTTGGTTCAGTTTCTACGGCGGGAGGAGTTACAGACACCAGATATGCATAATTGTAGAATTGCATTTCACATAGCTTGCACTTTTTACAGAGTTTATAAATACACCGTAATTTGCATTATCTTCAGTTCTAGCTATTTCTCGGTCCGTTTCACATCAATTTTGTACGTTTTGAAAAGAAAAGTTTTTTAAAAACTTATTTCGGGGTCGTACTTCCGTAAGTCGCGCTTTAACTCCCTTGACTCACTTAATATTCTGGAGAGCTCTGTGTCTGATATGATACCTCTTTGTGACGAATTAGTAATAATGGGTGATTTAAATATAAATTTAGTAAAGCGTAATAAAATGACTGAGTCCTTTGACACGTTTTTAGATACTTTCAACTTTACTCAAGTAGTATTAGAACCAACGAGATTCTCAGCAGATTCAGCCAGCTTACTTGATGTGATTATACTGTCTGACAATGACTTGTTGTCGGGTACTGTGAGACACATTGATATGCATAATGTTACAGACCATCAGCTCTTGGTTTGTGACCTTAATATCTTGATTTCAGGGTTAACTCCTAAATTCATTACTTTCAGAGACTTTAAAAGTTTTGATAAGGAAAAATTTGATTTAGACTTGCATAATATTAATTTAAATAATATTTTTTTCCGGAATAGTATGGAGGATAAAGTACAGTTATTAACCAATGAAATCCTACAACTCTTTAACCATCATGCACCGCTACGAACTATTCGTGTTACTAAACCAAGGGCCCCATGGTTTACCGAAAATCGAAAGTTACTGAAGCAATATCGCAATAGACTTTTATCTAAGTATAAGAAATCAAGAGACGTTCAACATTGAGAGGACTATAAACGGGTGAGAAATCTTTTTACCATATCAGTACGAAATGAGAAGCGGGCGTATGTAAACCATATGAACAGGAGTCATAACAAAAAGAAAATTTGGAATACTCTTAGTGAAATGAATTTCAACAAAGGAAAAAAGGGTAGTGTAGACATCCCTAGTCACCTAAAAAACGCTGATGAAATTAACAATTTTTTTACAGACTCAATTCTTAACATATCTCCCCCAGTCAACCCACAAACATTGAATAGATATACAAACGAGAAGGCTACAAATAACTGTTTTGAGTTCTCACTACTAAATGAAGCTGATATACTCCATGCACTTAAGAAATTAAAGTCAAATGCTTCTGGGTTGGACCAACTAAGTTTAGACATGATCAAACTATGTTTTCCATCTATTGTCCCTGTTCTCCTTCATATTTATAATAGTTGTATCGAAAAAAGCATTTTTCCAGCACAGTGGAAAGATGCTATGGTCTTGCCGTATCCTAAAACAACCAATCCGGAAAGTTTGGCCGACCTGAGACCTATGTAACATTGACAAAGGTGAAACCATTGGCCTGATGCTCTTGGACTATAGTAAAGCCTTTGATGTGCTTGATCACGAGTTGCTTTGCGGGAAATTGTCGTTTTATGGATTTTGTGAGAATGCTGTTTCCTTTATTAATTAAGTAGTGAGGGTGGATGATAAATTATCGCAACCTGTGATCCTACGGAAGGAAGTACCGCAAGGTTCTATCCTTGGACCGCTTCTCTTTGTCATATTTACTATGGACATGAGTAATTATCTGGATAATTGTGGATTACATCAGTATGCCGATGATACACAAATAGTTCCGCCTGCTGACATGCAATTTAAAATAAATCAATTATTAGAATCGATGTCTACATATTCCATAAATAACGGTTTAAAAATAAATCCGTATATTATTATTATGTATTGTGGAGTCAATCGTCATGAGGCATCACAGAATGTTCATGCTGTCATGAATGGTGTGGGGATAGGAAGAATATCAAAATTTAGGAGTTGTTTTGGATCAAAACTTGAAGTTTAGAACGCATGTTAATGAGATTGTTCAAAAATGTTATATGTCGCTACGAAACTTATATAAGAATAGATTATGAAAAATATAATCAACGACATAAAGACGAACTCCGCCCTTTTATCGATTCCCTATATAGGAAAATTCACAATAAAGAGACTAGAATTTTGGACAAACGAAACGAAAAGCACTCTGATTCTACCCCAGCCCCTAAACCTGGAGATCCTATTTACATTCACAAAAACCCTCGAAACAAGCTTACTGCACCCTATGTGTCAGCTAAGGTCACTTCAGCCAAAGAGACCCAAATAGAGGCTGTAACATCTAAAAATAGACCCACAAATACTCATCCAAGAAACATAAAACGCTTACGCAAAGCCCCCTTGTTACAGGACCAGCCACCTGCTGAGCCACAGCCTGGCCCTTCAAGTGCGCCCGATCCCCAATAATGGATATTACCAGGAATTGGTTGGTCAAGCACAAATGTTGGATCACTATCACCGCCATATTTTAACCATTAACTTAACTTCTATAGACATCTCCTTGAAATCAGCCTTGTTACACCCCCTCCTGTTCAACAAAATTTCGACTTCTGCATACCAAAATGTAGTCACTCACTATACTCTTCTATATCAAGAAACTTTGGATAATTTTCATAAAATCGTTCGGTCACGTAGAAAACGTGGTCTAGTGAACATGTTGGGTACGGTGATAAAGTCCATCACTGGAAACCTCGATGAGAATGATCGCATATTTTTAGAAAAACATATTGATGCTCTTGAGAAGAAGCAATCCGAAATTATTACCGTCATTAATAACTCCACCACCTACGCCTTAGACACTATACAAAGATATAATAATTTTATTACAGCTTTCAATAAGAACTCTGTCAAGGTGGCACGGGAGATTGAATCCATAGAGAACAGTCTTGGAAAGTACTTTGCTCTTCATAGCGGAATTCTCAGCATCAGTAGCCTGAATCAATTTCTTCTCAAAATTTTAAGAACAATAAGCCTAGCAGCACTTCAGCAGTCAAATGTAGAACTTTTTACCCTGTCAGAAATAACTGATCTGGAAAATCATCTAAAATTTTTCTATAAGAAAACTTGTCTTTTGTCAGACGATCTGCATCCCTTTGAATTAATTGAAAATTCTTATAGCACAATAGTTATAACGGATACTCAACTCTTAATTATCCTAAAGATCCTTATCCTTGATGAACATCAGTTTCCCCTTTACCATATTTACCCCGTCCAAAACAAAGACGCAATCATTTTGATACCCCCGGCTACCCATTATGGAGACAATCATTGGTACCCTGACTGCAAGCACACGGAAAAGAAGATTATATGCCAATCAATGTCGTCTAGCAAATGCCAATTGCCAACATTGGAAAACTGTACAACAGCCATAACAGTTTTTCACCAACCGATCATCCACCGTACTGAGAACAATCTTATAGTACTGAGCACAAACAGGCAGATCCAAGTCTTTGAAAACTGTTCCGGAGAAGTGGAAAATGTCAACCAACCAGTAATAGTCCAGTCAACATGTGCAGTAAAAATTGACCAAAAATGGTATACTACAGCAAGTCAGAAGATCCAGATCCCAGATGTTGTTCCTGTAAAACTGAATCCCAAATTCCAAATACACCTGGACCAGATCGACAAAATTCAAGAAACACCCCGACTGTCTGTGATCCAGCCAACGCATCTAAGGCCCATCTTCATCTCATCCATATCTTGGACTGTTGCAACCCTGTACGTCATCCTGGCTGCAACCATTGTGTATTTCGTTTCAAGAAAACGAAAGAGACTACACACCCTGTTCTTCAAGCCAAGGCTTCCCTTGAAGGATCTTCAAGAACTTCAGGCCAACCAGCAGAAGTTCGAGGGCGAACTTCCATCCTAAGGAGGGAGGAGTTATGTATCCAACCGGATACGGTAACCATACGTCGGCACATGAACGGCGTTCACCTTTACCGGAAATGCAACATAGACATTTTTAGTTTACTTGGTTTATATTTTTGTTAATCAGTTCAGTTCATAACTCATCCTTGTAATAGTCGGTCGGTACTCAAATAAATATTTTTTAAAAAGTAAAATCCTGGCTTCGAGAATTTATCTCGCTTTTTACAGAGTTTATAAATATACCTACCGTAATTTGCATTATATTCAGTTATAACTATTTCTCGGTCCGTTTCACATCAATTTTGTACGTTTTGAAAACAAAAGTTTTTTAAAAACTTATTTCGGAGTCGTACTTCCGTAAGTGGCGCAGTCGCAGTAGGATCTACGTCGGGCGAGTTTCTATCGCAGATTACGGCGAGTACTCGGTTCGTTTTAACGTTTTACCTGACACGGACATCAAACCAGGACACTCCAAGAAGTTCCTGAAGAAGAAGAAGAAGCCGACCAGAATAGTTGGGACTCATCCAAGGCGGATCCATCAAGGAAACCACCACCTAGGGCCTAGCGATAAGGATAGATAAGAAAACAACCACACCCAAGGCAGGATCCATCGAGGAAACCACCAACGGGAGATCAAAGATAAGATTAGAGTTAAGGCAAATCACCACATCACAGATGAGGATCATCTTGTGGCTATCGTAAGACTCATTTCCTTTCGTATTTTTCCCTTAGTTCCCATTATTTTTCTTATATCTACGACAATCAATATTTGTTTGCTAGATACCATTTTGAGCAAATTGAGGGATCGTGCTGCAGATTTAATTGGTTCGCGATCAGAATTAAATTCATGGGTAGCAATAAAAGATTTTCTTACTGTAACTTTTTCCGATCAACGGAGTATTGATTGTCTCATTCAAGATTTAATATCAATAAGACCTTTGAGAAATGTAACACCTGTGCAATTTGGATTGAGAATCCAGGAAGCAAGGAGTTTGCTGTTTTCAAAATTGAATACTTTCATTGAAAATGCTATGGAAAAGTTGATCAAAATCAGACATTATGACGATTTTGCTTTGAAAACTTTTATTAGTGGCTTGCCATACCAAATGCAATTGGTTATCCGTTTGAAAAATCCCGATTCATTAGAACAAGCGTTGTCATTTTGCACAGAAGAAGAAAATTTCATTTACTTTAGTACTGGGCGTAACCAGAACCTCCAGAGTAACTTATACAAACCTCAACCTAGACTTAGTCCTCATTTTGTCGCTAATCAACCGAATACTAATCATACTGTTACAAATGGTCTATAAGTAAGATATATTCAAACTTCATTTGTTCAAAGCTCTCAAAATTACCCGAAACCAATGATGAATACTCTCCCTGGAAATTATTCTCATAGGCCTAATTTCAATAATAATTTTTCTCCTAGATCTCAGTTTTCTAATTACCCTTCCACTTCATATGCTCAAAATCAGACACAATTCCCGAGATTCAACAAGGCTAACGTATCTGTTCAACGTCCATATTAAAACTTCCAAAGGCCACCTTTCTCTACTAATAGACCTGCATATCCACAAATTACTGCAAGTAATAACAGTAATGTCACAACTAGGACAAGATATCCGATTCCTATGGATACGAGTCCAATCCATTCGAAACCGAATGCAAACCCATCCACCCAACACTTATTTGCTCACCAAATTGAAAATGAACAATCACCTATCAATGAAAACCAGTGCAATCCACCATATGAGCAATATGACTATCCTAATTATGATTTCTCTTATGATGTTCCAAATCAGCATTTCAACCCAATGCTTGACAATGACACATATTCACAAGAAGTTAACGACCCAACAATTGAACAACAAAATTTTTCCCATGTGCCTCCGAACATCAAACAGATATAATATATTTGAATAATATCCATACATATCTACCTTACATTTATATTCCCGAATTAACTGCTTATTTTTTGATCGATACCGGTAGTTCCAGAAGTCTTATAGACCCAAATTAGCGTATAAATTTTATTCAGATTATATTTCTGGCGAAAATTTCAATATTCAAACAGCTCATGGTATGACGTTCCATAACCAAGTAGCACATATTCCTGTATTCCAAATTTTCAATACTGACGATTTTCATAAATTCTACATTTTTGGCTATTCTGATAAATATGATGGCATAATTGGTGCTCACCTATTAGAACAGCTACAAACCAATATTGATTTAAAAAATAAAATGCTAATGGCCCATATCCCCATTATTTTCGAAAATAAATCAAATTGTCCGAATCCACCTAAAAAATTTCAGACTTACCAAATCACCATAACCCCTCGACAGAACAAGTTGTGAAAATTCCCGTGAAGTTGAATAGCGGAACAGGTGTTCTAGAGTATACAAATTTTGGTAACAAATTAGAGATGCCTCAAGCTTTGGTGAATATTTCGGACAATTTTGCTATCACTACGATTATTAATTCCAGTGAGGAAGCTGTACATTTAGAAATCAATAATCCTTTAGATATTGAACCTATATAAATTTTTGATGTGCATGAAACTGATGGAAACTTTGACAAAAATTATAATAGCATATTAAAGAATAATCTGCAAAGTTTACGTCTTGATCACTATAATGAAGAAGAAGCGGATGCTATACACAAGCTTTGTTTAGAATTTAGAGACATTTTTCACTGCGAAAATATCCCATTAAGCTTCACTAACAAAATTAAACACAAAGTTAGGTTGACCGATGATACCCCCATCTTTACAAAAAGTTATCGTTATCCAGAAATTCATAGAAATGAAGTTAAACATCAAATTTCGAAAATGCTACAGCAAGACATTACTCAAGCTTCAACATCACCCTTTCATCCCTATATGGATAGTACCAAAAAAGAAAGACGTTTCAGGCAAAAAGAAGTGGCGAATTGTAATAGATTATAGAAAACTTAATGAACGTACAGTCGACGATAAATACCCTCTTCCAAACATAATTGATATTTTGACAAACTCGGTCGAAGTCAATATTTTACGACACTTGATCTGGCTAGCGGATTCCATCAGATTGAAATGGAACCAGAAGATATTCCAAAAACAGCTTTTTCAACTGAAAATGGTCACTGGGAATTTAAAAGAATGCCTTTTGGTATGAAAAATTCTCCAAGTACTTTCCAACGCGTCATGGATAACATCCTGCGTTGTCTTCAAAATGAAATATGTCTCGTCTATCTAGACGACATTGTAGTTTTCAGTAGTTCTCTTCAAGAACATATTGTACGTTTAAGACAAGTATTTGCAAAGCTCAGAGAATCAAATTTTAAAATCCAAATGGACAAATCGGAATTTTTAAGGAAAGAGGTTCAATATTTAGGACATGTCATTACCCCAGAGGAAGTAAAACCAAACCCAGATAAAGTTTCGGCAGTAAAAGATTTTCCTATTCCTAACAATCAAAAAGAGATCAAATCATTCCTAGGTCTCGTAGGTTACTATCGCAGATTTATTAAGGACTTTGCAAAAATTACCCGTCCAATGACACTTTGTCTTAAAAAAGAAGCTAAAGTCGTCCACACACCCGAATTTATAAAATCTTTCGAACATTGTAAAGATCTCCTAGTAAATGCACCCATACTCTCATAGCCCGATTTTGAAAAATCTTTCATTGTCACTACCGATGCCTCGAATCAAGCTGAAGGTTGTGTGTTATCTCAAGGTATCATTCCTAATGATAAATCAGTCGCTTATGCTAGTCGCACTCTAAACGAGACTGAAACTCGATATACTACTACCGAAAAAGAACTTTTGGCTATTGTATATGCTTGCAAACAATTTAGGCCTTACATATTTGGACGTAAATTTTATATATATCCAGATCATCGCCCTCTAGTTTGGTTGATGAATGCTAAAGATGTTAATAGCAGACTTGTATGTTGGCGACTCAAATTAATGGGCTATCAATATGAAATCATATACAAAAAAGGAAAATGTAATACTAATGCCGATGCATTGTCACGTATTCATGTAAATGCAGTAGAATCAGCTAGTGTCATAAATAACCCAGGTGACATTGATCAGGATATTCAACATTATTTAAATCAGTTGTTTGCCAATAAACAATCTCTCCCAGATTTGGAAGAAGATACCTTAGCATTGTTAAATTCAGATCCCGGAAATCCTGTTACGGCTTCACAACCATTAGATTCTTCAAGAAAAATACACATTTTACAAGATGTTCAAGTAGCTCCACCGAATAACATACAAAATGAATCTCCTAAAGACAGCGAAACCGAGACAGCCCACACTTGTAACGCAGAAAATGATGGTATTCCTATACTAGATGAAATAATCAATAATAAGGTAACCCAAGTTATTGTTTCTAAAAATCCACACAATCAAACAGATGTCAAACAAGAAGCCTTTGATAATCATAAAATTCTTTATGTGAAAATTCCAAATTCTGCTTCAGCCATAAATCAGTTTCTTAGAGAATACACATCCAATGACAGAACATTTTATCTGTACTTCCATGAGGATTCACTTATGTTTAACAAAGTATTCATAGATAATTTCGATAGCAATGAATTAAAATTGGTTAAATGTACAAAATTAATCAATACTGTCAAAGAAAAAGATGAGCAACTTATGCTGATTAAATTTCAACATGAAGGCAAGAGTAATCATAGAGGAATCAATGAAACATTAGAAAAACTCAAACGAAATTATTATTGGCCCCGCATGAAGTCCGATATCACACATTTTAATAACGATTGTGTAATTTCCCAAAAAGCTAAATATTCTAGAAATCCCCCATATATTCCACTGGTATTGACAGAAAGCATAGGAAAACCCTTCCAATTATTACATGCTGATGTAGTTACATTCAATAGTCAACATTTTCTGACGATTATTGAAGCTTTTTCCAAATTAGGACAAGCAGTTCCAATCCAAGCAAAGACCTCTGTCGAAATTTGTAGAGCATTTTTACATTATTTTTCATATTATGGTCTACCTGAGCGTATTACTCTTGATAATGGTACAGAATTTAAAAATGAGACTATTAGGGAACTCTTGAAATGTCATAAAATCGATGTGCATTTTACTACACCTTTACATCACGAATCAAATTCACCAATAGAAAGATTCCATTCATCACTAATTGAGCATCTCAGAATACTTTTACAAAAATTTCCAAAAGAAGCGACCACTAACCTTATCAATTACGCTTTAATAGCATATAACCGTTCATTACATTCTGCTACAAAATTCACGCCATTTGAATTGACTTTTGGGCACACTATTTCCAGAGATCCTTCGGACCTTATCGAAACTACTTTTTACTCTGACTATGCTTCAAATCATAAAGATAAAATGAAACATCTATACCAGCGTATTTCAAACGATTTGCAGGAAAATAAAGCCAAAGTACTCGAAAAACGTAACATTCATGGTAGCTCACAATATTAGTTCAAAGTAGGGCAAGTAGTCTATAAAGCCAATCGTAGAAGAAATAAAAAAGACAACAAATTTAAAGGTCCATTTGAGTTAGTAGAAATCTTAGAACATAACAAAGCAAAAATCAAAAATAAGTCCACAAATAAAAAAGAAACAATACATATGGAGGAACTCAAATTCCACGACCTCAGCGACAATCCTGGCCTCCTTCCCTTAAAATTAGGAAACGCCCAGAATATTGCTGATTATTGGTCATTCATACAAATATTTGATATTTCCTATCTAGCTGAACAATTCTCAGAATTGCAAGTAATTTTTGGACAATTGAAAATGGATATTGAAAATTCCTATTTTACAGAAATAAAAAATCAGTGTAATCTAATATTATCATTAGAATCAAAGATTCATGATCAATTGTTACAGATAAATCCAGTTTATAATATAATATAAAAATTATAACAGGAAATTTAGATGAATCAGATGCGAAACGTTATGATCAAGCATTATTATCATTATCGAAAAATCAAGAGAGAATCAAAACTTTAGTCCAGGAACAAGTTACAATTATCAGTCAGGCTCTAGATGTTTTTGAGCAAACATCGAAAAATATTACAAAAAACCAATTAATTTTAGAATCACGTATCCTGCAATTTGAGAAATCTCTGATGGCTCTTCAGACAACAGATTTGCACTTAGAAAACTAACTTTTTATACAAATTGTAATTTCACAAATATTAACTTCATTTCGATATATCCACGATGTTTTAGAAAAATTAGAGGTTGCAATATCTTTTGCAAAACTTAATACATTCCATAATTCTATATTGAAACCTCAAGACCTTCTAGTAGAAATAAAGCTTATCTCAGAACATTTACATGATGTCAAACTACCATTTGAACAAGCACAGACTCCAAGAAATCCCCGCTAATCCAATTATTGATCTCCAATCAGTAAACATCTGGACCATATTACTTTATTCTCTAATTGCCTTCATCTGTGGCTACCTCACTGTTAAATCCTACTTTAAAAGAAAACAAGCCGAGAAGAAGAAAGAAAATAGAGAAACCGAAATTATTGTTTGAAGCTAAGAACGATAAAGATAGAAGATAAGTTATAGAAGATAAACGTTAAGGAGAAAGAAGATAGAAATTATCCAAGAAGAACGAAAACTTTCAAACTTCACCGTTGGTTCAGTTTCTACGGCGGGAGGAGTTACAGACACCAGATATGCATAATTGTAGAATTGCATTTCACATAGCTTGCACTTTTTACAGAGTTTATAAATACACCGTAATTTGCATTATCTTCAGTTCTAGCTATTTCTCGGTCCGTTTCACATCAATTTTGTACGTTTTGAAAAGAAAAGTTTTTTAAAAACTTATTTCGGGGTCGTACTTCCGTAAGTCGCGCTTTAACTCCCTTGACTCACTTAATATTCTGGAGAGCTCTGTGTCTGATATGATACCTCTTTGTGACGAATTAGTAATAATGGGTGATTTAAATATAAATTTAGTAAAGCGTAATAAAATGACTGAGTCCTTTGACACGTTTTTAGATACTTTCAACTTTACTCAAGTAGTATTAGAACCAACGAGATTCTCAGCAGATTCAGCCAGCTTACTTGATGTGATTATACTGTCTGACAATGACTTGTTGTCGGGTACTGTGAGACACATTGATATGCATAATGTTACAGACCATCAGCTCTTGGTTTGTGACCTTAATATCTTGATTTCAGGGTTAACTCCTAAATTCATTACTTTCAGAGACTTTAAAAGTTTTGATAAGGAAAAATTTGATTTAGACTTGCATAATATTAATTTAAATAATATTTTTTTCCGGAATAGTATGGAGGATAAAGTACAGTTATTAACCAATGAAATCCTACAACTCTTTAACCATCATGCACCGCTACGAACTATTCGTGTTACTAAACCAAGGGCCCCATGGTTTACCGAAAATCGAAAGTTACTGAAGCAATATCGCAATAGACTTTTATCTAAGTATAAGAAATCAAGAGACGTTCAACATTGAGAGGACTATAAACGGGTGAGAAATCTTTTTACCATATCAGTACGAAATGAGAAGCGGGCGTATGTAAACCATATGAACAGGAGTCATAACAAAAAGAAAATTTGGAATACTCTTAGTGAAATGAATTTCAACAAAGGAAAAAAGGGTAGTGTAGACATCCCTAGTCACCTAAAAAACGCTGATGAAATTAACAATTTTTTTACAGACTCAATTCTTAACATATCTCCCCCAGTCAACCCACAAACATTGAATAGATATACAAACGAGAAGGCTACAAATAACTGTTTTGAGTTCTCACTACTAAATGAAGCTGATATACTCCATGCACTTAAGAAATTAAAGTCAAATGCTTCTGGGTTGGACCAACTAAGTTTAGACATGATCAAACTATGTTTTCCATCTATTGTCCCTGTTCTCCTTCATATTTATAATAGTTGTATCGAAAAAAGCATTTTTCCAGCACAGTGGAAAGATGCTATGGTCTTGCCGTATCCTAAAACAACCAATCCGGAAAGTTTGGCCGACCTGAGACCTATGTAACATTGACAAAGGTGAAACCATTGGCCTGATGCTCTTGGACTATAGTAAAGCCTTTGATGTGCTTGATCACGAGTTGCTTTGCGGGAAATTGTCGTTTTATGGATTTTGTGAGAATGCTGTTTCCTTTATTAATTAAGTAGTGAGGGTGGATGATAAATTATCGCAACCTGTGATCCTACGGAAGGAAGTACCGCAAGGTTCTATCCTTGGACCGCTTCTCTTTGTCATATTTACTATGGACATGAGTAATTATCTGGATAATTGTGGATTACATCAGTATGCCGATGATACACAAATAGTTCCGCCTGCTGACATGCAATTTAAAATAAATCAATTATTAGAATCGATGTCTACATATTCCATAAATAACGGTTTAAAAATAAATCCGTATATTATTATTATGTATTGTGGAGTCAATCGTCATGAGGCATCACAGAATGTTCATGCTGTCATGAATGGTGTGGGGATAGGAAGAATATCAAAATTTAGGAGTTGTTTTGGATCAAAACTTGAAGTTTAGAACGCATGTTAATGAGATTGTTCAAAAATGTTATATGTCGCTACGAAACTTATATAAGAATAGATTAATTTTAAATAGGGACCTAAAAAAGCATTTGTGTGAGTCGCTGGTTCTTTCAACCTGCAATTACTGTGATATTGTTTTTTGTACCATTTCTAGATCAAACTTTTAAATACAAATTGCAAAATATTAAAGATTCATGCATCAGGTTTATTTTTGGGTTTAGGAGAGAGGATCATGTCAGTTCGAAGCTTCCTGACTTGGGTTGGCTAAATATGGCTGACAGGTACATGCTTCATTTTGCCTGTTTCTTGTATAAGGTGACAGAGAGTGGGGAGCCTAGGTATATTGGAAGTAAGTTAAGTGTTCGAAGTTTAATCCATGATCGCCCTACACGGTATAACAAGAATTTTAGTATTCCAAGACATCGCAGTGCCTTGTTTCAGCGCTCTTTTCCGTATACGGCTCCTAAAATCCTTAATTCACAAATTTGTGGAAAATATAATACAGTGGCGGTAGCTGCATTTAAAAGGAAATTCAAAAATGCCCTGCTTGCGAATTATTAGTTGAACTACCTGTTGGTTGCTGCTCTAGTGCTTTGTATTCATATTCTAATCTTATTGTTTTTTTTATTGTTTGTATATAATCACTTAAGTTTAATATACTGTTACATAATTAGGTATCAACTTTGTAAACTTTTGAATTGAATTTCACTATTTTGCCAAGATCATGTTTCTTTTTTTTGTAATACTTTCTGAATACTTGGTTAAGTAAACAGCAATGCTGATCTTCGCGAAGTTGAAGGCCTTTTTATTTATTTATTTATTTATATAAATGTCTACCTATGTAATTCACTCATAGATTCAAACATGCAGCAGCAGCAAGAGCTTCTGAAACAACACATTAAAAATATTCAAGTGATTAAACAGCAAATTCGTCAATATGAAGATACAAAGCAAACACTTGAAAAACTACAACGACTATCCGTTCACGACGACGACGATGATGACGACGAGGCTAAATTGAGGCGAAATGTGTTTCACAATTATGCATGATTTTAATGTTTGAATTGTAAATCATCACGAAGAATACATTTAAGAAATATATTGTAATTACATATATCAATAAAAAATGTATTAGACTTATATTAGGGTTTTTTTATAAGATGGGATGATTACATTCCTAAGTGTTAGTTAACTGTTAATCATGATTACATTAACACCTAATTATATTGTACTATGTGCTTTGCTGAACGATGTTCTTTACGTTCAAAATCCATTAAGAGTGGATGAAATATAAATTTGTTTCAATGAAAATAACACCAAAAACGAAAGTTGGCCTTCAAGGTGTTTGCGCATGACTGCTACTATGCTTAACAATGATGTTGAGGCATTTGAAGTTACAGTGCCAGAAAATGTTACTGAATATAAATTACGATTCGTACTTAGGGATCACAACTACAGAGATACTATGTGGAAATATTTTCCATCCCCACCACCACCACTAGCGCCACCACCATATGAGACGTATGTAGTGCCTAAAGAATATGTATATACATATAAGCTACCGACATATATGGTTTATTACATAGCTGTTTGTGTATCGCTGCTGACCGTCAAACTTCAAGTTTGTTTATACCTACAAAGCAGAAGAAATGGTATTTGTTCTTCGTAAACAGCTGGATGATCTTCGTTATGGAACCAAATATATTGACGATTATCATTTCAAATGAATATTTATTAAACATGCGTGTGCAACTATGGGTATAAATATTCCATCAGCATTATTAGATGAGCTGCTAGAGGCCTGCTGGGATATCCATACTCCTTCAAACGATAACGGTTGCGACGTCATTGATGGTCCATACAAGACGCATAAATTAGATTGCGATACATGTATGAAGTCTTATATTAAATAAATAATTTATAACTCTGCTTTTTCTTTTATTCATTCTCCATTTCTCATTTATGTGATGTGATGTCATACATCATTTATGTCACGAGTGATATACGGTATTTATATCACGTGTGTGATGTCATGTGACATACGTCACGTGCGTGACGTACGTCATTTATGTCACGTCATGTGACATACGTCACGTGCGAGACATACGTCATTTATGACACGTGCACGATATACGTCATTTACCTGCACGCACGCAAGCACGCACGCATGCACGCACGCAAGCACGCACGCATGCACGCACGCATAAGGTATGTGTCCCCATGAGCGACCCCCACACACCTGTCATGGGGCTTGTCTCGATCTAGCGATATACCGCTGGCCCATCGGCTCATCTGTCCATCGGTGGGCCCCGAGAAATTTCTATCGACCCCCCGCCCCTCATGTATGTGAAGACACGAGCGCGCCATCACAGGCGTGACAACTCGATACATGACGTGTGTGTGTGGCGCCATCTAGCGGCGAGATCCTCAACTCATCATAATGTTTTACAGATTCCGTTTGTGTAGCGCCATTGAGCGGTAAGAAGCACATCTTATCAATGACACATGACGTTTGACAGATGACAGGTGTGGCGCCATCTTGCGGTGAGATCCTCAACTAATCAATGACATATGACGTTTGACAGATGACAGATGTGGCGCCATCTTGCGATCAGAAGCACAACTCATCAATGACACATGACGTTTGACAGATGACAGGTGGGGCGCCATCTTGCGACAAGAAGCACAACTAATCAATGGCACATGATGTTTGACAGATGACAGGTGGGACGCCATCTTGCGGCGAGAAGCATAATTCATCAATGACACATGACGCTTGACAGATGACAGGTGGAGCGCCATCTTGCGGCGAGATCATCAACTCATCGACGACACATGATGTTTGACAGATGACAGGTGGAGCGCCATCTTGCGGTGAGATCCTCAACTGATCAATGACACATGATGTTTGATAGATGACAGGTGTGACGCCATCTAGAGGTGGGAATCCCCAACTCATCAATGGTGCATGACGTCATTCTATCTCTATCCAATACATCGCGAACCTTTTGGCTCACCCTGTATAAAACATTCTTGGCTCCCCCTATATACTTCACCTTACTATCATCATAACCGCAGGCGAACACAACAACACTGATAAGGCGATAAGGTCGATGATACATGATGTTTTTACAGATTTCGTTAGCCTCTAGCGGCTGATTTAAAACTAGTGCTTTAGAAACGGCATAGCCTATCTACTAATATGTACACATAGCTATCCAAGAAGCCTTAGAAATATGGAGCAATGCTGGTATTCCGACCAGACAACAATACCACTCACTGTGTTGCAAAACTTATAGAGGTCCATGAAAACTGATAACTTTTAAGGAAAAATAAAAAAAGACTATCGGAAGCACAAAAAAATAGAGAAAATCTGTTCACAGAAGAGCTAGACAAACTTTTCGACATTTCACATGCAGAATCCATGAATTTAATAAAAATTGCGCATGACAGAGAGTTTCTCATGGATCAAAGAAGTGAGCGTAAGAAAATTATTTCATCAGTCAACAAGAAGCTAGAAACGACCAAAGAACGTAGTCGAAAACAAAGAGCTGAGGAGCTGAGAGAAAAGGCCGATAAAAGTAATGTTTTAACTTCTTTGCTGTCAAGTCAAGAATTAGAGCTTGATGGCAGCTTCAGCAGCACTTCTAGTGACACAAATACTTTGAAGGATAACTTTGTGGTTGCCGAAAAAGAACAAGGACGTTCAAAAGTCTAATGAAGTTGGGCCGTCGACTAGCGGTATACGAGTATTTACGCAACACGTTACCAGTGCTCTGGATCCTAACAAAATAACCGACCGAGAAGCAATGCGCCTTATTATTCTATTGTCTGCTGCCCTTGGTTATAATCCCAGTTCACTCTCAATATATATATATATATAAATATATATAACTTGAGACGTGGTCATTGTCGTCTAGACCAGTTAGGTGAAAAATTAAAGCTTCCGCCTTTTGTTGGGTACTTCGACAAACATTTTAAGCAAGGAGGACTCTTTATACTTTTTTTATTCTCTCTAGCTTTCAATGGACTTTGCCATCATCATCAGGAGCTGCAATTACATTGATAACAGTAGCAACAATAGTGTAAAATGAATTTAAATTATTTTAACTTACAGTAGTATGTGAGGATGTTGCTAATTGTTGTTTACGTTCAGGATGAGGGAAACACCCAGTAACATGGTGAAAGCTGGATAATTGGTACAATGGTCAAAATTATATAAAGTACACACAACTGTGTGACAAGAACAAGTTATCAGTGTCTGTGTAGAATGATGGAACGAATTCTTTTGTGGGCGTGTGCTACGTTGCCAAATCACTTCAGATGATGTGATTTTCAAAATGTGTTAGGTAAGAAATTGTCAAACCGACCAGAGGCAGTTGAATTGAGTATATTTTAATTAATGGGAATTTAAATTAACAATTATTAATAAATCGTGAGAAGAGAATTATTATATTTTGAGTGGAATGAAATTTACTGGTGGAATCGGCCAAAACACAGATTCTATTTATGGTTGTGAAGAGTCGAAATTTGGGGAGATATGTAGGTTCTCCAATTTTTCGCAGTTTAGCAAATATGAGTAAATGACACTCAGTTGTTTAACATCTGTCTTTTTGTTGATACAGTTGTTATTCATGAAAATGTGGGACATTTCCAGGAATAAACGTTTGGATAGGTGTTTTTCTTTATCGAGAACTTTGATACTTGTGTAGTTCATAGAGTGCCCAGTTGTGTTAACATGAGATGCTAGAGCACATCTTTCAGGATGAAGCCTAGAATCACTTTTGTGTGATGTAATCCTTCCTTCAAGAGATCTGGAGGTCTTACCTATGTATATTTGGTTGCAATTTTTGCAATTGATAGAGTAGACTGTGTAGGTTAAGTCAAGCAGCAGGACTCTATCTTTCATTTTTGAAAAAATGCAGTTTATAGTGAGGACGGATTTGCAAGCAATTCGACAGTTCAACGGTCTGCATAATCTGATCAGCTTAGGGGTCAGTTCCTTGATATAGGGTAGGACAGCAAAGCCAGATCTGGAATTTGGGATGGTGGTTGTACTGTTTGAATTGGTGTTGTTGTTGGGAATTCTATCAGTTCTGTTATTAGGGGTTGTGAGACTATTACTTGTATCATTAGAGTTTGGCAAAATACTGGGAGGTGAGCTAAATAAGATCTTGTTAATCAGACACTTCGGATAACCATTGTTAATGAACAGTTTTGATAGTTTACGTAAAATTTGAAGTGTGGAAAGTATGATCTGAGATACTGATTACCCTTGTTTTCATCTGTTTCACCAAGTTGATTTTAATCCCTAGCTTATGGTATGACCTAAAATTGAGAAACCGGCCTGAAGCCATAGGTTTCTGGTACCAGTCTACCAATAAACTATTGTTGTTGGTGCGGATGAGTCTTGTATCTAGAAAGGTTCTCATCTTCTTTTTCAATGATACATTGGATGTAGGGGTCATAGCTGTTGAATTCTCCGACAATACCATCCAGACCTCTGGAGGGGAGGCCTAAAAGAATGTCATCTACGTATTTTTTATGAAGAAGAGGTTATAGGGTAGTGTCGAAATAACAGTATCAAGCAGATCATCCATGACATATTCTGCCAAAATTGGTGATAGAACAGATCCCATAGGACAACCATGTGTCTGAGAATATATTTTGTTGTTGAAAGAGAAATAGTTGTTATGTTATATCATCCAACCCCACGAAGAAGAAATTGAACTGCAGTAGTGTTCAGTGAGTGAAAAGTTCTAATTGTGAAAAATCAATTTTCCTTTTCATTTTTCATCAATGTCGTTTTTACTGTACTATTGTACGCCTTGATTTTAACGTTTTGTTTCAGCATTTACTTGTGAAGCATTTAGATGCACTCGCATTGCCTATATATTTTCTATATTTTCTGATTTTATTTTGCAATTTGTATTTTGCAATTTTACTATCCCTACTTTTATATTTCACAATGTTTACAATTTTACATTTCTACACTTTTACATTTTTCTAATTTTGTCTAAAGTTGTCGCATGGCAGCAGCTTTTTGTAATAGGGATAAGTTGTTATATGCACCCATAACAACTCGTTGCTTATGCTTTGTTTTCTAGAAGTACTTTGTAAGCACACCAATAGTATAAATAGGCCTTGCGCCCATTTCATGTTGTTCAATACCCGGTTAGACTCCGTCAAGTAATTGTAAACTCTTGTAATTTGTAACGGGCAGTAGGCACTGTTCTCGAATAAAATTTTTAAAAAGTAAAGTTGAATTTAAATGAACATGTATGAAAAACTAAATATTTACCGATGAACTATATTTTCCAATAATATTTATATACGGAATATAAAAACAAAAAGATGGGCTACAGATGTAGACCGCGCGACTATACTCGTCACTAGAGTACACGCGACTAACGGAGGGTTAATGCTGTTTTTTGTTTTCTTATTTCTTTACCTCCTTTTCAAACGGTATGGTGAAACCATCACTCTGATATATGTTTCAATACTCCATTGTAATGGATTTGTTTTCCATGGTGAATTTTAAAAATATGCCTTTTATCTTTTAAATGATTTTTACAGCTGCAGTCCATAATTATTTCTTTATTTTAACTACTAAATCAGAAACTATGGAAGGACCGTACTTCAAAACACTCCCACAATTTGTTCATATCCTTGATCCTATAGGTTGCAAATATAAAAATAGAAGGATATTCATTCAAGAAAAGCCATCCACTACTTTTAAGATTTCTGAAAACTGGGGCAGGGACTAATAACATATCGGCGTCGACCACTCCCAACCACGCTTGGCTTGTACAAATGGAAGTGGATTTTTCAAAACGTCTCAGGGTAGCTTCTCTCATACCCCACCCAATACAAATTGCGCGCAGTAATCTCGAATATGTCGAATATTCGGGAGGTTACGGCTGATACTTCGTGTTGGTCCGCGATTACAACAGAAGGCTTGCCTGATAGTGGATTTGAAATTGAAATTCAGTTGTTCGTTACAATGCCTTTCGTCGAAGTGAGTGTGGCACAATTCGAAATCCTCCTAAATTACATGGAGTCTCACCCTGTACTGGCCAAAGGGGGTGTCGGTCTGGGTAACAGGTCTAAAACCACTATAGACAAAAAATGTGGGATTTAGCAAATTTGCTAATCGCTCAACAAGAGGGAGTAAAGAAAAATGCCCACGACTGGAAAAAGCTAAGTTTATTTTGAATCTTGTCACTATCACTACACATCATCTAAAATGCTTAATAAATACTTAAGTTTAAATAATTATGCTTACAGCAGTGGGTACTGCAGGCATTACTGACCACAGACTAAATTTAGCTGATCGTGCAATGAGAATTCATTGGTATTTCGTTGTTTGTACGATAAATTCATTTTCTTGCTCTTTAATAAGCAGTGTACGACTATGTAACTGAAAAAATAAAATGATAGCAATCTCTTAGAAACCGAATAGTGCAAAATGTCGCTAGGCCTTTTAATAAACGTATTCTCGACATTTTCACAAATAATGCTACATGGCTAATTTTATTTTCTGTGACTTGATTGAGAAAAAGGGTGAAATTCATATATTTTGGTCCATATAAATTCAGACATAAAAGTATATTTACTAAAAAAAAAATTAGGTCTACCTCCAGGTACATTATAATTTACCGGAAACGTAAAAAGTGAAGATATGTATATATGAACATTAGAAAAATCTTAATTTTTTCACAGATGTTTTTTTTGAATTGCATTTATGGAAAACTAAATTCTATGTGCGGATTGTCATTAAATAATGGATATAGCCTGCTGAAATAGTCCTGTGAAGAAAATAACTCAGCTGATTGCATACACTTAAATATTGTTTCGCAATAATTTGTGGAACATTTTATCAAGTTTCCAGCTTTCGTGTTGATATCACAAAAAAAGTATAAATAATGATTGGTGATTAAACTCTGAATACTGCAATTAGGGATCTTTTACAAAGAAATGTGTATATTTTGCTCGATATCATTATTTCAAGTAGTTTAATCTAGGATTGCGTTTTGGTGCATATATCCCTGAAGGCACTGAACATACGGTAATGTTTCCTCTACGATTATACAACATATGTTGGTACTTATTAGTCAATATTGCCATTTTCATTTCACCATTTAGCACGAATCTGCCATTTGTATTGTTTCCGACATATTGCCCACGTGCTGGCCTCCTTTGCAGTACTGGCCAGACCTCAAATCGAGGGGAAAGAACAGGGCCGACCTTTATAAACGAGATGCAACCGGTACTGGGGGTGGTCCAGCACAGGTCACCTCATTGTCTTGGGTGGACCATCGAGTGTTAGCTCTCATTGGAGAAGCTGCTGCTTTTGGGGACGCATAACACAAAGTTCCCCTCTTTGTAAGTAACTGTCACATGTATAGATATGATATATAAAAACTTTTGATGGTAATACTGGATATCTCCTGAAGATCTATAGCGATCGATTACTTTGAAAGTAGTTGTTACGTAATACAAGAATTTTGGCTGTCTGTAAAATTGATGTGAGTAATTCGACCTAATCCGACCATATTGTCTAACAGAGCAGTCCTTAGGATATTTGACCTTGTTTAACGTTTTATCAGTACGGTGGTCAGGTCCGGTTGCCCATATACCATACAAAGTCAAGTAGAAAGATGGCACAACCTGCAACATTCCCAAAACAAATTAATACTGCAACAAATGCTTCATTTGTCTATACTATTGATGACCTTTATATGATATTGACATTATTACCAGTATTAATAGTATTAGCAATATGTTTATGAATTATATTGATTGACAAATGGTTGCTTGTAGGGTAACGAAGTAACCCGTCCCCCTTTAAGTGAAGGAAGTGCAGAAGGTGATTACCATGCACAGAAGATGAATAAAATCTTTATTTACATTACGTTATTTGATTTTCCAGTGTAACTTTTGCTATAAGGTAGTTACTTGGGAAATAGTTGTAAAAATTATATTGGTATTTTTGTTGTTATTTAATTTGATACTAATAATTTATCACTTTTAGATAATCCATCAACCTCAGCCCAGCCTACTGCTGCAGCGGCAGATGAAGCTGTGACGGCCTCACCATCTGATTGGATGGCATAGTCAAAAGTAATACGAATGATGATTAAACGTCAGGCGTATATGTATACAGGAATTTAAGATTATTGGAAAACGTTAAATTTGAATTTCCATGAAATGTTTAAGTTGAATTATCGCAAAGCGGTACTACATTTTAGTTACAGAAAATTACTATGTAAGACTAAAACTTCTAACTAGAATCATTATTCAATCGTTTATTATACATGCTATGCAAGATAAGGCAAATTCATGTCTTTTGTAATGGTGCTTGCCCCCCTCTATCGAGGTGCGAGTCCTCGAGTGGGTGGTCCTCGACCCTTAAAGCGACAAAGAACTCTTAGTAGGACAACAAGTAGGAGTAAGTATATACTACTCACTAAATGAATTATATACTTAGTAAATGTTCAAAAATAACTTTTAAATAAAAGACACGTCGCTTTTCATTGTCAATAATTATAGCTACACGTCTTTCGCCTAATATGTCATACTTATTATAGGTCAAATAGGAAAACCGAATTAACTTTTAGTTGTTCTGAAATGAACTCCACTTCATAATCTATTTGCAGGAGTCGTGGTAATATTGTTATATTATCATTAATTAGTGGTTGCCAATGGGTTAAGCATTCCATCAGCACTTGAATGGTAGCGAACCAAATATCTCAGCCAGGATAGTTTAGTTAGAATCACTTCAATCGCCATTATTGTAATATTATCAACGCAAACAGTTACATATATTTGGATGCCTTGCAAACTTTATAGTGAATAACTTACTCTATACCTTCAGTTAAATTAGATACCTGTTCTGTTAGAGTGTTCATATTTTTTTTTTACTTAACTACTATAATGACTGTTAAAATCAGTAGTATCTGTACGATGTCAAAGTTTTTAAGTTACAATTTAATATATAATTACAACAGGTTGCAAACATCAAACTTGTAATGCCGAAGGTAAAATGGCCGATGCTACGAAGACCATGGCAGAGGCCAGCAAACTGCATGCAGAGGCCAAAAAA
Source organism: Acanthoscelides obtectus (assembly GCA_963669975.1). Taxonomy (NCBI): domain Eukaryota; kingdom Metazoa; phylum Arthropoda; class Insecta; order Coleoptera; family Chrysomelidae; genus Acanthoscelides; species Acanthoscelides obtectus. The sequence continues at coordinate 60,534,644 of CAVLJG010000010.1, read as the reverse complement.
ATAAAGCTGCTTTTAATAAATAAAATAAAAAGTACATCAAAAATATTTTTTTCGATTGGAAATATTTAAACGATTATCATGCTCCCGAAATAGCATTTTGTTAAAATGGGCTACCACCCACGAAAATTAACTCATATATTTATGAAATTTTAATGATAATACCCTTGAATGATGTTCTCAAACTATGAGTTGTCTTCAGAGTTAAATCCATTGTCAAAAATTAGTAACTACCCAAATGGTACCGTAGGGCTTTATTGAGTATTTTAATGGTGCGTCAAAGCTGTGAAACACAGTTGGTTTTTCAATAAACCTCAAGGTTATAATAAACTCGCCTTCAGCGTAAAAGGGACCGCACTGAAAGCGGTCGATAAATGAAACCTTTATTATCTTGAGCTACTGTTTTTAAGGTTGCTGGTGAAGGCGCCTTAAAATTCCTCAGGTTTTACTATTAAAAGAAAGAAAATGCGATAAGCGCCAGTTTGAATGAAACAGAAACGTATCCACATTTTCAAATTTTTTAATGTTGAAATAAATCGGAATTACGCGTATTAGTTAATAATTTGTCATTTTTATGTAAGCCTCAATGTTGTTATGCATCATGGCTTCCAGCCTACCGAGGAAGCAAAATAATCGAAAATTAAATAAAACTAGCTAGTCAATCGTCAGAGATACGTTAACTGAATGAAGTTAAAAAGTTAAAAAATCAGGTTTAAGGCATATTATTTACTGACACAATAGTGGTAAGATCAAGAAGATTTAATGATGGGTTATATTAGTTACATTAGGGAAATCTTTGAAACTACTTAAAAACTACAACGTCACAAACTAGAACGTAATAACATCAATCAGCCCGCAAGTTCTTCAGAAAACTCAATAGATCAAAATTAATTGAGACTGAAATATTTTAAAACTACTACGTTAAGAAAAATACAATTTTAAGATCAATTAAATCTGATTAATTTATGCTTATGTTTTCAAGTTCTGGGAGTATATACATTATACTAGGAACTTTCAAATCATTATCTCTTTATTTACCACAATAAGCCCGTTTAATACCTTAAATAAACCTCAAACGTTAATATGTTGCTGCTTGCTCAAAAAATGCCATCAAGGTTATTTTTTTTTGTTTGGCAAAATTGTCTAATTTAAACTGATGGGGCTTATAGGCAATACTAGACGGTTATTGTCTAGTTATGTTGCCTTTATTTTACACTTTATTAATTGATATAATAATTGCATTGTATTCTTTTTTACTAGCCCATCACTTTTGGTTTATATTAACGATTTTATCTTAATTATGAGTCAGTCATTCAATCTTAGTCACAGGGAACACACACACTGTAATTCCGGTTCGGTCCATGAACACTATCGTTGGAACCAAATGAAGTTTTTTAAAAACGGAGTTTGAAGTTCCGAATACATAATTGACGGTTATTTTGTCTGAAAATATATATGTAATTTTAAAATCATTCTATTAGGATCATTAACACAAATTGAAACTGTTTGTTTAACCCCTTGTGTGCCAGTGGTTCCTCTGTGGAACCATAACTCAAATAACAAATATCTGTTGGACAAGTACGCGCCGGATGGAGGTACATCATATTACAGTTGCGTGGGGGATATCCGCCTCGCGACATTTGTGTTCAGCTCTATTTACGCCTGTAACCCGCTTTGTTTATGCATTCCAATTTGCTAGTAGCTACTCATTTCCCGCGCATTTATTTTACACCCTGTGAAATTTAATAAACCATGGCAGGTGAGTCTTTAGTTATTTTCATTTATTGATGTACACCCAAGGTTTATATGCTATAAAGCTGAAATTCTTTAGAAACTACTTATATATTTTTGAGGTTATGTATTGTGGTTCCTCATGGGACCACTAGTACGCGAAGTATATTCTATAAATGAGAGTTTTTTCAATTTCAGATAAGCAGATATCTGAATTAGAAAATCTGTCAGCAGAGGAATTCTACAAGTTCTTAGATGAAATTCCTTCAGATAACGAATCGGTACAAACGGATTGCCATAGTGATGAAGAGGAAAATTTCGATCTGACACAAGATGAAAATTCAGCTAAACAGGCCGCTTTAGCGTTGGATAACAGCGATGATAGCTTTGACTATGATTAAGAGGATAATTTACCGTTATCAACTTTTCTGCCATATCTAGCGGCAGTACCAAACTTCCATTGGTCGAAAAATGTGAACAGCTTTGTTACAAAGATTCCTTTCACTGAATCATGAGGTCCTAATGGTTTTCCGGACAATGATGAGACTCCGCTACAGTTTTTCATGACTTTATTCTCTGAAGAACTTTTTCAAGAAATAGTTTTTCAAACAAATCTGTACGCCATTCAAAAGAATGTTGGTAACTCACATGTGCCTACAAACTTAGATGAAATGTTTTCTAGGCATAAATATTATGATGGGGATAAAGTCATTACCAAGCTACAAGGACTTCTGGTCATGACGTCCTGAATTACGTGATAATTTCATTGCTTCGTGCATGTCGAGAAACCGTTTCAGCTGGTTACTTTCTAACATTCACATAAATGATAACTCCATGGAACCAAAAAAAGGACAACCAGGCCATGATAAATTGTACAAGTTGCGCCCAATGTTGGAAAATTATCACCAAATTTTTTAAAATTTTACAATCCATCACAATGAAAATCAATAGACGAGTCCATGATACGCTTCAAAGGAAGAATATCATTCCGACAGTATATGCCAATGAAGCCGATAAAGAGAGGTTATAAAATGTGGGTTCGAGCTAATGAATCCGGATTTGTTTCACAATTTCAAATATATACAGGTAAAGCTGATAAGGCGTCAGAACGAAATTTGGGTGACAGAGTAGTTACCGATTTGACTAGACAACTATAGTAGTAGGAAAATACCACCAAGTGTACATGGATAATTTTTTCAATTCTGTCCAGCTTCAATATAATTTACAGCAAGACCGAATATACAGTTGCGGAACCACACGAAGAGATCGGAAATGGTTTCCAAAGGACTTGATTGAAGACAAGAACATGCAAAGGGGAGATTTTGATTAGAAAGTTAGCGATACTGGAATCATGGCTCTAAAGTGGAGAGATAACAAGTCTGTACACTTTCTCAGCAATTTTCACAATTCCCATGATGTCGAGAAAATTGCTCGCAAGCAAAAAGATGGTTCGTACCAAGAATATAATTGTCTTAGGCTAGTAAAAGATTACAACCAACACATGGGATATGTTGACAAGATTGACCAGTACAAATCCTGCTACGAAATAAATCGCAGATCTAAAAAATGGTGGCACCGCATATTCTGGCACTTCATAGATCCGACTCTCGACAATGCATTTATTTTTTTCAAAGAAATAAGTGTTGACCTCGGGAGGAATTTGTCTCTAAAACACTTTCGACTTGCAGTTAGCAACATATTGATTGGAGCGGATCCTGAAAAGCCTCAACGAGGAAGGCCCAGTTCGGATGCTATTGTTAATAAATTCAAGCCACACATTGCTCTATAAAGAAGGATTAGTAAAGCTGCGCATATGTCGATCCATGGCAATAAAGTTAGATGCGCTAACTGCAGTACCAGAAATGAACCTCACAGGACCAGATGGCACTGCTCTTCTTGCAATGTTGGGTCGTGCCAGATAAAAGAAATTGCTTCCTCTTATTCCATAAGAAATAGTTTATCTTTAGTTTGTGTGACTCTAGTACGCAATGTTTTTATTCAAGAGTTTATTATTCTTTTTGATTTTTGTTTTCTGAGTAAATAATATTTTATTTGAAATACATTATTTTTACAAAAAAAAAATGCTTTATTTTCCTAGAGGTTCCAGCATGGAACCATATTATTATGAAAAAAACAGAATATGTAGGGTAGTTTTTTATGAAAGTATGACCTAATAGTTATTTGTTGATATTAACTTTTCAGAAATTGAACAGATTTTGAAAAAAAAAATAAATTGGGCCACAAAGGGTTAACACGTTCAGGGACACCTACGCCGTACGGCGTCGTGCTGTTTTTGATAAACTACTACTCAACGCATTACGGCGTCGAACGGTTTCTTGATCCCTGAAACAGTACGCATAGCGGCGTCCAAGTTTTCATTCAAGGTAACCATACTATCAACCTGACTGTCACAAGTTAACAACACAAACAAAAAGTAGTGTCATTTTTTAGGCGTCTTTGCGTCGTAGCAAGTCTTGTATGCATCCAAGTTGTGTATGTATCAGAACGAAACACTTTGTTTATGCAAAATGTAAGTATTCCCACTACGTTATAATTGTAATTACACCATTTCGTGGGTCGTAGGGTATGAGTACTGTATGATTATGTTACAAACCGGCAGGCTATAGTAAAATTTGAAAAGATATTTGAGGTTAAGTTTATAACAATAAAGCAATTAGTTTTCCTACAACAATACCAACGTGGCATATTTCTTTCAGATGGATCCTTTTGAAGATGATGGTGAGTTTGGCTCCGATGAGGACTATGTGCCTTCCGAAACAGGAGCAGAACTGTTTCATCAGATACAGATAATCAGAATCTAGACGAAATGGAGGATGATAGTGACCGTGAGGGTGGACTTTCAGCACCAGGGGAGGAAGCCGCCGACGGCAATGAATCAAGTGACTGGGAAAAAACAACGGCACCTATACCAGACTTCAATTTTGACGTAACCAGCAATCAATGTAAATATTCCTCTCGATGCAAGCTCAACACCACTAGAGGTATTCGAGAAAATTTTTACACCGCAGATTATGGAATATATTCTGGAATGCTCAAATAACTATGGTAATGCCTTAGCCAACGCAAACCGACCAAAAACAAGATATAGTAGAGATGCAAGATTTCGTCCTATCACAGTGGAGGAGATAAAGCAATTTTTTGGACTATGTTTGCTACAAGGTCAAATTTCAACAAGAAATATGAGACGCTATTTCTCCTACTCTGATCCACTCTACTTCCATAATGTATTCAGTTTTGTAATGGCTGGACGACGATTCGAGCAAATTTTGAGGGTAACTTACTGCTGTCCATCAAGCTCTAAGCGCAAAGACAAAGTCCAAACTTTGATGGATATGCTCATCTCACAGTTCCAAAATGCCATGGACCAAATAAAGAACTATCGTTGGATGAAAGTTTGTTGCATTTTCGAGGTAGACGTGCATTTAGAGTGTACATAAAAGGAAAGAAAGATAAATATGGTATAAAATTTATTGAGCTAACAAGTTCTGATGGTTATGTCCTCAATATAGAGATGTATAGTGGAGCTGAACATACAGAAGGCAATACGACGAAAATAACGGCTCTTGTACTGAGACTTCTTAAGCCTTATTTGATGAAAGGTCATGAGGTCTTTATGGACAACTATTATAACAGCTGTGAGCTATCAGAAAAACTGCTAAATTTTAAAACACATACAAATGGAACCCTAAGAGCTAATAGAAGGGGTAATCCAAAACAACTCGCAAAGAGAAAACTGAAGAAAGGCCAATATTTCTGGCTACGCAAGAAAAACATTTACATCTCGAAATGGATGGACAAGAGGGATGTGCTAATGATCACATCTAGAAATCATCCCCGCCTCATAATATCGAAGAATAGGTTCGGAAAGGATCAAGTGAAACCGGAGGAAGTTGTGGTGTATAATGAACATATGTCAGGTATAGACAGATGTGACCAAATGACATCTACGTATTCCTCTCCACGAAAAACCATCCGCTGGTATAAAAAAGTATTATTCTATCTTTTAGACTTATAGAAAGTACTGAAAAGAAAACTGTAAAAAGTATACATTCTTGAACTTCAGAGATAGTTTGATAACAGCTTTAATCAAACTGCCAATGAACGCTGACGGGATCAATTTGGTTAGAAAAAGAAGGTTCGAGTCCCAACAAACTATCGAAACAGAAGAGAGTGCTGTACCTGAGAAAAAAGATTGACCCTGGCCTGAAAAAATTCCAGACGTTCCTGGACCAAAATCGGGGAAGAAGTCCGTGTTTCTGAAATGCAAACTATATATGTAATATGAAAAATACGCGCAAGGAAACTAGCTATAGATGTAAAGGGTGCAATGGTAAGCCAGCTTTATGCCCAAGTTGTTTTGAGGAGTGGCATGATAAATCAAATTAACTAAATGTTGCCAAGCTTCCAATAAAAATTAAGTTAAGCGCATATCGGCGTTCTGTCTAAATGGCATTATACTAAATGACTATTTGTGACACTACGCCTATCTGCGTAAATTTTTTTTTGTGAAATGTATTTTTTTAACATCTTTGTGTATGGATGGAACCTAAATGCTAGGGGAAGAAATAATTAAGATCAAGGTTTTCGAGAAAGGCCAACTGTCACATCGGTGAAAAGTCAGGAATTCGGGGTTGTCCGTGAACGTGTTAAAACACGTTATTCGATAGGGTAAAATTACTACGATTTCATTACGATATGGTATTAACAGTAGTTTATACACCTTAGCCTATTAGTAATAAATGCCTTAACCTAATATTTACTTCTGAATTACTATTGTTGTACTCCGCACTTTAGAGTAAAGGCAAACGCTTGGAAGTAAATAATATCTTTTTATATTAATCCAGCGGTTTTTACCTATTTTGCAATCGAATTAACGTTGTAACATAAATATAAGTTAAAATGTTTGATGGGATCTTTCATCTCAAGTTTTCCAGTAAATGTGTGTTATGCCCTTTTTTCGTCTTATTGTTAAATATTTATAATCGGAAAAAATATTTTAAATTGTTAGTTCATCTTACTAAGACCTAAACATGTATTTTTTATTTATTTTTTACTTTTTAGTATCTATGAAGTCAAGTAACCATTTTAGTAATTTCAATCTAAGTTTCATATATTTTATCAGTAGGACTCCATGAAGTTTCTCACTTTATTTGTACTATAACATTTTGATACCTATGGTATAGACCATAGAAATTATAAATCGCCATTCAGTGACAGCCGACATATTGGGTTTGCCGTGTGGTGTTTGTGTTTCTCTAATCGTTTTCATTTGATACCCATATAGGAGTGACTATTGAAATAACATATTCTTAACATATAAACATTGTTTGTTTAAAATTTTGTTGTAAATGTCGTCTATAAGATGGGACTGTTGCTATTTGATGTTCAGTGTCTCCTCACTGTTATGTTTTTTCGGAATATTAACATCGTTCGCTTCAAGCTTTTCTACATCTTGGTGTGGTGTGAATCATCCAAAATCAAAGCATCACCTGACTGTTTTACTTTTACTAGTGAGAGGATAAAACAGTTGGACGACAGCAATATCGTCCCTTTAGTGCAACAACTAGATAACTTGAAATTTCGCTATTTTGATTTATTTACTTGAAACTAATCTATTGTATATACTCTTTTCAATGCAATGACTAGATATCTCCTAGGAATAATGAAATTCTGTTTATAGAGTGGTAAAAAATATATAACTCTCAAAACAAGCAAAATGTACATGCTTCAGCTAGACATCTAAAGATACCCAGTTGTTGCACTAATATTATGAAGTTATCCGTCCATACCTTCTTGGACTGTGTGAGATATCTAGTTCTGTGGCTGAACCGACAGGTGCGTTTTAGTGTTGTTAGCCAGTTATTCAGTGTTTTTGGACCAGTGTTAACATAAAAATGACGTCAGGAGGGAAGAAAATGCTAGATATTCTACGAAGGCAATCAGAAAACATCTCAGGTATGCTATGAAATACTCAAAAATACAAATAATGGGCTTTAGCTAAAAAGTGAGGTTATGGAATCACTTAATTGTACATTCATTGATTTTATATGTGATTTTATCCATATTTCCAAATGTGGCAACCTTTCTTAAAAGTGCCATATATTGTTTCAGGTACCAATGAGCCTAGACCCACGGTTGCACGATCTCCTTTACATAGGAATATTGTAGAATCAGATGTAGAGCCATTATCTTCCGACCATTCGGAATACTGTCCAAGTTCGTCAAGTGAAACTTCCTGAAAACCTAACCACCAACAAAGAAGCGCAGCTTGATGGTATGGAAGAAACTCCTACAAGGTCCAAAAAAACTAGAGAAAGGATGAGGAATCCGAATGAATGGAAAAGAAATATTGCAAAACGAAAAAACAATGTTATGTTTCCAGTAGAGGCAAACACGTTCCCGGAGTTTGAATTCACTACTGTTCTTAAGCAACTCAGATTTTCTTATAGCTGATTTTGTCGCATCAGTTAATTTCTTGATTCATCAAATGATACTTTTTTTAGGATGCTTGGACCATCGATTTGGGGTGTTGACTGTTTCGACAAGCCGGATGTAGAGCCTTCCGCTATTCTTTTGAGTTGCTTAGTAATGGGCTCATATACCTGCTGCAATGCACTATCATGGAATTCACGTCCTTTCTTGATAGCAATAAATTTCTTCTGACTCTGCTGCATCTACTAATTCCTTCTTGAGTGCCAGTTCGGTGTTATTCTGCTGCCGTTTCGTTTTGCTATCTTTAATCCACCGCGATGCGTACTAGATGCAGTCCCACGGTTGATTGATGGTATTTCCAGTCTTCCAGTGGATTTAAGAAACTATCAATCCCCTTCTGGTAACGATCACTTGTCAGTTCGCTATCCTTATCGATGACTAAGAATCCATATTTATTGCTCCAGCACATTGCACACATGTCTTAAAATTGCTTAAAGGTCATATCAGATGCTACGTGATCGAAAAAAACATGAGATACATTTGTTATTGAAATTCGAAATTGAAATTGAAATTGAAATTCTTTATTAACGCATATAGCATTTAAATATAAATAACAACACAAAATATAAAATCATTAATGGTGCATGATCACAAGATGGCGGTCTACAATCTTAAACACTACTAGATACAACAAGACCAATTATTACTGTACTACATTTCTCACTTTATTCGCAAAAATCCTAAAACTATCATTGAAAAAGTCAATTTTATTGCACTTCTGCACTACACTATTTGCTTTCATACACATTCGAGTTATAGGAGAATTCACACCATAATTTGTCCTATGATATGGAATATGAAATAATGACTTAATTCTTGACTCCCTTGACGGTATATGAAAACCAACCAGAGCAAGGAGATCAGGTGCATTAATTTGATTTTTAATGATCTTAAAAAGTGCGCAAATATCAAACATATCTCTTCTGTTTACAAGTGGCGTTAAGTTCGGTGGAGTCATTAGGTCCTGACAATTAATGTCATCATAAGGAATGCCAAGCTTTAGCCCTATTCTCTTAAGAAATTTTAATTGGATTCTTTCAATACTATCTCTGTGCACAGCATAATAAGGATGCCAAACAGAGCTGGAATATTCAAATAGTGATCTTACTAAAGCACAGTAGACATCTCTCACAATAAAAACATTATTGACGTCCCTAAGACTCCTAAAAACAAATCCCAAAAGACGCATAGCTCTTGATGTTATTTTCTCAATGTGAGACACAAATGTTAACTCACAATCAAGCCACACATCCAAATCCCTTACTAGGTTTGTTCTCTGTAAAATTGCATTGTTTAGTGAGTACTCAAAAGCTATTGGATTTTTAATTTTACAGAAGGTTATAACTTTACACTTATCAATATTTAGCATTAAGTTATTTACATTGCACCAATGAGAAAACCTATTTAAATCTTCTTGCAAAGCGAGGCAATCACTCGTATTTCTAATAATCTTAAAAAAATTTAAATCGTCCGCAAAGCCAAGAAAAAGACAATTAACAAAGATATCCTTAATATCATTCACAAAAATATTGAATAGAAGCGTAGACAAATGGCCTCCCTGGGCAACACCCGATGTAACACTAATTTCTGAGGATATATGGTTTTTGATCATGGTATCTATCTGTTGCATTACTCTCAAGCCATTTAAGTAGAGTGCCATGTATGCCAATTGACCTCAGCTTGCTTACCAAGATACCATGATCAACTCTGTCGAACGCCTTTGAGAAATCAGTGTATACAGCATCCACTTGATATTTATTCTCAAAGGCATTCAACAGAAGGTGCTCATAGGTTAGGAGATTTGAGACAGTTGATTTTCCCTTAATAAAGCCATGCTGCTCATTAATTATAATATTCCTGACACATGGAAATATTTTGTCACAAATTATGGACTCAAAAACCTTAGCAATAACTGAGATCTTAGAAATAGCTCTATAATTTTTTATATTTGACTTATCCCCTTCCTTAAAAACCGGTGTTACATATGACCTCTTCCAGACAGTGGGGAAAATACCCGTGACAAGTGACAAGTTAAAAATTTTACATAAAACATCAGATAAAACACATTTACAATTTTGTAATAAAATTGTCGGAATTCCATTAGGACAAATTCCTAAGTTAATACTCAAGGACTCAATTTTATTAAAAACTTCTATAGAAGATACACTTAAACTGCTTAAATTAGTACATTTGTCAGACTTAAGTTCTACGTATATCTTTGCCTTGTGCTTATTGTCTGTGAGAATGGGTGATTACAGTGTGAATTTCAACCCCGATTTGCTTGCTGAAATGGTTGGGGCGCTTTCGTTCGAACTAAACTCCTCGAAAGTTGCGTCCCAATTTGTACGCAAGTCTCTGGACCTTCAGTACGGGTTTGCCTCGGTCCTTTCTGAGAAATTGCTAAAATCTGTGTACTTATTTGACCTTACCTCTAGGTTTGACCCTCAGAATGTCGAACCTAGGGTTGAGGATGGTATAAAGTACCTATGGAATCGGCAGACCGGCGAAATAGCGGTACTTTCGCAAGCGGCCCAAACTGTGTTCAATACAGCTGAAACGTATTTGCGGTATCTCGGTCCCAGAGATGACATAATCTCCACAGTCAACACCGTGATGCTGGAGCATGAGCATCCTGGAGATTGCGGGATTGCATATCCTGATTGAGTGAGGAGTGTGCTGTGCTGGGGTTTTCTTTGCCCGTTCTTCCCAGCATTAGTAATCGAACGTGGTGGATAATTATTCATGGGGGTGCTGTACTGGGTTTCTTACCCGTTCTTCCCAGTATTAGTAATCGAACGTGGTGGATAAATATTTTCGTTTTAAATTTGTTTGGTTTAGCTTTTCCAAATTGTTATACCTGTTTTCTCATTAATTCATATTGGTTTCTTTTATTTTCTTTTTGTTTCTTTGACTTGCAATTTTGATTAATACAGGAGCCCTGCTTTTCTGAATATACAGAAGAGAAATGCTGTTTAAACATCTCTGTGATTATTTGTGGATCATCTGTTTCAACATCGTTAAGACACATGGATTTTGGATATTCAAGATCCTCCTTTTTGGAATTGACAAATTTCCATAAGGACTTTTTATCATGTAGTTGGCCTTCAAGTGTTTGAATAAATTGTTGATATGAACTCTTGGATAAAATGCTACATTGTGATCTTAATTTTGAAAACTTTATATAGTTTTTTTCTGTTTTTAAGTTTTTAAATATTTTGTGAGCCATTTTCTTTTGAATTATTAGATTTTTTAATTCATGATTCATCCATTTTGGAAATTTAGATGTTTTAAATCTGGAAACTGGTGTAAATTGAATAAAAATTTGATCCAAGATTTCATAAAACATAGAAACTAACTACAACATTGACATCATCACATTCAGACAAAAAGCTCCAGTCAACAAATGACAGACAAATATTTATTTGGTTAAAATCTGCAGACTTATGATTTAGGTAAAAGTAATGACACAATGGGGATATGTCTGATTTATTAAGATTAAAACAACACTCAAATGCTGGATGCGGTAAATCATGTTTTAACAAAGGTTGGGGACACACATTAACATTTACATTTGGATGATTACAGAACATTAAATCTAGAAAGTTTCCATAAGCATTTGGTATAGTTATTAGCTGGTATAACCTTAGTTAAGCAATACAGTCTACAATGGCTGTTAGCTTCGCTTCTTAACAGTCCCGTAGGAACTGACCCACTTTCATACTTTGCACGTTATCACAAATTCCGGTCAGAGATCATATTTTTTTACGTGGACTGAGGATATTGCCAATAGAGGCAGCAATGAGATTGCTAGCTGCCTGTTCAGGTTTTGTAAAATATTAAAAGAAAAAAGCCCTGAAATCAAACATTTAATTATATGGTCGGACTCCTGTGCAGGACAGAACAAAAATTTCGTGATGCTTGGCCTGTTCCAATACCTAGTTTCAAATAAGTATTTTCAAATAATAGACCATAAGTTTCCTGAAGTAGGCCATAGCTTCTTGGACTCCGACAGAGACTTTGGCCGAATCGAAAAAGTTCTAAGGAAACATAAAAAAATACTGGTACCAGATCAATATCGATAAATAATACAAACTGCCAGCACAAAAAACAGCATGTGTTTTAATATTTATAATTTCGAGGAAGTTCCTGGAAAATTATATTTATTTAAAAAACAAACCAATACGCTGGGTCAGAAGATATGCCTCCGTGATGGTGTGAAGTGGATTCGTGTGAGCGAGTTTGGCGTATATCATTATAAAACCTGCTTAAATGAATACACTCCATTTTTAGAAGTTGATTTAAGAAAAAAAAAGTCACAAAACCAACACCCCGAGTTCCACCCAATCAGGATAATAGATAAGGTTGGAGGTTTAACAATAGAAAAAATTCAGAATCTGAAAGAACAAGTAAAGTATGTGGATGAAGAATACAGATGGTATTATGTAGATATAATCCAGGAAAGCTTGTCACGTCCAAAGAAGAAGCGAACGACGCTTTGAAAACATATTTTTCAATATTGTATACTTTTTTAATGATATGTGTAAAGTAAAAAGATACTTCACACCTCTTTGCACGCACTTGTTATTCCACTACAATTCACTTTTCAGTCGATAAAAGAGTTATGTGCACTTTTTTCAGTTTTTTTTGCAAAACTATTAATTTTTTGGTGTGTTGAAGTAAATCCCATAAAAACGATGTACTTCAACATATCTAATAAGTGAACTCAATCAAAATCATATGATCAAGAAAAAAGTTCCAAATCAAAACACGTTTTCCTTAATATCTCCCAACATGAATTTTGTGACATAACACCTTTATCCACTTATGTCTTCATTTTGTACCTTCAAAAACAACTGAACGATTTGAACAAGCTGAAGTTAATGATGCTCTTGTGATAAATAATGATGATAATTCCAGGTTATTAATAGAAAACGAGGATTCAGAGTCCACTGATAATGAATCTGAAATACCTCTAAATGTGTTGGCTCAAAAAATAAAATCTGTTACTACACCTGAACATACCATATCAAATGAAACACTTAAGACTTCCATAAACGGTCATAGAGAGACACATAAACGACAGCTGTTTTTAGAAAAAAACACTTCAAATGAGCCCCTTCCTACCATTTGGAACATAAGGCCAATTGCAATATCCGAGCGGTCCTCTAACCCTGGAAAAAAGATGCCATCTTCTGTCATAAGTGGCACCCCAATGAAATTACAACTAGAACAAAAACACAAGGAAATTGAAGAAAAAGGGGAGAAGAAAAAACTAAGACAAGAAAAGAAGCGATTGAAAGAGCAAGGGAGGAAACCTTCACTTCAAGAAAATAGAGCACAAAAACGCCGCAAAAGATTATTGCCCAGTGCAGCTGATGTTGCAGTACCCAGTGCTGTCGATCCCACTGCTCCAGATATTTCTGGTCCCAGTAGTGAGATTTATGTATGCCCTGCATGTAACGAAGAATATAGTGACTCACCAACTGAAGACTGGTTGCAATGCTATCATTGCCTATCATGGTGGCACGAAGCATGTAGCCGATATCAGGGTCATGGAAGATTTTATTGTGATTCTTGTGAATAGTCATCTTACCCCAATAGGTAAGTTGACGAAAATGGTGTTTTTTGTTTTTTGGTGAAAATTCGTTCATATTTTCTTATTTTTAGTAAGATTGACATTACACAGAATCATAAACATGTTTGTATTTACATGCATTAAACTCTTAAATAAAGTTACTTCCTTTGTATTGCCTTTTTTTCTTAGTATCGTCATCTTACCCCGATCCCCACTACTAAATGCCGGAAATCTTTTAGGCAGAGAAGACCCTAAAATCTTTACAAATGAAAATTTATTAGAGGAAGAAGGCCCCTATGACGTTGACGACCCCGACTGGCAACCTAAAGAAGATGATGTTGCGATAGATGAACAAGCCGATGAGCTTCCAGATGATAACAGGCAGGGGCAAAACGAACAGGCAAATAAAAATCGGCGATCTCGAGGAAATGTTCCACATCCTGATTATTCGGAAAAAATACATCTAAAAAAAGAATATTGGAATACTCAAAAATTGATGGATTTGTTAAGCATAATGTCCAAAGACCTGGGGGAAAATTGAAGGAAGGTTGCAAAAAGGGTTCTTTCTGCAAAAGTACTTTATGAGCCAAGAAAGGTGGTATGGTAATGGGGCATCTAGAAGACATGGGTCTTTTTTGTATTGTCTTCGTCTAAATAATGATAATCTGTAGTAAGTATGTAAGAAAATGTTTCTCGCAACATTAGATAACAAAAAAAATTACTCACAAATGGGTTCTTAATAGCTTAAGTCACGGACTATCTAACCGAACAGAAGTGGAAAATAACTAGAAAAGTATAGAACGAAGTCGCTCTAGATATTTTGAAGATATCAATAATCAAATCCAATTTTTAAAACATTTTTTTGATCTTCTTCCAAAGATGGATTCACATTATTGCCGAAAGGATTTTCAGTAAAAATATCTAGAACATCCTTTTCAAATTCAGGCCGAAGTTTATGAAATTTATAAAAAAATGTGCCGAGGAAAATCAAAAAATTGTTTCAATTACAACTTTTAATAAAGTTTGCAAGATTTAAATCTGGCTATACATAACCCGAAAAAAGATCAATGCGATACCTGCCTTCAGTACGCCAAACAGCTTAGCCAAGAAGATTATGAAACACACATCAAAAGGAATAATTTGGCTCAAGAAAAGAAAGCAAAAGATAAAGAGGAAGCAATTAAGAAAAGTCAGTACACTTTTACTATGGATGTACAATCTGTAAAGTTGTGCCCTATGATAGAAGCTAGTAAAGCTTATTACGAAACTAGGCTACAAGTGCATATTATCATTTCAATCTTTGTAGGTCATCTTCATTTTCGGCTATTATTATGGCGTCGTCGGCGTAGCATATTATCTGCATTTCCTTTTCTCTCATTCTATATCCTATTCTTTTTTTAACTTTCTTCATGATTTCATCCATTATCGGATTAAATATTAGTGGGCTCAGCGAATCTCCTTGTCTAATGCCAGTTTCGTACTTGATAGGTTGCGAGAGTTTTCTTTTACATCTTACCATAGCTATGTTATCTTTATATATATTCTCAATAGCTTTTACTAAATCCAGTGGTATTCCCCTGTCATATAATAAATGTATCAGAGAATCCAAGAGTATTTCATGAGAAAGCTATCCCAACTAACAATTTTCACTCCTATTAAGGTTGTAAAGACGTTTATGCAGTATTTCTTATACAGCATTTCAAGCTGCAAGAACACTAGCAAAATGTTCTTACAACAGCTATACACATGGAATGGGCACACCATATAGAGCATTTCAGTCTGAAGAGGTTGTACAGGGTGGCCCATAAGTCCTTTGAGCTGGAAAAAAAGGAATAAAACCAAACTAGTTACATTATGAAGAATTATTATATTTTGTTATCATCTTTATTGAATGGGAATTATGTTTCAAAAATCACATCGTCTGAATGCAATCCATTACGATCACGGCACTCATATAAACGACGTCTAAAATTGTCGATGACTGCGCGGCAAGTCAACACTGTAATGCTTGCCATTTCTCCTCGGATATTTTCTTTCAGGGCATCAACTGATCGCGGAGTGGTATCGTACACTTTACTCTTGAGGTAGCCCCATAAAAAGAAGTCCATTGGGGTCAAATCTGGACTACGTGGTGGCCAGGAAATGTCTCCTCTTCGAGAAATTACTTTGCTGGGAAAAAGTTGACAGACGACGGGCATAGAAGTGTTGGAGGTGTGGGCAGTTGCTCCGTCCTGTTGAAACCAGGTCTGCGTATTATAGCCTGGTAAATTCTGCAACGCTGGTGTCAAAAACTCTTCTATCATTGCTACATACCGCTCCGAAGTAACAGTTAATGCGCGACTTCTGTCGCCCTCAAAAAAATAAGAGCCTACGATGCCATGCGCTGACATAGCAGCCCAAACTGTAACTTTAGGGCTGTGTAAGGGCTTCTGATGCTTACGCCTTGGATTTTCGGGGCTCCAATAACGGCAATTTTGTTTATTTACATGCCCGTTTAAATGGAAGTGCGCCTCGTCCGAGAACAACACATTATTGAGCGAGGAAAATCGATTCAACATTTCATTCGCAAAGTTTAGTCTCTGAATAGCGTCATTATCTTTCAATTCCTGCACTAACTGAATTTTGTAAGCGTGCAGACGTAAATCTTTCCTTAAAATCCGCTGTAAAGATGTTCTGGGTACGTTTAGTGCACTGGAACGCTTACGAGTAGACTGGGTAGGATTTTGACGAACAGACTGTGCCACAATGTTTTCTTCAATACGAGTTGTCCTTGGTCGACCCCACCGCTGTTTATCTAACGTCGAACCAGTCTCTTCGAACTTAGCAACCCAGTTCTTAATCGTTTGAGCTGTTGGACACTTTGTAAAATTGTGTAAATTGTGGTATTCTCGATATTTACGCCGCGCAATGGTTGCTGAATCATTATTTTGATAAAACGCGCGCACACAAAAAGCACGATCCGCTCCAGTGAAACACTCCATGGCGACTGAATTCCCAGACACTGAGGATACTGCCCCCACCACGCCCGCGCCGCACACGCTCACCCGTTAAATTTTATTCAAATTTGAAATTTCAAAGGACTTATGGACCACCCTGTATAAAAGCTGCATGCAATAGTTATGCAACATATGTGTAAATATTCTTACAACGACTAAGGAACCTTTACATCAGTGCGTGGTGATATCGTTTTAGAACCTGTATAATGTCTGTGAACAAGTCATATTTACATCCGCAATACAATAGAAACTAGTCTATGCAAAATCTGTATAACTCTCAATTTTTGTCAACTATACAATCATTTTGTTACATGATTCTGCTTTATTGGAGCAAAACCATTTTTTGTATATTGTATATAGGTGAAATGAAACATATTCTCATACAGCAAGGTCATGGATGTGTCTCGTTATGAATTAAAGGTAACTACATCCATCTTATCTACTGACCGATCGCGGCCATTGTAAATTTCGTAGATAGCGATCATAAACTCTTAAACTGAGATGTGGTAATATTGGATGAGATGCCCAGCAAATTTTATTGTGAATATGTCTCAAAATAATGATGCATTTTTAACGCGCTTCGTATTTGATGCATACTCAAGGATCGATCAGAACTAAATGTAAATTTGGGAAAAAAGTATCTCGACTCCTCCGCATTAAAACCTACATTAATTTCACATTTAAACACAATTACACTAATGTCATATAATTTTTCTATTTTCTAAATATAACTGAAACAAAATTATTAACCTTACAAGTGGGGTCACACTTTGTACTCCAAATGGCGGAAGGTTATCTAAATCGTGGCATCCACCATATTGTTTTTGATCTATTAGAGCATATAGATATTATCTGCAGGTCTTATACAACTATTAGGCAAAGCCGTCAAGAGTAATTTGGACAGAGCCGTATTCGTACTCAGACCCTGAACCAGATTGATGCTTTTCGCGTCATCTACAGTTAAACTCTCCATTTCTAATTTTTGACTTTCACTGGTTGTTGAAGTAGTTATTAGAAAGCATGATCTATTTCTGCTTCCACTGTTATGCTGCCTCCGCTTAATCCTTAAGCACAGTATAATCTGACTTTCATTCCTTTTAGCGGGATATCTTATAAATGTTTTTAAAAACTTGTCTGCATCTTGGAAGGTGACTGCATTAACCGAAAGTATTATGAACCAAAAAAATAGTATACGAAATTACATATTTATATGTTTTGAAAGCTATCTTTACTTTTTTGGGCCTATGGACCGCGCCCTGCCCAGAAGCAATAGTGTTACGAATTTTCTTGTGAATGGTTTATCAAATTAAATGTAAATGCCATGACCATTCTCTTACCTACTAGTACTTATAAATATAGCTGAAATTAATTAGAGTAAAGTGGGGGAATTTGCCGCACTGGGTAATACGCCGCAGTTTGTTATTTTTCTTCTAAGCCTATATTTGACAACAGTGTTCATCTTAACACATTAGTGTAAGGCAGCAATTATTTCTGAATCCTTCAGAAATCAGATTAATTTGTTTTTGAGGGAATATCGTCAGTATGAAGGTAAGGACAGTTTAAAGAATATTATTAATTCAAGTTATACGTAGTGATAAAATCAGTTCTAAGTGTTTGTAACCCAACTTTAATAAGAGCATGCCAAAATACAATTCCTAACCTAACTCTTTTTGTCGGAACAATCCGTTAAACGTATCTAAAATGGGTGTTGCGAATTTTTAAAGTAATAAGGTACAATGTGGGGTAATACGCGTCATATTTTTTAACTGCGGCATATTACCCCGGGAGGCTGACAATTTTTTTTTGTTTTATTTCAGTAATAATCGAGATGCCTCGAACTTATGTTCGGAAAGATGTGAGGGCGTTATGGTCCGAAGAAGATCTTCGCAATGCTATTGAGGACCTTAGAAATGGTAGAGGATCAGTTCGCCAAATTAGTCGTGTATACAATGTTCCTGCCCGTAGTTTAATGAGGAGGATGAGATCTGGAAACCTCAGGAAAGAAAAATTAGGCCGCAAAAGTTAGTTCATGAAGCGAGTTTAGTAAACTATATTCAAAACATGGAAAAACATGGGTTTGCACTAACATCGATTGATGTGAAGAAGCTTGCATTTTCATTTGCAGTTCAAAATAATATTCCCAACAACTTTAATATTGATAAAAAGCAAGCTGGCCATGACTGGTTTGTTTCATTCATGCAGAGACATCAAGAATTGTCAATCCGAAAAGCTCAAGGTATGTCTATAGCTCGAGCTCAAGGCATGAATAAAGAGGAATGCGGACGATACTTTGATCTTTTGGGAAAAGTATTAACAGAAAATGATTTAATAAGCACTCCGAGAAAAATATTTAATATTGATGAGTCTGGGCTGCAACTAAACAATAACCCAGGTAAAGTTGTTGTCACTAAGGGCATCAAAACTGTAAACTGTGTCACGAGTTCTGAGAAAGGTGAGACAGTATCAGTAATAGCCTGTGTGAATGCAGAAGGTCATTTCCTTCCTCCCGTTTGTATTTTTAAAGGTAAGAAGAAAAAACAGGAATTTGAAGATGGCTTGCCTCCTGGCGGTAAAGTAATCATGAATGGAAAGTCGGCCTATGTAACGACAGACATTTTTAAATCATGGCTTCAAGACCACTTTATTGCATGAAAGGAGCCAGGTAAAGTACTTCTCATTCTAGATGGCCACTCCTCGCATTCTTCGGATGTAGAGTTGTTAGATTTAGCTGCAAGTAACGATGTGTTAATATTGTGTTTACCAAGCCATACGACCCATTGGTTGCAGCCTCTAGATAGGTCCTTTTTCAAGCCTCTAAAGACATATTGGGCCCAAGCATGTAACACCTGGATACACAATCATCCAGGTCGCAAATTAACTAGACTACAGTTTCCGGCACTCTTAAATATCGCATGGGGAAAGGCAGCGACAATTCAAAACGGAGTTTCGGGTTTCAGAGCATGTGGTATCTATCCGTTTAATGGTACAACAATTCCAGATCATGCTTTAATTCAGCAAAATCCTTATCCAGTTCCCAATAACGATAATTTAGAAGAAAACGTTAATGATGTCTTTCCTAATGATGCCGACAATAATAACACTGATGATCCTAACAACGGCGTCAATATTATTGATGATGTTGCAGTAATCTCCAAGACTAACAATCCATCATTTGAAGCGATTGCGCCTATTCCAGTCATGCCTGGGCCAAGTGGGTGTCAGAAAAGAAAACAACATGCTGAACTACTTACATCTCCAGAAATAATCGCAGAAAAACGAAACAAAAAAGAAAAAAAAGACAAAAAGGAAACTACAAAACTAAAACGCAAACAAGAAAAGGAAATAAAAGAAGCCGCTAAAGGGATGAAAGGTACACAGAAGACATTAAGTGTGAAAAAAAAAGTAATGCAAGGATTACTGATGATACCAGTTCATCAGAAAGTGAATTGGAAGTGACTACAGTAGAAAGCGGAGATTCAGAATTGGAACATGATGAATCAGAATTTTGTGCCCAATGCGATGGATACTATTTTGACAAAAAAGGTCCCAAATGTGATTGGCTACAATGTTTGAAATGCTATAATTGGGTTCACGAGATATGTACTCCTTCAGACAAATATTGTGCAGATTGTGTCCCACTAAATCAACTAGCAAGTACCTCTAGAGCTCTGAAGATATAGCTTTTATTAGCCTATTTCGTTCGTTGTATTAATATTTTTCTTATGTTGTTAAAAATAAATAATTTTTCTAATTTCAAAAATTTTTGCATGGCTTGCGAGAAAAGCACGTTGCCATATTCCCCAACGCATGATGCCATATTACCCATGGGTTGGGGTAATATGGCCAAAGCGCATCATTCAACATTTTTGTTTCTAATCTTTCTTTATGAGGGAATATGGCAACGAGCGTTTCACGTCACATACCCATACATACACGCTCTAAGATGCCACCGTTGCCTTGCAGCTGAGTCAGTTGCTTGTTAGAATGTGAACGTAAGAAATTTATGTTGCCGTATTACCCCATTTTACTCTATATAAATTGTATATAGCTACTTGATCAAAAAACTTGGAGAGTTCCTCAGCTTTGCTGATGGTTTCAGCTATATATGAAATATTGCTTTCTTAAGAATTCTGTTAAATTTCATAAAACATGACTCATTACTTATAACGTTACTGGCAATCCCAACTGCGTAACTGTGAGGTTATTTCTATATTGCATTAAGAATTGTCGACTGCTGTACGAACAGAACCTAAGTGATTCTGTTTTAATTTACGTTTTAGGGTGTACCAAAAGAACATAATCTGTAATTTTATTAACTTCTCTGTTTTATCTTCCTCTAAAAAGTATATAATATATAATATGGTGAACTTTTTGAGCCCCTTTTCTATAGTTTCAATTTGTACATTTTGTAAAAAAGAAAAACCAATCATTGCTATAAATATGACATTCTATATGTAAATAAACAATTGCTTCTCTAGGCTTTTCTATGACAAAGTTAATAATATAGCTATCGACATTCACAAAATCATCATTACGGCCCTGTTCAATGATCGTCACATGCCGCAACGCTGCGCTGATAGGTGGCGAGCAAGTTAAATTGAACACCCCCACCGCGACCATCGATTATTCATGGATTGTATTATTCAGCCATTAATAGGCTTCTACAGCTAAATTGCTTTTTCCTTATTTACTTACATTTACAGAACTTTAACAATACCGATTTGTGATTAAGCTGTCCCTCTGAGGTAATAGCTTAAATCGCGGTACAAATACAGTACCAGTTCCGAATGGTTCAGAACTAGTAAAGTTCAAAGCTTTGCGCATGCGCGGTTCAGTGCTGGTTCAGGATTTTGTGGGTACCGCGATCTCATGAAAACTGGCGATGACAGCTCGACGCCTATGACAGTTGACATTAACACTTTGCGCTTGACGTTGACACAGTGTTGACATATGAAAAGTCTTTGACTGTCGTTTCGTCGTTTATTCCTCAATCTCAACTGTTTTTATACGGTTTTTAGTGTATGTTTTATGGTTTTAAGTTCGAAACTGGGAAATCGGGAAAAGAAAGAAAATTATGTCACTCCAGGGTGATGAAAATACTCACAGTGTTGGTAAGAATTATAGTTGAACAAAAATCATACAAATAAACTAAATCTGGATTATTTTAGGATGCAGTGAATATATAATAATAAGTACAGAAGGTAATTCTGCAATTCAATCACAGTGGCAATCCCAAAATGCAGAGGTTTCATATAAATGGACACGACAGAATACGTTACTGTTTTTGGATTTATATAATAAATATAAGCTATTGCTGATGGCTGGGAAAATAAAACTAAAAAAGTTGTACGAATCCATTGCCAATGAGATCAACCAGAGAACCAATGAGAACGTGGCTCCATCAAACTGTGAAAATCGATGGAAGGTATTGGAAAGAAATTACAAAAAATTTTGTGACAATAATAAAAAACAGGCAGGAGTAGAGGCTTTTTTGAGTGTGTGGACATAATGGCCGACATATTAGTGGACAAAAAGAATATCAATCCAGTGCTCCTGTTATCAAGTAACACGGTAGAACACTTAAAGGAACCCGAGATATCTGATACAAGCAGGGTTGATATGCTGAACACTCCTGCATTGGAATCACCAGAGGAGCAATTATTAACCCCACACTCATCCAAAGAAACACCACGACGCCAACATCACAAAACTAAAACGTATCCTAATAAACGTCTGAAGTATAACAATTTACAAGAAATCAGAGACGATAGGAGAGAGTTCTACAAGCAGCGATTAGATGTTGAAAAACAAAAGATAAATATGGCAGAAGAGAGGAACATACTCTTAAGAAGGTAGATTGGAAAGAGAAAAATAGAGTCCTCAGTACTAAAGTTAAAAAATTAATTATTGTTATTTATATACTGGAGCCACTAAATGGGCAAAATTTTGCTGTAGTAACAATAGCAACCGTATATGATAATGTTGCAGCATATGGTTCAGTTATAGCAATGTATTTTGACGAAAAGATTGCCCGTTTACAGGCTCCATAAGAATTTAAAATAAAGTTTGTATGAAAAACATTAATTTATTTCCAAAATCACTTGAACAGATTTATATTAAATAAGGCCTAGACTGATACAGATACAAAATATTGCTCCGCTTATGCACCTTTCAGGTACTGATCTGTGGGCTATCCAATATGAATAAACCAAAAATAAATGCATACATGAAAAATAATACACTAATGGGAACAATCAAGGGATCAAATAGCAATTTTAAATTTTAGTGAAGTGCTGTATCTGTGAAAAATGATCATATTAAGGTTTTACAAGTTATCTAAAGCCTTGAATGTCCAGTTTTTAGATGTTTAGTCAAAAAGTTTAATTTTGAGGTTTCATGTAATCCAAGAGAATAGTGCGAGGGCAACAACCGTTCCACAGACTGAAAATTTTTTTCACTGAACCATTTTATGAGATCGCCTATTTATTCAGTGATCAATTATGCAAAAACATTTTTCATCCTCCCATATAGGCTGAGAATAACAGTAAAAAATGGGGTAATTTTATGTTTTTTTTCAGTCCACATATGAAGGAAGATAAATGTTTTTGAAACCAATGATCTCTGATCCTGTTAGAGGAATTGACTCCAATTTTTTAAATAACCCTTAGGTCTTCTGTAAGACGTTTACAATATTATAGGAAGACGATTCATGATGTCATATCGCCTCTCATTCCCATTCCTGTTGTTGTCATCTACAGTATCATCAAGGACCTGGTTTATTGGCAATTCTGTATTTTCAGGGACTATAACAATTGTCTCTTCCAAACATATATTATGAAGGACTGCACAAGCTCGAATAAAATGAACTATATCTGCAATTTTGTGCATTTTTATGTGATACAATTTTCTCTATTTTTGTTTAAGAATTCCAAAGCAATGTTCAATAATATACCTATTTGTTGCAAGCAAATAGTTATAATTTTTTTGCCGCTTAGTGAGGTGACCGTTATCCCTGAAAGGTGTTAATAAAATGGATAAGCACTGTCTCCAAGTAGATGATACTGTCCACACATCTCTGCCAAATTATCACCAAGAGGTGATGCTGAAAAAACTCTGCTGTCATGAACAGATCCAGGAAATCCCAGAAATATATCCCGAATTCTTCGTTTGTGGTCGCACACAATTTGGGCCTGGAAAAAAAAATAAACAATAAGAATTAATTTTTCAAATCCCTCAACATGCATGCTTAAAAAAATATTGTAAAATAGTTCTGTGCGTGCATGCGTCATGATAAAATAAAGCCTACAATTAATTCTATATCAAAATCTAATTGTAACTTGATATTTTATAGATACTGTAGGGTAGTCTTGCAATATTTATTACTTGGATGGAGTAGACACTTTTTCTATTGAAGTACGATTCTGGATCTTGTGATGGTTTATCAATTCTAATGTGTGTACCATCTAGAGCACCTATCACACCTGGGAAGTTATTTTCTGTAAAATGTTGGCTTATAATGACTTTTTCCTCTTCATCTGGCCATCTTATTACTTCTGGGGCAAGGTTACTCAAAAAATACGTAAGCCGTTTTATAATCTTGTGCAAGCTGCTTACTGATATGCTGAATCTATGGGCTACATCTCTGTTTGAACAAGCCTCATTTCCAGCATACCATAAAAAACAGTTATAAACTTCAGTGCGCTAATTTTCTCTGAATCACCTTCTCTGTCGACTGAAAAGTATTGTGATACAGCAAATTTTTCAGCAAGATTTTTTGCCGGCTCATACGGAAGTGGTCAAAATATACGTTGTCTGGCATTTGCCGAACAACGTCTTCAAAATATCCCTCACACTTTGGTATTCCAATGTCTCCTCTAAATCATCATCGCTGGAGCTGAAGTGCTCAGATGCATCACTGATATCTGTGAAATTAGTCTATACATTCGCTTATTTACAACAGCAGTTGTTTAAAAATTTTTACTCACAACTAAACAAGTAGATCACGTTCAAATTGCCCATAATCGATAACTGCGCATGTGCGAACTCTGCGTCCTTCGACCGATTCAGGAACTGTTAAGGCCGGTCCAGACACTACGTCTTATCAAACTATTTATCGAATCAGACAAGTCTTATCAAGTAAAACGGCGCGTGTAGACCACAAAACGTACGTCTTGCATGATCGAAATAAGGTTGTACGATAAGTCGAAAATTTGAAGTGCGGGGCATCATTTATGAAACTTGATTCAACAAGTTGGAGCGTGTGGACAGACTTCGGTTTTATTGGAAATTGTTTTAGTATATTTTCATAGTATATACGTATCACACTGTGTTACTTTGTGTATGCGTATTTAAATATATTTTGCATTTTAAACTTTACAAGCAATATATCTGATCTTCGTCAGTGTTCCCGACAATTTTTAAGAGAATTTATTGATCTCTATCGTAGTTTTCCTTGTTTGTGGCAAGTTAAAAGTGCCGAGTATAGTGATCGGAATAAGAAGTCACAGGCATATGAAATAATGATTAAAAAATACAAGGAGATTGATGAAGCGGCAAATAAAGAGACAGTTACCAAGAAAATTAACTCTTTACGCACCGTTTACAAAAAAGAGCGTGCCTAAATAATGAAATCCACAAAAAATGGTGCTGGTGAAGATGATATCTACAACCCGACGTTATGGTATTTTGATTTGCTTGACTTTCTGAATGACCAAGATCAAATAAGACAGTCGACAAACACTGTCGATGATGAGGCACATCAAGAGGAAAGTGAAAAAGAGGTAAATAATGTCTATTTATTAATAATAAAACTACATTCTATAGGTATTGAAAGCATTTTATTGCCCAGGATTATAGAATACTCTTTTTATAACATGTTATACAAACTATGACCTATTGAAAAACTAAATTATCTTGCCATGGGACTGAGCCCTCATTGTTAAAATATTCACAGAACTTTTCTCTTACTATTGTTGCATCATTAAAAATTTGGCCTCTTCTTCCTCTTTGAAGGTCATGCATTAAATTAGGGTCACACCTGTCTCCTAACGCAAGAGAATAATCTGCAGGAATATTTTCTCTATCATACTTTCTGGGGGTGTGTAATTTTCTGGAGACTTCCTGCGAAGGAAATTATGTAATGCACAACATGTTAGAACAACCTTGTCAATGTTCTCTATCTTCAAATTTATAGCAGTGTGGAAAACTCGAAGTATTTTCAATAGTCCGTCGGGCTCTAGATAACCGGTAGTTAAAAATTCTTCGTTCTCTATTGAGTGTTTCCCTACTATATGGCTTGATAAGATCGGAATGCATTGCAAAGGCCTCATCTGCAATAAACGTATATCCAAGAATTTCGTTAGAATTGGGCATAGATTCCGGATTAGGAAGTTTTAGATCATTATTGGCTAGTTTTTCATAAAATGTGGTATTAGCAATTCAGAGATTCTACCATTTGTGCCAACATCGCAGTAGATGAACTCACAGTTCGCATTAGCAATTGCCATAAGAACTATGCTATGCGTCTTTTTGTAGTTAAAGTAATATGATCCGCTTCCCTTGGGAGGAACAATTCTGATATGCTTGCCATCAATACTATCCAAACAATGCGGAAATTGCCATTTTTTTTTTCAAAGTCGGCTGCTATTTGTAACCACTCCTGTTCGCTTTTTGGAAACTAAAACAAAAGAGATTACATTAGTCTTACCTTTATAGTAACTTGTAAATACATATTCTTATGGTTTAATAATTTTAGCGATAAAATTAAAAAAATGGAACCTTAAATGAGTTAATGGAAATTTGTTTTGAATTAAACATGTTTAAATTTTTTTATACATTTTATTTACGGTTGTATTTTTGTTGTATTATAAAATGTAATATTTTTTTGTTTCAGGACGACTTGGATTATCAGAGTTTTCCTGCTACACCATCTACAGGTCGGCCATCTACTCCGACTAGTGATACCGCTACCAGTGCCCTGCTACCTACACGCACTGTAAATCGCAAAAAGAAGGCGGCCTCAAATAACAACGAAACAGCCGAAGTTTTGTCTAAAATTAATAAAATATTGGACTTATTGCAGGAAGATTCACATGACCGATTTGGAAAACATGTCGCTGATAGACTTCGATCAGTTCATCCTGATCAACTTAAATTTGCAATGAAACTTATCTCTGATGTTTTATTTGAGGCAGACATATTATCCTTAAATAGATATTCCAAAATTATAACTGAAGACCAACACCCTCCTCAACAGTCTCCACGAGAAACCAGAAAGCCACACTTTAACCAATATGCGCAACCTTGTGTCACCAATACCGAACCAAATAGACAAATTTCAAGTCAAGGCTGGCGTCAAGGGTATTACGTACCGGAAATCGGTCAAGAACAGCACGTCCAACAGCTACAACTAATTCATAATTCAACCACACCGGAGGAACCCGCTAACACAAATTTTACTCTTTCAGACTATCGAAAAGGACACAGATTCTAATCCCAAAGATCTTGTTCAGTATGTTTTAAATTTTAAACCCAATGAGGGTGTTTAAAGAAATCAAAAACGTGTCATCACTAAATTAATTATTGGTAGTGTATTATGGAAGACGTTTTTTATTTTTTACTTTTCTTCACTAATGTTTAGTTTATTTCTAATAAAAGTATTTTCCAAAACTCACCTTTAGGAAGTCTTTTTTTAAAACCCTGTAAATAACGTCACAAGTTTCCGGTATAATTTCACTCAGTGATTGCTTGGACATGATGGTGGTAGCTTCTTCCTGTGGCAAGAAATCTTAACGTGGCACTAAGTCTCTCATGAGCTGAAATGGCTTTTCTCATACAGGTATTTTGCCTTTCAATGTAAGGAGTAGCAGATTTTAACAAATGGTTGTATGTTTCAGTCTCCATCCTCAGGTAATTACGCCAATCATCTGGTTCAAGTTCACGTAATAATTTGACTTGAGAAAATTCCTGTCTTTTTAATAACCATTCCCTCGACCATCTTAATCTTCGATTTTTTAGTTTATTTCTGCCTTTTATCGCAATGCAAATACCAGAGAACGACCAAAGAAGTGCTTCTTCCATGACTGAAAACGTCGCAAAACTAAAATTTGACTGATTAGTTGTAAACGTGTGGCCACGCTATCTTTTGTACTTTTTGTCGAAGAATTTGTATGAACGTTTTATCGTTTGATAAGACGTAGTGTCTGGACTGGCCTTTAGAACCAGTTCAGGACTAATTCAGAACCTGTCAAGATTAAGCGGCATTCAACATAACCTAGAAATTTCACCATAACAGGTTTTTCTTTATTACCGAGATGTATAAAATAGTTGAAACTACAGAGAAAGGTGTTAAACAATTAACCATTGTACCAAAAGCCTGGGAAAGCAATGGCCAGTTGTCGTGGCCAAAAAACAGACCTGACAAGCTGATAAAGATTGCCGAATTTGCTCCCGATGATAAAAATTGGATCACACTAAAATGTAAGCTAAAACGTAGTCATTTAATGACATATGAGATTGCCGAAGAAGAATTGGAATTGATGTGTGAAAGAAGTGATACTGAACAAGATGAACTGGTGGTGAGGGAGGAGAGAAAAAAAAGACCCAAACTTGCGCTTCCAAAAAGAAATGACAGTTGTGATTTCAATGATGTTGCAGAAGCATTGGTAAATATATTTTTAACTAACTTAGATGTTTTGCATATGTCTACATTTACAAGAGAGTCTTTCAAATGTAGTTTAATCTGTTCACATAGAAGTAGAGAACCCAGTACTACTGAAAATGATCAAAGTATTGTATTTCTTTCAGAGTTTAAAATATACTGTGGAAGGAGGTGTCTCTGGCCAGCAAATCCATGAACAGAACAACATACAAGGAGTGCTACCTGAATTTGATTCTCAGAATATAATTTATATACCAAGCGACCAAGATGAACTACTTTCATCTATGAATTTGAAGAAGCAGCTGGACATTGTTATAGACAATCAGCAAACAATCATGATGGATCAAAATACAATAATTCAGCACCTCAATTCTCATTCTAATAATAATGACAGCACATTTATGCAGCTGGCGAAGTTTGAAACAGCGCTGGACATGGTAG
The DNA here is from genome assembly GCA_963669975.1 of Acanthoscelides obtectus. Lineage (NCBI taxonomy): Eukaryota > Metazoa > Arthropoda > Insecta > Coleoptera > Chrysomelidae > Acanthoscelides > Acanthoscelides obtectus. Next base: position 60,505,732 of record CAVLJG010000010.1, on the reverse strand, counting down.
CCAGTAAGGTTATTAATAAGTTATGTTCTTGTAAAATTGAACAGAATTCTGAATATTACAATATTTCACATATACCTGAACCTATCAACAGTGCTGTAGAACTCGCCAAGTTTGTCCAAAAATTGTCTGATCAAACTGCCATGAAAGAATTTATAAATAAGTTGAGCTATATATGTGGCAGAAGAGGAAATGGCCATGGCATTAATAACTCATATATTTTGATAAACAAGCTTTTTTCAAGAAAATTTATGACACTTTGCTCATGGGCCGGTGGGTCCAGGGTCAAAGAGGAGAAAATAGCGTTTAAAATGTATAAGAATGTAATCAAGCTATTTTTTGAAGTCCTGAGACTTTCTGACAATTCATTCACCTTCAAAGATGCAGAAGAGTTCTTGAAAACAGTCATAAAGAATTCGACTAGAAGGAATGAAAGTCAGATGATACGTTGCTCAAGAATAAAGCGAAAGATAAAGAACATATGTGGAAGCGAAGATACACAGATTAAACAAAGTATTGAAGAAAAGAGTAGTAGTGATGATGTTGCAGACATAAATAATGAAGAACAACAATTTCCTAAGGATGGGGATAAATGAAATAACAGAGTGACTGTCAAAAACAGCCTGTAGCCATTGTCTTAATAGTAAAAATCTTATTTATGATTTTGTTACAGAATATATTTTTATTTTTTGTTCAAAGTGTGTAATAAAGGAATAAAATAAATTTCCTGTTTATACTCTATACTTACAACCTTACATTTAATATCTGATGCCCTATACAATTTTGAATTCTCATAAACATGTTGGTAGCATTTAAATATGTTTAAATAAGAAGATTTTATAGGAGTATCAAAAACTTCCCCTAAGTTCTTTATAACTTTTCCACGAATCTGAAGATTCCCTTGAACAACTAAAGCTTCTTGCATTGCTACAACAGCTTTGTCACGAGTCAAGAACCAGTTGTTACAGTTGTCTGTTGCAAGGCAGAAGTTATCGAATTCTACCCGAGAGAAATGTCCATTATAATTTTGATTCTTCAATACAGGGAAAGTACCCAAATGTTCATGTGAATTTTTTAAATAATCAGCATCAAGTTGAATAATTTCACTCATTCTTCTAGCCACCTGGGCTAAAGGTAAATTGCCATTCCTCAATAGGTTGTTGATTAGATATAATTTGCTTTCAAAAGGGTATGTATTGAAACTAGGGAGAGGACCAAACCTTCTTACTTCATCAACTAAATGTGTGAGATTATGAACATTACTAGTTATATAATCTTCTCCATAAATATCGCGATAGTATTCAACATAACTGTTTAGCAAAGTTTCTGCTAGATCAAGGAAATTTTCATAGATGTCTGAAGAACATATTGTTATTGCACAAAAAAAATTGAGGAAATGCACATACACACCAGAAGGCAGGAGTATTACTATTCCTAAATAATACAAAAAGGTACGATATTCCGAAGCTTTCCAGTGACATAAACCGTCAAGTCCTCTCACTGATCTATGTATTTCTTTAGGCAATTTGCAGTGTTGCAGAAATGATGCAGCCCCTACTGACCGAGGGCCGTGGCAAATGCTTGTTCCGGAAGTTGTTGTATCCAGTATACAACTTCTTCCCGTCCAAGTGATTGTGCACGCGTTGAGGAATACCTCAGTACCGACTGCCGGGTGGCGGTACAAGTAGTCCGCTAACGGGCCACTTTAGGTCTATTTAACATCACTAACACGTAAAAAGAAGGTGGTAGACAAGGACCAGTCGACCGAGGCAGTACCATCCGCTAGCTTTTCCCAGGGTGTCTTATAAATGTCCGCATGTTTCCACACCTTAGCTATGCAGTCGGTTATCAACCAAAACAAAGAAATTAATGATGATGGATCCCTCGAGCACTAAAAACTCCGGACGTAAACTCACTCCACTCTCGGAATGTCCGGGTGGAGGGTGGGCTCGAGGGAACAACATCGAAGATAAAATTTGTTTTTCAAACATCTGCGGGATCAACAGCAACATTGATGCTGTTCATCACTACCTGCAATCCAATCGTCCCGCCGTGCTTTTCTTGGGGAGACAAAAATCTCAGAGACTGCACCGATTAACCATCTCAATTTCCCAGGAGGTGCACTCCAATCTGAGAAAGAACGGGGGAGTTGTGGCTTTTGTCCGCAGCAGTCTTTCCTGCTCCAGGGATCTTTCTTTGGAATCAGACCGGAAGGACATTCTGTGGCTTCGCCTCAACTCCAAAACATCACCCAAATTTATTTGCTGCCTTTATCGCTCTCCCTCGAACAATAACTGGGATGACCTACTCGAATACCTCGCCGTCCAGATCGACTTCCTGAACATCAATCACCCCGCTTCAGAGGTAGTTCTTCTCGGTGATTTCAATGCCCATAATGAGCTTTGGTTGGGCTCAAACAAGACCGATGCAGCAGGTCATGCAGTCGAAGCGTTCGCTCTTACTCAAGGGCTGACCCAGCTGGTGACGAGCCCTACTTTTTTCCCCCGCGTCTCGTCACACGCCAGTAGCCTGCTGGATCTCTTTCTGACCACGCATCCTGCCCCTTACAGCACTGCTATCCTGTCCCCCCTGGGTAACTCAGATCACGGTGTTGTGGGGGTTAGGTTTCGGTCAGAAGCCGCTGTGGCAGCAGAAACTCGCACAGGCCGCAAAACTTGGCATTACGGACATGCCGACTGGGAGGGGCTCAGAGACTTCTTCTCTAGCTTTCCTTGGAGAGATGTCTGTTTCACTGACGCGGATGCGTCGACTGTTTGTTCTTCAATAACCGAAATTATCCACGTCGGAATGGAGGAATACATCCCTCACACAGTGAAAGTTCCTAAACCAGGGCCCAACGGCTGGTTCAACAAATCGTGTGACACTGCTCGCCAGCAGAAGATCAAGGCCCACAGAACCTACTTACAAAACCCCACCGTAGAGAACAGACAAGCCGACGTCGAGTCCAGAAACAAATATAACGAAGCGGTTCGCAATGCCAAAAACCAGCATGATATAAAAGTTAGGCACAGAGTAATGTCGCAGCGCAATGGCAGTCGATCTTTCTGGACGCTGGCCAAGCAGATTGAAAAGAACTTCTCACACAGTAGCCTTCCACCACTTACGTGTCAGGATGGAACTATTGTATTCGACTCAAAGGCCAAGGCGGAAGTGTTAGCCAAGATCTTTGCTGCCAACTCCACCATGGACGTCCCCACCAACGCCCAAGTGCCGTCAATTCAAAGGGTTCCCCACACTATGCGGGAGGTAACATTCAGGCATAAGACCGTAAGACGAGTGCTCTTGTCGCTCGACATCAACAAAGCTTCTGGTCCGGACTTGATTCCTGCCATTGTACTGAAGAGATGTGCAGCGGAGCTTGCTCCAGTTCTTTCGCGTCTCTTCCAGATATCTTATGAATCCGGCACCTTCCCAGAAAACCGGAAATTTGCTCATGTACAGCCCATCCCAAAAAAAGGATCTTAGACCGACCCTTACAACTACAGGCCTATAGCTCTGCTTTCTGTTATAAGTAAAGTGATGGAGAGGTGCATAAATCGCGAGCTTCTGGACTACCTCGAACGTCACAGCTTGATTAGCGACAGGCAGTACGGTTTCCGGCACCAACGATCCACAGGGGACCTCCTAGCTTACGTCACGCAATTGTGGAGTAAACTCATCCAGTCTCATGGTGAGGCTCATGTCGTTGCTCTTGACATCACGAAAGCGTTCGATCAGCTGTGGCACGCTGCCCTCTTAAGCAAACTTCCATCTTATGGCCTCCCAGAAAAGCTTTGTAGATGGGTGGCTGACTTTATCTCTGGCCGCAAGATATCCGTCGTAATTGACGGAATCTCCTCTTCATCCCACAACGTCAAGGCGGGTGTTCCCCAGGGATCGGTCTTGGCTCCAACACTGTTTCTCTTACATATCAACGACCTACTTTCCTGCACGATCAACCCAATCCACAGCTTCGCTGATGACAGCACTCTACATGCAGGAATTCAGAGTGACAAGCTGATATCTGCCGCTGAGATGGAAAAAAGAAGACTTGCGACGACTTTTTCTCTGACAAGAGACCTGGCGGCTATCACTGCTTGGGGACGCAACAATCTTGTACAGTTCAATGCTTCCAAAACACAGTACTGTACTTTGACGAACAAAAAGCGTCCTAGCGCTCATACAGTTTCGATGGACGGTCGAGTTCTACCAAAGAGCCATTCATTTCGGCTGGTCGGAGTCCAGATCACCGAGGACCTGATCTGGCACAAACACATCTCTTCAATAGCTGCAGCTGCTGGGAAAAAGCTAGGCTATTTGTTTAGGGCTAAGAAGTACTTTTCTCCGCATGACCTTCTCACTCTATACAAGGCCCAGATAAGACCTAGCCTCGAGTATTGCTCACACATTTGGGGTGCTGCCGCCCCGACTACATTGTCCATGCTCGATGCTGTCCAGAGGAGGGCGGTCCGACTGATCGATGACTCTTCTCTAACAGACAGTCTCGGGACTCTTTCGCACCGGCGGGCCGTCGGCGATCTAGCTCTTTTCTATCGCTACACCAACGGGCTTTGCTCCTCAGAGCTCTCTTCCATGATGCCGCCGCGCGATGTGCCTGCCAGACAGACCCGCCTGACTTCGGCGTCCCATCCTAACCGTGTCAAACTTTGTACATCCAGAACTGGCCGATACGACCGCTCCTTTGTTCCGAGGGTGTCTAGATTGTGGAACAATCTACGGGAGGAAGCTTTTCCCAGTTCTACTAACCTTAGGCAGTTCAAAAATCGTATTAACAAAATTTCTTTGGGATCATCATAGCAGCCGCGGTGTTCCGGCATTTAGGCTTCTGCTGTTTCGATATATATAAAAAAAACTAATTCAATATCTCTAGCACAACATTTTGTTCTGAAACTGCCCACGCTACCATCTCTCCATCCAATCAAACACTTTTTCATGATTCCCAAGTCAATTAAATGCAAAGAATCTGCTACTGGAAAATCCTCGATCATATCAACTGGTAAAGACTTTAGTACAGTGTCTTGCTTATGATGAGAACCATATATTTTAGCTCGAAATCTTTTGTTTGTCCTTTTCTCACAGTCTGCATTGGGAAAAAATACAGTATGCGAGATGTGTGAATATTCTCCCACAGTTGTGCACTTCAAGCATCCGTGTTTGCTATTAAAGTTTGATACACCTGAAATAGTAGATTAATGAATGAACATTGAAAACAGTGAGCCTAGAAGTCGCGGTACCTTTGATAAATGCTCTAGCAGGAGAGTCACATATGAAACACCTTATATTGACAATTATTTTGACTCCATTTATTAATATCCCTTCCGAAAGAATAATTTTAGCTTCTTCAACAAAAGGGCTTAAGTATGCGGTCATATCAGGTGGTTTTCCTGATCCACAGTATATTCCTACAACCATGGGCTTCACTTCTGGTAATTGAGTATTGGCCAAAACTCCATTTTGCTACTGTTAAAAATGGGTAATCCATCCATGTCGACATTTAAAGAAACTAGTCTGGGTAACTTTGAAAGCGAACACAGGATCTGCCTTAATCCAGACTCAAGTCCATGATGCCAGTAGTATCCATTTCCAATTTTTGTCACTATAACTGCTTGGCAAGTTTTGAGAACAGTTCTAGGGTCCTGAGGAAGGATATTCGGTGTTCTATCATTTATGTGTTTAAATAATGCTTTCAATACAGAGTGAGGGATATTAAAAGACACCGCCCAGGTTCTAAGACTTCTGCGAAACTCTGCGTCCTTTTTTGTATCAGCTATAAATCTTTCTTCAGTAGGTTCTAATTCCTCAAGCCAGTTATCTATTTGTGGTTCTGCTGATTCGTCTTCTGATTCCTTAGCAGTGTTGATTTTTTCATCTTCTTCACCTTCCAGTGCATTGCTGTCAAATGCAGGTTCTCTATTGTTGAGGATTGATCGGTAACAACTTATCTTGTTATTGGGATTGGAATTACTAGTCGTAATTGTTTGTAGTATGTTTTTGTAATTGCGCATGATTTTTCTGCGGAATGCGCCACTTCTTTTCAGTTTCTTCCACGTATTAAAGTCTGACATTTTGAAGTTTTCACAAATTTTTAGGCATCGACTTGACCTCAAAATAAGTAAACAACATATTAAGTTCTGATGACGTTGTATACCCGCTATATTGAGCATCAATTTTATCTCAGCTACAGCAATTATGTACAATAAAAGGTGCAATGTTGTTGCCTTAAGGCCGCTTGTCCACGATCAGAATATTCGCCGTTCGCTGTTCCGGTGAACTTGCCGGATAGGTGGTTATACATTATATTATATTCATGTGTGTCCACGAGCCGGCACGTTTTTTTCGCCGGATACAGTACCGTTTGCACTACCGGATTCCCACTGTAGAGACGGCAGCCGGACGGCGCGCCGTGATGCAGTTAGACATGTATCAACGTGTAGGTTTGTAAACAAACCGTCAGATTCACCGTGTGGTCGATCAGCGGGCAGCGGCGTGCTACCCGATAATGCGATAACATAGTCAGTTATATTTCGATGCTTGAGGAGAGTGGTGCCGTGCGTGATAAAATGAGCTAAGAAGTAAATATTGACTCTGAGCTACTTATAACTCTAGTCCAGGAAAGGCCAGTCTTATGGGATAAAACTGTAGATGAATATAAAGACAAACGATTGACTTTGGAAAGTTGGGAGGAAGTATGCAGGCAAATGAAAGAAGATTTTGACTCTCTACCAGATAAAGATAGAAACGACATTGGTATGTGATTTTTATAACGTTTTTATTTTTGTATTATACATTATACAGTACTCAAATAATAATAATTAAGCAAATTTATTTTTCCAAGGAATTTGTCCAGCTTCGGAAACAAAGTAGCTAGCGAACTTCGTTCTAGTATCATTCGCTGACAAACTGCCTCGTACCGATTTTGAGCGTGTGAGTTCGTTTAGTTCAGAATCTATATCCATTGCCGTATCTGCTATATTTCTATTTAGGCCTTCTTCTTTGCGAATAAATTTTTTGAGAATGCAACATGCTTTAACGATATCAGTTGCAAGATCAATGGATACATTCAATGGGCGGTGAAAAATCCTCCATTTATTAGTCATTATTCCAAACGAACATTCGATAAAACGTCTTGCTCTGCTTAAAGGGTAATTAAAAATTCGCTTGTTTTGGTCTAGTTCTCGACCACCATAAGGACGAAGTAAATTCATATGCAATGCAAAAGCTTCATCGCCTACTAGTACATAAGGAGCCTGTACATCGGTATTTGAAAGCTGCCTAGGAGTTGGTATGTCTAGTGCATTTTCTTGCAGTTTTTTCCAGAACGATGATTCTTTAAACACACTTGAATCGCAGTCTTTTCCATACGCTCCCACATCTACGTAAATGAAATTATAATTTGAATCAGCTATTACCATCAGGACTATTGAACAATATCCCTTGTAGTTAAAATACATCGACCCACTGTATTCTGGTTTGATAAGTCTAATGTGTTTGCTGTCAACGGCCCCTATACAGTTCGGAAAATTTGCCGTTTTCTCGAATGCATATGCTATATTCTGCCATGTACTGACGTCTGGAATTGCCATATATTCTTTATGTAATAGCAGCCATATATTCGAGCAGACTTCCCGCACAATCCTACTAATTGCTTTTATTCCAATTCTGAAACTATAATGGAGGTCCGTGAATGTATTTCCGGATGCTAAGTACCTAAAACAACAAACATTTTTAGGGAAAATGGTAATGAAAAAATGGGCAAACATAAGAGACAATTGGATGAAATGCCATAAAAAACTAAACGAGGAGAAAAAATCTGGTGCTGGGGCGAAGAAAGTACGCAAATATTTGTTTTACGAAGAGCTACGATTCCTTCAAAAACTTGCAGATCACCGAGTGACTTTTCAAATATTTCCGAAAATGATGGTAAAAAACATGTTTTATAATATACTTTAGGAATTTTTATAACTTTTACTTTTATTTTGCAGACCAGTCTAATACCGAAGCTTTCAATGCCCAAACTGATGCTGCCATTGCGATAGCCGAAACGCAAAATCTGCCACGAGCAGAAAAAAATATTTGCACAAAAAAAAAATCCAAAAGCAAAGTAGGCTCTAATGATCTAGACGAGAAAATGAGGAAGGTTATCGATGCTTCACTGGAACAGAACCAAACCCGAATGATGTCTTTTTTTCGGGGTATTGCCCCAACAGTAGAAACATTTTCTGATGAAGATATCGTCACATTTCAGTATGAAGTGATGAAAATAATTAAAAATATTACATGCAAAAAACAAAGTAGTCAACATTTTACACAACAATCCGAAAGTTTGTTCCATGAATTACATTCACCGCGTTATGAATTGCAAACCACAGCAGGTCCTTCATCAACAACAGACTCATGGAGAAATTCAGATCAGTATAATCAAAGTTACTCTACAACACACAATTCGCAACAGACAACGAACATCAATAATTCTTCGGTCTGTGAACAGATGTATTCACAGACCTATACTAGCCCACAATCTAGTTGTTCCAATGATACAGTTTATGATTTTGCTACTTAATATGGTTTTCCGTTACAGGTTTTTTTAATTAGCTCAATGTTAATTTGTGTTATTACCTGTAGACAGAATATTTTTTTTTATTTTGTTTGTGACATTGTCAATTGGTTTTTTAATAAAGACCTAGAAAATATAATAACTTAACACTTTGGACCTATACAATAAAAAATGTTAAAAAATCATCTAGAAGTGAAAGGTAAAATAAGAACTCACCTAACAGTAACAGCCAGTCTTTCAGCGGGAGAAATGCAGTTCTTCATATTGGTATCTTCATGTGTCAAATGATTCCTTAGAATCCTTAATAATTTATCAAACGATTCCCTTGACATTCGAAAAAAGTTGGAAAACTTTTCTTCGTCTTCTCTAAGCTTTTCCAATAATGTATTAAAAGTTCCAAATTTAAATCTATCTTGCAGGAATGGCTGCACCCAGTATCTTCTACGCCTTCGCTGTCTTTTTTTGTAAAAATAATATAACGCAATGACAGTACATACATCGTCCATTCTGATAAATCAAACGTACTTCACTGTAGGCTTCAGTAAACTGACGTCTCCGTGACCAAAGCCAGACTTATTTTCTACCGTCCGGTAAATTTACCATGCCGGCCCAAATTCGTGCCGTGGACAAGCGGCCTTAGTGGTTACTAAACGACAGTTATATAAACGCTCCCGTTAAGAGCAACTTATCGGCTAAAGCTCAGGTTTATTGTATAACTGCTACAAGGCATATCACATTACAACTACTTTGACCACAGAGCCAATGTGCTGTATAGAATAGTTCCATAAGCCTTTATGCAACAGCAATTAAAGCACCCCAAAACAGCAAGGCTAAGGCTTGTTGTGTAAATGGTATAAAGGGTGCTACGATACAACTATTTTGACTATGGAACAAATATGCTGTATAAAATGGTTTTATAAATGTTTTTGCGACAGTCACTAATTTATCATATAAGGTGTTGCATTACTGTGTTACAAGAACGTTGTAAAAACCTCATTTCAAAGCATATGTGCTGTAGGAAGCCAAATTGCAGTTTAGAAAATATTAACCCAGCATTTCGGTGTTCGGACAACAATAAAAGAGAGCTCTTACAGCTTTACTGTTCTTTTACCAAAAACTTATAGCACTACTTTGCTAGTTGGAATGTATCCAAAACGTGTCACTTTTTGGTGTGCACTATGGTCTAGAGCAATTATTGGACCGTTTGAGGATGAGGCGGATAATCCACTAACAGTGAATGGTGAACGTTATCGTGGAATGATTACTCAGTTTCTTGTGCCACAATTAGAAGTCATGGCTCTTAATGACATATGGTTTCAGCAGTATGGTGCCACATGCCATACTGCTTATGAAACATTGGCAGATTTGCACGAGTTTGCTCCTGGTCGAGTCATCTCTCGGTTTGGTGACCAGAATTCGCCGCCACGCCCTTGCGATTTAACAACTTTGAACTTTTGGCTTTGGGGTTATCTGAAGGCACAAGTTTATGCCGACATGCATTCAAAAATGTTACCATAAATTTTATTAACCTTCCGGTGGGCGCATGGCAGCACCCAGTGCTGCCACGTTGATGACTGTATGATAAGTGTTAGTGAATTTTATTGAATCCGGTTGGGATATTCAGTACCTGCAGTAGGCTATACTGATAACACAAGTTATGCACCCGAGGTCGTCTTCCGTCCTTTTAGCAGTCACCAGGAAAGTGAGAACTCCACTTCGGCAGCATTACGTGCGGCGCGCGCTCACTCATGTAAGTAATTTCGATTTTCGAATTTTGGCGAGGGTTATTGTTTTATGAGAGGTTTTGACTATATTTAGGTTTTTTATTGTTATTAAATCCACTGTCATATAATAAATGTATCGTGTCCCGAATTCGCACTCTATCAAACGCTTTCTTCAAATCTATCAGGCACATATATGCTGGTTTGTTGTATTCCAGCGACATTTCTTTTATTTGTCTTATTACAAAAACTGCATCCGTGCATGATCTTCCTGTCCGCAATCCTTGCTGTTTTCTGCAAGAGGAACAGCATACAAAGCCTGTGTACAAAATGGGTCTTTTTTTATTCAAAGCTATTGCAAATTATAGATACAAGAATGGGTCTCTGTAGTTACAGGTGACAGTATGAGTTCCATCAAACGTATTAAGAATGAAGCGTCAAATATACAAGAGAACAGCACAATTTCATTTTCTACACCAAACAAAAGGAGAAATATTAATATTAAGATAGCTCTGGATGGTTTCGACAGAGGATTGTTACCAAGAACAATAATAAACTTTCATGTAACCGAAAAACGTGTACCTACCTTGCAATGTGTACACAGGAAGATGATTGAGCTAGTAGAATGTTGAAGAAGCAGAGAAACATTGCGTAAAGAAATTCATAAGTTAGGGTTTAAATGGAAAAAAATTGAGACCAATAGGAAGCTATTAATGGAAAAACCAGAAATTTGCCATTTACGTATAATGTTCTTGAGGAATATGCAGTAATATAGACAAGAACGACGTCCAGTGATCTATACTGACGAGACATATATACACGCTCCCATACAAACCGCAAAACCTGGGTAGATGGCTCCACGGAAGGCATAAAAAAACCGGTATCCAAAGGGGACAGATTGATTATTCTCCATGCCGGCAGTGAAAATGGATTCATACCTAAGGCGTATGTGAGATGGAAATATATGTGTAGTACAGGCGATTACGATAATGAAAAAAATGTTGTCAATTATAAAAAGTGGTTGGAAGAAAAGTTAGTTCCAAACCTACCTCGCAAAAGCGTATCATAATAAACAAACAGAAAAAAGCCCAACTTCCTCAACAACCAAAGCAGAAATGTTGACCTGGCTTCGACACAGAAATATCTTTTATACGTACGACATGCTTAAGCCAAAACTGTATAATTTGATAAAATTGCATAAGCCTGCTTATAAGAAGTTTGCAATAGATAAAATTCTACATGATGCTGGACACGATGTATTAAGATTGCCACCCTATCACCCCGACTTGAACCCTATAGAACTCGTATGGGCAGCAATGAAATCTCACGTAGCATGTCTCAATATCGATTTTAAATTTTCTGCTGTTTTAAAACACTGCGATGAGTTTTTATACGGTTGGGAGTGATTAGTGGAAAACTAGAGGCGAGCATACAAAGAAGCTTGAAAAAGAATTTATAGAACGCGAGCTCGCGGTTGATAGAGTTGTGGATGAATTCGTTACCAATTTAAATCAAACTGACAGGGATAGTGATTTTTTGGAAACTGAAGATGAAGATTCAGAAGGAGAAGAGGAAGACAGCAGAATTTTGGGTGTAGAATCAGTAAGAGACTCTATAATATATGAAACCAATTCTGATAAGACGTACATCAATCTTTGAGGATGATGATGATGACAAATAAAAGTGTCTGCAGATTAATTCCTATGAGATATGTGAAAGGTGCTGATAGTTTGAATAGTAAACTGTTGATCCATTTATTTTCGAAAATGATAACAGAATCTTCAGGGTTTAAAAACCCCACCTGAAGCTTTTTTGTATTATGCTTTTGAGTTAGAATCAATATTCCTTTCCTTATTTGAAAAATTAAGCTTATAGCAGGGAATATCTCATAAATTGTTGGACATTATGAAAGATATAGGGTTTCAACATCCTTGTACACAATTTACTGTTTTCTGAGCAGATCTAAACAATAGGCTCAGAAGAGCTGAGGCACGTTTTTTATGAAGGGTTATTCCTGCTATTCAGCTAGATTCAATGTATCTGCGACCATCAAGCAATTAGCTAATCAATCAATCCCTTAATGAAAGAATTGCGTCCCAAGATTTTTTCCGTGTAGTTCTAGTGAAAAGCCAAATTCAGATGTCTTTTATAAATTTCTCTCAGTGTAGTTGATAAGCGAAGTCAAGGGGTTGTCTACGAAGGGCGAATTGTAATCGTAAAATAGGTAGCCTTTCATCAAATTAAATGAAATAACAGAAATTTGCACGCTGTAACTGAACTTTTTTTTTTTTTTTTTTTTTTTTTTTTTTAACGAGGGGGGAATGCATTTACGCACCATACCATAGCACGAGCTACGACGTGTGTGGGGCTCCAGGGTCTTGAAGAGATCACCTAATACCCACTAAACCCTAAACCTCCGCGTGGCCCGACTCATCAGCGTCTCGGTAGGCCATGTGTTGTGCGTGACCTGCGGTCTGCTACAACGTCTCCTCATGTGTTTCAGTCTCTGGGAACGCCGGGTTGGTTCCCTTTACCTCGCACATTCTATCGATGTCGTTAAGCGATCATCGATAGAGGGTCTGCTAGTTTCTCTTGAAACTCTTGTTTTCGAAAAATCAAGAGTTTCAAGTCATCTTACCAATATGTTGTTCCTGGTCCTGGTCCTGAAGGGTCCTGGTCCTGGTGGGTCCTGGTCGTGGCGGGTCCTGGTTGGTCCTGGTCCCGGTGGGTCCTGGTCCCGGTGGTTCCTGGTCCTCTGCATCCACGCCGTGGGGGGGGGGGGGAGCAGCCGCAAATTCTCCTAGTCTCCTAGTCAAGGTTCCAGTTAGCGGGTGCCAACTGGGACCTTGGTCTGGGGTACCTGGTTCTGCGGTTGCGAGGCCTCTCGTCCGGATCGTAGTCCATGAGGAATCGTAGCTGCTCGTTCGGGTGGACCTGAGCTTTCTCGAAGGTCTTCTCCGCTTTTTTCCTCATGTACTCGTGGATGGTATCCCAATGCAGGTCTCTACGCAAGGTTGAGTTCCTTACGTAGGAAGGTGCATTGGTGGCGATCCGGAGTAGCTTCATCTCTAGAGCAGCAAGTCGCTTGCGGTAGCTGGGGGCAGCGTACCCCCAGACCGCGGAGGCGTAAGCGAGCTGAGGTCTGGCGATGGCCTTGATCAGCCGTAGCTTGGTCGCTAGCGGCATCTGGCTGTGTCTACCCAGTAATGGATAGAGTTGAGCCATGGCTGCTCTGGTTTTTGCGATGACAGCTTCTATGTGCGCTTTCCAGGTGAGGGACTTGTCAAAAACGATCCCCAGATATTTGACATTGTCGCTCCACTGGATATCTTCATCGAAGATGGATGCTTCGAGAGGTCTTGCAATCCTTCTTCGTTGAATGAAGATTGCCTGCGTCTTCTGGACGTTGATGCGGATTTTCCATTTCACGCACCAGTCCTGAATTTGGTCCAGTTCACCCTGTAGTCTCCTACGGATGATCTCGGGTCGTCTATGCTTGGCGGCTATAGCAGTGTCGTCTGCATATAGGGCCAGCATTGTGTCAGCTGTCTTCGGCACATCGTAAGTATAGATGTTGTAGAGCAGGGGGGCTAAGGCTGACCCCTGGGGCACGCCTGCTTCCAGCTGACGTCTTGTTGAATGGCATGTACCAATCTTCACCGTGAACCATCTTTGTGTTAGATAGCTCTGGATCAGTTGGCACATGTTCGCATCGATTCCGGCGGCTTCCATTTTGGCGATGAGTCCATCGTGCCAAACTCGGTCGAAGGCTCGTTCCACGTCCAGCAGGACGAGACCGGTTGCCTCCTGGAGATTGAAGCCGCTGGTGATGTTTTCCGTCAGTCGTAGCGCTTGGAGTTCCGTGTTGTGGGAGGATCTGAAGCCGAATTGCTCTGGGGGGAGAAGTTGCAGTTCTTCTGCCTGCTTCTCTAGTCGAACGGCGATAACTGAACTTGCCGCGTCGACTGTACTTTTATATCCGTCGGCTATTACCGTTTCTCTCAGACATCCACCGTCTCACTCTGTTTCCTGCGCATCTCGCGGCTCAAGCTGGATTTGCCAAACTGCAGCATTTTGATCTTGGTATCTCTATGAGCTTCCATCTCTTCGTTGTACATCATCGTAAGTTTGGGCAATTAGAACAATCAGTAAGCTAGAGAGACCTCTATTCGGTATTATTGGATTTCAAGATTCTACTGTTGAAGAAAATCATTCGATGTTGTCTGTCTCCAACGTATATAACGAAATTCATAAATGGCAACGTTAACTCGATTCGGTTGAAGTTGAACAACCAAGTATTCCCATATGAAAGTTGGAACTTGAACTTCAAAAAAAAGGTCAACACCGCAGCTTATTATGCATTTGAGATCTTTCAAGGAACATACTACAACAGGAACATTCCTGAACCTATGATGAATAATAAAGAATTTAATGACAATCCGCTATTCGTTATTGATTGCAGCCATCAGCCTGATCATCTCCAACTTTCAACTGTGTACATATCTTTGGAATTTGAGACCAGGAAATCTGAATTTCCATTCCACATCAAGGTGTATGCATTAGTTATTCATAAATCATACATCAAGATCAATTTTGATGGGTATATCCAAAATGGACTTATTCATTCCTATTAAATGTGTTTGTAAGTGTGAAATAAAACTCATTTTCTTACATGTTGCTTTTGTTTACCTGTACGAGCTTGAAGTAACCTAAATCTAATACTTGCAAACTTCCTCAATCATTAATTTTATTAGTAATTCTAAATTATCATTTTTGGGTAGAGCGCCTTCTGTGACATCATTTATTGCACCTATAGCATATTTTATATTCAACGAGGGGTCAGTCTGGTGAAACTCAATGTCAGAGTGTGCCCAAGGTAAAGTTTTTGTGGGTTTAGCAATAATAAACCTTTTATCTTCATGATATGCTCTTACTTATAACCTAGGCTAGAACAAAGGAATTGAAAAGTGCAAACCTAAGCAACTCTACATATGAGATCACCGCGGTGATTCTAGCAACAACGGCCACCCAGCAACAAACGGTAGTCCCTCTTCTCACCAGCGGCCGCGTCGCGCTGGACACCATCGCGCGTCGCTACAGCAGCGAAGCCGGCGCAGCGTAAGCAGGCGGTGCAGCACCGTCTTCCCATGTAAAACGGTGTTATAGTATCTACACAAAATTATATTACGGTCCCGTCTCCTAAATAAAGAAGTCTGCATCTGGCAACACCGCACCCCACTCCGAACCTTCAGGTGCCTCGTTGCTTCAGTCTTCGTTTTTGTGTACTACGGATCACATACATACGCTATCGCTTCCGAAATTTATTGTGCATAATGGCGGACAGAAGTACAAAACGACCAAGGAGCTCAGACAGTAAACATTTGGATAGTTCTGAGATTAACTCAATATTCAAAACAGTGATGCGGAGGTTGAGTGCAATAGAACAGGAACAGAAACGTTATCGTTGATCTCTAACCCCTTCGTTTGACTATTCGACGGGAAGTGATAATGATTTGGATCATTATGACGACGATGCTGACGCTGACGAGTTGATTACAGGTTAAGATGAGTCACAGAGTGTTCAAGGAAACAACAACGCTCCTGAGAGTGTTGCCGCTGGTAAGAAAAAATTTTTTGTTAGGAATTTTGTTGATTTGGTGATTCATATGTTAAGATACAATATTTATTTTTTCGACATTATTTGTACCTAGAGTGGTATAGATATATGTACTTATACTAAAGCAGCCCGAGTCTAGAGTGACGCAGACCATATAATGCTTCTGATTCAACTTAACCTAGAGTGATTGAAGTTTTTTCGGAAAAAACAGCCTGTGTCTAGAGTGACACGTTCCACAAGGCTTTTTATCTTAATCTAGAGTGGTTACAGTTTGTGAAATGTGTGTAGAGTGACACATGATGGGATGCTCCTTTAATTCATGATTTTCTCCATTTTATTAGCACCTATTGTTATCCTTATCTAACCTAGAGTGGTTATAGATATGTTATGCCCCTTTTTTCTTTTGGTGTTACAGACAACTTGATACCAACAACAGTAAACATTAGTTCTATTCTCGGTGAAGATGAAATTCAAGAAAGGGCTCCTTTAGAGCCCTTAAGGTCACAAGAAGACTGTGATGCTATTGCTATTATTATTAAAAAATCCTTGCAAGAGGGAATTTTTTCGATAGTAAAACCCTGTAAAGATCAATTTATTTCAAATGTTTTTATCGTGCCAAAACCTGATGGCACTAATCGATTGATCATTAATTTGAAATCCTTTAACACATTTGTAGCAGCATCACATTTTAAGTTGGAATATCACAGGACAGTTACCCAGATAGTTACACCAAACTGTTTCATGTGCAATATTGATTTTAAGGACGCCTATTATTTAGTACCAATACAAGATTCATATAAAAACTACCTACGTTTTCAGTTTAAGGGCTACATTTATGAATTTAATTGTTTGCCATTTGGATTTAGCTGCGCGCCTCTAATTTTTACGAAGATTTTAAGGCCAGTTGTATCTCATCTTAGAAAACGTGGGTTACTCTCCGTCATATATTTCGACGATTTTCTACTTCTTGGAAGAACTTACAAAGAGGGTGTAGTTAATACAAGGGAAACTATTAAACTCTTAGAATACTTAGGCTTTATTATAAATTATAAAAAAAGTTCTCTCATTCCTAATCAAATTTGCGTTTTTCTTGGTTTTCAATACAATTCTATTTATATGACAGTGTCATTACCCGAAGAAAAACGTGCTAGGTTGCAAAAATTGTTACTACGTTTTACTAAAACTAAAACTTGCACCATAAGAGAGTTCTCCAAATTTATTGGAAATTTGGTTTCAGCCGCTCCAGCACTAAAATATAGTTTTTTGTACACTAAACTATTTGAACGTGCCAAAATGAAGGCCTTATATCATGTTCAGGGAAACTTTGACGCAAAAATGAATATTTCGCCGCATTTGTTATCTGATTTGTCTTGGTGGCTTAAACACGTCACTTTATCGAATAATTCCATTCATAATGAGGAATTCGCTCTTGAAATCTTTTCAGACGCTTCTAAATCCGGGTGGGGGGCGTACTGTGAAGGTAAAACTACATTTGGTTTCTGGTCACTTCAAGAAAAACAAAAACATATTAATGAATTGGAATTATTGGCAGTCTTTTTTGCGATAAAGTGTTTTACGCAGGGTCTATCTGATTGTTATATTCTATGCAGAATTGATAACACCACTGCAGTTTCCACTATTACCACCAGAGTGCGCGCCACTGAGTGTTAAAAACGTGTTTTGTTTACAGCTATTCTATATCGTGTTTAGTTCACAATCTAGTGCCTATTAAATTAGTGTGTAAGTACCAGTATTCTAAGAGGCCCTTTATCTGCCACTGTGAATGTTTGAAAGCTGAAATTTGAAGGATTTAAAATTTATTCGAAGAAGAGTCATCTTCGCTACTACCGTTTATCAGCACAACATCTGGCAGTGGCGTACTAGTTCTGAGCGATAAACAATGCCATCAAGAGCGCCTTGTAAATGTTGCAATCAGATGTTCGATAGTCATCTTCTAATCACCTGTTCCGTTTGTCCAGAGAAATATAATCACAGTTGTGTATCTATTACTGCTAATGAAGTTCGAACGCTAAATGCAAACAAGGGTTACGATTGGACATGCGTCGATTGCCGAGCCATTGGTAAAGATATCAAGGGACTAAGGGCCCTGATCATAGAGCTACAAAATGACATCAAAGAACTCAAGGCTGCAAATACGCAAGCTGCGGATTCTTCAGGATTCAGCTTCGAAGATGTCATATCGGAAGTTATTGAAAGGCAAAAGCGCAAAACTAACATAATTCTATTCAATGTTAAAGAGCCGGACCAGGCCAAATCGAAAAAGGAACAAACCGAGAGTGACTCCACTACTGTATTGGATATAGTATCTAAAGTCGATCCTGAGCTAACGCTAACCAACTTAAAACCTATTAGACTGGGGCCATTCGCTGGAAACAACATCCGTCCTATAAAAATCTCAGTCGAAAGCCCTGATATTGCTCAAAAAGTCGCTATGAACGCAAGAAAGTTGAATACTAGCAGGATCTATAGCAATGTCAGGATAGCTCCAGACCGAACGAAGAAGCAGCTGGAGTACTATAAGGAAGTCAAGCGTGAGCTGACGGAGCGGCACAATGCTGGTGATACAAATTGTCGCATAAAATATTTCAACGATATCCCAAAAATAGTACAGTTAAACTAGATTTGCCCAGCAGTATTCAGGTCGACCCAGTGAAATTGTACTACCAGAACGTACGGGGACTTAACAGTAAGGTGGATGCGTTTTCTTCCAATGCCAGTGATTGTGAGTATAACATAATTGCACTTACGGAAACCTGGCTGAAACCAGTTGTTTTGTCTAGTGAATTATTTCTTGAGAACTATGATGTACATCGAAAAGACAGGGATCACAACCGAATCGGTTTATCGGCAGGTGGCGGAGTGTTATTGGCTATGGATGCTGACCTCAAGTCTGAAATTGTGAATACGAGTGAATTTGAAGACGACTTTCCTGAAATTGATCTTTTGCTTTGCAAGTGCAGTATATCTCGCTATATTTTATATGTCGCACTCATTTATATTCCACCTCATGTATCAATCGATTGTTTTGTAAAATTTCCTCGAAAGGGTCGAGAATATGTACTATTTGTATTCAAAAAAATTAATTGTCATAGGTGACTTTAATTGTACGGCTTATGTTGAGGGTAATAACGAGGATAGAAAAACCTCCATCATCAACAATTGGATCACTTTGTCTGGTATTAACCAATATAACACTATTAGCAATAGTTACGGTAAATTATTAGACCTGGCAATAAGTAATGTGACACTTAGTGTATCTCGAGACCCATTCCCACTTATAAATGAAGATCCCCATCATCCCGCTATATCTGTAACCATAAATCAATTTCATTTTGAAGTGAAAAAATTTGCCACCAACACTCAGCATAAGCGGTATAACTTCAGAAAAGCTAATTTCCCCACGCTTTATGAGGAACTAGTAACCACAAACTGGGATTTCTTAGATACTGCGCTTGATCCTAACCATACAAAATAGATGATTCTGTATTGGAAAGGTGTGAAACTTTCAGAGATTTGGGCGTCTATTTCGATTGTCAGCTCACTTTTAACTACCACATCAGTGAAATTATAAGTAATGCGTATCGCAAATATGGCTTTATTATCAGAAATTGTAGAAATTTCAATAACACAACACTTATTAAGTTATTTTCAGTGCTTGTTATAAGTAAATTAGAATACGGTGCAATTATTTGGAGTCCTATCTATAAACTGTACAAAACTAATATTGAAAAAGTGCAGAAGAAATTTCTAAAATATCTATGCTATAGGAGTGATGGTGTCTATCCTCCAAGAGGATGTGACTACTCACAATTACTCAATAGATTTGGCATCCCTTCTTTGGAAAAGCGCAGAGAGCAGGCGTCCATCATATTTTTATACAAATTACTGCATGGTAACATCGACTGTCCTGTTTTGCTATCGCAAATTAATTTCCTGGTACCCAGATTGACATCTAAATATAAGGTTTCCTTTTACTGCAAGAGGGCGCAGACAAATCTTCTATCTAAAGCACCAATAAACTTTATGTGCAATAATGCGAATAGGATGGTGAGTTTTTGTGATATCTTCTGTTGTGGATTTCAGGAATTACGAAGTGCTATACGTTCACATCTTTGACTTTTTTACGCCTTTCTCTAGGGGTTTTCATTTGTTGTATATATGTATTGTATGTATGTATTTATGTGTATATATGTATACCTGTATATGTGTATACTCATATATGTGTGTATGTGTATATGGATATTTGTGTATATACCAGTATATTCTGGTTTCCTAATATCTATTGATCATATTTATAGTTTCTTTTTTCTCTACTTAAAGCGCCTTTCTCTTTTCTGTGTGTTTTTTTTTATTTTTGTTTCACTTTATGACACACAGACTGTGTAAATTAAACAATTGTATTATGTATTGCTCTCTAAATGGTATCTGTACTGTTGGGCAATAAATGCTTTATTATTATTATTATTATTATTATTATTATTAACAGATTTGGAAGCGTACGGTTTCCAGCTCTGAATAAATTAGCCAGAAAGATCTGGAATCACTGCGAGAGAAAAGATATAATTATCTTTGCATCATATATTAATTCCAAAGATAATGTACATGCCGATAGAGCCTCCCGTCAGATTCACAACTCCGAAGCTGCCTTTTCAAAAATTTCCAGTAAATTTGGTGACCCGAAAATTGACCTGTTCGCAAGTCGCATTAACAAAAAATGTAAACTCTTTATATCATGGTTTCAAGACCCGGAGGCTCATGGAATAGATGCTTTCACCTTAAGTTGGAATGGGTTGAACTTTTATGCCTTTCCACCCTTTTCCTTAATATTAAGAACGTTGCAAAAAATAATTAGAGATAAGGCGGAAGGCATTGTCGTTGTACCTCGATGGTGTTCACAACCCTCGTACCCACTATTTAAATCCTTATTGATACAGGAACCCCTAGTTTTTGGCCCTAACGAAACTCTACTTTCATTTAGCGGGACCCCACACCCCTTATGGAAAAACCTTTCCCTGGTAGCAGGGCGGTTATCAGGGAAGCACTTCTACAAGGGAAGGTGCCTTTAGCTACTCTGGATATTTGTTTAGCTTCGATCACAGAATCAACTTTGAAACAGTATAATGGGGGTCTACGCCTGTGGTGGGAGTTTTGTGTTAACAAAAACATTATTCCATATGAGGTAGCTGTGGAGGACGTTCTGGAATTTTTAACCATTCACCTTGAGAAAGGCGCAACTTATGGAACCCTTAATTCTTATAGATCGGCCATATCTCAGATTGCAGGGCCACAATTTGGCCAAGATTTTAGGGTCAAGCGTTTCTTCAAAGGAGTTTTTAGCAAAAAACCACCTACAGCTAGATATGAGAATATTTGGGATCCCCAAATAGTATTATCCTATGTAAAGACGCTTGGAACTAAAGCTCTTTCTCTAGCAACCTTACACAAAAAACTTGCGGTTTTGTTGGCCTTGGCCACCGGCCAACGTATACAAACATTAACACTTATAAAGATTAATAATATCTCAGTTCAATCTCACGTAATCAATATAACGATACCAGATTAAAACATCCTCAATAAATAAACCGCAACCCCTTTTAGTTTTACCTTTTTTGATAATGATCGGCAACTATGCGTAGCTAGAACACTATTAACATATCTTAGTGCTACCGAGAGGTTAAGAAACTCTTGTGATTGGCTTTTTATTACCTTTAAGAAACCACACAACAAGGCATCTGTTTCTACTATATCCAGATGGATTAAAGATAGTGGAGTAGATATGACCATATTTAAACCACAAAGTACAAGACATGCATCCACCTCTTCTGTAGCAAGGGCTGGGGTCAGTTTTGATTCCATAAGATTAGCGGCAGGTTGGTCTAACGATTCTAGAACGTTCGCAAACTTTTATAATCGCCCTGTCGTAGACAATTCTAAGTTTGCAAAAGTTATACTAAGTTGTTAAAAAAAATTATAATAATAAACTTGTGTATCTTAAAATAAGTAAGTAGTTGAAACTTAATTTAGTTGAGATAGTAATTACTTTTAGTTACCATGTTATTTCAACCATTATTCAAATAAATTTATGGGTTGTTGCAATTACTTTAAACATCTACAGACTTCTTTATTTAGGAGACGGGACCGTAATATAATTATAAGATCAAACGAACTTACCTTAAGTGATGTTCGATCTTGATTATATTACGGTCCCGTCGAAGTAAATACAGTCCCACCCTGCCCTGTTATTATAAAAAATAATAAACTGGAATTCCCCTTTGTAACAACAACTTTAAAATGACTGAAGCAGCGATGCACCTGAAGGTTCGGAGTGGGGTGCGGTGTTGCCAGATGCAGATTTCTTTAAAAATTGTGGTCCGGAAACGCAGAACGGAGGTACTACAGACTTCTTTATTTACTTCGACGGGACCGTAATATAATCAAGATCGAACATCACTTAAGGTAAGTTCGTTTGATCTTATAATTATATACATTGTGTTGTCAGTGTTATCACACTATCTATTACATTCCGTGGCCGGGGCATATTGAGCATACCAGAGGGAGCGAAAGTTACCTATACGAAACGCACATGGAAATTTGAAAATTAAAATTCTCAATTTTTCTTTAAATCAACACCACTTTTTTTTCACGAAAATCAGTGCTACAATGCATCCTTCATATCCGGGATCGATTACATCTCGTGGCCGGGGCATATTAAGCCTACCACAGGGAGCGAAAGTTACCTATACGAAACGCACATGGAAATTTGAAAATTAAAATTCTCAATTTTTCTTAAAATCAACACCACTTTTTTTGACGAAAATCAGTGCTACAATGCATCCTTCATATCCGGGATCGATTACATCTCGTGGCCGGGGCATATTAAGCCTACCAGAGCGAGCGAAAGTTACCTAAGTATACGAAACGCACATGGAAATTTGAAAATTAAAATTCTCAATTTTTCTTCAAATCAATAACACGTTTTTTTCACGAAAATCAATGCTACAATGCATCCTTCATATCCGGGATCGATTACATCTCGTGGCAAGGGCATATTAAGCCTACCAGAGGGAGCGAAAGTTACCTATACGAAACGCACATGGAAATTTGAAAATTAAAATACTCAATTTTTCTTCAAATCAACACCACTTTTTTTTTCACGAAAATCAATGCTACAATGCATTCTTCATATCCGGGATCGATTACATCTCGTGGCCAAGGCATATTAAGCCTACCAGAGTGAGCGAAAGTTACCTATACGAAACGCACATGGAAATTTGAAAATCAAAATTCTCAATTTTTCTTCAAATCAACACCACTTTTTTTTACGAAAATCAATGCTACAATGCATCCTTCATATCCGGAATCGATTACATCTCGTGGCCGGGGCATATTAAGCCTAGCAGAGGGAGCGAAAGTTACCTATACGAAACGCACATGGAAATTTCAAAAATTAAAATACTCAATTTTTCTTCGAATCAACACCACTTTTTTTTTCTCGAAAATCAATGCTACAAGACATCCTTCATATCTGGGATCGATTACATTCCGTGGCCGGAGCATATTAAGCCCACCAGGGGGAACAAAACTTATCTATACGAAACTCACATGGAAATTTGAAAATTAAAATTCTCAATTTTTCTTCAAATCAACACCACTTTTTTTTTCACGAAAATCAATGCTACAATGCATCCTTCATATCTTGGATTGATTACATCTCGTGACCGGGGCATATTAAGCCTACCAGAGGGAGCGAAAGTTACCTATACGAAACGCACATGGAAATTTGAAAATTAAAATTCTCAATTTTTCTTCAAATCAACACCACTTTTTTTTTCTCGAAAATCAATGCTACAATACATCCTTCATATCCGGGATCGATTACATCTCGTATATTAAGCCTACCAGAGCGAGCGAAAGTTACCTATACGAAACGCACATGGAAATTTGTAAATTAAAATACTCAATTTTTCTTCAAATCAACACCACTTTTTTTTCACGAAAATCAATGCTACAATGCATCCTTCATATCCGGAATCGATTACATCTCGTGGCCGGGGCATATTAAGCCTAGCAGAGGGAGCGAAAGTTACCTATACGAAACGCACATGGAAATTTGAAAATTAAAATTCTCAATTTTTCTTCAAATCAAAACCACTTTTTTTTTCTCGAAAATCAATGCTACAATACATCCTTCATATCTGGGATCGATTACATTCTGTGGCCAGAGCATATTAAGCCTACCAGAGGGAGCGAAAGTTACCTATATGAAACGCACATGGAAATTTGAAAATTACAATTCTCAATTTTTCTTCAAATCAACACCACTTTTTTTTTCTCGAAAATCAATGCTACAATGCGTCCTTCATATCCGGGATCGATTACATTCCGTGGCCGGGGCATATTAAGCCTACCAGAGGGAGCGAAAGTTACCTATACGAAACGCACATGGAAATTTGAAAATAAAAATTCTCAATTTTTCTTCAAATCAACACCACTTTTTTTTTTTCACGAAAATCAATGCTACAATGCATCCTTCATATCCGGAATCGATTACATCTCGTGGCCGGGGCATACTAAGCCTAGCAGAGGGAGCGAAAGTTACCTACACGAAACGCACATGGAAATTTTAAAATTAAAATACTCAATTTTTCTTCAAATCAACACCACTTTTTTTTCTCGAAAATCAATGCTACAATACATCCTTCATATCTGGGATCGATTACATTCCGTGGCCAGAGCAAATTAAGCCTACCAGAGGGAGCGAAAGTTACCTATACGAAACGCACATGGAAATTTGAAAATTAAAATACTCAATTTTTCTTCAAATCAATACCACGTTTTCTTCACGAAAATCAATGCTACAATGCATCCTTCATATCCGGGATCGATTACATCTCGTGGCCGGGGCATATTAAGCCTACCAGAGCGAGCGAAAGTTACCTATACGAAACGCACATGGAAATTTGAAAATTGAAATTTTCAATTTTTCTTCAAGTCAACACCACTTTTTTTTCACGAAAATCAGTCCTACAATGCATCCTTCATATCCGGGATCGATTTCATCTCGTGGCCGGGGCATATTAAGCCTACCAGAGCGAGCGAAAGTTACCTATACGAAACGCACATGGAAATTTGACAATTAACCCTTTCGGTACGGTTGCCGGATATACCCGACAGGAAGCAATATGGCCCTGCAGCCTGGTGACGGATATATCCGTTCAAGGTTATTTTGTTTAATGACACTTGTGCCGTTTATTTCCGACTCTTTTGAAAACTTACATTCACCGAGAGACTGCCGACGACTTTATCCGACGTATAACGCATTGTGGATGGCCTGCTGTCGGAATAACCCGTCAATGTCGGAAATATCCGACGGCAGTCGAGCATGGTAGCATGCCATGTACCGTAAGCTTCAGAAGCGTCAGTTCGTTCGATCATGTCAAACGAGGAGGCCAGTTCGTCTCAGGGCACTAAGCGGCCGAAAAGGCGTAAAGTAGATTGTAGCGGATATTGTGGTTTAACTGAAGAGGAAGTCAATAGTATTTTAAGTCTGGTAGATGAAGATATATACTTGTCTGACGTTAGTGAAGAAGACCCCTTTCTCGATAGCGGAAGCGAATATTGTCCATCTTCTGAGGACTCTGAGAGCGATCTGGATGAATTGGAACCGGAAAATGAACAAGAAAATCAGCAGGAAGAGGTAGGAAACGTTGAAGATAATATTACTCACCAAACAGTTCTGGAAATAATTTGGACAAAAAATGAGTTTCTACCGAAAATACACGAATTTGACACGACCAATAGCGGTGTAAAAGACCAAAACCTCGACGAAAACTCAAAGGAAGTCGACTATTTTCTTAGTTTGTTCACAGAAAACATAGTGGATGTTATTTTGGATGAAACAAATAATCATGCACGCCAACAAAATGCAAAAAACTGGAAGCATTTAGAACGTTCCGAATTTTACGTTTTTCTGGCTTTGCGTTGCTTATGCCTCGCAATAAAAAAGTGAACTTGAAAGAATATTGGTCCCAAAACCACTTACTGCTTTCACCTGCATTTAGCAAACATATGTCAAGGGACAGGTATTTTCAATTACAAAGATATTTGCATTTCTCCAATAATGAAATCGCTCCACCTGGTAATAGATTGTTCAAAGTTGAGAACGTGCTAAATATATTGAAAGAAAATTTCCAGTCTCAATTCTATCCATTTTAAAATTTGGTTATAGATGAGAGTATGATTCTTTTTAAAGGAAGACTCAGTTTTAAACAGTATATCAAGACCAAGAAACATCGTTTTGGAATTAAACTCTACGTGTTGTGTGATTGCGAAACAGGAATTGTCTTAGACTTTATAATATATTGTGGAAAAGACACTAATATAAAAGCAGAAGACAAGAATAATCTTGGTACTACAGGGGCCGTTGTTGCAAAACTTTTAGAGCCATACCTCAACAAGGGACATTCTCTTTATACGGATAATTTTTACACCAGCCCTACACTTTCAACTTTTTTGTTACAACATAAAACAAACTCCTGTGGAACTGTAAGGCAAAATAGGAAACATGCCAGTATTTGATAAAAAATTAAAACAAGGAGATACTGACTGGAGAAGTAGTGAAAACTTATTGGCAATAAAATGGAAAGATCGGCGGGATGTTGTGATGCTGACCAGTATGCATGAAAATAGAGTGGTTACTTTGCCGAAAATAAATCGATCACATTCCGTGGCCAGAGCAAATTAAGCCTACCAGAGGGAGCGAAAGTTACCTATACGAAACGCACATGGAAATTTGAAAATTAAAATACTCAATTTTTCTTCAAATCAATACCACGTTTTCTTCACGAAAATCAATGCTACAATGCATCCTTCATATCCGGGATCGATTACATCTCGTGGCCGGGGCATATTAAGCCTACCAGAGCGAGCGAAAGTTACCTATACGAAACGCACATGGAAATTTGAAAATTGAAATTTTCAATTTTTCTTCAAGTCAACACCACTTTTTTTTCACGAAAATCAGTCCTACAATGCATCCTTCATATCCGGGATCGATTTCATCTCGTGGCCGGGGCATATTAAGCCTACCAGAGCGAGCCAAAGTTACCTATACGAAACGCACATGGAAATTTGAAAATTAAAATTCTCAATTTTTCTTCAAATCAATACCACGTTTTTTTCACGAAAATCAATGCTACAATGTATCCTTCATATCCGGGATCTATTACATCTCGTGGCAAGGGCATATTAAGCCTACCAGAGGGAGCGAAAGTTACCTATACGAAACGCACATGGAAATTTGAAAATTAAAATACTCAATTTTTCTTCAAATCAACACCACTTTTTTTTTACGAAAATCAATGCTACAATGCATCTTTCATATCCGGGATCGATTACATCTCGTGGCCATGAATGGGACCCAAATATATATATATATATATATGTATACATATATTTTCTGTATATTCCAAATGAATGCTATCAAATCCTGTTGAAGCTGCAGCGGTAAATAACGTTGATATGCAATTCCAAAAATCTGAACGTTTATATCTCCCTAGCTGGTTGTGGACTGCTGCCTGCAAACAGAACTTATAGAAAATGAATTTATCACTCTGACAAGTTTCCTCCACCACCTTACGGCAGTGGCTGATCTAGGAGGCGTTAAGGGGCTACACCCCTCGCTCCTCAGCTGCGTTCGAGAACCATTCAAGTCCAGTCAACTTATTAAAATGCTTGCCGTTATCTTCAACATTATGGGAAATGTGGCCTCCAGAAAACAAGAAGAGAGTAACAGTACTCCATTTTTCAACGAAATTCTTATTCAAAATGTAGCTAAATGTAGCCAATACGATTTTGCTCGTTTATCTCAGACTTTCAAATAAAAGCGTGTTACGTTTTGACAGCAGGATGGATGAAGTGTGTAACATGCTTTTATAGACTAGAGGTGAAGGACTTTCATTATCGTTTAAATATTTACAATCTAAAAAAATATTTTTAAATGTTTCGTTGATTTTATTAACAGATAAATAAAAGTTTGTTCTTAAAAATGTATATATTTGTCTTGGAATTGTAAGCAAGCACCGTAACGTTTTCTCTTGACTATTGTTTCAAAGTGACATGATTATGACTTGAATAGTATTGTTCTGAGGTAAAATTATTAAAAGATTAACTAACAATACGACGTACATGTTAACCGGAATAAAATGGCCTCCTCCATATTCCCACTTAGCCATACCCTGATCTCCTGGACGCATACGACACAGGTACTAACATAACAGAAAAGCCGACCATTTCTGTTCAAAAGCAGCGATTAATATAAGTTGACAAGATTATGAGTAGAGTGATGTTAATCATGATTAAAAGTGTAAATGACAATATGTCGTACAAGTTAACTGCAATAAGATGGCCTCCTCCATATCCCCATTTAGCCATACCCTGACCTCCTGGACGCACACGACATTATTTCCTACACTTCTGTGTTTTTATTTATTACATTACTTTCGATTGACAAATTTTGCGTACTCTTCGCAAACGTTACATACATAATACTCGTTATCGGAAGGACACGCAAAGGATGGTTTTCGATGAGCGATACATTTTACGTGCAGGAATCGTTGACAAATTTCGCAATATAGCATTTGACTGGTAGCATCGTCGCTACCACAATACAGACACCTGTCTTACATGTTATCCGACGCAACTAACATAAGCTGTTTTACAAGATTTTAACAATGCCTAAACGCTGCCTATCCTAAAAGATTCTCTTCTTCCCCTTTGCTCTCGTTCTTCCTTCTCTTTTCCTTCCCCTTTTTTCCTTAAAATTGTCTGGTTTCTGGGTTACCAGACCTGACAGACTTACAAACTGACACTGTGACTCAAGAGCTAAGGTCCCACGGACCGCTCTGACAACCAACGACGATTTGCTGTTTTACAAAAACGCGGTAATTCTTAGGATCGAAGGTCAAGTTAAATGGTTGAGAATTTATTAAGCAATCTGCAAAGTAGATTACGAAAACTCCGCAGTTATAGCTATCTGTTTGTCTTGGAACTGATTCACAATCTAATATTTTAAGATCTATGGGAACCTTATGAAGAGGAAATTTAGAATTATATTTTTCCAGAAACTTGCAAAGTTTGTTGAATATACTTTTATCGCATCTACCTCCGGCGGGATCAATGTATTCAAATGTCCGGTTCTTAAAATGTACATGAATTAACACCCAGTGGTTCCCGTTTTGATTATACGGTATTAAAATTTGGTTAAAACCTTTCAGAGAAGGAAAATTGGGATTTACGTAATGTTTATTCTTGAACATTTCTATACTGAAAGCAGACTCAATAAGTTTAACATCAGCTCGGTTGCTGTTTTTTATGAAAATCTTCAATGCGAACTCCATTACAAAGTTATCTAACCAGGAATTTGTTTCCACTACGTCAACATCATTTAAAGTTGTAAAAGAGTCATTGTATAATAGGTTAAAATTGTCATCTGTCTGTGAATTAACAGAGTTGTATCGCCCTACCACATAACTTTCGCTCTTGGTCTGACCATAATATTCGGGATTATTTATCAATCCGTTCGCTAAAAACAAGTGTTTTATGTACGGAGTGGTTGAGTTCTTACTAGACTGACTTTGGGACAGAGCTTTTTTTGAATATAATGCTTTATAATACGAATGTCTTGATTTCCTTTTTTTTGACCAGGTCTCTTCGGACGATTCCCGAGGGCACTTAATTCTAGCGCACGAGTTTCTATTTATATTAAATTTGATTGATTTGTATACACACAAGGTGTACTTCCTGTATGTGAGTATGAACCGAGAACATTTTAATCTTAAATTGTCATGCAAAATATTATTTTTCAGGATACCAAAATAACTTTCTATCACTTTCTACGACTAAATCGGACTTAGCTGAATTTGTCATCTTAAAAATTTCGTCTTCAGCGTGATCTACCGATAGGCTTGTATACTTTCTGTTGGTTAATACTAGAACATTTTTGTACCACCTTTCAAAATCACTTATATTCCGCATGTTGAAGACAGAAGCGAAACTCTCTTTTAATATGTTTTTCACGCGTTTTTCCTCAAAATACTTATTTATAATGTTTGAAAAAATCTTCATTAGGTAGGCGCAACATAAAGAGAGGTGAGTTATGTTGTTGTGTGTCGCACCCAAAAATAATATTTCATAACAAATATTCAAATAATCGGTAACAGACACATTATTAAACGAGGCGCAAACTGCTTTGATTTCCGCAAAGCTAAAGTCCATCACAACGCGATCAAAGATTGGCCACATAGTACTATACGATTCCCAGTAGGTTTTGAAATTATTTAACCAGGCGGATATACTAACGTTGTCATGTTTCGCGGAAATAAAGTCCGATATACTACAAACGGTAGAATTTCCATGTTGCCTGATCTGTAAAACCATGGAATATAAAAGTATCCTTTTATCTGTTGTATTTGGCGGCTGTCGCACGACACTTCCTGTGGCATCTAAATGAACTGTTATTTTCTTATTTTCGGTCTTATACATTTGCTGTTTGATTATGTCCATTTGCTCTTTACTGTGAATGTGCATATGCAAGGGTTGTCCCACTTGTTGAATGTAATTTGAATTTTCTCGCTGCATTAATATCAAATCCATGATATCATCATTATGACGATCTAATTTCGATTTTGCGTCTGCTCTAATTTTCTTGAAGACGTGATGGGATTTAATTTTTTGATTACAGCTGTTTTGAATCAAATTTTCATTTGAGTGGTTATACGCAATAGTTTGCGTGACTAAAGGGCACTTATCAATAAATTTATTCCCGATCAAGTCTCTCTCTATTCCGCGGACTTGTCGAGTAAGCAACTGGGAATGTACAAAATTACGCGAAGAACTATACACTTTTACTTTGTATCCGCTAATGTCACAATCAGAGAAATTGCATTTTAGAATAAACGTTTTGCAGTTCGGGTGTTCGCAATACCCATAAATCGTTAGTTTTCCTCCATTTTTGGAAAAATGATATTTTTTAACGTTGAATATACGTGTGTTGCTCACGGTTTTGAACATTTTCTCTTTTATAACGAATACATAACTTTTGTCGTTTAGTACGTTGTTTCCCATACATACATGTATACTATTCCACTTAGCTTGGCTTAACGAAAATTTCCCCTCAGCATGTTGACATATGAATTTACGATCAAATTTATGACGTAGCAATGGAGAAACATTGCCGTCATTGTTAATATTTTTACCGCCAACTGGTAAACAAGAAATTTCTCCGACACTGAAGGTACTCTCAAAAATATTGAATACTGCACTATCTACCTCCAGCTCTTAATCTGTTACGCTCCCCGTAATACAAACTTTCAAAGAATCATTATCGCCTGTGAGTTTATGTCCCTGCACAACACTATCATTTTTACCGCTCTCCAATGTAAAAGCAATTTCCCCCTGGACAAATATATCATCGAAATCAGTGCAAACCACATTATCTATATCGTGACCTGAATCATTTGAAACTGATACGTTTTCCCATGAACTATGTGTTAGTGGTCCGCACGTCCCAGCCATGTTACATTCTTCCGGATTCTTGCTGACAGTATGGAAAGTATTTTCCTTCCCCTCAACCACCACGCAAGCAGAATCTTCTGTAGGGGCAACGGAGTCTACATCGCGTTTTCTGTTAGCTCCGACAAAAAATAGGTTTCTAATATTATACCTGTTATTCACAATGATGCGTTTTATATTTTTCTTATAGTAGTAAGTATTTTCCCCATAAAATCTTGATGCAGCTAGACCAAATATATATCGTCCACCGGTAGCCCCAGTACTTCTGCGTACGAAACACGTGTATCATTGAAAAACTTTGCCAACTGATGACTGTCTATGACCTTACGTACTTTTTGTTTACGCGCCTGCTCCATATTTTTATAGTCGCCTACCGAATAAATAATAATAATAATAATATTTATTTACTCTAAAATACAGGGAACATGAAACGAGTAAATAAATATAATATATCCATAGGAGGACAACGCCTGTGCGAAAGAAATTATTGGTAAGAATGGTAGAGCACTTATTGTGTAATATTTGAGATTATTTTATTAATTTGATTTCTCCCAATCGTGTTAATCAATTTTTTGAATTTTTTTTTGAAGCCTAATGTATTGCGTAATTGTTTTAAATTATTTGGTAAGTGTTCGTACAATTTTGGAGCTATATACAGGTGACATCGTTTCATTAGGGATTTGTTTGGTTCAGGAACATTTTTTGCGCGTAATTTATATCTGGTTTTATGATTATGTTTAATTATGTCGCGTTCACTAATAGTTTTGTGATAATGAGTGATGGTATGTAAGAAATAAAGTTGTTTAGTATCATATACTTGTGCATCATTATATAAGTCATTAGTTGGGTATAATTTTGATTTGTCTAACATTGATTTTAAAATTCTTCTTTGAAGTACATCTAAATCGTTAAAGTATATCGTGCATGCAGCACCCCACACTACTATACCATATGTTATGTGTGGCTCGACTAAAGCTTGATATATTATTCGTAGATAATATTCAGTTAATATACCGGTTAGAAATTTTATTTTATATGCTATGAATCTAATTTTCTTTAGTATGTGAGAAATATGTACATCCCATCTCAAGTGGGGATCTAGATAAATTCCTAAATATTTTGTATCATTAACTCTATTGATTTTTATATTTTTATCATTTAGGTACCTTAAACCGAAGGTGGTTATATTTTGGTAGATGATTAGATAGTGATGAAAATGGTAAAATATGAGTTTTAGTGAAGTTAATTGTTAATTTTCGGTTATTAAACCACTGAATAATTTTGCAAAAGTCATTTTGGATAATATCTTTTAAGTCGTTCCAATCCTTACCTTTATCTATTTTACCAGTACTGTTAATTTTAAATATATCGTTTAAATAAATATTGAATAACAGAGGACCCAAAATTGTACCTTGTGGAACACCACATTTAACAGACATTTCTTTACTATACGAGCTTAATAATTTTACTGATTGCGGTCTATTTGATAAATAATTTTCCATTAAAGTATACATCTTTCCACGAAAACCTATTCTTTCTAAGATTTCCAAAAGTATATTGTGGTTAACTGTGTCAAACGCTTTTTGTAAGTCCACAAATACGCATATCGATGGTACTTTTCCATCTATATTTTGGGTTATTTCATCTACTATACTTAATACCCCATCTGTTGTAGATTTGCCCGCTATAAAACCATATTGATTTGAATTTAGAATTTTGAATTTATTAAGAAAATTAATCATTTTATTAAGGAGTAATTTCTCAAAAACTTTAGCTAAACTTGATATAAGTGAAATAGGTCGATAGTTAGTGACGTCCGTATTCTCATTAGATTTATAGATAGGTATGATGATTGCTGTCTTGAAAGCTGATGGAAATGCTCCAGATTGGAAGGATTTGTTAATGATATAAGCAAGTGGTTCTGTTATTTGTTTGGCCAGTATCTTTAGATGTTCAGCTCTAATTTCGTCAACTCCAGGGCTTTTTTTATTTTTTAGAGTCATAATGGCATTGAAAACATCCTGATAGTCTACTTCAGTTAATACAAATGAATTATTCAGTCTTGTTTCATGCAGATGAATATCAGCATTTTGTTTGATATTATTTGCTAAGTTTCCTCCTATATTCGTGAAAAATTCTATGAACTCATCACATATTTGCTGAATATTGTCTGTTTTCTGTCCTGTTTTTGTTTTTATTTCATTAATATTGTTTTTGGAATAGGATGACTTATTGAATATAACATTGACAGTGGACCATAGGTGTCTAGAGTCATGTGAATTATTATTCAATTGTTTTATATAGTAATTTTTTTTGCTTTTCTCAAAAGTTATATAAATTTGTTTTTATACTGATTATAATGATCTATATATCTATATTAAATGCTCATGTATGTAAAAAAAACAATGTTACTGCTGGTATTATAGAGAATACCCTTTTACTTCTCATTCGCTCTCCTATTTGCACTGGACTGGAAAATATGAAGACATAATAATAATAATAATAATAATAATATGCCTTTATTTTACCTGGCGGGTATATCAGCTAATAGCTGCTTTTGATACCAACCAGGGCTACATAAGTTTAACAAACATAAAAAAAATCACAGATACAAAAAAAAATAATGATCAAGACATATAGTACTGAAAAGTGACAAATACAACATAATAGTGTGTAAAATGTGTAGACAGATTTAAATCACATACACTCATGCACTCACTGAAACAGAAGTAATGAAAAAAAAAGACCACAACCAGACACTTAATGTAGAATCACAGCAGTTACAACATATGAAGATAAGCCTCAGAAAAATAAGCACTGCACACCTCGATGGATGATGCGGCACTGGTATAAAATTCAAGATACAGGGAATGAGCAGTGTTGGCACAATACCGATCATATGTATATCGTAGTTTAAAAGTATGAAATTGGAAAGTAAACAATGAAAACTGCACAATGGAAGGTAAGCCGTACTTACAAATTCGTTGTAAGTAGGGCTTCCTTGCATTATTACTTGCTCGTCCCCTCATTCCAGGCAAATGTCAGTAATTACACACTGAAAATGGATCAATCTTAGCGGTCAGGTCCTACAAGGACCAGGCGGGGAATGACGGAACAGGTTAAACCAACAGGCAGCATTGCTACTGTTTTATCTTTTTCAATGATTCATGAATTGTAATGGTCAAACAAGAACATCAAATATATGTCTTTCTTTCATTAAATAAAATAAATCATATGGACATTTTCTCTGTTATAACTGCCTTTCCTTTTGGCGATAATCTTTTTCAAATCTCACTTAATAACGACACATGCAACTTTTTTTGAAAACCCATCACAAAAAAAGTCAGAAAAAGTAAAAGTGATTTTGAGATGAATCTGGTAGGTGTAACAAATGGCTACCTGATAATTTCAAGGAACAACCTAGGAAATTATGTTTTTTTTGAGACAACTAAAGCTTTGCAATATCAATGTATGACGTATTATACATTTTTGGAAACAATTGAAAACCCTATTTATCTGTGCAAAAATCCAATATGACTTCCATAAGCAAAATTAAAGAGCTGGAGGACAGAGATAGATTGAATTACGCCATTTTGTAGAGGAGAAAAATATTAGGATGAAATTTATTTTGAAATCTCACTACAGATAGTCAGGAAAAAATTGAAACGATTTTGGTAAAATTCGTTTTTTTTTTTCGTGTCTCTCCGGAAGTACTTTAAATTTCGATTCTTTTTAAACGGCATTTTCGTGATTACCGAAATACGTTGCTTTGTCCCCATCTAAGCGACGAATTCTCTTACAGTTTTTGAGATCCCATTGCTTAGCGCCAATTGTGAAATACCGGCCCGGGTATTATGTTTCTTGAAATGTGTCATTATGTCGTTTTTTTGACATTTGGTAGGTTTGTTGTGACATAACATAAGTTTTTCTACAAAATGTTAACTTACCACATGCCGTTGTAACACTTGTCGTGAACTCATTTTGTAGCTGTGAGTGTTGCTTCAACGTGCGAGCAAACGTGGAATGCACTATTTGCACACTAAAAACTACCTAGTCTGCAAAATGACATTTCGTCGGTTTTCTTTTTGATGTTTTTTAGTTTTTTTACATAATATCCCTGCCGGTATACAAAGATCTTCATTTATTTTTACATTGCTATTTACATCGTTAATCTACTTTTCTTTATATTAAATCACTTAAAATCCAAGTTCGTGTTACAGTTGACCTTCCGCAAATCGATAGCAACAACACCCTCGCTAACACAATCTATTTAGCTAATCAGTTAGCGCTATTCATTGGCATTTATTTACATAGTCAAACATTTCAATATAAAGCTAAAAAGTGTTGATTTTGATCAAAAGCAAAACAGTGACAAAAAAAAGCCCGGCCCTGCATTTTTTAAACGTCGGTTTACCTTTACGTAACTCCTATTTCAACGAAATCGGTTTAATAGGGCCTGGAATATGCGATCTTAAAGATTTGGCGTGTTTAAATAAATATCCCACAAACTTCAAGAAGAACTTTTTCATTTTAAGATAAGGGTCTCGGTCCATACTACCTACAGTTTCACCATGCCCATTTAAGTATGGAACACCCAGTATTATAACACACCGAGGGGCTCCGTTCCCCCATTTGCCTATACTTGTTATTGAGAGAGATTTGAAAAATATTATTGCGGGGAGAAAGACAGTTATTACAGAGAATCGTTGGAACAGATAAAGCACTGGCAACAGCACCTCTTGCTGTGAGCTGTACGGAATTCCCCGCCTTCCATGCGTAGGATTCTTCTGCTAAAATTGAAGCATCTTCAGTGTTGCCATTAACTACTGACATTTGCCTGGAATGTGGGAACGTGCAAGTATTATTACAAAGAAAGCGTGCTTGCAAGGAATTTTCCAGTAATACCGATACCCTTGTGCAATTTTCTGGTTTTTCTCATCGTCTCATGCGGTGCGGTCGTCTCGTCACGTGATTTTCGAATTCAATTCTGTTAAACTGATTTACGTTGCTTAAGCTGCTAAACATAACATATTTGATCAAATGCAAATTTATGATTAAAGAAACAAAAAAGGTGCAAAACATGTATTTTGATAATTAATTAGCACTTTTCATTGCCTTATTTTGTACATAGTCAATCATTTCAATATTCTGCTTAAGAGGTGTTGATTTCGATACAAACCAAAAAAGTGAGAAAATCGAGTTCGGCCCGTCTAGTGTTACATTACTTTTAAATAACCATGCTATCCTGCAAAATTACGGAACTGTGCCTGAGATATGCGATATTCAATATAAAAATATTGGCGTTTTTAGCTATCCGTAAAGATTGAGATAAGAATTTGACTCAGTAAAAGAAGCCAGTCAAGGTTTTGCTTGTCTACTGATTCTGATAGTCTGTAGTGGGAATGAAAGCGCATTTGACATAAGTCCATTTTGTGACAGTTCTAACATGAATTCCGTAGTTTTAGTGTTGTTTTTTTAAGCAGTGCGAGTGTTTGCAGATAATTTGGGTGATAGACGATTTCAAGACATGCTACTTTTTACATAATTTGCAAAGAGCAGCACAAGCCTAATGAAGCTGAAGGTAGAAGTGTTACACCCAGAAAAAATTATTTCTTCAACTTGATTTTTTGGCAATGAGGTAGTCTTACATCAAGAATGATTGATAACATTCTTCACGACACTTTATTCATAAGTAATAAGAAGAAAAAATAATGTGTTGGGCGCCCTCGCAGCTGAATACAATCCTGTATACGTCTAGGCATCGACAAAATGAGATGATCGATGTCTGGTTGTGGCACCTCATTTCAAGCAACTCGAACTTGGTGGATTAGCTGTAGCAAGGTCTGTGGCGGTTGGGGCAAACTGGATAGTATCCTGCTCATCATATCCCACACATGTTCGTTGGGATTTAAATCCGGTGAACGGCGTGGCCATGGCAGAACATTAACGCCTGCTTATTGAAGGGAGTCAGTACGAAGAGCAATATGGGGACGTGCGTTGTCTTGCTGGAAAAGGACGTGTGGACGGCCCTTTAAATACCGCAGTAAAGTGGTTTGTAGAACATCATAGCAGCATAACGCGCAGCAGTCTTATTGCCTTGAACAAAGACAAGGGTTGACCAGCTACCATAGGCAACAGCCCCCCAAACCATTACTCAAACAGTCATGTATATATGCCTCTCAACAGTAAATCCAATATCACGCCGACCTAAACGGCGGCGTCTTACCCTTCTACGACCATCGTACCTATATAGAATCACGATTTGTAGCTGAAGATGACATTGTCATTCTGCCTCCCAATGTTGTCGTTCTCTGCTCCAGTTCAAACCTTGACGTCAGTGGTCCGCAGTCAGAGTGTATGCATAGTAACAGGTATACCTTCTTGTTCAAACCATTGGTCAGTGATCTGACGCATTGTAGCAAAACGGTCTCGTAGAGCTAGTTGTCCGAAGTGCTTATCTTGACGCTCTGTGGTACTTTTCGGTGGACCAGTTCTTCGTGTTCCTCTACCTTCTTCTATCCACACTTGAGACACACGCATTACCGTCATTGCAGGACTATTAACACGACGACCAATTTCGCGATAGGAGAAACCAACATCTCGATAGGCAAGAATTCTACCTCTGTCA
This sequence comes from Acanthoscelides obtectus, assembly GCA_963669975.1. Taxonomy (NCBI): domain Eukaryota; kingdom Metazoa; phylum Arthropoda; class Insecta; order Coleoptera; family Chrysomelidae; genus Acanthoscelides; species Acanthoscelides obtectus. The sequence goes on along the minus strand of CAVLJG010000010.1, from coordinate 60,467,603 downwards.
AAGTCGCTAACATGGTGATAAATAACTAAGAGATAACATTTTAACAAAGGTAAATAAAAACAAAGATAAAACGTTGACATTTTTATTACGGCATGCTTTAAATATAGTCATTATGTTTCCAAAAAACAAGTTGAAGAAATTACTTTTTCTGGGTGTAACACTTCTAATGTCACTGAGTATATTTCCTCCTATTATTATTATGCTGATAGAACGTAGTCACTTTGGTAGACGTTGGTAGACAAAGAAGTCAAGAGTATGCATTGGAACTACGCAATCTTTTCGACAAACCACTTTAAGCATATCTGTACCCCAGAGCCAGACTAGGTTAAGTACATTTTTGTCAAAAATGATTTTAATATGTTAAGCTTATGATAATATTGTGAATTTTCATTTGCTACATGCAGCGTCTATCTATCTGTAATAATAAGGACATTACGACTTTTTAACTCATGTCAATTCGCATACAATACAATGCAAGAAAACTATTTCAAATACAATTATCTCAAAACTACTTATTTGGACTTAACCTAGTCTGGCTCTGAGGTACAGATATATGTCTGCCTGCTTCTAATCTATCAATTCGTTGCTTCATACTACCTACCATTTCACTATACGCATTTGAACATACTTTCCCTCTTTTCACCTGTTCTGATATGTGCGTTATGTATGGCTGCCACAAACGTATGCATCAATGAAACGGGTGGTTCTTTACGAATGAATTATTGTCGTAGATATACATGCAGTATATGGGTGCGTATGCAGTTTTGGGGCTCAAATGTTCCACAAAAAAAATCATAAGCAAATCAGCAAAATAATGAAAATAAACCATCCAAATAGTGGAACATGTTATGCATGATTCGGAAAATATCACGATATTGAGGTAACCATGAAGATGTAGACTCAATGTTCTTGAAAATTAACAAAATGTACCTATACGAGTACTCCCCTGACGTGCTACATTCCCAAGTGTCACTACAGTCATCAACAAATCTCTGTATTCATAACTAGCATAACAATATACAAAAACTCTTTATATTGCCAAATGCACATTACTTTGATTTTTTTTTGGAGGTCGTGTACCTACGTATTTTTCACTACCCTGGCATCAATTTTGTGGCACTGTTCATGTATACTGTATTTTATATTTCTTTCTACTTTCCACTTTGTGTCATTTATTTACAATAGCAAAATATTATAAACAATGCATCCAACAGCTGAGACCAGCTATACGATTCTCCTGTTCCAAGACGGATGGGACTAACAATTTGGCAGCAGCGCAACGCTTTGGGGTCAACAGCACTGAGCGGGTACTTTTAACAAATAAAAAATAATCGGAGGGTGTTATTGTGACTGTCTAGTGCAGTTAGAATTGAAAATCCTCATAATGTAAGTATATTTTTGTGAGTAATTTTTTGGGTTTGTTCTGTGTTATTGAAAATAATGTTGGCTTGCTCGAGTGTCACAATTCTTACAAATTCGGTGTGTTACTCTCTCGGCAAAGCTACCGGGTAATTTTCGACGTAATTAGTCACTATACAGCCATCTAAGTGGCAGTCGATCTGTCTTCGTCGAATTCATAGAAGGGCGGCAGAGTGCAAAGTTTTTCGTGTGAAAAATTATCACTCTCAGCGTTCCAAAAAATTCAAGTATATATTTGATTTTGTTGTTGGGTTTGTACTCTCTATACGAAAGTCACACATAGTAAATATGGTATCAAAAAAAAGGTTCGGATCCAATATTTTACTTTCTGTGAAAGTAGGCGGGAAAACATCATTATCGCGAAAAATTTTGTACTTCAGATAATGCGTATTTTGGATGTTTGTGTCCATTTGTCTGTCGTAACATATTTATGTCGTCTGATGTTTGACCCCCTGTAACTCAAAAAGTGCTAATGGCATTTTGACAAAATCCTGAAAGAGAAGCTTTTATAGTTTTTGGAAATCAGTATACTGGCGGCAGAAATGAAACGAAAAAAATATTTTGAGAGAGAATTAGGGATGGAGGAGTGATGGGAGAGGGACGGGGGGGCAGGTACTTCTAACTAATTGTGGTTATAGTTTCTATTATTCATAACTGTTCGTCCCTGAGTGTTCGTAACACCTGATAGCCATATACGATCGTTACGCATCTGCCTTGTATAGGGTAGTAGGTGTTAGGCACCTTATTATTTTATATTCGGGTACGGAAAAGGAACAGCAGAAAAACACATTGCACGCTACTGCAGGTTCTCTTCCTTTTCGGTACCAGGGTATAGACATGTATATCTCAAGGTGTAATAATATGCTTCTATTGCAGATGCGTCAACCATCGCGTGCGCTCTCATGCAAAGTTATCGTTGTATAATCGGAACACTTGAGATATCTGTAATAAATCCTTATTGTTAATATAAAAGAATCAAGCAAATAGAGCATCACAACACTATTTAAGGTGTGTACCTTGAAAATACCGGCAAAATAAACGATACACATCCAGCTCTGCCGGTCTCAGAAGCTGGCGTTTGCTTTAGAATGTTTATTATATAATACATAATAATATGAAGGAATCGAAGATACAGACCCCAAAAGTACAGCGATGGGGAGTGGAAGATGTGGTGGGCACAATATAATACAGGCGTCACCCACTACTGCGATTACGAGGAAGTTAGAGCAGATTTATTCACTGCTCCCCTAGATTACTCGTTGGGACATTGTGTTTCGCAAGATCTGAAAATGTCACGAGGCATCGCTAAAATATTTAGGTATAGTATAGTTAAACAAGATAAGAAAGTTTCTGATGGTAAAGCTCACAATTTCAGGCAAAAATACGGCGGCCTGGAGGAACTTCGTGCCCAAAATCTAGCTCCGGGAGGAGTCGGCGCCCTCAAACCTGAGGGTAGATTGTTGTTCTACCTGGTAACAAAAAAACATTTTTGGGGAAAGCCCACTTATCGAACTATATTTTTGGCGCTGCGTCGCGTACGCGAGTATGCCAACCTATACAATGTAAACAAAGTGGCCTTCCCCAGAATTGCATGCGGTCTGGACAGGAAGAACTGGGGAGTCATCTCTAAAATAATAAAATTTGTGTTTCAAGATACTGAAATATCAATAAAAATATATGTGATGGATATCGTCTGTATTCCTAAAAAACTGTATTTTATATTTCTTTCTACTTTCCACTTTGTGTCATTTATTTACAATAGCAAAATATTATAAACAATGCATCCAACAGCTGAGACCAGCTATACGATTCTCCTGTTCCAAGACAGACGGGACTAACAATTTGGCAGCAGCGCAACGCTTTGGGGTCAACAGCACTGAGCGGCTACTTTTAACAAATAAAAAATAATCGGAGGGTGTTATTGTGACTGTGTAGTGCAGTTAGAATTGAAAATCCTCATAATGTAATTATATTTTTGTGAGTAATTTTTTGGGTTTGTTCTGTGTTATTGAAAATAATGTTGACTTGCTCGAGTGTCACAATTCTTACAAATTTGGTGTGTTACTCTCACGGCAAAGCTACCGGGTAGTTTTCGACGTAATTAGTCACTATACAGCCATCTAAGTGGCAGTCGATCTGTCTTCGTCGAATTCATAGAAGGGCGGCAGAGTGCAAAGTTTTTCGTGTGAAAAATTATCACTCTCAGCGTTCCAAAAAATTCAAGTATATATTTGATTTTGTTGTTGGGTTTGTACTCTCTATACGAAGGACACACATAGTAAATATGGTATCAGAAAAAAGGTTCGGATCCAATATTTTACTTTCTGTGAAAGTAGGCGGGAAAACATCATTATCGCGAAAAATTTCGTACTTCAGATAATGCGTATTTTGGATGTTTGTGTCCATTTGTCTGTCGTAACATATTTATGTCGTCTGATGTTTGTCCCCCTGTAACTCAAAAAGTACTAATGGCATTTTGACAAAATCCTGAAAGAGAAGCTTTTATAGTTTTTGGAAATCAGTATACTGGCGGCAGAAATGAAACGAAAAAAATATTTTGAGAGATAATTAGGGATGGAGGAGGGATGGGGGAGGGACGGGGGGGCAGGTACTTCTAACTAATTGTGGTTATAGTATCTATTATTCATAACTGTTCGTCCCTGAGTGTTCGGAACACCTGATAGCCACATACGATCGTTATGCATCTGCCTTGTATAGGGTAAGTAGGTGTTAGGCACCTTATTATTTTATATTCGGGTACGGAAAAGGAACAGCAGAAAAACACATTGCACGCTACTGCAGGTTCTCTTCCTTTTCGGTACCAGGGTATAGACATGTATATCTCAAGGTGTAATAATATGCTTCTATTGCAGATGCGTCAACCATCGCGTGCGCTCTCATGCAAAGTTATCGTTGTATAATCGGAACACTTGAGATATCTGTAATAAATCCTTATTGTTAATATAAAAGAATCAAGCAAATAGAGCATCACAACACTATTTAAGGTGTGTACCTTGAAAATACCGGCAAAATAAACGATACACATCCAGCTCTGCCGGTCTCAGAAGCTGGCGTTTGCTTTAGAATGTTTATTATGTAATACATAATAATATGCAGGAATCGAAGATACAGACCCCAAAAGTACAGCGATGGGGAGTGGAAGATGTGGTGGGCACAATATAATACAGGCGTCACCCACTACTGCGATTACGAGGAAGTTAGAGCAGATTTATTCACTGCTCCACTAGATTACTCGTTGGGACATTGTGTTTCGCAAGATCTGAAAATGTCACGAGGCATCGCTAAAATATTTAGGTATAGTATAGTTAAACAAGATAAGAAAGTTTCTGATGGTAAAGCTCACAATTTCAGGCAAAAATACGGCGGCCTGGAGGAACTTCGTGCCCAACATCTAGCTCCGGGAGGAGTCGGCGCCCTCAAACCTGAGGGTAGATTGTTGTTCTACCTGGTAACAAAAAAACATTTTTGGGGAAAGCCCACTTATCGAACTATATTTTTGGCGCTGCGTCGCGTACGCGAGTATGCCAACCTATACAATGTAAACAAAGTGGCCTTCCCCAGAATTGCATGCGGTCTGGACAGGAAGAACTGGGGACTCATCTCTAAAATAATAAAATTTGTGTTTCAAGATACTGAAATATCAATAATAAATATATGTGATGTGATATCGTCTGTATTCCTAAAAAACCTGACTAGAGACCCTGAATGTAAAGATTCTTCCGTCAAACAACGGCACAAACCCTATTTTGAAATTTCCATGTGCGTTTCATATAGGTAACTTTCGCTCACTCTGGTAGGCTTAATATGCCCCGGCCACGAGATGTAATCGATCCCGGATATGAAGGATGCATTGTAGCATTAATTTTCGTGAAAAAAAAGTGCTACGATGTCATTGTTTTGTTAGGCGACTTATTACCATTTTTGCATGCTGAATTCAAAGAATGTAATTTTGCTCGATCAGGTAAAGTTTTAATTCTATCGTAAAAAAATGGAATTTATTTATAAATGATAAAAATTACAGGATATATCGCAATTGCTGGCAACGCCGTGCGAACAGTTTGCTATGATCAACATTTTTTATTCTCACGGTGCGCACAAGTTGGCCTCAGTCCTTCTTAAGCTGTTCGAGCGGTAGTACGAGTATTTTTATTTGAGTGCGAACGTTACTATTTTCATAAGGAACAGAAAAAAATGCAAGAACGACCCACACAAGTTTTGTTATATATGTGGACAAATTACTTTACCTAATCGAAAGCCAGACATCACGAGTTTTGTGAAAAAAATGTACCTAGCCTACTTTGGAATCAAACTCTGCGATCAAGACAAGTCATTCGCGCCTCACATATGTTGCAAAATGTGCGTAGAAGGTTTGCGACGTTGGAGTACCTAGAAACAAAAAAGGCTACCTTTTGGTACACCGATGGTTTGGCGGGAAGGCAAAGATCATACTACTGACTGTTATTTTTGTATGACTAATCTACAAGGTAAGAATTTATAAAATTTAGTTTAATTTTCTAAAGAAATATACCCAAAATATACTTTTAAGGAATAAACAGAAACAATCGCCACCATGTCAAATGCCCCGATGTGCCATCTGCATTAAAGCCTGTTAGTCATGATCCAGAAGTTCCGATTCCAGAACCTCCAGATACATGCACAGAGTTGTCTTCAGAATCTAATGATGAGCAGGCAGATGATGATATTGATTTTGAGGACACCGTTGGAATAAATCAACCGAAACCCTTTAAGGCGGTAATACACATACCTGTACCTTGCACAATGGTATACCAGCTCCTTGCACATGCCAGCCACTAACATTGCATGCCTTTAGCTGGCAAGCAACTAGATTGCAAACATTTTGATTTTTTGGCACGCAAGGTGCGGCGAAGGCGTGGTGGGGACTGAAACAGCATGCCAAAATGCACGTACGCGACAGCTACAGGCATGCCAGTGGCCCTGTAACTGATCTGTTCGTCTGTCCTGCATTTTTTTATCATGTCTCGATGGGGAGATAAGAAGACTATAGAATTTATTTGTTTGTACCGGGAATACGAATGTCTTTGGAATTCAAGCAGTTCTCTTTATATAAATAAAATAGTCCGTGATAATGCTTATGTAAAAATTCAAGATGGAATGAATGATATGACTGTAAAGTATATAGAAAACAAGATAAAAGGATTGAGAAGTACTTACCACCAAGAAGTAAATAAAATTAAGAGTTCCAAACGTTCAGGAGCCGGGACTAATGATGTTTATAAGCCCAGTTTAAGCTGGTTCGGGGAAATGGAGTTCTTAAATGATACTTTGGAGTATAGAAAGTCAAACTCTATACAAGTAAGTACCTACCCTTTCCTTTATAACTGTACTTGTAGCCTTTCCACTTAGTCACTTCTCTGTTCGTCTGTTCTGGTATGTGAGAGAAATGTAAGAATTTTTATAAAATAACAGAAAATAAGTATATAAACAAGCTTTATTTATAAAAATACAGGTTAGACATTTGGATTATTTACCCTGTAATCTTGATCTTACGATTTTGCCAAGGAAAAGCTTCGGTGGTAACGAAAAGATCAGCGTGATTATTTCGGATAAGTACTGTATCTCTAGATGAATGATTATTACGTGTTGCTGACAAATTTTGCAGTAAACCTTGACGTTGATGTCGTCATGAGCCGTCAATCATAGTAACCAAATGAATATCTTCATAATCTATACATCTTTGAGTGATATACACTGCCGGTCAAAAAAACTTGACCGACGATGAAAAACTCAATTTCTCGAGTTTCCAGTCGCAGGTTATTTACATAAGTTACACAATTCTTTATACTTGCAGTACTTTTGAAAGAATATAGTTGTTTAGATTAGTTAAGGTTCAGAATCGGCAACTATCGGGTCTGCTCGACCACTTTCGCCTCAGCTCGCAGGACGTAAGCGACATTCAAAATATTTGAACGTTTTTAGGAATATACTCATAAGTGACAATTTTCATATGTATAGCGAATAGTGATGAGACTGTCAACGAGCCTGTGGGCATATTAAATGTCATTTTGTCAACAAGGTGGCAAATCATTTGGACAGATTTCAAAACAGTTCAAAGACGCCTGGGGGAAAAAGGCTTGTTGGGTTGTGTAAAGGTGCATTTAAATTAGTGCGGACACGAGCGAACGAACGAATTCGTTCGCTTACGCTCGCCCAATTTAAATGGCGAACCGAAGAAGACCGAACGATTTCGTTCGCAAACCGTGCTTATGGGATCCAAAATCAAAATTGTACAAAATAACCAACAAGAAAATTAATGCGTGGACTGATATTTCTTAGAATTAAATTGGAATGTGGATGAAAGTAAAAAGAAAATAAATTCGCTTCTTGCATCATTCAGGCGAGAATGCCAAAAAGAAGGTACGACTAAAAAGTGTGGCAGTGGAACTGATGAAATTTATCATTCTACATGGTTTGCTTTCAAAAGCCTGTTATTTTTTATGGATAAATTTCAACCCAGGGAGACTCGTAGTACTGATGAGGTAAGCCAAATAATACGATATAAGGAAACTCAAATATATGAATAAATGTCGATTACAATATATCGAGAAATATATGTATTTACTTCAAGTTCAATATTCAAGTCTCTGCATTATCTATTTATCTTGTTGCCAAGGAATCTGGCCTGCTGTTGTGAAATACTCCATAAATTCTTGTCTAACTTGTTCACTCTGGACCGTTCCAGGTGGATTATAAATGTTTCATGCTCTTAGCAGCGCAGCCAAACCCTGTGGAATATGGTGCCCAAGAATATTAGTTTGTTCTGTTTTTTCTTTTTCATTATAAAGCGTACTTTTAATAGACATAACATAGATATTTAATAAAAACGTTACTATTGTATGATATACCTATTTGGCCTGGCCAAAAAAATAATTTTGGCCACGTAGAAAAATGAAATACCCCTTGTGCGCCGCTCAAACTGAAATTTCTGTATTATAAACCAGAACCGATGTTTCAACCGCCGGTTCGACACATCTGCGTTCAACCTCAGGTCGATCTACCGATTGAAATGTCAACCGAACGTTAACAGCATATCCGAGGTGGGTTGTGACAGAGGAGAGTTGTGATTATGTATCGCTAAATCTCAATTTTATGTTTTTAGAATGCCTAATAAATATGTAAGAAAAACTGATAGAGGCATGTCTAGTGTCGAAATATATGAACTGGCTTTGAAGAGGTAACATCAAGGGGACAGAGTCTTACAGATGCTGCATCTGCGTATCATCTGAACTATATGTCATTACAAAGATATATCAAAAAGAAAAAGTCATACCAGGCTCAATCAAAAGGCAAGCCCCCATCGGTCGGATATGTCAGCCAAACGATTTTTTCGAAGGTGGAAGAAAATATACTATGTGAGTATTTGTTGACTTCTGCGGCATGTAATTACGGATTGACAACAAAAGAGACGAGAAGATTAGCCTATATGTTAGCAAAAAAGCATAATAAGAAATTTCCGATGTCGTGGGAGGAAAATAAAATGGCAGGTGAAGTATGGCTAAAGCTATTTATGGAGCGTCATCCAATTTTATCTTTAAGGCCGGCCATACACGTAACGGTTTACCGGAAAGGTTTACCTGAACAGGTCACCTGTACAGATAAACCGTAGCGTGTATGTCAGCGTCTGCAGGCAAAGGTACACAGGCGAAGCGACCTGAACAGGCGACCGTAGAAGAATGAAAAATCAATTCTTTCGACCTGTGCAGTTGTGCTTTCCGGAGCGTGTGTGCCGCTTATCGAATGCCTGCGCAGTTGTTATTTCAGTTTGTTGTTGAACGTTTATTATTTCAGTTTTTTGTCTGTTTACGTTGCGTTATTTATTAAGTTTTTTGTGGAATTATATGGAAGATATGTCAGGACGGAAAAGTAATGAAGTAATAGAACAGTTTATTGAAATATATAAATCTGAACCTTGTTTGTGGCGAGTAAAAAGCAAGGAATATCATGATCGCGACAAGAGAAATGCAGCCTACGAAAAATTGGTGATAAAGTTAAAGAGTTAAAGGAGTTGGAGCCCGATACTACAAGAAACTCGGTAGTAAAAAAGATTAACAATTTGAGAAGTAACGTACGTAAAGAGAAGAAGAAACATGATATGTCAAAGAAGTCTGGAGCATCAACAGACGATTTGTACATACCGAAACTGTGGTACTACAACTTATTCGGTTTTTTGGGAGATCAAGACATGCCTAGTTCGTCTGTTACAAATTTGGATGACGACGATGAAAGTGACAAAGTAAGTAATCAATTAAATAATAATACTAGAATTTATTAAATAGTTTTTAAATGATACATATTTTTTCACTTCTTATTTTTAAGAATGCGACTTTCCTGCCAAGAAAGTTTACCTTCATGCATAAAGTAGGAACTGAATTTATCTCTTAACTGTTTAGCAGTAGAATTCCAATTTCCTTGGTTTTGACGTTCCAATGCGATCATGTTCGATTCGGAGGTATCCAAGCCGGTGCATATAACTTCCCCGTCATAATTCTCCTGATATGTATTATTTGGATGCACATAAGTGGTTGGTTGTTGTTGCATCAAGAAATTATGCAAGACACACGTTGCCATCACTACTTTTGATATGTTTTTTGGTTCTAAATTGATTTGTGTATGGAATATACGAAATCTGGATGCAAGTATTCCAAACGCATTTTCCACAACATGCCTTGCTCTGGAAAGTCGGTAATTAAAAATCTCTTTAGAAGCTGAGTCTAGCTGAGCTTGTCGAAACGGCTTATTAATATTCGTTGCTAGGGGAAAGGCATCATCGGCCACAAACACGTAGGGAATTTGTTTGAAATTATCGGAGACATTGCTAGGGTCTGGCATATTGAGGTTATTACTGAGCAATCTTTCATGAAATGTAGTATTTGAAAGAACACCTCCATCTGAAATTCGGCCATTAGTTCCAAAATCCACTAAGAGAAACCGATATGTAGCATCCACTATTGCGAGCAGTACCATGCTGTGTCTGCCTTTATAGTTAAAGTAGAACGATCCGTTATTACCTGGGGGAACTATATCTATATGTTTGCCATCCATGGCTCCGAGACAGTGTGGAAAATGCCATTTTTCCTGAAACATTCTTGCAATTCTTTCCCATTTTTCAGCAGAATCAGGAAACTGAAAAAAAAACATTATGATATTTGTGTTCCCTAAATTTATAATTATAATTTGTCAAATTTATTAACATTATATGCTTATTTAAGCTGAAGTTAATAAATTTGTTTGCTATTATTGCTGTATTGTTGTACAAAAAAAATCGGTTGTCGATTTTGAGCATTTGGGTCCAATAATATGTATATTTGTTGCAGCAGATGATCGAGGAACCAGCCCCAACATCTTGCGTGAATGAAGTAACATTAACCACAGAGAAAAACGAGATTAGTCCAAAACAAGCAAGGTCAAGTGAAAATGGACGCTGTAATGACTCCAAAGAATGCGGGCGACTTCCTGGGTCAAGACCTGATCTGTCAAAGAAAAGAAGAAGTGAGGAGCTGTCAAATGATGTTTTAGTTTCGGTACGTGATCATTTCAAGAAGCCTCGGCTACAGGAAGATCGTTATGATCTTTTGGGTAAAAGTATTGCAATGAGAATCAGATCTCTGGATAAACGTCAGGGTTTAATTGTTGAGAAAAAAATTAATGATATATTATTTGACGCGGAAATTGGTATGCTGAATGCGCCATTATACTCATCATATAATAATCCTCAGTATTCGAACCCTACAGTGAGCAGTCCCATGAGCAGCCCCGCTTCATACACCAGCACACCCTATGTCTCGCCATCTTCTAATTATGATCAACAAGGTACACAGTCAACAGTGGCAGGTTTTACGAGCCAGACAAGTTTTGCAGGTACCTATTTCTCGCAGTTTGATGCAGATAGTATGTAATTTTTTTGTTGGAGGCATTAAATAAAAAACTTTACGGCAAAAAAAAAATAATTTAATTTATATTTGTTTGTTATTGTACGTACCTGAAGATAGTCCTTTCGCAACACTTTATATATAGCTTCACATGTCTCTGGAATTATTTTACCAAGAGCTTGGGGCGATATTATAGTAGAATACTTGAGACATTCGTATGACCGGCCAGTTGCAAGGAATCTTAAGGTTGCTGTCAATCTTTCATGGGCGGAAATTGCAGCTCTCATAACTGTATTGTTCTTTTGTATCAAAGGGGTTACCATTGATAATAATTTTTGGTAGACTTCCTCGCTCATCCGCAAATAATTACGGTAATCCATTGGTTCGGAACTTAATTCTTGTAGTAATTTTGTGTGGGTGTAGTAATTCCTTTTCAAAAGCCAATCTTCTTGATTGGTCGCCATCTCGAACTGAACTGAATCCCTCCGTTTTTTACCGTAACGTGTGTGTGCTCTTTTGCCTGTGCAGGAATACCTGCAGAGTAACCTGCGCAGGCCTACCGTACAGGTAAACCGTTACGTGTATGGCCGGCCTTTGATTGCCTCAACCTACAAGTGTAGCTCGCGCTACGAGCTTCAATAAGACGAATATGGCTGCCTTCTTTGAAAACTATACAGGTGTCCTGGCCAAACACGCGCTTGAAGCAAAAGATATTTGGAATGTTGACGAAACAGGAATTACGACAGTCCAGAAACCTGACAGAATCATTGCACAACGCGGTGAAAAACAGGTCAGTGCAATGACGTCGGCGGAGAGAGGAACTCTGGTGACGTTGGCCTTGGCTGGAAATGCTGTTGGTAACTACATACCTCCTCTCTTCATATTTCCACGTAAAAGATACCAAGACCACTTTATTCGAGATGGTCCTACTGGTTCAGTAGGGACAGCTAACGGATCTGGATGGATGCATGAGGACGACTTTCACCTGTTCCTCCATCATTACATCAACTACGTAAGACCATCAAAAGAAAAGAAAGTGCTGTTACTTTTAGATAACCACTCATCGCATTTGACTTTGAAAAATATTGAGTTTTGTAGAGAACATGGTGTGGTTTTGCTTACGTTCCCTCCGCACTGTACTCACAAGCTGCAACCGATGGATCGTGCTATTTTTGGTCCTCTGAACACAGCTTGTGATAACTGGGTGCACACAAATGCTGGCAAAGTTATATCTATCTATGGCATTCCATCAATTACAAAAACAGCATTTGATGTGGCGATCACGGCGAAGAATGTGAGAGCTGGCTTTGCTGCAACAGGAACGCGGCCTGTTAATACAAATATATTTATAGAAGCCGACTTCCTACCTAGTCAAGTTACTGATCGCACTATCACCAATACACCGCCAGATCAAACTTTCAGTATTGCAAATGCATCTAATCTCACTTCTCCAGATCCATCGATAAATAAAGGAGAAAATGAGGCAGATGCAATTGAAGAACATTCCAAAGTCACTTATGATGAAATTGTAGAACTTTCTGGAAATAAGGACCTTGCAATCGATGCACAAAAAGAACCTGCCGTCAATTCATCCGTTTTGAGCAAAAAGGTCAACGAGCCTGCAAAAGATGAACCTATTGCCTCCACATCGTCAGCAAGTAGCCCGCTCGCCACTATAACCAATGAATTCTCTCCAGAAGTTCCTAGACCTCTGCCAAAAGCTCCACCAAGAAAAGGTAAGATAAGTAAGATCAAGTCTGCTGTGCTCACTGATACACCTATTGAGGACGAAATTGTTGCTATGGAAGCAAGTAGGAGGACGAAGAACGTTAAAAGACATATTTTCAACAAGGACAATTCTGAGCAAGTTAAAGCAAAGAAGATAAACAGTAAGAAAAACAAAAGCGACGAAGAAGAAGAATAAAATGATTGCTTCTGTCTTTGTTGCCTTGAGCCTTTTGCAAACAACAAATCCAGGGAAAAATGGGTTCAGTGCATTGATTGCAAAGGATGGTCGCATGAAGCTTGCACTGGGGGAAAGCTCCTCTATTTCTGTCATAACTGCCTATCAGACTAGAATGTGCTAGGAGCAGACCTATAATGCGTTTTTATGTCTGTTGATCTCACAGAAGTGTCATGTTATGTTGAAGTTATAAATAGTTTAATAGTTATGTTAATAATCAATAGTGTACTCAAGCATATCAGTTGCGTTTCATTTAGGTTTGTTCCCTTCTAATCCCGAAATATGTTGCAGTCACGACTTACCTCGTCATGTGTCACAATTTACCTCGATATTAGGAGAATTGTGACAAGAAACAGTCTTCCAGTTTCAGCCAATTATTCAAGGACCGTGATTATTTTCTAAAATATTATAATTGTTTCACATAGCGGACAGGACTAGCAATTGTGAGTACGAAAATCATAAGCATAGGCCTTTTTCTCACCAAGATATGCTCGTGAAAGTGAAAATTGTCACAACCCTCCTCGGTCTCCCCTACTTCGTCTGCTTATATTTTACCTACTTGTATTATTATAAGCATTTTCAACTATCTATAAAACGACGATTCAAAATAAAATGTCGTCTTCTTCACCTTCGCCTGAAAATATACCCAGGAGATTACTTTGGCAAACTAGCAGTGAGGATTCTTCAGATCCGGAAAAAGAGAATCGAGTGACAAGTCCAAAAGTCCCTCGACTTTACACGTTGGAAAGGCACGTTGGAAAGACGAAGAATTTCGAATAAGATTTCGCCTTAGTAAGGAAACAGTAACAATGCTAGAACAGAGATTACATAATGTTTTAACACCGAAAACTGAAAGGTAAATATATTTAGTAAATCACGTTATTTATACAAGAATGAAATTAAAGATAAGACAAAAATATCTCAATATAATGCTTATGTTGGAACGCGTACTAGCGTCACTCCGCCGCGCCGCTACTGGCGAGACGACCAGACACGTTGCCTAACCTAGAAGCTTGTAACCGCCGTCCTGTCCCCGCGCGCCGCACCACAGAATGAAGTCAGTCGTGAAGAGTCAGTCGTGGGAAGCACTCGTATTACAACAGCAGCCAGCACACGCGCGCGGATCGCGGAACGCGGAAGCCCGATCTACACCTGTCGCTTATCTACCCATCCATGTACATGTAATCAATAAACTGTTCTGAACCGAAGACCACTGCGAGTTGAATTGCTCTGCTTACCTATCCTCAACAGGTTACGTGCCCAGAGACAGTGCTACGGACATTGAACAATTATTGCAAGTGCTGAAGATAATATAGGAAGTGTGTGACTAGTGTTATCAAACATGAGTGTGGCAAAAGTATCCTGTATAGACTCGCTTAGCAGGGATAACTACGACACGTGGAAAATACAGATGAGGGCATTGCTGGTAAGAAACGATCACTGGAGTTATGTATCTGGCGAGATAAAGCAGCCACGGCTAGATGATGGGGACGAAGCATCCACGAGAGCTGTAGAAGCCTGGACTAAAGGTGACAGCAAGGCGATGTCGGACATAATTTTGTCAATAAGCCCCTCAGAAATCAAACAGGTAAAGAACTGTAATACATCCAAGGAACTGTGGCAAAAGTTGGAGGGTATTTACCAATCAAAAGGACCCGCTAGAAAGGCCACATTGTTCAAACAGCTTACACTGCAACGTATGGAAGAGGGACAGGACATACGATGTCATTTAAACTCATTTTTCGATGCAGTTGACAAGTTAATTGACATGGATGTAGAAATCAATGCAGATCTATTAGCGATAATGCTACTGTATAGCCTGCCAGCCAGTTTTGAAAACTTCAGGTGTGCAATTGAGTCTAGAGACGAATTACCATCCCCGGAAATTCTTCGAATAAAAATTATAGAAGAGTATACTGCGCGGAAAGGCGACGTTCGAGAAACGGAAGGCGTCATGTTCGTGAAGCGGAATTATGGGAAAAATCACGGTCACGCAGGAAATGGCGGACGGGGCAGTGGCGTCTCGGAAGGTATACGAGGCAGCGGCGTCTCGGAAGGTGCACGAGGCAGCGGCGTCTCGGAAGGCAGAAGAACGTTCAGGTATAAGTGTCACAGATGCCGAAAAGTAGGCCACAAGGCCGCTGAATGTCCAGACAAAGGTAAGACTGTTGCCAATTCTTACAAAAGTGAAGCGAACTGTTCCGAACACGTGGGACTCGTTACCGCGGAATGTTATCATGTTGAACAGAATCACAAAAGACTGAAATGGTGTCTAGACAGTGGCGCAACGTCTCACTTATGTAAAGACATTAGTTGTTTTTCTGACCTTGAACGTAGACATGATCATTTGAATTTAGCAAATAGTGAATTTACGGACATTTTAGGTTCCGGAACAGCTACGTTTGTTGCTGACGTTTTTGGCGACACGAAAAACATCTCACTCCACAAAGCTTTTCATGTTCCCGACCTAAGAGTAAACTTACTTTCTGTTGCAAAGATTACCGATAAAGGATTTGAAGTTTTATTCAAGAAAGAAAATGCTTTGATCTATGATAGTAATGGTGATATAAAAGTTGTAGCCGATCGTAGTGGCGATTTATACTACGCGAGAGAAGGCGAAGCGCAGAATAAATCAGCTTTCATTTCGACCATGAATTCTAAAAATGTCAAACTATGGCATCGTAGATTAGGACATTTGAACTTTCAGGATTTGAATTCTTCATTGAAGAAAGGAAGATTAGGTGGAATAAATATTGAAAATATGCCTAATAATGGGGAACTTAATTGCGAAATTTGCATATGCGGAAAAATGACGACAGGGAATCGGAAATGCTAGAAATCGTACATACTGATGTTTGCGGTCCCATGCGAGTAGAATCTCACTCGAAGTACAAATATTTTGTCGAATTCATAGATGATTATTCTAGGTATTGCACGGTATTCTTCATGAAACATAAAAATGAAGTTGTGCGAAAGACTCAGGAATATATTACACTGGTCGAAAACCAAAAGAACAAAAAGATAAAGTGCATCCAATCTGACAACGGGACGGAGTACACATGTAAGGAAATGGAGGATCTCCTGAAAAAGCACGGAATTTCACGTCGCTTGACTTGCCCATACACTCCGGAACAGAACGGTATAGCGGAGAGGAAGAACCGCACTCTCTTGGATACAGCACGTTGTCTAATCATGCAGTCCGGCTTACCTCCGATCTTTTGGGCTGAAGCCATCAACACGGCCAACTATTTGCGGAACAGATGTCCATCCAAAAGTCTGAACGGGTTAACACCATACGAAAAGTGGACTGGAAAGACTCCCGACGTTTCGCATCTCAGAGATTTTGGTTGCAAGGTCTTCTGTCTAAACCAAGATCAGGCCAAGGGGAAGCTAGACGCAAGATGTAAGGAAGGAATTTTCATAGGGTATTCGGAACAAACGAAAGGATACAAGGTCTGGTTGCCGAAGGAGAATAAATTCGTAGTCACGAGGGATGTTAAGTTCTTGGAAAATGCAGAAGTCACAAGCCAAGAATGGACAGATTTTATTCTGGAAGGATCATCCAAGGAGAATGAATCTCAGACGCATACTATCGAGGTACAGCTATCCCCAGTTGTCGAGAACGAAAATCCAGAACATGAATCTCCTACAACGGAACAAGAAGAGCCCGAGGTTAATCACGATTCTGAGCCACCCAGGCGTGCCCGCGGGAGACCTAGAATTCGGCGAACTGGTTCGAGGGGAAGACCTAGAAAGATATACAGGTACAGGACACCCCCGAGAGGTTCAGCACTCTCTTCTGAAGAGGTATTACTGTCCGAGGTCCCGATGCATCAGGCAATCAGAGGCGAGGACGCTGACGAATGGCACAAGGCGATGGCAGACGAAGTGGCATCTATCTTGAAGAATGGTACTTGGGAATTAATCGACCGACCATGTAACCAGCACATCGTTGGAAGCCGTATTGTCCTGAGAAACAAGTACAAACCTGATGGAACTATCGAAAGGAGGAAGGTAAGACTAGTCGCTCGGGGATTTAGCCAAAAGCCCGGAACACATTTCAACGAGACTTTTGCCCCTGTAGCAAGGCTTAGCTCCATAAGACTTGTATCTGCCCTAGCAGCACATTTAAATATGGACATGCAGCAACTGGATGTTACCTGCGCATACTTAAATGGAAGTCTAGATGAGACGATTTACATGGAAACCCCCGAATATTTGGATGAATCATTGAAGATTATTTGTGATAACTCCAAATACAACGAGGCTACCAGAAAGAAGGCTCGAGATACCTTGAACACACTGGGAAAAGGTGATAAAGTATGTCTACTTAGGAAGTCACTATACGGCCTGAAGCAAGCCGGTCGGAGCTGGTATCAGAAACTAAGCCAGACACTTAGTGAATGTGGTGCAAATCCAACTAAGTCCGACCCATGTGTATTCACTAGTAAAACAGGGAAAGACATTATGATAATTGTCACTTATGTAGACGATCTGATTATCGCATCACGTGACAAAAAGGCAATATCGTCCCTAAAAGCCAAATTATCTGAAAGATTTGAAATGAAAGATCTGGGATCAGTTAATCATTGCCTAGGGATGGAATTTTCACTAAAGAAATACAAGATAAGTCTAAGCCAGAGAGCATATATCTTGGAAATACTAGATCGATTCAACATGGCGGATGCGAACACTGTAAGCACTCCAGTTGATCCAGGAACGAAGTTAAGGAAACCGACGGAGAGCCCATCTAGTGAAGAGCTGAAGTTACCTTATAGGGAGCTTATAGGTGCGCTAACCTATCTATCGTTGGGAACGAGACCCGATATTAGCTTTGCCGTAAGCTACTTAGGACAGTTCAACAACTGTTACACTAAGGAACACTGGACAGCCGCAAAGCGAGTACTTAGGTACCTGAAGGGCACCATCGATCACTCGATAGTATACCAACGAGAAGACATGAATCTGAGAGGATTCGTTGATGCTGATTGGGCAAACTGCCCTGACGATAGGCATTCGTATACCGGATTCTCATTCATCCTATCAGGCGGACCCGTATCGTGGGAATCGAAGAAGCAAGCCACAGTGGCATTGTCTACCACCGAGGCGGAATATATGGGTACCACCGAAGCTGCCAAGGAAGCAATCTACTTGGGCAAGTTCATGACCGAACTTGGGTTCGAAAGACTCGCTAACGTAACCCTATATAGCGACAATATGAGTGCTATAAAATTGGCCGAGAACCCAAGATATCATTCCAGAAGTAAGCACATCGACATACGTTACCATTTTGTGCGGGAGGCCTTGGAACAGAAGAAGTTTAAGTTGAAGCATACTCCATCTTCTGAAATGGCCGCAGACGTATTGACGAAGGGGTTGTCGAGGGCAAAACATCGGAAGTGCATGGAACTTTTGGGATTACAGACGACGGACCAGAACCTGTATGTATCTGCTACGTCTCGAGGGGAAGTGTTGGAACGCGTACTAGCGTCACCCCGCCGCGCCGCTACTGGCGAGACGACCAGACACGTTGCCTAACCTAGAAGCTTGTAACCGCCGTCCTGTCCCCGCGCGCCGCACCACAGAATGAAGTCAGTCGTGAAGAGTCAGTCGCAGGGTTGCCAGACCTATTTCTATAAGTCCCCCAGCCTAAATAACAAATTCCCCCAAAAAGCACATCTTTAAAAAAAATCTCCCAAAACTTTCAAAGATATTTATTATTATTATTATACTTTGCAGGTTGGCTAAGATTGTCTTATGAGTATGGTATTTATGGTAATAACACTAATAACTAATAACAAGTAACATAAATATATATTTTTTACTATCATAATATACGAGTAGTATGCTACAGCTCCGAGAATGCATTTAAAACTTCTTCCTCCTCCTTTTTGCAATCATACATTCTTTCAGAATTGAAATATTGCAACATATTTTCAGTTGGTTGAAAATCTGTACAACCATTTTTTAAATTGCACAGATACCATCGAACTCTCATGATAGCATCTGTACTATGAATCGCCAAGCGATTTCTAAGTTTGTTTTTTACCACATTTATAATGGAAAAAGCTCTCTCAACTGAAGCATTAGAAAATGGAAGGCTAAGTAACGCAAGAGCTAATGATGAAATATTTTTATATCTAGGTTCCCCTGCTGCATCGACGTTATTTGCCACCTCAACCCAAAACTTTTCTGTATCATGCAGGTTTATCCAATTTATTCGAGGAAGTGATTTCCATTCTGCAATTGTACTATCAAGGTCAGGACATATTGTTGAGAAAGATAAAGCAATATTAGTTATTTCAGGTTGACGTATCTTGGATGTAGCTAATTCGGGGTTAAATGAATTTATTTTCTCCAAAATATTCATACTTTCAGGGATTCTCATTTGAATTTGTCGACATAATTCCACTAAAAAATCTTTACATCTAGTTCGCACCATTAGTAGTTCATCTTGTTTAATTGCTAAGGATGACGCTTTTGAATTGAACGAATATCCTAAATTTATCAATTCTATATCCATAATGTAATCTTCAAATTTGAAATCAACGACGTTATTTTTTGAAATTTTTTGAAGTCTCATAGGTGGTACTAAAATACTTAGGTTATTGAAAAGTAATAAATTCAAATCTTCCATTAATTTCAGTGGATCTGCACACTCTGACTGAAACAGTTTATTAACTCTAATTATTTCTTTCAATGTCCAACTCAAAAAGGTGAAATATAATACATTAGTTTGGTCCGATAACATTTGAAACAGCTGTTCAGCCATATAACACCTTTCATTATCTTTTACTATACCAAAGTGTATTTTTAATGCATCCCATTGTTCTAGAATTTTAACTACCGCATTGTATCTGGCTAGCCATCTGGTTCCTGATAGTTGGTCAATTTTTAGTGGTTTTTGATCCGTCAGTGTTTCAAATATTTGTTTGTATGCTATTTGCCTTTTTGTACTACAAGAGAACCAATTGTGGCATTCCTTGATTATAAAGTCCAAATGACGAGGTAGAAGTTTAAATGCATACTCTGCTGCCAAATGCAGAGAATGACAGACGCACTTAATAATAACAAGTTCATTATTCTTTGCTTTCAAAAAAGAAGCTACTGAATTATGCGCTCCAACCATAACATTGGCTCCATCAACACCGATTCCTATTAGATTCCCTAATTTTAAACCGTCTAGCTCCAGCCGAGATAGTTATGGCATCTCCCTTTTCAATTTCGATAAGTTTGTAGAAAGTCGTAACAATCTTAGTTTGCTTTTTACTAAAATATTTTATCATAACGCATAGCATTTTTGTGGAATCGACTGCAGTGCTCTCATCTATAATCAATGAATATTTACTATCTGCAACATCCAAAAGTAAGTCATTTAGTATTGAAGGAGCCAACACATTCAATATTAAAGATGTACATTTAGTTCTGTGTAATTTAACGTCATTTAATATTTCAGATGATTTATCTAAATTTTTTAAAAGTGATCCAAGATGATCAATTGTTGCAAGTGAGCAGTGCTCACATATGAATGCAGCAATTTTTAATTCTGCTATTTTCCTGCTGGCGGTCAAACCTTTTTTCATAAACTCAGTAATTTTTTTACTCGGGCCAGCCAAAGATCTTTTCTCCGCCTCTTGATGTTTCTTACTTTTACCGTGAAGCAGTAAGTCTTTTTTATGTGCAGCTAAAGTACATTTACATATCTTACAAAGCGACTTTGTCTCATCTGCTAATACAGGACCAATCCATCCTATATGGAATGAATAATTATAATTAATAACCCACACCATCAAAATTTCAATAGATTACCTTTAAGTTCAACATCGGATTCCCAAGCAACTCGGTATTTTCGGGTATATAACGACTCCTTTTCTTTAGGCATATTTAGATTGACACGTACAACACTAATTTGGATAAACCGTGCGTATTGAACACTCCAAAGTAAAAGAAATATAGCCTATAAAGTTAATGATAGGAAAGGAAATAAAGTTACACGATTCTCTGGGTTTCACATAGATGAGAAACACTTATTTAATCGCGCCATCTAACGCACAAAAACAAAATAATATTTTGCCGCTATTGAAGGAAACTGTAATGTAGGTGCTTCAGAATAATTTTAATAGTTGTTGAAAGATGGCAGGATTATCTGTAAATGAATTTATATTTATTCAAAGTTGTTCTCGAATTCCAATAATTCAATTGAAACTTGAAAATTGGTCGGACGACAGAATGTCTTCTTAAAATCGCACCCCAAAAAAACCCCAAAACGGAATAATTTTCCCCCAAAAAATCCCACACGCATTGTATACCCCCAAAAATTCCCCCAAGCAATGAAAAATACCCCAAATTTGGGGGAAAATCCCCCAATCTGGTAACCCTGGTCAGTCGTGGGAAGCACTCGAAGTACAACAGCAGCCAGCACACGCGCGCGGATCGCGGAACGCGGAAGCCCGATCTACACCTGTCGCTTATCTACCCATCCATGTACATGTAATCAATAAACTGTTCTGAACCGAAGACCACTGCGAGTTGAATTGCTCTGCTTACCTATCCTCAACAGCTTATCCTAGGAACTATGCAGTAACAGCATTGCAGCAAATTCTCCTTATGCTTCGCTTTTGTGCTACAGGATGTATGTTGCAAACCGTTGGTGATTTCACTGGAATCCATAAGTCTACAGCATGTAGAATTGTAAAACGAGTTAGTGGTATATTTGCATCTTTAGCATCAGAATACATCCATATACAAAACACACAAGAATAAATTGATGAAGTAAAAAGGAAATTTTATACTATTGCAAAGTTTCCTCGTGTAATAGGAGCCATCGATTGCACTCATGTTAAAATAATTTCCCCAGGTACTTAATCTTTGAATTTGTTGTTATTCATTTACTTAATTTAAGCAAATTAGAAAGACTTAATATTAAAATATGTAATATTAACTTTTAGCTGGAGCTAATGCCGAGTATTCTAGAACGAGAAAAGGATATTTTTCTATAAATGTACAAGTAGTAGTTGATCCAAATTTATTGATAAACAATATTGTTGCTCGATGGCCTGGTTCAATGCATAATCAAACAATACTGAACAATAGCTCAATAAAGCCACAGTTTGAAAATAATAGATCTGGGAAGTCTGTAGTGCTGGGAGATTCAGGATATGCATTAAGAAAATACTTAATAACACCTATTGTTAATCTAACAACTGAAGTGGAACAAGTATTTAATGAGGAGTCGAAATCCAATTGAAAGATTGTTTGGTGTTTTAAAAAGAAGATTTCCAGTTCTTTCGCTTGGTATAAGATTATCTCTGGGGACAGCAAAGACTCTTATTGTAGCATGTATAGTTCTTCATAATATAACAGTTAATATGAACGAGCCAGAACCTCTCCAAGATGATGATCAGAATAGAGAATGGGGGGCAGAAGAAAATGTGGATGGAATTGATGTTCATAGGTTGGAACATGACTTTCGAGTAGAATTTCTTATATACTTTATGAATCTATTAGAAGAAAATCACAAAACTATTTTGCATGATAATTTATTGAAATATATTTGTAAATGTATTTGCAACGGTCTAATGATTTCTTCAAAGTTTAACTTTAGCAGGTACTTCTATCTTTTTCTAATGAAGTTTAGCAAATTCATTCAATGAAACATGAGATTTGTATTTTTCATTATAAATTTATTTTCTATCCTACATCAGAAAACCAAGTTTATAAGTTTCATTAATATTTTATTGATTATACATCAACTTGTTCCTCTCTGAGTAAAATTTCATTTTCTAGTTTTTTATTTTGGAGCTGCAAGTTTTTAGCTTTCAACTCGTGTAGTTCCGGCTCAATTTTAATTTTTTGTTCGTGGTGTTCTTTGTTTCTTGCAGCTTCTTCTTCTAACAACTTCCTTTTTAGAGATGTTAGGCCCTCTTTCGAGGACTGTTCTTCAATCCTTTTTCTTTTTCCTTGAAGGACTCTGTGTTTACTTGTTTGTAGATGTCTTGGTGGGTACTGTGTAATCAGACCAATCTAAAATAAATACATTACATTGCACTGAGTACATATTAAGCACCTATCATTTATCACTTTAACTACCAGAGGGGATTGCTGTGGTACTGGTATAGTCGGTGTTCGCAACTCACATGTGTGTTCTGAAACTTTGGCGTTGCTTTCAGAATCTGAAATTGTGAAAATTGTACAAATGCACTTGTTTTAAATTTTGCCAAAATTATCACCTTTATTTAACACTATAGACATTGATGCAAGATGAACATCGCCTTCATGTAGATTTTCTGTATCTTTATTTTTCTCCTCCATACAAACAGATGACACTTCTGAAAAACATATATAATTAAAGTATTTTCAAGCTTAGATAAATAACTGTGGGTGTTCACTGTAATATTACATAATATCCATCGTACCTTCTTTATTTTCAAATGAAGGACGCATCATCGCTGATACCTACAGATGGCTGCAATCCATGCACTGATAAGCCAATAATACTTTTAATTCTAACGTAAAGTATAATTACTGGTTTCTTTATATTTATCCTATCAGCACCATCACCAGTCCTCAACAAATTTTGCCTCCTGTGAGCTTCATACTTGCGTACTTCTTTTTTTAAATCATCGAATTTACACCTGAGTTGATCAGCTATTCGTGACTCGGTTATGGCAGAGTTGTATAGTTCTGCAATTTTCTCCCAAGCTGCTGCCTAAGAAATTATACTAACATTGTACTTTTTGTATTCAATAAAAATTAAAAACTTCACCTCTTGTTTCCACGTTACGGCGTCTGTTCTCTTGCGCTCAACAATATTTTTGTATTTCAAAAGAATATCTACCAAACTATGGCAATTTGCCTCGGAAAACTTCACTCTTTTGGTTGGTTAAGCATTCATTTTTAGGTAATTATGAGGAAACATGGATTTAAACAAAGCACGGGCGCTCAAACATTGACGGGGAGCCGTACACAGTGAACTGTCAACACTGGCAGTGCTGTCAGCTCATTTGCCGTTCTGTGTTTTGTGGACCGTACAACATTTGTCCAGATGTCATTGTCATGTCATCAAAATAAGGTGACAGAACTGCCAACTGAAAAAATTGAAACTGAATCGTCGGTTGACAAACCGCTACCTGAAAGTAGGTTCGTAAACACAATTCTCTTCAACCGCCAGTTGAATTTCAACTTTCGGTTGGGAAACCAGCGGTTCAGTTTTACTTTTATGTAAACGGCCCTAAATAATCTGACGAGAGACTTATGTCAGTCTAAGGAGTCTGAACAATTGCTAGGATCTCGCCTTCGTGAAAATAATTTACTAGATCCGGGAACAACATTCTACTGGTATCGTGTTCGAGAAGAAGAGTTTCGAACTTTTTTTAAAAAGATGAAGACACAGCATTACTTTACTGCAAAATTATCAAGGGTCTCATTGAGGCTTTAGGTTTAACATCGATTGTAGCGAATGGAGATTGTTCATCGATACATCTAACAAAAGGTTGAAGGCAGTCTTCTTGTTTAAGGGTAACAGAGTTTCTTCTGTTCAAGTGGGTCATTCAGTACAAATGACTGAAAGTTATGATAATATGGAACATTTACTAACCGATATCGAACAATGCGCTATATTTTTGACATCAGCACATAGAATTTGCCCAAAAACGGTTGCAAAAACTTTGACCCCAGACAAAAAGAATTAAACCGCAGACCAGTGTAGTATATTTACCGTAACAAGATTAAAAATTATGTTTCGTTTATTTTGCACAAACAAATTTAGTTATACTTATGATAAAACTGTAAAGGCATTATTAATTTGATTTTGTCTTTTCAGATTATCAGTATAGATGAATCTGTTTGTATAATCCGCAATAAGGCAGGCGATAAGCCAATCTGTGAAATAAAAAAAGCAGCTTTGGACCGTTTAATGGTGTCTAGTAAGAAAAGAATCGACAATAAATACAAAACATTTGAGACTATGACGTCAGCTTTTATTCATCCAACTTGCCAAAGTCACTATAAAAAGGAGACTGCTTCGTTCTGTAGTTCAAGATCTAGAGAATCAAAAGAAGCAAAAGAAATAAATAATACGGTCTTAGATTTAATTTTCAATCTCAATGCTACCTCTGCGGTGGGTTTTTCGGAAATATTTAAGCCTAGGTCAGTCGCGCGGGTGAGAATCGTCACCCACTTTCATTTAATATACCACTATTTAAATGTTTCAGCTCACTTGGCAACATCGCTCCGAGTATCTTTCATGTTATGATAGATGTCTGTGCCGTCAAATATTTAGTACGGCTTGTGCGTGTTTAGTGGAGATATCGCTGACCAAATCTGAGTGGTTGACAAGTGTCCCCCGCGCGACCTTCTACTTTGTTAAATTATTATTAAGGTGTTGTTGTACTGTGGCAAAGGTAATTTAATTTTTAATATTTTTTCTCCCTATGCTAAGGTATTTTTGCTTTAGGTATTTGGAAGTAGTAGCAAGGCCATGTCTGAACAGAAAAAAAAAAGTAGAGACCAGTAATGATCCCAATGTATGGCTGAAGTGGTACCATGAACTAAGTGATGAAAGTGATCTGAGTGAAAGCTCTAAGGATGAAGATAAAAGTGACAAAGAGGAAGAAAATATACTGACAGAGAGTGAGCATAATACAGAATCGGAACAAGAGGTTGTGGAAAGTGAAGAATTTGAAAGTGACGAAGACGTGCCTTTAGATTCTTCCAGTTTCTACATTGGGAAGGACAAAATAACGAAATGGAGAAAAGCGAATCCTCCAAGAAATGTGAAAACAAGGTCCCATAACATTATTATTCATTTACCAGGACCCAAAGGTAAAGCACGAGAATTGAAAACAGAAGTATCAGCTTTAGAACTCTTTTTAGACGACAATATTCTCAAAACAATTACAGCGTGCACTAATATTTATATAGAGAAAACACGTCAAGAATTTACAAGGGACAGATATGCAATATTCATTTACTATGGGATAACTCCAAGGGAAATCGCATTGAATCATGTTATCTTACTATGAGTGAACAAAGGTTCCGTTTCCTTTTGAGATTTGACAACATCAATGACCGTAACATGCGTAAATAACTTGATAAAATGGCAGCAATTAGGGAAGTGTTTGAACTATTCACCAATAATTTTGAGAAATATTTCTCACCGAGTGAATATCTAACTATAGACGAGCAATTGCTTGCGTTTAGAGGTTGTGCAGCTTTCCGCCAGCACATCCCCAATAAGCCAAGTAAATATGGCATTAAAACATTTGCTTTGGTTGATGCTAAAACAGCTTATACTATGAAACTGGAAACGTATGTTGGATTGCAACCTCCAGGTCCATATCAGCAAAGTAACAATGCCAAAGATATTGTGATGAGGATGGTGGAACCAGTTCAGGGTACAAATAGAAACATCACATGAGATAACTGGTTCACTAGTATTCCATTAGTCAATGAACTGCTGACTGAAAAGAAATTAACATACTTAGGTACTCTCAGAAAAAATAAAAGAGAAATTCCTAAGGAGTTTCTTCCCCAAAAAGACCGGGATAAATTTACTTCAATTTTTGGATTCCAGGAAAACTGTACAATTGTTTCTTACTGTCCACAAAAGAATAAAGCAGTTCTAGCAGTTTCTACCATGCATCACGATAGTGCAATCAGTGAAGACACAGGAGAATATCAAAAGCCGGATATTATAACATTTTACAACAGTACCAAGATTGGAGTAGATTTAGTAGACCAAATATGCCAAAAAAATAATGTAGCAAGAAATACGAGACATTGGCCTATGGTTGTATTTTATAATTTATTAAATGTTTCCGCTGTAAATGCTATGATAATTTATAAGCTCAACAAACAAATCGAGGGAAAATTACGCCGAACTGAATTCTTGCAAAGCTTAGCATGGGATATGTTGACACCACAAATAAAACGAAGAGCTTACATTTCACAAATTCCACGGGAACTTCGCCGCAGGTCAATGGTATTGCTGGGTTTGGAACCCTCAACTTCTGTAGTTGAACAAAGAGATCGAAGAGGAGCAAGAGGGCGCTGTTACTACTGCGGAAGAGCACGAGATAAAACAACTAGAAAACTTTGCGCGCAGTGTCAAAATTTTGCTTGCAATGACCACCTAAAAGAAATTTGTGTGCGATGTTATGAAAACAACGACTGAAGTAGTAATTCACAGTTATCTTATGTTTTAAATATATTTTGTTGTTAAAATCAACCTACATTTTATGTCAAGGCTTATAGAGAATATCTTGTTTCTTATTTAATAAATATTTTTGGAAAAATCTTGTATAGGTTGTTTTTTAGGATGGTTGACGCTTGTCACCCACGCGACTAATAATGTACGGATAAGAGACGCGACTAACCTAGGGTTAAAAAAAAATTCTTCGGTTCAAAGTAACGATACAAGAGATAATATATTACAGTATATTCAAAAACAAAACAAATTGAATGATTTCGATAAAAACATTTTAGCCCATTTGAGAAGTGTTCCTGACTTGGTCGCAGTAAAAGCGCATTATCACACTGATTGTATCTCTACTTTTTATAATAAAAGAACTGAAAGAAAAAAAAATCGCTCAGCATGTGAAAACACTAAGAATTTGATCAATTATGTTATTAATTATATCGTTGACAACGAAACAGAGTGTCAATTTTCTGTCAATGAAGTAAAAGAGAATTTTTCAGAAGATCTCCAGACTACATAACTATTAATAACACATTGAAAGAACATTTTCAGAACGATATAGAGTGTCATTTAATCAAAAGAGACATGATAATTTTATACAAAAATGGTATTGCAAGTAAGAAACTCTGCAAAGACTGGTACGAAAAAAGATTAGAAAGAAAAGAAGACGAACGGACTACAATTGTTCAAATGACTGCTGAAATTGTTTTAGAAAATATAAGTTCTAAAGTATACGATATGACTACGAAATTCCGGATTTAAATGAACGCAACCTTTTTAAGGATGTTCCTAAAACTTTGCAAGTTTTTTTGGATATTGTGTGTAAAAGTAATAAAGAAAACAATACAAATAATGTTCGTAGGATTGCAAGACCACATTATTCTTTATCGCCTATTTTACTTGGTATGTTGTCAATGATTCGCAAAAAATATGCTTCTAAAGGACTGATCGACTCATTATCTAATTTGGGTTTGTGTTCCTCATATAAAGAAACTTTGGCACTGTGGAGCACCGATTATCAAGGACCCTGCAAATCATATGGTTTCTCCAGATTCATACGTTCAGATTATTTATGACAATGCGGATCGTAGTACATGCACGATTGGTGGCAAGAATACTTTCCATGCAATGGGTGGATAATGGTTGTTACTCCGGCGTCTAGCGTCACTTCAAGGAAAACCATCGCTAGATTAAAAAAAAAACATCTTCTGAGTAGATAGGCAAAATTGGATTTATGAAATGAAGATATTTTAGATCATACGGACAACTATTTCATCGGCATCGGTTTACATGGTCTTATTCAAAATTTGCAAACAACAAATCCGATGGTTGGAATGAATTCATGGAGAAGTTACATACTAATTCGACTTATCATACTTCAAAAATTATTCCTGAGCCGTTTATAAATAATCCTTAGAGTGATATGATACAATGTTTACATCGGTGGTAGAAGCGGCTGATCAATGCTAAAAACAAGAGCAAAGAATTGGGCAAGCTCGATAGAACGTCCAGGTATTTTCATAATACTCATCCGTATTCATTCGACAACATCCACACAAGAAAAGATAGAAATGGCTGGTGAAAGAAGGGACTTTGTATTACCATTTGAAGTATGTATATATTTTTTCTACGTTGCTTTTAAATCTTGTGCTGTGTTGTTTGTGTTTGATTCACAACTTAGAGACGTTTTTCTTGTTATTACAGCTGGACTAGGCCGACTTTGAGGAAATGCCTCAAGCAGCAAACGTGGGAGTGCCAGATGGTGGAAGATACTTCATACTTCCATTTAGAGTACGCAGATTTTTCTTCTTTGTTTTCAAACCTTATGTTATGTTGTTTCTGCAATTCATGGATACTTTTCTTG
The DNA here is from genome assembly GCA_963669975.1 of Acanthoscelides obtectus. Lineage (NCBI taxonomy): Eukaryota > Metazoa > Arthropoda > Insecta > Coleoptera > Chrysomelidae > Acanthoscelides > Acanthoscelides obtectus. Next base: position 60,438,231 of record CAVLJG010000010.1, on the reverse strand, counting down.
TTATTACAGCTCGATTCCAGTGATGAAGAAATGGGAACAGAAGAAGAGGAAGAGTATATCTCCTTCATTTCCGGTATCTGATGTACGTGTATATATATTCATTTTTTACTCACCTCCCTTCCAAATCTAATTCCATTTGATCCTCAATATAGTATCCCTTTTAAACCTCATCCTTTACAGTTTGTGTTTGAACTGCTACGAGGGATGTCTTTTAAGTTTTGCATATAGAAACATAGGCCGCGCGGATCGAACGTCAGTACTGAATCTTAACCTCACTCTTCAGTAAACTTAAATTCAAAGTTTCACAACAATACGTGCAGTGTTCTCACTACAGTGAATTTTTAAGTGTCATCAAGTCATTAGAAAAATGGAACTTAACCGAGAACATTTTCACGCCATAATTTATTAAAACCTTCAGAGACAATTATCGCAACAAGAATGCCTTGCTGAGTTACTGTCTGTATTCGGCAACGAAGCGCCACATCAGTCGACAATTTCCCGTGGGTATGGAGAATTCAAACGTGGACGGGTGAGTCTTAGCGACGATTCCAGGGTGGGTGCACCAAAAACGGCAGTCACCCAGGAAAACGTCGATGCTGTGCGCAAACTCATGAGGCCTCCTTGAAGATCTTAAAGACCTCAATTCAAAAAATTTTACATAGAGAATTAGGAGTATGAAAATTAGTTTCTTGTTGGATACCCCACCTGTTGACAGAAGAGCAGAAAGCAGCAGGGTTAATTGGTGTCAAAAAACGTTTGACCGTTTCAATTCCGGAAACTCAAACAATGTGTACAGCATTGTTAGTGGCGATGAATCGTGGATTTACTGTTATGATCCAGAAAATAAACGACAGATGGTTGTTTGGGTGTTCCAAGGTGAAGAAACGCCAACAAAAGTCATCCGTTCTCGAAGTGTGTCGAAAAAGATGGTCGCGACATTTGTGCCAAAAGCGGGTCATATTGCAATAATTCATCTTAATGAGCAAAAAACTGTTACTGCGGATTGGTATACCACCATTTGTTTGCCAAAAGTCATCACCGAGCTTTGAAAAATCAATCCCGAAAGAAGAATCATCCTCCACCAAGACAATGCAAGCTCGCACACAGCCCAAAATACAATTCAGTATTTAACGGAAGAAAACGTGGAATTATTGGACCATTCTCCATATAGTCCCGATCTAAGTCCTAACGATTTCTTTACTTTCCAGAAAAAATTAAAAACAGACTGCGTGGTCAAAGGTTCTAGTCACCAGAAGAAGCAGTTGACGCATTCAAAGAATGCCGTTTAGATCTGCCAGCAAACGAGTGGAATAAGTGCTACGAAAATTGGTTCGAGCGCATGCAGATGTGTATTAATCTTCGTGGAGAATACTTCGAAAAACAATAAAGTCATTTAAAACTACCTACCGTGTTGTTTTATTTCCATATGCAAAACTTAAAGGACATCCCTCGTACTATATATTTTTCTCTTCATTGCAGCCAAACTATGGACCATGCGACACCACAAGTGTCTTTTATGTCAATGATAGTGACGATGATATGTGGAGCATTCAGATATTCGTTTGGCCGATGGCGACCCGGATCGAGTCACTGGCACCATTCCACACATCCTGATAGTCCTGGGCCCTGTCAAATAGGGGGATCCGGATGAGGATGAGGAGTTCGTCGTCATCAACAGCGTTAGATTATCCGAAGACGATATGATTTATCGTACTAATCATCGATCTGTCGTCAGAGATCGATGACAATCCGGAAGATAAATTCGCTAAAAATATTTAGTATGAGTTAGTTTACCTGAATGTAGTATACTTATTCTTTTTGTTAATTATAAGTTATACATATGTGACTTAGATTTAAGAATTGAATATATACTTTTAAAAATAGTATTGTGTTTTATTGAAAATATACCTTCACCATTGGAGATTTATCTCAAGTGTTAATAGGGTATTTTCCAACTTGTGATATTGTCATATTGATGGCTGAAATACATTGTTCACAGACATTATCAATTAGTATACCGTTTGCTCGTGCTTTTTTTGACTAATTTGCTGAAAAAAAAACACATTTGAAATTCATAACACCAAAGTGTTTGGAGAGTTATCTCAGTGTTAATAGGGTATTTTCCAACTTAGTGATATTGTCATATTCATGGCTGAAATACATTGTTTACATTTATCAATTAGTATACCGTTTGCTCGTGCTTTTTTTGACTAATTTGCTGAAAAAAAAAACATTTGAAATTCATAACACCAACGTGGGATCATTTAAAACTCTTGTATGGTCTCTCCGAAGAAATCAGCCAATAGGAATCAATTTTTAAAAGGTTCTCACTAGAATGTGACCATATTTATCAAGGATCATATTCAGCGCTATTGCCATGTACTAAGGAATTTCATGAAATTTCACGATTTTGCAACGCATATTTATTTCGATCAACAAGTGTTGTCTCAATGGTGTACCTGTCTATATACGTATGTTGTATGCCTTAGAAGCTACGCAGTTATTAAGTAAGCTTACATTGTTGCACTAGACGCTGCGTTAGCATAAGATAACAACTTCTCGCTAATCAGTTGTTTGCCTCACGTCTCCATTTTCTATATAATAATAATAATAATAATATTTATTCACTCATGTACAAAGATACAAACAATATGAGTAATAAATATAAAAATCAAAACAGGCCCAATAGAAGGCATCGCTGTACATGGACCAATAATTTAGTTGAAACTGTAGAATGCAAATGACAAAAAAGGACAAAAATTAGCTACAGTAGATTATGTATTTAGTTGATGTTCGTATTTATGAGTTTATGAAGTTTAGTCCTAGATATAGAATGTAGCCACTTTTTAAATTTCTTTTGAAACACTTTTCCGAAACGTAAATCTTTTTAAGTCTTTAGGTATAATTTCATAAAATTTAGGCGCTGAATAGAGATATGATCGCTGCATTATAGATTTATGCGGTTGAGGAACTACTGTGCACGAATTTTTGTACCTGGTATTATGTTTAATTTTTTGTCGGTGTTCACAAATTTATGGTAGTGAGTGATACTGTGTAAGAAATAAAGCTGTCTTATATCATACATTCGAACATCTGCGTATAATTTTTCGTGGGATAAGTTTCGGTTTTTTAAATATCATTTTTAGAATACTTTTTTGAAAACATCTAAATTATAGATATGCGAGGAACATGCAGCTCCCCATGCTAATATACCATATGTGAGATGAGGCTCAATCAGTGCATGGTATAATATTCGAAGATATTTTTCTGTTAATATATTCCCAAGGTATTTAATTTTGTAGGATACAAATCTAACTTCTTTAAATATAATTGACATGGATGTCCCATCGTAAGTGAGGATCCAAGACCACTCCAAGGTATTTTATGTTGGGCACTCTATTAATTTGCATTTTTTGATCATTAATATTGAAGGAGAAATTTGTGTAATTTGGCAGATGTCTAGCATAAGATCCAAATGGTAAAAAATGTGTTTTAGAGTAGTTAATGTTTAATTTTCTACTGTTAAACCACTGACTAATTTTGATAAAATCATATGGATCTAGTGTTTGTCCATTGTCCATTGTATATTGTGTATTTTCTGCTGATCCTTAGTCAGCACCCTAAATTGTATAAATAGGTCTGCCGACATTTGAAGTGTGTTCAGTACCCGGTTAAGCTCCGTAATAGTCACTTGTAATCTTTGTAAATTGTAATTTGTAACGGACTGTAATTGCAGTCCTCGAATGAAGTTTTCAAATATATACACCTTAGGAAAAACCATTGTTATACATGGGAAATGATTTCTTGGCAACAGCGCATCGGCTCGTCTACTTTCATCGCTATTCGTACATATTTCCTACCGTTAACCGCAGACCTGTATCACGAATGAGAATAATAGGCAGATACGCTGTGTTGCCAATTTGCATAGAGCTTCCCGAATTGTGGGGAATTTAGAGTTAAGTGTTGATTCATTCAAGCTTTTAATCAGCATGGCCTAGACGTTAGAACTTGATAAAGATAACATTGAATCTGAATGCTGCTGGAGTGTTTCGAATATTCAAAGCGGAGCGGGACACTATACTCGTTTAATGGGTCATCAAGCCACAGTCTTTTCAACAAAGAAATTATTTTACGAAAATGCGTTATATTTTTACGATTTTGTCTTCACCACCAAATCTCTGTTTCTCAAAATGTACGTCTATTGTAGAATTTTCAGCAAACTAAGCAAGAAACGTGATCTAGTATTTACTCAACATTACGGATTTCTCGAAATACATTAAAAAATGTGACCTAGATACCTAACTGCCCCAAGCTCTTTAAATATAACACTTTAGACCAGGGTTACCAGGTGCTCAGTCACGTTGATTGTCATGTTGTACTGCGCAAGTCAGCAAACAATCTGGCGTAATAAACGTTAGGAATCATCAGGTATTGCCAGATTCCCGAATACCGGGCACCATAGTAACCGGTATAGTTGACTTCAAAGTTGTCAAATCACCCCTATGGCGCAAATTCGCCACACCAGGCAACTGTGCTATAAACAAACCCTGTTTATCACTACTATTTGATAGTCATGTGGTAGTTGTAGCCCTATCTAGCGGTCCATGATTTCTCTCAATACTGTTGTATCTCTACTGGCAACAAGAATAGGGATTACAAAATCATTTATACAACAATATACAAACATGAAAAATATGATTTGAACCATGAAACATTAATACAATTTTAATAGTTTGAACTTTTTTCATTTTTGGAATACTCTATGTGGAATCCGCAGCTATTTTCCCCGAAATTTGGGTAGACTTAGATTTCTTAGAAATATAACATATTGGTATCGGCAACTCTGCCAATGGGAGAAACAAATCGCATTTGTTGAGCGCATCCGTCTAAGCGGTAGGCGCCAGCGCTCGTTCTGCCATCTCTCTCTTTTATCACTCTTCTATTTTACCCCGTTGTCCGTCACACTCCGACGCTGCCAGATAA